>JAWMRA010000028.1:11271349-11373375 GCA_035584735.1 Pseudotriccus pelzelni | reverse complement strand
GGCGGGGCCGCGGGGCGGCGTGGCGGGGCGCAGCGGCGGTGTGGCGGGGCGGGCAGCCCCGGCATGCTGTGCCGGCTGCGGGCCCGGCGCGGGCGGAGCTCGGCACCGCCGCGGCCTCCGCACCGGGGCCGCCGCCGGAAGTGGTGGCCGGGACGGCGTCCGGGGCAGGGCGGGGCGGGACGGCGGCCGGGAGGGGTCACGATTCCTGCGCGTGCGCCGTTTCGCGTGAGGGCGCGGCGCAATTAGAGCTTAATTAGGGGAGGGCTCGGCTGCGGGAGCGGCACGGCGCTGCGGGCCCCGTCGGGGGTGCCTGGCGGGCGTGTACACCGAGTTCTCGGAGCAGATGCAGGCCTGGCTCTTCCCCTCGTTGCGGTGGGGGGGGTGAAGCTCTGCTCCAGGCTGCAGTGATGTCCTCGCAGTCAGGGAATCACGGGACCGGTTTGCTGGAAAACACCCCTGAGGTCGTTGAGTCCGACCTGTGACCCCAAACACCGCCCTGTCACCCAGGCCCTGGCGCTGAGAGCCACGTCCAGCCTTTCCTTAAACGCCTCCGGGGACGGTGACTCCACGACCTCCATTCCCCCGTTCTGTGGAGAAATTCTTCCTGACGTCCAACCCAAACCTTCCCTGGCACGCTTTAGCACCGCATCCTCTGGTCCTGTCGCTGGTTGCCCGGGAGAAGAGCCCCACCTGGGTGCAGCCTCCTGTCAGGGGGTTGTAAAGACCGAAAGGTCACCCCTGTGGAAACTTTCAGCCTTCAAGACTGTGAGGGAAATGCTGATGAAGTTTCTATAGGCAACAAAGTAATTGTTTCATATGCTCATGAACACTAAAACTTAAGTGTTTTGCTCTCCAGGGGAGGAACAGCCCCACTGTGCTCTCTACGCGTAACCCTCTTCCTCTGAACCTTTGGGGAAGCGGGATATCGTGCAGCTCTTGCTTGAACACGTTTTTCAAATTACACATTTTTGGCTTTTTTTTTTTTTTTCTGTATTCATGTCTATTTCTGAGCTTTACATCATGACTTCTAAGTTTAGAGAAATGTAAACCACATCTATTCCGTGCCTTCTCCGATGGCGGAGGAGCAGAACAAGGGCTCTTCTTGCTAAGTCATTAATAAACACCGAAAGCAGAGATACCACAGGCAGTATTAAATCTGCAAGTGGTTATTTTTTCTGCTGAAGTCCTGCAGCCTTTTCTGGGCTCTGTTAGTGTTTATGTGTGATAATTGGTGGCAAACTGTCAGTTCTTCATCAAACACCGCACAACTCCATCCAACCCCTGTACTTTTCTGAAGCTCCATTCTTTTATTCAGATCAACACACAAGCACTAGAATTTCGTTGGAATTAGCACATAGCCAAATATTTGGGTCAAAATGGCTGATTGGTTTTGCAAGACTAATGAACAACTGAAAATAATAAGAGAAAAAACCTTGAAGGAAAGCAGCCATGTTTCCCTCATTATTCATGGAGGAATTTCTGAAGGTGTGCACGCTGTCAGTGGCATTAGAAACTCAAACTCTTTCCTAAATTGGGCATTTTGACTCCTCCATGGGCATATATATGGCTTTATCTCAGGAAAAAAAAATTACATTAGCAGCACGTAAATTATTTTAACTGTGCTGTAATAGCACTTTGAAGGTCAGGGAAAGCTCCTGTATAGGGTTGTCTATCGTAAGCCTGAGGAGAGTTACAAAGGAGCCCCCGCTGTGACAGGGGGGAAAGGTATTCTCCCCACAGGACACTTTATGCATCATTGCATCAGGAAATGAAAGGTAATGATGGAGATTACACAGGGATGTCCCTCTTCATTTCCCTGATAAAGTACAAGAGCCTCTTTGAAGGAGTTCAAAAGGCAGGCACACAGAACTGCAGCAGGTACCAGCCTCTACTTCTGAAGAGTTGACTTCAGAGCCTGCTTAAATAGATGAGAACTAACATATTATTATCAGTTTTATTCAGCCCCAGCTCCCTCATCTGCAAAGCCTTCCAAGGCTCCATCCCTGCTCCTATTCAATCAACACAGTGTTGCTGTGTGAGTGCTGTGGAGCTGTGCCATCATTTCAGAGGGCAATTTGACATCCTCTCTGTGTCAGTCCTCAAACAGCATCAGTTTGCAGGAGGTTTCATGACCCCATCCACTGAAACAAAAGCCATGTGAGATTGAGACAGCACGTCAGCAAGGAGGAAAACACTGCCAAGGGCTTTGGTGGGTCGTGTTCACCGTGGAGGTGGAGGGCTTAAACCCCCATGGGACCTACTCTGGTGAGCGAGGTGTGCAGGTGGACCTGCTGCCACCTGTGCTCTCCAGGGACAGTTTCCATTGGTCCTTCCAAGTCAATTTAGACCTCCCAGAGATTTGCTCAGACGCTGCACCAAGAGGGTCTTGCTTTCCTCTGAGAGTAAAACCACAGTGGGGAGCAGCCCTGGGGCTCTGCACCATCTGATCCAGCTCCCAGGTCACCCAGCCCCCCGGGGGCTTTGTGCTGACAGGAACTGCAGCAGCAGGAGGGGTGGAGACAGAGAAGGAGCGTCTGTCTGTCTGTCGAAGGGTAAAGGAGCCCCTTTCCCTCAGAGATGTTGGAATAAAGATGTTGCTATTTTTAAAATGGCACCAGGAGAAAAGCAAAAATGAACTTGTTGTATTTCTGATGAATTCTGGTCTGTTTGGGAACCGTTTACAAGAACAAACATCAGGGATCTCAGAAATGTTAACATTTTTAGTGTTTCTAGTTATATACACAGGTTTTGGAGGGGTGAGAGTTACAAAAAAAAAGTTGGGCTTTTAAATGTGTCTGACTTTGTCGAGCAGGTAACTCAGCACAGAATCAAAAAGAAAAGGGACCAAAAGTGATACACTTCGTTCAGGCAGCAAAAGGTCTCTTCTTGTTTTACCCAAAACAAAGCACTGTTAATTATTAAAGCACTGTTAGTTATTCCACCAACCTCTCATTTAATCTTCTGGGAGCATAAAAATTTCAATCTCTCTGTGAGGCTGTTCTAGCCATACACAGCACTTGGGATTTCTGTGTTTATAAAACAGAGCCCATCTCTCTTTGAAATTGCTTTGGCTCCTGAGCTGCTATCCAAGCAATCTGTTCCTCAGCAGTCAAACAAGCACATATTTTACAGCCAGTGAAATACATTTCTTTTTAAAAGGTTACAGAAAACATTTTCTAGACATTTATTCATTCTTTTCCCAAACAATAAAAGAGGAGCAATGATTCATATTACCTCTCTATTCTAGTTATTTCAATAGGATTGTTAACAAGGCTTAGAGGTGACCTTCATATTTTAAACTGAAATTTGATCTTTATGCAGTTTTCTATTAAAGGAGTCATAAAAGTATTATATGCTAGGTGCTGAAAATAATGAAAGCTATGAGAAGAGGGATAGTTAAAAAGCCTGTCTGTAGAGACTTCATGAAGGAGAAGAGAAACCTAGTGATACATTTGTGTAAAATAATGAACAGAACAGAACAGTCCAGGCAAGCGTTCCCATTTCTTCTTTACTGCTGATAAAGGAAAGGGGAGAGCTTTTGAAACTGGAAATTCTAATTTCGTTCAGATTTGGAAAGTGAAGTGGAAACATAACCATTCAAAGCTCACAGGAAGAAATACCTCCAGCTTTAATGCCAGCTGATCATAGAGCAGCATAGGATGCCAGCAAGTATACCAAACCCACTAGAACTTCCCATGGATAATGTACCCATCTAGAAAACTGTGTCAGGATTATTAAAAAAAAAAAAAAAAAAAGGAGCTAAACATCTTCTGTTTAAAGAATAAACTCACCACTGTCTAAAGGACTAGGAAAAGTTCCCCGAGGCTCTGTGTCACTGTAAGAGTCTATTAGAGGGGATTGAATACAGTACTGATGGCTATTAAAGGCAAAGACTTGACAAAGTCTGGCACTTTATAGGGTCCTGAATATGTTTTCTTTAACTAGACATTTCTGTCCTACTCATTTCTTTCCCCAGGAACATCAGGAATAATGTGGTGTTGTCCCTAGTTTAGCTGGAGCTCTCACCAGTGAACCAGCAAAATGCCTCAGGAAACAGATTCTGAGTTTTCTCCTACTCTCTGTAAGCTGTGTTCACTATTTGCTTGCACAAACCCCAGTGGAGGCCTGAGATGCTGAATGGTCTGTCTGTGGCACACTCACGACATTTTCCTGAAACCACTGCTTCCCACTCCCTTTTTGAATGGTCAAAAAACTGAAGACATTAAATAGAATGCCTGAATATCTCACAAACCCAGTGGAGTCACTGACTGTTCTATACCAATGAAATCTGATCCCATCTCTGTCAGCTTGGGGCTGGGGAGGGCGTGAGATTCCCCGGGAAGACTGAGCCTCACTGTCTCCCAGCAGTGCTGGTCCTCACCCCTGCCTGATCAAAGCTTCCTCAGAAAGGCTGACAGAACTTATGGACACACTTCACCCCAGCATGGGCAAACAGAAAAGGGCAACACAGTGTCAGGAGTGAGAGCAGGAGCCAACAGCTTCTCTCCTGGCCCAGCACAGCTGGTCACCTCAACAAACTGGGTGGGAGACAGCAGAGTCTTCTCAAAGCTGAGGTCGGAATGCAAAAAGAGCTCCCTCAGGACCTGGGATCCGAGATAAATTCCATTAATTTCTGGTCCCAAATCATCGAGACTGTGTTTTCAACCTTGCCTCCTGCAAGATAATTAAATACATATTTTTTAAGAGATAGCCACCAGAATAAGCCACTCGTTGCGCTTACATCTTCCCCTGGAGATACGACGAGCAACAAGAGAGATGTGAATCACTCAGTGCTACATTGGAAAGAGCTCAGATAGCACTATGGCTGTTCTGGGATATATGGAATACATGAGTCCCTCCAGAGTTTTGTTTATTCTCCTGCTCTGCAGTGCACATGAAAACAAGGAGGCTCAGGTGTGCTGTCCCATGTCATGCCTGAGTATGTCTGGGATGCTGACACCATTGCCCCACTGCTGGACTGCTGAAATCCTCCAGCTTCCCCTGCAGTGGGAGCTGCTGGCCTACACCACACTGCTGCTCTGGGACAAGTGCTGAAATGCCACCCCAGCAAGGAGGCACTTTGCTTGAAAACAAAATCCAGCTCCACCTGTCAAGTATAAAAGTTACAATACTGGTCTCAGATGTTAATCTCGCTTCAAACAGAGCAACTGAGTGGAGAATCAAGTACCCCGACAGTTCCTGTTTTTCAGTGACATTCAGAACAACTGCATCTCCTGGTGTTTTGAGCAGCATAATGCCATTACTGAGCACAATGCTGCTAATCTCGTCTCCACTCTTCCCTCTGAAGGGGAAAACATCAAAGCTTTAACGTTTGCACCTCCTGCCTGGTATCTATCTACTGTCTCTCTCCTCTTCCGCCCTGTTCCCTAGTCCATTTTGAGCTGAAATCCTTGCCTTATCACATTCAGCAGTTGTCTGTTGATTGCAAGAATTAAAAGAACTCGGAGCTGTGTCTTGGCTTGTATGACAGCGTTTCTAAATGTCTGCATGTCTCTGGCAAGCAGAACTCGGTGCCAGGGTCTCTTTTCATATAATACCTCAGAGTGACTTGGCATATTCATCACTCTGGAGGGTCCCTGAACAGACCTGTAGCAGCACAGTTTGCATGCAGAGACACAGTCAGGCTGCCTCCAGCCTTCAGAGCTCCAATATCTTAGGGGGGTTTTATGGAATGTAAAGTAGGATGACAACCAGGAATGAAGTCACATCCCCATGCTTCCTTCTAACAAGTGCTGACTTGTTTCTACAGTCCCTTCTGATAATACACTGCTGGAAAGTGCCAGCCCAAATAATTTCCTTGTCATGTGGTGGGGCTGCACCTGTTTGTTAATGCCAAAAGTATCTAACTCTTATTTATTAGCACAATGACCTGGAATAGAAGGGGTGAGCTCTGTATAGCAGTGTGCTAACCATGAAACTTAAGAAGTCCTGGCTGTTACAAAAGCACTGCAGACATCCAAGAGCCAGTTTATTAGCCCAGCAGGTTGAGCTACCCCAATGCCTGCAGTACAACAGACATACGGATTTTAAAATCAAAATAGACTGATAAAAGAGGGCACACCCTGGCAACTCTGGATTGAAAACCTCCAATCTGCACTGCATTACAGCCCCTGCAACAACAATGTTATAATAAAGTCTATTGAGAAACCTCATTTTTAACCTGCTTTCATTGGTCACCAGTTATCTGAATGCAGAAATTAAGAATTTTTGCCACAGAACTGTTTTTTGAGTGGGCACAGAGAAAAGTGTGCATGCAAGGAAGGAGATTATTAATTTATTTCTCATAAAACCATGCAGGATACCAGAAATATCAGAAAACATGGGGGCATGACCAGACCTGATGAGAACACTGTAACAAAGGGGAAATATGTGCTGAGAAACAGAGAGCAGCTGCTCATTCACGTGTGGAATGGCCCCATAAGGATCCAAGAGGAATCCGTGACTTGAAATAGAACTCAGAGAGACAAAACAGTAGGGATTGCACTGGTGGGAACAAGGAGATTCTGCCCCAGCCCTTCCGTTTGCAGGACACCCGTGTGGCTGGTGCCATGACCATCACTGCTTGTTAATGATAAAGCCTCAACAAGAGCTCAGACTCGTGATTTGTCTTTAATAGTGAAGAAGTAGGTTAAAAATTCCAGGGGGGGCACACATAGGAGCATCTAAGGGAAAAGGGGCTACTACCATGCACATAAGAAATTACATCCGTTGGGGTGTCCTGTGGTGAAGGGGAACTTTAAGATACAGTTTCCTAGAAAAACAATTACCCTCGTGCCCCCTGGCTCCAAAATCCACAAAGTGCCAGTGGGGGTAGAAAGCCCCACTGAGCTGTTAAACCACTTGATGAATTCCAGCAAAATTCATCAGAGGGGTTAAGGTCTCCGTGATGTTGTGTTTGAAAAGTTTTGTGCAGGAACCCAGCAGGTAGAGAGTTGTGAGAGCTGCCAAATTATTCGATACCAGAGAGACAGGCAGCAGGCAGAAGGCTATGAGGAAGACTGGCTTACCTCGATCTATGGCCCACTGAACTCTTTGCAAATATATTTGCTATGGGTTGCAGCTCACCTTCCAAAAGGAGCAGTCCAAAGACATCCCAGGAAAGATTCCAATCTCTGAGGAACATGAGCCACTTTGAGACCCTTGAATACAGGAGTCACAAGTGTGTGGAGGAAGAATTTTGTCTAAAAAAAAAGAAAAATAAATGTCTCCATTAATATTTGATGCAATGTGGATCACAAATTACTGAAGACATGACCTGATCATAAAAGCCATGACAGGAGTTTGCTTTCTAGGTTCCTAATCTGGCTGTGATGGCTCTTCTGACTAGGAGGTCACCTCTGCGCTGCTCCTACATTTACTTTTCTGCCTTGCTGCTTGCCAGGGTATGTGCACAAAGCTGTAAATTTCCCCTGCACCCAGAGTGCCTCATCCTCCTCTTCAGGCTGTTCACAGATGCTGCAGCCCAGAGCTTGTCCTCTTCCAAAGTGGTTTCAGCAGAGGAAGCTCCTTCCTTGCACATCTTAGCAATCATCAGGGAGGGAAGCACAAGACAACAATAAAAACTGGCTAAATACTGCTTATTTTTAATTAGCTTCCTTGGAACAGAAAACAACCATGTTGATATTTCTTTTAGAATCATTCTTGTCCAAACAACTCAGAAATGCTCATGAGCAGTGGAGCAAAGCCTGTGGTCGTCCTGCAGTCGATACTCATACTACACATTGAAAGCAGTAGAGGCTGCCAGAGAATTCCAGGCACTGTCACCATTAAAAACCCTCCCACACCTGGATTAAGAAATCATTACTTACATTTTGAGAGTCTGGAATAAATATTTACTCCTGAGAATTCAAAATTTGCTTTTCTCTCGGTATTTAATAGCACTTTCCAAGTACAGTCTGCCTCCTCAATACACAGCTGATGACAACACAATTACTGTAACATGTGTTCAACGACAATGCTTTTTGCTGCAGCAGCTCTGTTCAGTTGGCACAGAGGAGATGTTTTACAAGCCTCTGGGTTCTGCACTTGCCCTGTGTCACAGAAATTAAAGTTTGCCCGACCACAGGGTACCAGGGACAGTGAGAAGTGAGCATTGCCCACCCCTGTGTTGCTGGTCTGCTGGCAGAGCTGTTTGCTCAGGCACCTCAGTGGGGCTGTGGACTGAGACCTCTTCCCATGGTGGCACTGGATCCAAAGGTGGAGATCCAGCCACAGCCTCAAGGTTTCTTGGGCCTGTTTGTAAATGAAAGGGGGTAAGCAAGTGACTTGTGCTCATAGCAGGGATGGGGAGGGCAGAAAAGTGCCAGGCAGCACAAGAAATAGTCCTGAGGCTGACTCCGAGGGAGACAACTTGTGAGGCACCAGGTTCCTGGGGAAAGGCAATTGCAGAAGCGATGATTGTGGCCTCCTATCCCTTGTGTCCCTGTGTCCTGGAGAACAGGATGACAGGCATGGTCATACCGTGAACATACCCAGAGCTGCACACACCAGGCCACACCCACAAGGTGAAAAGCCCTATGTGACTGATGCAACTTGTAGGGGAACTTTCACCTCGTAACTGTTTTCACCTGTGAGGGCTTGAACAATGCTGCGAAGTGCTGCTCCTTTCACCCGTGCAGAAACAGCCTTGGATGAGTCAGAACATGGAAATAGCTCTGCTGACAGCAGAACAAAGACCCTGGTCTCCTGCCACCGTGTTTGGAAAAGAGCAGTTCCAATTATGCATTCCAGTATACAGAGTGATTGCTCAGAGAACCTAACACTTCTGCAGAACCTTGTTACCGCCTTCAGCCCTTTTGTTCCCTGCAAAACTTCCTTCCAAAGACACTTCCTTTCCTTTCCCTTGTTCAAAGTACTTGCAGGGCTTTTTCCCCACTCTCTGCTTAAATGTCTTAATCTACTCGTTTTATTTCTCCTCCTTTTCTACCCAGTACACGCTGAGAATGACAAACTTGGATATAACTTGAATGACAAACACGGCACTCTGGGCAGGACTTGCTGATGGGTTTCTTGAACTGCTTGGCACATCTCCATTGCCAAATGCAGGACAAGCAGCACATGTGGTTGCACTCGGAAAGGATCCCAAACCTCCTCTCTGAGGCTGATGGTTTCTCATACACAACTTCCATGCAGATGCATGGACAGTTTCCGTTGGTTCTTGCCATGCTAGTTTTACTATCTTAGCTTTGCTTAATTGGTAACTGCAGGGTTGTCTCAAAGTGTTGATACCACTAGATTCTCATAGCCAAGCAAGGAAAGAGAAACTGGATTTCACACAGCAAAGTAGTCAGTAACAAAACTGGACCAAAAATGCTGAACCGCTGCATAAATGCATTATCTGGGTTCCACGGACACAGCCATCTGCTGAGCTCAGCCTTGGAAACTGGCTCCCAGCAACCAAAGCTGTAAGTTATTATTTCAATAGTCATGTCTGAATTCTTGTCTGAAGTCAACTGCCTCTGCAGAAGGCAAGTCAAACTTTACTGTGGCCTCGTCATGTGGGTTTGTTGTCCCTGTGGGCACACCCACCAAGCCCTCAGGTTTGACTGCCCCCTCCCCAGTTTTCACCCGCGGATCTCTTGCTGATTCGTCTTTTGAAGGTTTTTGTTTCCGGTGCTCAGATCTTGGCTGACAGGAGCGCAGCCATGCCGTGTGCTGATTGCAGCTGGCAGGTGGATTAGACCCCATTCAGATGGCTGTGAAATGCCTCTGCGAGACAGACATGGCAGAACAATGGATTATTTCACCATGAAGGGCCCAGAAACTGATGCAGACAGTCATGTTGAGGAGACCAGCTGAGGAGCATGCAGACATAAAGCAATTTTTGCTTCCACAAGCCCCAAGAGATCTTCCCAGCTCAAAGTTTTGGGGATCTGCTGCCAGCTCCCTTCCTCCTCACCTAAGCTGGTTCATTTCTGCGAGGTACAGGATGTTCTCACAATTTTCCAAAATATGTGGGATCTACAGTTGCCAAGTAACAAAACCTCATCACTCTTTTCCTGAAATGCATAATTCCTCATTTTTCTGTTTCGTGGAATGGACAGATGAAGCTGTGATTTATGACACTTTTTTGGTGATCAGGATCATTTAGCCTCTAATCTTGCCCCTGGATAAATCTATTGGATACAGAGTTCAAGGTGAGGAAGGCTTCTGACTGCCCTTTTGTCTCCTGTCTTCAAAAACAAAACGGGGGATGCATACCATGATTCACTGAACTGACTCAGTGACCAGTGTAATGAGATTTCATTAGGAATACAGCGATGCTGCAGCCAGGGAGAGGCAGCCTGACATTTTTTTCAGGAGGTGTCCTTCCCCCTCACACACTGAAAAGCACTCCTGGTTGATCTCAAGCAAGGCCAGAACAAAGCTGATAGATCCCACTCCTTTACATGACTTATGAACAAAATTCAGCTTATTGTGGTATTTGTGGAACTAAAGGAGGTCCACAGAGGGACAAACAAGATGATGAGGGATGACAAAGCTGCCTTTGGAGATGAGACTTGAGCCAGGAGAGGACAAAGCTGGAAAAGGAGGACAGTAGCAAGATTTAAAATATGAAGAAGGCCCTAAGTAATCTCTGGCTTAGCTGCTGCCCAGAAAGTCCCATAGTACTGGAAGCAGTGGGCATTTGCTGAATCTAATAGAGGGTTGGTTTCAGCAGTTAAAAGAAAGTGCTTTTTTACACTGTGGGGTGTGAACTTGTGGAACTGGCTGCCCCAGGAGGCTATGGAAGCAGACAGAATTGTCAAAGTCAATTAGACAAAATCACAAGCAAAAAGTCTAGACATGGACACTAAATGTCCTGGGCAGGGATGTCCCCTCTGACATATCTAACACAATGGTTGTGGCTGCTGCGAGGAGTATGAGGGGAATGGACCACTGAAGTGGCCAAGCAAGTGTGCTTTCCCTAAATAGCCTTTTTTGTTGCCTGGATCTACGACAGAATACTGGACATGATAGATCCAGGTTTGCTGTTATTTCTTGCTTGTCTCTAGTTTGACAGAGGCTCTGTTCTTCCTGCACCACAGCAGAGTTCATTCCCCTTTTGATGTGACTCATCTGGGTCCCAGTAGAGCCAAGAAACTACCCCAGGTTCCATAAAGAACTATATTAACCTCCACATTTCATCCAGGGGCTCATCCTCTCCTGAATATCTTGAAGCCTCATTCTGTGTCCTACTTTCCTTCCTCCTTCCATACAGCAGCGAGAAGCATCTTGTAGCTGAGCTGCTTGTGAATCTTGAAGATGAACAGTGTCTGGAAGTTGGTGACACATCAGCAGGTGACACAGAGACAACTCCATGCCTGTGCACTTCAATAAGCTAGTTATAAACAAGAGGGATTCTCTTCTAATGTTCCCAGTCTTTGCTACCACAGTGGAGAGGACTGGACTAATGAAGATCTCCTCCTGTGAGCTCCATGAGGCATCTGCACTATTCCTTCTGCACTCATTACACTGAGCAGAACATAGGCCAGAAAAAAGCATTCTTTGCTGGCTATAAATCATGACTGACACTAAGGTATTGCTATTAGCAGCAGAAAAATGCCTTCCTCCCCCGACCTCATCCAGCCCTGTATACATACGACACTTTGGCAAAGGGTGCTGGGGTGTCTGGATGGAAAATTAAATACAGGTTGTGTTGTCTGAAGATAAATTGGTGCCTCCCTTGGCGTGAGTGACTTTGTCTTTTTCTGATTTGTCTTTTAACTTACAAAACACTGAGGCTAGAGATAAGGATGTGCTTTAAAACCCTAGCCTTTGTCCCCTCCCAGGCCCTCCTGAACAAATCCCATCTCTGAAATGAGCTCAGACAGAAGATAAATGTTCTGGCAGTAATATGCAATATTATTTTTGGCACTCAAAGAATCTCAAGCTAGATAAGGGAAAACTGAAAGGAATACAAAGCTCTGTTTTTTTCAAATGCAAGGGACCAAATTCTGTGCACCAATATGAACCCAGAATCCTTCCTATTTTTCTGGATTATTGCAGTAATTCCTGATGTTCACCAGAGCAGCTGGTTCTGGGGCCTTTTTTAAAATCCAGCACACTCAGAGACCCTGGTGAAATCACACAATAACAGAAACACAAAGGCGTGCAAAGACAGGGCCAACTCCCCAGCCCCTGCCCAAGGGCTGGTTTGGTTTCGGACCATGTTAGCTGTAACAATGATAACATTAACAGCTGATATCAAGGGAAAGGCTGAGCCATCTGTGACCTCCTTCAGCAGAACAGAACGGAGCTCCAGCCCCTCTGGCATATTAGTATATGTTAGAGGAACAGCTTCTTTCCTGGCCTAGCATGTATTTCCCTGCAGAGCCTTCGTGCAGAGCTCAGAGCAGTGTTTCTGCCCATACATCTGTGGGTGTTTTGAATAAAACACATGCCATTTGACAATGTTCGCCTGGGCTGCTGTGGATAATGGGAGAGGGCACCTGTTACTGCAGGGCAGAGCCACAAGGGGCTGGATCTGTCCTTTGTAGGAACAGGATGGAGCACAGGCAAACACAGGAGTGTGTCACGTCTTTGATTCTGACTGAGCCCTGAACGAAGGGCAGCTCACCCTGCACTGATTTAAGTGCCAGCTGTATTTATTGCCTTAAGACAAGCAAAACTAAAAAAACCCAAACCTTTGTTCTCTGTACGTGTGTTACTTTGTTACAGACAAGTATGCTTTGGAAATCAAATGGGAAGGGCTTTTCGGAGCAAACTAAGTGGTTTTGAGGCAACGTTTCCAGTGCTCAGGGAGGCTGCTGTGTCCAAAGCACAGCTGTGTTCTGCAAATTTCCACGTGTTTTGTCAAGCATGGAAGTTTGATAAGAGACTCTCGGAGTCTTGAGAGCTCTCAGAGCAGCCTGTTACAGGGAACAGCAGTTATTGAAGCTGCTGATTTTAAACTACGAAGTTGCCACATCTCAGCAGTTGTATTTGAGTGGCATGTGAGGAATGGCTGCATGGAATAGCTAAAGGCATCTCCACCTGTGGTGTCTACTCAAAGTTAATAATTTGCCAGGGCTCATTTGGCAATTAAGAACTGTTCAGTGGTACGTTTCATAACACAAGGTTTGTATGATATGACCACAAGGAGTGTGCTAGCATAAGAAAGGGAACTCAGAATCTCCCTCCAAAAAGCTGTGAAATATCTTTAGGTCAGTTCAGTGAAGCAGCATTTTGAGAAAGATGTCAGGAAGAATCAGGAAGAGCCCTTAGAGAAAATTCATTTTGCCACGAGGAACAAAACTGTCTTCCAGACCAGCTTTAATGAAACACTTGTTCATTTTCATTTCTGTCACTGTGTTTCTAAGTGTAATGAGACGACTTATCCCTGTCAGCTGTTGTGGCACTGACAGAAGTTGATCATCCTGCATCAGTGATGCCAGGGCCGGCTCTGCAGAGAGGAGCCCAGCCTGGTGGGCATTCCCTGATGCACCACTGGAAAGGAGCAGGCAGTGGGAAGGTGACTCCAAGATTATCTGTAACTACTAAAAGGTCTGCCCTTGACAACCCCAGGGTCATATCCTGTCCTGCTCTCCAAACAGTTCAAAAACTTAAAATGCTGCTGGTCTTTGGTTTCATGGAGCTGACTGTGGCAGCAAGGCCATCTTTAGGGGAGTGTTAATATTTGGAGAACCTTCATCTCCAACAGAGGTCTGTTTCATGGAAACAAATCCATTGCTGTCTTCTATGCAGTCACAACAATCCATATCATACTATTTACTTGCTCTGATCACCCTTTGGTATGAAGCTTTGCTTCCTTGCTCTCCACCTGCTCTTGTTCTGTTTGACAGACCCTAGGGCCACTTTCCCTCAATAACCATCGTGGTTTTCCACGCAACTAAGAGCTGGCTCCCTTGCCAGCAGTGGCTGTGGAAGGCTTTAACTTTTTCCAATGGCAAGGAAAAAACAGCAAGCTCACAGGCACATATATCAGTGAAGCTGCACAAGTGTATTAAACAGAGCAAACAAGAACTTGGCTGTTACACCTCAAGTAAATAGCTTCTCCTTCTCAGTTTGCTCCAGCATAAAAATCGCTCTGCCCTGTAAATGCCACTGCCAGTATTTATTTGTAAAGAGCTTGGATCTGTTTATTTATTTATCCATATTTAGTTTAAAAGTCTGGGCTCAAAATTAAACAGTCATTCATAATGTCATTATCTGCCTTGCTCTGCAGTCAGATACTGTGTGTGGTGTCACAGGACAAAACCTTTGGCAAGGGCTCTAGAAGAGCAATTTAGCTCCTCATCCATCTTGGCTGGCAGCATGATTGGCTTCCAAGCTTGCACTGCTAAATTTGTTATATTACTCTGACATTATTGAGTGTTAAATCATTTTCTGAAGTGTTTATTGGTAATAGTTGAATTCTTTCCACCCATTTAAGCTGCTTTTGAGAAACAAACATTTCCCTGTATCTTGGAGCTTGGTAGAAAGGTGGGGAGAGTTCCTCAGGAGGATGGATTGTAGAAATGACCAGCTCGTTAAGTAGGGACAGAATTTACCAGTGCTGTGGAGGAAAATATCCTCCTCCTTCCATCAGGATGAAACAGCAAACTCCCACTCCACAGCACTCACATGAGGATGGTTAACTTGTGTCTTGGAAGCAGATCACCCTTTTACTGGAACATCAAGGACCTCCTGACAGGATCTTCGTAGATCTTGAAGCTCTCTGAGTAGAAAGACAGGCTGGGATCTGCAGGATCAGGTGCTGAGGTTATTAGTAATCAGTGTACCCATGCTTCCAAGTGTGGAGTGGGGTCTGCAGCCCCTGCCTGGCATTGATATCTTTCAGGAAAGAACCTGAAACCACTTTCTCGTACCTATTTAGGAAAATGGAGCAGAGGGTCAGAGAGCAGAAATAAACAGAGAGATTAAAATCTAGTGTGGCATTTGGAAGCTGAGCTGGAGAACAACGGCCAGAGGCAGGTCAAGCTGGGGAGGAGGCAGGAGAGCCAGATTTTCAAATAAGCCCTTTGGCAATTGATCTCTTGAGGACACAGATGTGACAGCCCAGCAGCCTGATCCAGGCTGATGTACTCAGTACTGCAGGTCCTCTTACCTCTTCTCCTTGCTCCAATGAAGACCCACAAATAAAAGTTTTTCTTTTCTTTTTATTTTTAATGAGGAGGTCCGTTGAGTCTCTTTCCTGCATCTGGGAGTTCCTTTCCAATCTGATGAACACTGGCTTTTAGAGATGACACCAATGACTGGCTGCCGAGATCACAGTAGCAATCAAGGCTCCTTTGATGGCAGAGCTAAAAATATGCTCCTCAGCTGACACAGCCTTCAGGAGGAGAGCATATAGTCTGGTTTGAGAGAAAACATCTTCCTTTTTCTCCATGTCTTCTTCTGCCAGAGGACGCCACATCTGTGGCAACCACGCAAGCAGATTACATCTGTCTTCTGAACTGCAGCACGCAAGTACAGACCCATAAACCTCCAGCCTCAGCCAGAGGAAAGCTGTGAACCCTCTGAGTGCCTTGGAGAATGGTGTCATTGGCAGTTTTGCCTCCCTGGTCATGTTGGCACTCATCAAGTTATTTCGTGGCAGGAGCCACATCTTAGGGTCTGGGGCAGATTGCCTTTGCCAGTCCCTCAGGTTCAGTTTCAGTCCTCTTGATCAGCTGCCCCAGCTCTTCCCTTTCCTACCTGCTTCTCTGCCTGCTCTCCTCCTGGCTATATCCAGGGCTCTGGCTCGCAAGCCCTGGCGAATGAGATATTCCCAAAGCCCTGCTTCGGCAATTGTAAAGGAGACAGTGGTAAGTAGTGCCACTGCCACCTCCTGGGCTTTCTGAGGACTAGAGCTCACCCTGTGGGTTGCAAATGCAGATTCATGCCAACGCTGGGCAAGAGATCATGGATTGCCCAGCTTCAACCCATGCCAGCCCTCCCCCTTCCCAGGCCGGCAGAGTGATGGCAATCACCAGCTGGCATTTGCAGTTTGCAGGTCTCCCTCCCCCTGGAGGTATTAGCTAAAGATGGATCATTAAGCTTTTGGGTAAGACAGGTACAGATGAACAATCACACACAATAACAATTCCACATTTACAATGTGTAACGTGTCAGGGGGTGAAAGGTTGAGCAACCCACTTTGGCAAGTGGAAATGGCAAAAAGGATATATTTTTCTGGCTTAAATGAAAGCCTTCTCTGCGTGTTATTTTTTCGTGCCTCTGTGTGCATAACTTGAACGCACAGAAAGGAAAAATTCATTTGTTTGGTCGGACAGAAATACACCAGATTTATTGTTCTGAGAGGTACAGGGGGTATTTCTATGTGGCTGTGGTAGCTATAATTGGCAGCACAGTATTCTGTCCAAAAAAAAGGCATTCACCCAAGAAGGTCTCTGGGCTCAGTCCCAGAGCCTCAGTTCTGGAGGTGGATGTCCCATCCCTAAACCTCTGTGGGCAATGATCCATTGCCAGGAGTCTGTTTGATGCTCCCATTTAGGGTATTGGCTCTGAAGATGTACGACCTCCCTCTAACCGAGCCTTCAGTGTGGAAGCTTTCCGGCTTGTCCTGGCAACGGAAGAACATGAGGAAGCCATTCCGGTAGTTCTTGTTCATCCAGCCGTAGAGCAGGGGGTTGACAAACGTAGAGCACATGGCCCCGACGTGGAAGACAGTGTACAGGAGTTTGTACTCATGGAAGATAAGAACCAGATCAAGATCAATGGCAAGCTGGAATATGTGGAAGGGGAGCCAGCAAACTGCGAATACCACAACTACCATCACTAGCATTTTGGTGGTCTTCCTCCTCCGGCACTGGTTTTCGTTCCTAGAAGTGGGACTGACATGGTTTTTCAGCTTGAACCAGATCCTGGTGTAGGCATAACAAATAACTGCAAGAGGAAGGACATACTGCAGGAGGAGCATGGACAGACTGTAGATGGTGGCATCTCTGTTGTTACCAGAGGGCCATTTTTCTGAGCAGACAGCCATCTTGAGGTTGATGGACGGGATCTCCTCGTATCGGTACTCTCTGAAGATGGCCAGAGGGCCTGCCAGGACAGCTGCTGCCAGCCACGTGACAGCTATGATGGTGAAGCTGAGCCTCTTGGAAATCCTGCTGTCCAGGTGGAAAACGATACACCGATACCTATCCAGGGCAATCACAGTTAGGGTGAGAGTGGACACGTGGACACTCAGAGCTTGAGCATAAGGGACCAGGTGACAAAGAACAGCTCCAAACTTCCACTCGTCCAGCAGGGTGTACACCAGGGTGAAGGGCAGACAGAGAGTGTCCACCATCAGGTCTGCCAGGGCCAGGTTAGCTATGAAGAAGTTGGTGACAGTCCTCATGGTCTTGTACTTGACTATGATGTAGATGACCAGGGAGTTGCCAATGAACCCCAGCAGAATGATGAGGGAGTAGGCAGCAATCAGGACAACCTGGACACCCAGGATCTTGGTGCTGTCCATCATAACACTGCGGGACCCAGAGAGATCCTGGGTAGGAGTGACGAAGTCCTTGGCGTGCCAGCCCTCTGGCAGCTTCTCATCTAATGCTGTCTTCTCCAGGGTGAAAGTGCTGTTGGCTCCCTCAAATGGTCCCATGCCTGGCCTGAGACTTATCATCAGGAGGAGAGGGAGGTCTGGAACACAGACACAGTAGAAGTGAGAGCACGGGAGACAGCACAGCATCTGCAAGAACTGAGACTCAAAAGGCATGTCCCACATGGCATTTTGGGCTAAACAGCAGCAGCAGTGGCATCCTCCCTCCTTCTCCCTTCACATTGAATGGCCCCTCAGTTCTCTTACATCTCCTGTTAGAGCCTATGATCAGCTGAATGCCAGTTCCCCAAGGAAAAGTCCACAAAAATGCAACTTTTCACTCAGGTTTCTGAGATTCTGTTTTTTTGAACTGGACAGGGAAAAACCCTCAACCAGCCAGAGCCAAACTGGAAGGTCCTAGAATGATTGCCTGCGTGGAACCCCTTTGCACACTGCCTTTCCTCTTCTCCAGGCCAACCTTTGCAAAACAGGGGAGTCTCTTCAAACAAGCCAAACATTTGGAACCTCTTGGGGCTGACAGAAAAACTTATTGATAGTGTCACTCATCTTTGATGAGATTTACTTGTCAACAAAAGTGGCCTGAGTTCTAACTTCTTAAGAAGGAGAAAAACAACAAGAGGCTCTCAAATTCAAGGTGTTCTTTTCCATCTCCCCATAACAATTTATTTCCAGATTCTGCTCCAGGTTTTTTCAGTCTCTTATTTCTCACCTCTCAAGGTGAAAATATCTGTTCCCCTGTCTCTGTGTGAGTCTCTGCCACTGCTCCTGATAGTGATGCTGCCACCCAATCAACCCAGTACTGCCTGCTCTCCTGATAATATGGGTAGTACAGCTAACACCATTTTATCAGCCTCCCTCTGTGACCAAATGTGTCACATACTCATTCCCTGACCCTCATTATCAGGCTCTCAAGGTCCTGTGAACCCCATAGACACACTAGTTTTCTTTTTCCTTCTCCTGCCTGTCTCAAGGTTCCCAAGCACCAAGCAATTATTCCCTTCCTTGCTGACCTTGAAGGTCACAGGCACCCAGCCAGGCAGGTGGTGTTGATGTCCCCATCACAGAACAGGGAAGTGTGAGAGCACACAGAGCACAGTTACAAGGCCTAAGTAGGGAACTACTGGACAGTGAGACCCATGAACCCCATGGCCAAGGACACCTCCACTGTCCTCTGCTTCCTTCAGGGATTCAGTGAGTGACTCATATTCTTTTATAGGATTTTTGGGTCTAGATTGTTATATTGATACAGCAAGCTATGTACTAGGATTTGGCCCAATCTGAAGAGGTTCCAGGTGATTATAAATTATAAGTTGTGTTATAAATTCTGTATTATTTGGGTGATTAGAAATCACAAGTTAAGTTGTTTATAAATTCTGTATTTTGCTACTTATAGGTTGTACTATGCTGATTCTGCTTGTAGAAATCCCGTGCTGCTCCAATCATGAATTCTCTGCTATATTAATCCTAATAGCCTGATAAGGAAATAAAGCTTTAGCTGTAACCACAATTTAGTGCCATCACCCCTGTGGCTGGTGTTCAGTGCCACTGGAACAGCAGAGCGTTGTCACGGCTGAGTTTCCATCGAATCCAAACACAGCGGGAGAAAAGCCAGCTTTGTTACTGGCTCCTCCTCAGCCTCTGTGGCTCAGAACTGCTGCTGGGATATGTGGAGAGGGGTGGAAACGGCCCCTCACACATCCTCTGTCCCCAGCACTGTGAGTGGGGCCCCCTTTCCCACTTGCAGAATTGAATAAAAGTGGGCAAAAGTCATCACTCTGCCCAAACAGGGAGGTCTGCAGAGCATCATGTGTTTGCAGAGAGGGGAGGAAAATGCCCTTTCGCTAAGGGAGGGAAGCAAAGAGCTTAAATGAAGTGGGAATTAGGGACAGACTGCTTGATACCTTCTCAGCCTCCTTGAGGAAGAACTAGTCTTGTTTTGTACCAGGAGGGACAGGAGCACTGCTGACTGGGTGCCGGTGGCCTTCTTGCAAATCTTGTGCCCTGCAAGCTGAAGTTTTAAGGACAGCCTGTCCATAGGAAGGGAGAATACCTTCCATGCAGAACACCTGCATTTCAGCTGGTTACTTAAACAAATAACCTAAAATAATGGTGTTGAGGTACTGGAGGTGACAGCAATTACATTGCAATCAAAAATAAATAGCTGCTTGTTCTGTCATTGCTCCTCAGAGCATGGGTTGTGATTTCCCCTCAGCACCTGCTTCCAGCAATCTGCCCAGCCAGCTGCAAAGCTGAGACCCTGCAGAGGCCCAGAAGAAGAGTTGCCTGCAGTAAAACCACCCCTACTTGCACCCTTTCTCCTACCCCCTTCAGTGTCTGATTGCTTGCCTAACATCTCACTCTGCAGACCAATTTGTGACAGTGGTTCCTCTCGGTGAGGTTTTTGGGCTCAGATACCAGGAAAGTGGAGACCACTAGGAAAGTGGGGGGGAAATGGGTGGATCTTCTGGGGTGAGGGTTTGCTTAAAAGGGTGATCTCAGACCTCCAGAACATCACTGCAACAGCCTTGGAAAGGTAACCCCAAAGACCAAAGAAAGGTCCTGACTTCTAAGAAGGGAGAGAGAAGTTCAGAGCCATGCCACGCAGTGGGTGCAGTGGAAAGGGGGTACAGGGAGCAGGCAGGGCCCTGGGAAGGTGGCACAGCCACAGCCTTTTCACCAGATCCTAACCCCCAGCAGCAGCAGCCCTCGGCCACCTGTGCTGCAGCCAGGGCAGAGCAAAGCCTACTGCCAGGAGAGCGAGGCCAGGGAAGGAAACAGCAAGTGCTGGGCACACCTTCAGTGGCTGTGCTTTCTCTGCTTGCTCTCTGTCTGGGTTTTATGCCTTCCAGATTGTCCAGCATTACATTATCGCTTGTTATCCCCTTTTCTGTGGCTTGCCCATCCCATTTGTCTTCAGTACCCAAGTCCTGGCACAACACCAGTGGACACTCCCTTCCCTTTTTCCCCGTCTCATCCACCACTGCCAGTTCCCATATTCACATCTCAGCCTATTTCCTTTCACTGGAGACTGGCAGCTACCCACCATCTGAGATGAGCCAGGAACATCACAATTATTGGAGCTGTTTCGCTTCCTAACAAAATGGCCTTAATGGAGTTACTATTTGATTTGGTTTGTTTTGTTTTTTTCCAAAGGGGAACTATTACAAATCAATTAAGACATTTTAATTAAGAGACAAAATGGTCATAATAAATGTTCCCACTCCAGGGGCTGCCTGGAGGTCGCTGGGATGCTGCTAGGAATGGACTGAGGTCTGTTCCAGCAAGTAATGGAAGTCCTGGCATATGTATAGGCTGCTGTCAGGCACACGCTCCCCTGCCTAACAGGCCTGGCAGGTTAGATGGAAAAATCCTTGGAGCTGAGAGCCAACTGCTTTTGGGACAACAGAGCAGCAGAACAGACCAGGAGGAGGCAGAAGTACTACCCTAAGCCCTTTCCTCTGTGCTGAGCTGCCATGAAGGGATGCAGAAACAGGGCGCTGCCTGCATCAGTTTTAACCGTAATCCTCCCCCTCTCCTCCAGCTGAGGTCCAGGCTGAGACAGGGCTGGGGTCCAGGGGTGGCTCCCAATGAGGCAGAGAGCTGTTCCCTGTGCCAGCAGGCTTCAGCATTTGGGAAGGGGGGAAGCACAGAAGAGCCATTCACTGAGCACTGTGCTGTCAGTGACTGAGAGGGACAGTGACCAGTGTGACAGGTCCAAAATCCGTTCCTACAGAGGGCCCAGAGTAGGTGCCCTGGGACTCAAGCACCTCTGCTTCCTGGGGATGCCCCACGTCCCTGCTGCAGCCCCAGGCACACAGCCAACCTGGTGCAGGTCTGTCAGGGCACATCCAGGCCTGGAAGAGCCACCTGCAAAGCCTGGCAGGGTTCAGAAAGCAGGGCTGGAGGGGTGGGCAGGGGGCTGGAGAAAACAGAGTTTGTTAATTAGAATTTCTCTTTTTGTCCAAAGAGCAAGACTGATTGGCTTGATTTGAAAGGAGGTAGTGGAGGGACTTGGGCCAGCCTCTGCTTGCTGGCTAATGACAGCTACAACCTCCTTCTACAGCAGAGATGGAGTGCGAGGGCTGGTGGATACTTCCATCACTTGGCTCACTGGTTTCTTCCATGCTGTGTCCTTCCTCAATTCCACAAGATGCCTTCATCTGCACCATCCCAGTCAGGAGCACTGACTCATCTCATCCCCAGACCCATATTTAGGTGTCAGTGGCAAGGAGCTCTGAGACCACCCCTCACCACCAGAACCTGGTGGTCACCCTAGGACAAGCCACCTTCTACCACCTTCACATTCCCCTCCAGCACCTGAGGGGCAGCAAATTTCAGCTCTGCATCCCACAGCACTTAAGGGAGGAGAATAAAATAAACTGAGTTATGGAGGTTAACCAGCCTGCCAGAGACCACACAGCACATCCACGGCAGGGCTGGGAACAGAGCCCAAGTTTTCTAACTCCAGCCTCCTGCATTCACCACCAGAGAAGACTCTACATCTCTCAGCATAAAACCTGAACATAGATTTCAGGAACTGAGTGAAAACGGAAAATGTGACTGAGGAAGGAGAGCGAGTTTTGCCTTCTCTGTGTAATGGGCAGGTTTCAGGACAAACAGCATCTCTGGGATGATTTCCTGTACCCAAAGAGCACACAGAAATTGTCCCAGGTCCTTCAATCTCCAGGAAAGGGGTGATTGTCCTTTTATGACAATATGGCAGAAGGTAAGACCCTCTGATCTGCCTGTCATCTGCTCCAGCTTTGTAAATTATCTATCCAGCTCAGGCCCAGCATCAGACACTGACTGCCACCCAGAGCTGCTCCTGGAGGACCCCAACATAGAATTGGTGCTGGGAGACAAAGTGAAGAGGAGAAGCATCGTGGATTTCTTGTGGTTCCTCACACTAAATATTTTCGCATCCCTGCCTAGGCTGGAACCGTGGAAGACTCTGAAGGAGACAAGGCAAGGACTCAGCTCAGGACAGGATGAAAAAGAAGGTGGTGAGAAGAGATCTGTTTGGCAGGGATGTATGCTTTCTCCTGGGAATTTATCCTACAGAAAGCAGAGGGGAAGAGTGCAGGGCCCTGTGCCCTGTGGGACGTGCCATGGGAGCAGAGCAAGGCTGGCTGGGAGACAAGGCTCAGCGGGTGACACTGTGATGGAGACACACTAGTTGTTGGGGATGCAGAAAGGCAGAGACACCTTGGTGGACAGATCCTGGTTAATCTGAGGAACCCGTTACCTCCTGAAATTTGGATGAGACCAGGGAGCAGAGGGAAATAACATCTCATTAACACGGAGAAAACCCAGTGTCCTGCTTTGGGACAGATCAGAAACTCTGTAGGTGAAACGCAGCTGCTATGGGACTGTAAGAGGATTTGTCTATTCAACGATTAACATGCAATGAGTGCAAAGGGAAAGCACGCACCGATTTTCCTCCTGCAGTCCCCTATCTCCCTTTGCATCTCCCTCTCTGAGGGCACTGATCTGTGGCAGCACCAAGTGCCAGCAGTGTGTGCAGCCCCAGGACAGAGCAGCTACGGGAGGTTTGTACCAAGCCACGAGGAGGCAAACTGCAGGAGAGATCAGGATTTCTCAGACAGCCGCGCACTCAGCCCCACACCTGCAGCGTGCTGCTCTGGAGCTGTATGTGCCTGGGTTCTGCAGCCCCCTGGAGCAACCTGCTCTCCTGACTGTTCTCACTCAGCATCCTGCTTCCCAGGTTCCCTGCTCCTGCTCTCAGACCTTTCGAAGCTACCCTGCCAGTATTTCTTGTTCACTTTCTCTGTTCCAGCTCTCAGGGCTGTCAGTCCCCAAATCCAGTTTCCCAAAGATGCTTGGAGCTTTTTTGCCTGAGCCATATGACGTGGCCAAGTCCTGGCCCCATCTCAGCCCTGCTGCTCAGATGAGCCCTCCCCGACCTACCTGCAAAGGCCAGAGTGTCCTCCTCCTTCAGGAACTGAGCTGCTCACCACCAGTTACTGTCTCATCGCTGGTCAGGACGGGTCCTCTCCACTCTCTGGAAGTCAACCTGTGGCAAAGGGGTGAAAGGCACTTTTCCGCAACTGTCCTCGGAGAAGCGTGGAAGTCAGGAGAGGATCTGGGTTACCGGAGGATGCTTCATGGCCAGGCGTAGCTTTGGAACCCCACGGTGAGCATCTGCAGAGCCCCCTCTCGCAGGGTGACTGACAGCCCCTGTCTCACAAAGCTGGATGCTGTGTTCGCTCCTGAATGAGAGAAAGGCAGAGAGCGTGTGTTTAACAAACAGGAATGGAAAGGGGGAGGGAGCCTGCTGCTGCTGTTTATACAGTGTTCAGCCACTGAGGGGCTTCTTGCATCGAGCAGAGAGAAGCTTTTCCACCACATCCAGTTTCCTCTCCAGGGAGAAGTGGTGGGGGCTGGAGATCTGCAGGCTCCTCGTCCGTGCTACTGACCTGGGCGAGTGTCCATCTGCCCTCACTCCATAGCTGTCCCATCTTCTCAGACTTTAAACTCGTTGGGACTGGCATGGTCATGTCCAGAGATGAATCTCCCCTGCAGCAAGAGGTCTGCAGGTCCTGCAGCTCACCAGAGCCTTCAGAGACCTCTCCCCATCCTCCTCTACCACAGTGTTTAGACAGTACCCTGCACAGTGAGATCTGCTGCCATGGGACAGGCCTTCAGGTACTTCTGAGATGCAAACAAAAGTAATGCTGAAAAGTTTTAGCCACTTGGCAAAGGCTCAGTTTGCTCCAGAGCCAGATTCAGTGTGAACAGGGTGGACATGGAGCTTGAGTGAATTTCAGTTTTAGGGTGCTGTGTACACACCTGGAGCAAGAAAGAGGGAGAGGCATAAAAGCAGCATCCTCATGTCCAAATCTGCAAAATCCAAGCTCACTGGAGCCCAGGAAAGCACCCTAAGAGCAACACATGGAAGCAGATAAGCAGAGCTTCCTACCTGTCCAAAGGTTTTGCCTTCGAAGAGAAGTCATGTGTGTTCCTGGCATAGGATTTCCACCTCAGGCAATGTGTGAGTTTGCAGCTCACCTGGGCTAGGAAAAGTTCCCACAGGCTGGGGAGAAGGACACCTCTCCTCAGCTTCAATATCTGCGGTTAGAATTTTATCAGAGAAGTTTTGCTCTTTACCCCCACAGTGGACTTGGTGAGAATGGAAGCAGGGAGGCTTTTCAACCAACGTTTTATGCCACAGAAGTCACAATACACCAGGAAAAAAAACCCCACTCGAATGGCTCAGCAGAAAAAGGTGAATGAGAATGTTCCTGAAATCACACAGAAAGTGACACTTGAACCCAAGACTTGGACAAGGGTCTTCATGAGTCCCATCCTCCCCCCCTTCTCTCCCTGTCTCCCCTTCAGAAAGGAAAGGACTCTGTACAAAATCCACCAGCTGTGCTATCTGGATGTTTGTGGGAATTTTGTGTCTCCTGCCCCTCTGTTTTCCCCAAGGCTGTTTATTTAGTTGAGAGTGGAGGGAAGCAGGACAAGACAAAGCTACTTGGAAGGAGCCATTGTTGTCTCCCAGTGGTCCGCAGAGAGAGGCAAAGAGCAGCTAAAGGGAAGTGAATGGTACATGCTATTCCCCCCATTCCTGGTAAATGGATACTCCTCCTCTCCAGGGTCCTCATCAGTGGATGGTTGATTTCTGCTCAAGTGAGATTTGTTTTCCTCCTTCTCTTCTTCGTAAGACTTTTTTTGCCCATTCTCCAGATTCCTTTGCTACAGCTCCCCATTCTTCCCTTCCCAGGGTTGGAATAAGATGCCTGAGGAGAAGGCAGTGATTGACAGCAGAGAAATTTGTGAAGCTGTGAACCTTCATCAAGACCAGGGGGTGAATTCCAATCATTTTTGGCACATGGTGTTTGCTGGATGACAGCAAATGCAAACTCTTAAATCATGGATTAGTCAGTGCAAGTCCCCAAGACATCCTCTCCCACGGTCTCAGCGGTCCAGTGGAGGCATTAGCACCAAAACTTGCTGTGCTCCAAAACATCAGCTCACCTTTTCTACCAGTGCAGCGAGGTACAGTCGAGCCCTCAGCAGGCCTGGGCTGTCACCCCAACTGGCAGCCACCAAGCCGGGGTTTGTCCCCGCTCCCTCCACGCTCCCCAGCCCTCTGCCCGCAGCCAGGCTCTTCTCACGGCACTGCAGACACGGGCTGCCTGCCAGTCTGCCTAATCTCACCCAGCTACATCGGAATTACTGCCGGAGGCGATTGCAGCACAGCCCTGATGCTGCCTGGCCCTCGGCTCATCCCCAGGGAAGGGACACGCAGGGCCGGCGGTGCCAGAACCCTCACACTGCGGGGTGGCTCGAGAGGAGCAGTCACGGCACAAGCTGCGGCAACCTGGACACCGAGGTGCAGAACGACCTCCCCACAGGGCTGAGAGATCCCAAAGCAGCTTCAACCAGCCACTACGCCCCGAAGGAGGCGGATGGGGAAATGCAAAGCTGGTGCCTTGCGTCGCCCTGGGGTGTGGAAGGCTGCGCAGCTCCGAGCAGAGGTGCCAGGGCCCACTGAATGCACTGCTGTAACCTCAGAGCCCGGAGCAGTCGCACACACGGGCTGGATACACACAAATGCCTGCACAGGTGCCCCAGGAGTCCCGTGTCCTTTCAAACGTGGGGTCGTTCAAAGGATCTTGCAGCTCTAAAGCCTTTCCCAGTGGTTGGGCTTTGATTAGGCAAAAGCCAGTCTGCTCACCCGTGCTTCTGAGAGTACAACAATGAATGTTGTGCTCCAGGGAGCAAAAATGATGTCAAAAGGCTGAGAAACGGGGCAGAGACAAGGGCTGCCTTTAGGTCCATGACCTGCTCTGCCTCAGTGAGCAGGCAGGTGCTAAGTCTGATCACCTTACAGCTGTAAACCATCCCCTGTAGCTCAACTTCTGACAGAAAAGGAAGGCGGATTATCTGTTCACTCCCTGGGAGCAATCTCTAAGAAAACTGTTACCAAGGCTTCCAGATGCTCTCGTTCATCCTGCTTCATCTGGAGCAGCAACACTGACATACTTCAGAAAGCAGCTTTTCATTTTTTAAACATCTGTTTAATTCCACCTGCATGTAACCAAAATATTTCCACTTCTCCTTCCTGCGGTGTCAAGCCTGTGTTTTCCTGAGCAGGCTCCAAAGCACCAGCAAGTTGTGGTAACACAAAAGCCCTTTTTCCATCTGAGCCCTGGATTTCACGGATGCAGTGGATTTGGGAGTCTGATGAGTTTGGGAACTAAATTAGCCACAAAGAGACTCAGGGGTGGGAGGGCGGATAGAAA
Organism: Pseudotriccus pelzelni; assembly: GCA_035584735.1. Taxonomy (NCBI): domain Eukaryota; kingdom Metazoa; phylum Chordata; class Aves; order Passeriformes; family Tyrannidae; genus Pseudotriccus; species Pseudotriccus pelzelni. The sequence goes on along the minus strand of JAWMRA010000028.1, from coordinate 11,346,579 downwards.
GCTGTCTTCACCCTCTCTGAATTCAAAAGCAGGTTCTCATTTCATAACAGCTCTTTGTCCCCATGTGAACATTTCTGGAATTAGTGAAGGAGCAGAGACAGCATCAGGCATAAAATACCTGAATGATCTGACACCACGATTACAGGCACTGGAGAAGCAGGAGGAGAGACGAACTCTTGAGGGTTGTCCTGGGCCTGCCACAGCTCTTCTCTCCTTCAGGGCAGGCAGAAGTCAGGGATGCTGAGTGTGCCTGCAGGATGAGGGTCAGTGAGCCAGGAAGGAGATCATATGGAAAAAGATTAATAGGGGTTTTGCCCTGCTAAAGAGGACACACATCTCCACACTTCAGCTCCTGCCCCACTCGGGTCAAACCCACAGGGCTCACTTGGTTAAGTTGATTAATGCCAAGGAGAGTTTACTCCTTCCATCCCCTTCCCACCCCTGGATCTCCCTCTGACACAGAAAATCCCCTTGATCATCCTCACACCAGGGCAGAAGGACTCCAGGCAGCTCAGCAGGGTCCCTCTGGGCAGACATCAGCGCTGCTGAGCCCAGAACTGGCCCCTGGATTTAGCTGCTGTTTCTGCAAGTCACGGCACTCAAAGCCTTGCTAATTTATTAGAGGGTTGTTGCTTGTTGTTTGTGTACCAAGCCAGGTAGAAAACAGCTTCTGCAGAGAGGATAATTGCAGTCAGATAAGCACTTCAGAGCCAGGATTGCAAAAATACAATATGTTGTGGACCAGCAGTTGTCTGGGTAAACTAGAAACATGGATAGTTTTTGGCTCCAAGCCTGTTTCCCCACCTATCACAGAGTCCCTACCTGCCTTTGGGCAAATAACTTCATGTGTCTCAATTCTCTGTAGATAAAAAAAGTGATAAAAGTGCTTAACTCTGGCAAACTCACCCCTGGATCGGTGGCCTACATGTACTGCGAGGGACCAGGTGCAGCAGTGGCAGCTGTTTTCCCCATTTTGGCCACGGAGATTTCTTTCTAAGTTGCCCATCTCATTTAGGCAGTGTGTTCTGAAATTAGAGTCTTGCTCTCCCAGGCTGGATACTTCTGTTTCATAGTTCCCCAATGAAGTTACAAATTTGTGCCCAGCCTGTCACTCCCGAGATGACGAACAGTGCTATAAATGCTGGATTGTGCGCTGGGAACAGACAGAGCTGGAGGGGTTGATGGCAGCCTAAACCCCACCAAAGTGTCAAGACTGAAGGTGAGGTAAGTGGCTGGAAAGTTCGGGGCATGGTGTGTCTCCTGTGGGCTTGGTGCTGCCAAAAGGCACCGGGTTTCCAGGAGCTGAGATCCAGTGCTCAGCACCACTGTAGCAGCAGCAGGACTGTGTTTGCTACTTCACTACCTCACTCCGTATTTCCTAGTCCTGCGGGGACCCACCTCAGCTGTCAGCAGGGAGCGGTTTACCCGAGCCATGCTCAGCTCTGTGGTGACAGTCCAGCGGCATTGTCCGAGCACACCAGCACTGCTGGGGGCTCTTCACACCAGGGCAGGAGGGTCAGATCCACTCCTGATACAAAACCAGGGATTTGGCTGGGAATCCACGTGGCTCTGTGTTCCCAAGAGACAAGTCTCACGAGCCACAGTCTGACACCAGGAGATAGGTATGACACCGAGTGCCCCACGGGAGAGAGCAGCACCCCCGGGGGTACGAGCAGAGCACGCACAAGCTGAGCAGAGATGGTGCTGGGAAGCACAAAACCTTATAAAGGCAGCGCTCCAGGTTTGTCCTTCTCTCAGCTCTTCCAGGCGATGAAAAGGACGACTCACAGCCCTAATTAACTGGAACATGCTAATACCACTGAGCTTCCCTGGCCAGCAGATTTGGCACGAGGCGTATGGGACACTTTCCAAACAACTGCTCAGGGGAGCGCGTGCCTGCAATTTATTATTCGATGAGCAGAGTTTCCTCTCTGCCTTCGCTGAAGAGCTCAGACCAGACACATGAGGGAGGTGAGTCTGGAGCCTGCAAATCCACTTTGAAAGCCATTTCGTGCTGGAGGGAAAAGAGACTTATTTCTCCTCAGGCATTTAAGGTATTTAAGGTATCAGGGGAAATATGGCTTTGTTACCTCTGGGAGTGCTCAGGGCTTCTGAATGCTGCAGCTTGTGGTGCTCAGCTTCCCCTGGGGAAATCCACATTCCTTCAGGGTGACATTCACTCTGAGAAGAAGATGTGCAGCCTCCCACAACACCCTCATTCCAGGACCAGAGGGTGTGCATTGTCATTTTGTAGGGTGAAGCAGAGGAGCCAGGCCAGGCAGCCAGAACAAGGGGAAAGGTGGCAGGGGCCCTGATACTGTGTCCAGGATGGGTTATTCCCTCTTTTGACAGCTATCCTGGGCAAGGCAATGCCCTGGCTTATCCCACTGAAAAAGGAGAAAGAAGGAGCCTGCCCAACTCCTGTCAAAAATAAATCAGTTTGTGAGCTTTGGATGGGGAGCAAAGGGCTGAAAAATACCAATTCATCCCCATGGTAAGATCATCACTCTCAGCATTTACTGTACTGTCAAAAGTGGAGGCAGGAGCTGCAGCCTCCTGAAGGCCACCACCTGCCTCTGGCCTTGGCTTCAGCCTGGCTGCCTCCCAGGGCTGTTCAGGGCAGCTCTGGCACAGGGTTTGGGTGGCAGCAAGCTGTCTGACCGAGCACTGCCACAGCCTCACCAGTACAGCCACCAGGAACATCTCAGAAGGTTTGTCCAATATTCCCAGGACCATGCTGGTTTGACCATCCATCCTTCCCCCTCCTCAGGGCTAAAAGACTCCTCCTCCCATCACCAGCAGCCTCCTTCATGTCTGTGCATTCCTCCTCCTGGGCTGGCCTGCCCCTCATCCTTGGCATCTCCTGGGGCCATCAGCTGTGTGGCCAGTCATGACATCCTGTGCTTACTGAGGGCACAGCTCTCCCCCCTCCCTCCCCATCACATCCTTTGCAAACATTCATTGCTATGGTGACAGCTCCAGAAGGAAAATCTTTTTGAGGATCTTTCAGAGTTTTTAACAAAGGTACAGCCACTTTAATTATTTTCTCTAAGGGAGATGGTTATCTTGCTCGATGGCAACTGAATTTCTTTCATTTTGTTTCTGGTGACCACTTTGATATTGCTCAGGCTCTGGCTTTTACTGTGTGGCTGTAAGAAATTGGAAGGGGGAGAGGTAAAACCAGGTGCAAACATCTGCTTCTAAATCCTGCTGGGGGTCACAGGAGACACCTCCAGGCTGAGGCTGCCAAGGTGCAGACAATGTGGAGTCTGAGTTTCTCCAAAATGAATGAGATTTTGGAGCACATCTGCATCTTTCTCAGATAGCAAAGTAAAAAGTAAATAGCAAGGGGGGACATTTACTACCAATAACCCGTGCTGTGTGTGAAATGCTGCACTGAGAGATACTTGTGGAATCTTCTGAAGAAACATCCCTTGGCTTTTGAAGGCTTCATGTTGGTAAATGAATTCTTTCGATCTCCACTGAATGGACTGAAGACTTTTATATGTGACATCATGCAGAGGACTGTGCTCTTGCAGCTGTCCTTAATGCAAGTAATGAATACAGCAAACAGCCTCAGATCAGCCAGGAGAGAGCAATCCGGGGATGTGATGTTACCACATGCCTGGATTTCATGGCTACTGTGTTCTGACCGTGGAATATGGATGCTCATGGACAGGACTCCAGCACCTTGAGCAGCCAAGCCTGTCCAGCTTATTTTTGTAAGATGAGATCATGAAGGCCTTTCCCACTGAGTTGAAGTCAGAAATATTAAAAAGAAAAAACCATAAAAAACAAATCCTCCGCATGCTTCAGGCTCTGCAGAGGCAGCTCAACACGCCTGTGAATGCTCAGCAGCCTCACCATGAACAAGGCATCCAAATGCAGGAGAAGAGTGTTTCAGAGCATCCTGTACCCAGTGACAAGTGGATTGCCTGAGGGCTGACTCGTGACCCATGGAAGGCTGAGAGGACAAAGCTGCTCTGGCCAACCCCGTGCTGGATGTGAAGCGTCACAGTGGTATCATGCACAGCTCAGAGTAAACAGGCAAACAAGAGGCAGCCAGAAATGTTAATATTTGCAGAAATCTCCTGGGTTTGGCGCCTGGGTGTGGGGTGCTGAAGGATGCTGGTGGAATGCAAACATGATGGATTCCTGGCTGCACAGAGGGACAGCATGGGGAATCTCACACATCAGAGTGACAGGCTGCCTGACAAGCCTGGGGAGGGAAACTGGGATGAGGAGTTCATCAGCAGATGAAACTGGTCCTTTGGGATTGAGTTATTTGAGCATCCCTCTGGAAAAAAAAAAAAAAAAAGTCATGGTTAAGCCATGCTCATCCTCCTGTGCTTGTTTCAGAACCTGTTTCTTGTGTGCCCCCAGAGCCATGCAGCATCCAAGGGCTCAGAAGAGCCCCAGTCCCATGGTGCAAGCTCCACATAGTAGGAGATGGATTTGTCCATGCTGATCCCCATCCCTTCTCTTGGACACATGAGGGACAAAATAACAAAAACCTTTAAATTCCTGCCCTTACTTGACCTGGGTCCTTTCATGGCATGTTTGGGATGGTTTGAACTTGCTCAACGCCTCTTGCCATCCCTACCAGTCTCTTACACGGACCATAGCTGCCAGTTCATGGGATTACTTGGGTCTAGTCAGGAGCCTCCAAAGGCTCCAGAGCCTTCAAAGCTCTGACTTTAACAAAACAGCCATATCATTTGGGACTTGGAAGAAAATATTGGCAAATAATGGCCTCGCCTTTGGTCACCTTCATTCTGCAGCTATTTATCCAAAGATACCATATCTCGGAGCATTGCTTCATTTCCTGCTCACTTTTCTAACCGAGGCCTTTAAATCATGTTCCTGCAGCTGAGGCCACGGAGGGATGTGTAATATCCATTAACAGTGATGCCGCTGTTACCTTGATTCACCTCATCCCTTCTTCTTTTACTCTTTTCTTTCTGTTTACAGTAATCCCTTTCCATTTCTTCTCCCTCCTGGTCTCAGTGCAGGAGAGCTGGCAGGAGCCCTCAGAAGCAAAACTTCCTGGGGTGCAGCCTGCTTTTGGGAACAGAGGGAGTCTGGGGCATCACCCCGCTCCCTCCTGGTCAGAGATGCCATGGGCAGTGGGAAGGGTTGGCTCCAGGCTGCCCCATCCTCACCCATAGAGTCCTTCCCCATCCTCACCCATAGAGTCCTTCCCCATCCTCAGCCCCACAGAGTCCTTCCCCTGGGGCTTGTCCAGGTCAGCACATGGAAAAGATCAGTTCCACTTCACCCCTCTGCCCCTAGCCTGCCCCATAGCTGGGCACTGCTCAGGCGGAGCCACAGGGGAAAGCACGATCCAGAGGAACCAAAGTCCTTGGTGTGTGTTTGTACTCAAACCAAAGTGAAACAGGGGAATCAAAATGCAGAGCTTCTCATCCCGTGTGGAACTTCCCTGCCTGCATTTGGAGAGCCAACACAAGGGACTGACACTGTGCATCATTGGCAGTTGCTTCCCCTTCCACTCGTGCTATCACTGAAAGCCCAGTGAAGCTCTCCAGGAGCTGGACCCACTGCAATTCCCACTTCAGCCCCCTCTTTCTGCAAGGCCAAGCGGTTCCTCTGACACCCATCTCCCAGAATACATGTTTATTGCATAGAGCAGAGAACGGTGAAGGGTTTTGGACCCAATCCATGTGCTTTCAGCCAAACCCTTCCCAATCCATGTTATCCTTCATCTCCCCAGTGCATAATCGAACTCTCCAAACACAGCGTTCTCAGGTCCCAGCCCAGAGCTCGGAGCCTCCCAAGAGGGATATGCTAAAAAAAGAAAGAAAAACATTACATTGCCAACTGAAGCGAGTGCTGAAAGGAAAGAGATGCCAGGAGCACTTAAACAGGAATCTGAGACTGGGGGACGCTCGGGTGTGTGTTTTCAATCCACAGATGGGAGACGTGTTCACTGGGAAATGACTGCCACTCACAGCTAGTTTTACACCTCGCAGCTGATGTCCCAGAAAGTGAAACGGCCATGACAAGGACACCCCATCTGTATTAGAACTTTCTTCTTGGATTGATGGAATAGTGCAGCGCATGGTAAAATGGTGCCACTCCTCCTTTGGCTCCGAAATCTGTGTTTGCAGCTCAAACCTGCAAAGATGGAAATAAGCAATTTTAATAGGGGATAAGCTGCAAGGGCAGCTGTTTGGGAAAGCAAAGGCATCAGGGGGTCCAGGATACTGTTGGGTGCTGTGGAATGTCCGGCAGGACCTGGACCCAAGCTGGCAGCTCCATGCCCTGGTACAGAGCAAAGGTTCCACGAGAGCAGCATCCCACAGTCCTGCGCCTGAGGCAGGTATCTGCTGGCACAGGTGCCGTGCCAGGGGGATGCTCCTGCTGTTCACACTTCACAGAGGGACCAGGACTAGGCTCCAGCTGAGGCTGACAGGAGACCTGATGGGGAAACCCGACATCAGCTGAGCTATCCCAAATTCTCATCTTTCAGGGTGAAGCTTCAGTCATCTGGCTATGGAAGAACTCACCTCTGCAAACAATGAGCCTACAGCTGCACCAGGGAGGCTGTCACCTCCCTGGGCTCCAAAACCAGCCCCACAAGGAGGGATGAGCTCTCTGAACAGAGCACAGATGCTGATTCACGGGGATACCTCCCATCATTGATGGCTCAGGCTACAGGGAAACATAACCTTTGGAAGCACATTCAAGATCTCTGCTGAAAAGCAACTATTGACGCTTCGACCTCTATGCAGAGCCACTCAAATAATGGACCGTGGTGCTGCCACAGGTCAGGGAGCAGCATCCTGACTCACCCTGGGCAGTGTGTCTTGTCTGATCATCTGTGTGTCTGTGCACAGTCTGTAACATCTCCTGGAGGAACGGTGGCAAAGCCAGGAGATCAGAGGCTGGACACAGCCTTTTCCCTCTCAAAAAGATGCATCTAACCAGATGATTCAGGCCCCATCCAAAACCCACAACTTCAATGCCAGCTGTTCCTCAGGATTGCTGGAACGTGGCGGGAGGATGGGACATAACACCAGCCACTCTCCTGCCGCGTTGGGCTGACACTGGCACTGCTCCCAGCAAGCCTGGCCTGTTCACATGGAGAGAGCCAGCCTAGTGGAAGCACGAAACCGCAAACGTGGGGAGTGAGGTTTCGCTGTATTAAGTCACAGCTAAGAGGAGATTGTTCAGGCATCCCTGGATCCTGGTGTCACTGTCCTAGTGATATTCCCAGGAGGACTCTGCTGAGTTGTGTGGTGGAAAGGGTAAAAGGCAGTGATGAGAGTAGGTTCAGCCTGCTGGAAAGAATTCCTGCCCAGTGAGTGCTTCTTGTCCCCCAGTGCCCACTGAGCAGCAGGGACTGAGCACCCCTCTCCCACTGTCACCATGGGTACTGGAGCAGGATGGTGCAGGCAACTCTCACCTCCCTCTGCGAGCTGGAGCAGGTTCAGAGTCCCCAGAATAACTGTGTGGGAGCTGGAAGCCTATTTGGCCATGGCCTGACCTTGTTGCTGCCTGTGGATGCCACTTGCTCAGCCATCCAGAGGCCAAGGGGCGCATCTTGCTCGCCCATGGCCAGCATCCCCAGGACTGATTGCAGCTCAGGCACTCAGAAGTGCTCCAAGTCCTAACATCAGTGCAGGGCTGTGGCTGAGTGTGTGACCCTGAGGGGCTGCTGGGGACATAGGAGAGGCTGATGCCTGCAGGCAGGGCTGCTGTGGCCACATACCAGTGACCAAGCACGCACAGTGCGAGAGAAAGCCTGGGAAAATCCCTCAGACAGGCAAATGAAGATGGGCAGAAATATTTGCTGCACTAATTGCACTGCTCTAATAAGGAGAAGGCAGAGCACTAGGAGGAGGAGAGCAGTGGATGGACAGTGCCTGGCACATCACCCCTTTTGAGGACATGTTCTGATCCCAATAGTGGTTAGGAGACAGGTGGTCTGTACAATTCTTTTGAGTCCCTATGCCCCCCTCCTTTCAGCTTTATTTGTTTTTAGTTCCAGTATTGAAAGTTCTTGTGATTTTTCTCGCATGTCCACCAGTGTTTGCCACTTCCCACAACGTCCCAGGGCCCATCATCAGGTGACCACACAAGGATGAAAGCCTTCCTTCTTTCTTTGTTTCAGTAACAAGCCCACAGCCCTTGTGATTTCTGAGCTGCCCCGAAGCTGTGGCTCCAAAGCGTTGGCCAGAGCTGCGCTGTGAAAGGTCGTGTGAGCAGGGCAGAGACGGGGAGGCTTTGGGCTGGAGCTCATTTCCGCGCTGCAGGCTCAGTGTGGCAGTGCGGTGGGAGCTGTGCGGTGCGGGGACGGTGCAGGGGCAGAGCGGGCGCAGCGAAGTGCAGTAAAAGGGCAGCGCAGGGACAGTGAAGTATAGCAAAAGGGCAGTAGAAGGGCAGCACAGGGGCAGTGCACGGTCACTGCGTGTCACTCCCGCCCCGTCCCGTCCCGCACGCACATTCCCGCGGGCGGCGCGTGACGCCCCGCCACCCGGCCCGGCGCGCCCGCACGTGACCGCGTCACATGCAGGGACCCCCGCCCCGCCCCCCCGCCGGATTCCACCCAATGAGCGGGCGAGCGCTTCGACCCGTCCGCGCGGTGATTGGTCCAGGCGGACGTCAATCCTCGGGCGGGGCGGAGGCCGCAAGTTCGGAGGCTCGGAGGTGGTGCGGGAGCGGCGGGGACGGGACGGGACGGGACGGGACGGTTTGAGCGCGCTGGGCCTCCCCGGGATCTCGAGGGGCCGGGGCTGCGCCCAGGGGAGCGGGCGGGGCGCGCTGCGGGGCTCGGGCGGCGGGAGTGCGACACACGGTGCGGGTCTGACCCCGGAGCAACTCGTGGTGTAGATGGGGACTGCCGGCCCTCGGGCCGGGTGACCCCCTCCCTGGGGCCCTGTCAGACTCTGTGAACGCTGTCGCTGAAGTGACGGGAAACAGAAATTTGTTCCTCTGCAAAGGCACTGACCCTGGGCCAGGGCTGCTCTGTGATTCCCACAATTCGGGGCTTTCCAGCGTTGGATACACCGAGTGCGACGCCTGAGCAGATCGCGTGTCTCCCAGCCGAGGTCTGGTAGCCAAACCCTGCCCCAGTGCACGGGAGAGGCAGAAATCCGCCCCAGCCCAGAGGGAGGGGGATCTGGGGATAGTGGTGGGAGGAACCTCATGGTGGGACCTGTGTGCCAGCAGGGATGGCGGGCAGCATCCAGGACCGGAGCCTGCGGGAGGAGCTGACATGTGCCATCTGCTGCGAGCTCTTCAGCGAGCCCGTCATGCTGGACTGCATGCACCACTTCTGCAAGGGCTGCATCCAGGGCTACTGGGAGAGCTGTGCCCGGGTCCCCTCCTGCCCCCAGTGCCGCCGGGAGTTCCCCAGCCGGGCGTTCCGCACGCATTACCTGCTGGCGGGGCTGGTGGAGAAGGTGCGGCTCTGCGGCTCCACCCAGCACCAGCAGAAGATGCAGGTGAGTGGCCTCTGCCAGGCTGGGGAGCAGGGGGCAGGTGCCACATGAGCCCTGTGCAGCCGCCACAAGCCCACCACGCCCTCCTCCCACAGACAGTTCCCCCACTGCGACACCTTACCTGACCCAAGTCCAGTGACATTTGTGTCTCTTCCTCATTCATTCCCTCTCCCTATTTCCTTCCAGCTGTCTGTCTTCTGAACCCTTCCTGCTCTTGCATTTGTTTCCATCACTGCTGTTCCTGATTCCCACCACAGCCTTGTTGTTTCTCATGTAGGGACCGTGCAGCCAAGGGTGAAGGCTGCTTGTGCCAGGTACAGTGCTTGAGGGGACGGTCTCTGCGCAGCTCAGTTCACAGTAAACGGGGTTTAAGGCTTCTGCAAAGAGAGATCTCAGGTTGGAGCTCCCAGTCTTAAGAATAAATGGGATTCTTTACATGCACGCATACATAATTATCCCTGTGCATCAGGTACTCGCTCCTCTTTACAGCCTTTGTATGAGATCCTGTTGCAGTTTCCTCTTAATGCTGACCTTAGGAACTGGATTGCTCCTGACTCACAGCAAAGTAGTGAAATGGCCTCCTTACTTTCTTTGCCTCCTGCAGAAGCACCTGGAAGATGCTTTGCAAGCTCGTCAGAAGGAGATGGAGAACTTCTTGCAGAGGAAGCGTGTGGTGCAGGAGGAGATCTGTGGCCTCACGGTAATGCCCTGAGGGAGCTTCTCTTTCTACAGCCTCTGGGTCAATGTTCACAGAGGATCTGTGTAGCACTTCAGCTGAGGTTTAGCTCAGCTTCCTGTAAAAATCTAGATGAGTAACTATGAGGGGATCTGCACAAACTCCCCTGCACACAGGCCAAAGCCCATCGCTGCTGGATATTCAGCAGAGGCTTTGGAAAGAGCATTAAGCACTCATTAGTGCAGTGTTTACCAAGTGCATTGGTGCAGCAGGGCTGAGACATGGTGAGAGCTGTGGGGTGAGCAGCCTGTTCTGGCTCTGCAGTGCTGAGGGTGTTAATCCTTGGCAGCTCTAAAATCCTCTCGTGTGTCTGAAAGGGTGGCAGCAAAGCTGAAGGAGCTGGGTCAGCGGCAGTGTTGGCACTACAGGAGTGGTGCCCTCATCACAAGGACGGTGTTTGGATTCACTCAAAGCTCTGAGGTGATGTGAGGAGCCTGAATGCTCTCTGTGAGCTTGAGAGGCACCGTGTTCCCTCCTTGAACAAATCAGGGAAGCGAGAACAGCCACAGGCTGGCTGTGCTTTGTTCTTGGGTGGCATAAAAGTATTAAAAGCTAAGAAAGGTGAGTTTAAGGAAAAGGGAAGTAGTTCAGAGGTAAGATAAAACTAATGGGAGACTGTCTTCTAACTGGAACCTCTGATCCCCCAGCCTGCACCATTTCATACCTCTGTCCCACTGCCAGATGTGGAATAGACCACATCTATTAGGTTAGTGAAGAAGTATTAGCAAATAAGCACATGTTGTCCCATTGCTGTGCAAGGGCTGTGTCTCAAGAGTAAAGGAGCACATTGGAACAGGGAGGCCCTGCATGTCCTCTACGGTTCTGGTGTGTCAGCAAAGGGAGGCTGGTGAAGCTTCAGGTGTATCTTGAGGGAGGTGGTATTCCTGTGTGGAGAAAGGGATGTGCGTTTCAGGAAGCACTTCTTGAGAAAATAACAAGGGATGAGGTTGTTCTTGGAGATTAAAAGCTTAAAAATTGGGAAAATAAAAATTCGTTAGCTGTCTCTTGTAAACAGGCAGGAAGGCTGCAAGATCACCATAAGGTTGGCTGGCCAAGTAAACAACTGGAAAAAAGTGACCTCTGAAAAGAGCTGAATGAGATTTTATCAGCCTTAATGACTGAGATTAGTCTGTGCAGCTCCCTGGAGCCATCTGAGAAAGAGAGCAAGTTACCAGTGTCAGGCAGCTCTGCCCACAGACTGGAATGATGTGAAATAAATCCAAACTAACCAGAACAGCTGAGTCTGCAGCTCTGGAAAAATTAAAGAGCTCCAGTCTTGCCCACAGGCAAATTCCTGGTGGTGTGGGGGAAGGCTGTGGCTGTGTGCAGGGCTTTCTAGTTAAGGTAACCAAGCCTTCGGTAGAGCTGTTTTCTTGTGTTAGTTTTGGGGTTTTCCTCTTTGGCTCTGCAGCCTCAAAACTTCTTGTGTCCTGTTCTCCATCAAAAAAAAGTCATGGCTGTGTCTAAGGCTCTCAGATTTCCAGGGCTCTGTAAGCAGAGTAACAGACCTAGCCATCCTGTGCACCTACTTGTGTTTTAGCTGTTGGGTTCATCTTCTGCCCCTTCCCTCTTCTCAGAAGGTGTTTGGGGAGCTGAACTTCAAGATCCGGGCCGAGTTTGCTCGCCTTCATGAGATCCTGGAGGAAGAGGAGAGAGCTGTGCTGGCAGAGCTGAGCAAGAAGGAGGAACAGGCGCTGGCACGGCTGCGCGGGCAGGTTGGGCGGCTGGAGGAGGGGATGGCAGTTCTGCAGAGGGACATCGAGCACGTTGAGCAGACTCTGGGCAAGATGGAAGAAGTGTCCTTGCTTGAGGTGAGAGTACGTGGCTGACCCTGGCAGGAGGCTGAGAGATGTTTCAGGATTTGGGATGGGGAGAGTCCTAAATGACAGCATTAAGTTGTATGTGGAAGTCATTCTCATTGCCATCCCTCTGGATTATCTACCCAATCCCTTAGGATCTGGAGGCTTTAGCCACAAGGGATACAGTGGCCTCAGATGTGATGGGTCCTGGGAGCCTTATTCCTTCTCTGTCCAAGTGCCCAATCAGTTTTCCCCAGGAAGGGAGTCCTGGTAGCTTGGTTTCCTCTCTCTCTTGTGCGTCAGCAGGAGGCAGGACAAGAAGCTTATTAGTGCATCTGCATGAATTACAGACAGTGACTGCTAATTCTCTCTGCTTTTCACTGCAGGTGGAGAGCCTGGATATCAGGTACGTGCCTGGCATGAAAGAAGCTGATTCCCTTTTCAGGAGCTTATCTCTGTCCCTGGCTGGGACCACATGGGAGAGGCATCTTATCTCATCCCAAGTTTTTAAGGCATCACACGTTGCTCAGGAAGCTGCTGGTGCTGTGCAAGGGGGAGGCTGGTCCCCAGCAAGCATTGGATGCTCCTCCCAGGGAACACCATGTGTGTTCAGGCGGTTGGGCTGGAAGAGTGGGTAGAGGAGACGTGCTGGTTTGGAATGGGTGCAAGAGCCAGGTGTGCTACAAGAGGGAACAAGGCTGGTGCAACAGACTGCGGGTGCTTCAGCTTCTCCCTGCCCTTTCTTAGCTTCTTACTACTCTTGAGGCTGCAAAACTGACCCTGAGGTGCAGGTTTGTCTGAGGCTGGGAGTAGCTGAGGGCTAGAACTGTCATAGGGGAGTGTGTCTGTGTCCACTCCCTCCCTGCCTGGGATGCAGCGTGACTCCACAGGCCTGGCTTGTTCACCCATGCAGGGGTGTGCAGGGTGCAGGTCTGCTCTGGGGATCACTGCTCCACAAGCAGTGCTGCCACATCTGTCTCGGGCACCTCTGCCCTGAGCCCCTTGCTGCAGCTGGGGAAGACCTACATCGCACAGAGCAAGCAGCTGCCAGGGAACTTTGTGTCCCATCTTTACCAAATCTGCCCCATGAAGCAGCCCTGCCCATGCTCTCCCCACGTGCCTCAGCAGCAGCTCAGCAGAGGGGCTGACTGCTGCTCTCTGCCCCCAGGCCCTCGGTGCGTGTGGAGACCCAGCCTGCCTTGGACCTGCAGTACTACAGGGACAGCCACAGCGGCCCCTTGCAGTACATCTTCTGGAGACGGATGCTGCGCTCCATCTGCCCCGGTGAGCACGTCGGTGTGAGGGATGTGTGTCCTGGGTGGTGGCGGGCCAGGGGTGCTCTGCAGAGGGAATGTGCTGCCAGTAAATGCCATGATTGATGTCTCCGCAGCTCCTGCCCCACTCACCTTTGACCCTGAGTCAGCCCACCCCAACCTGATCTTCTCCAGAGACCTGACAGCAGTGACAGAGAGGAATCGAGCCCAGCCTGTCCCCAGCAGCCCCCGGCGCTTCCGTCAGTGTGTCAACGTCCTGGGCTCGCGGGCCTTCGACAGCGGCCGGCACTACTGGGAGGTCTGGGTGGGCAGCAAAACCAAGTGGGACCTGGGCGTGGCTGCCGAGACTGTAGACCGGGCAGCGAAGGTCAAACTGTGCCCGGAGAACGGCTACTGGACACTCCGCCTGCGGAACAGGACGGAATACTGGGCCACCGCCACCCCCTGGGTGCGCCTGACCGCCCACCACCCCCTGCGGAAAGTGGGGGTCTTCCTGGACTGCGAGGAGGGCACCGTCACCTTCTTCGACGCCAGGGACATGTCCCACCTCTTCACCTTCCACCAGGTCTCTGCAGAGAGGTACTGCCCCTTCTTCAGCACCTGCTTCAGCGATGGGAGGGACAACGTGGAGCCCATGCGCCTCTGCCACCTGGCCCTGTGAGGGATGGGGCTGTGCTGGGGGCACCGGCCTGGCTCCTGGGGGCCAGTTGTACACACAAACCTGATGGGTGTTGGAGGGGCTGTTTTGTTTTCAGTTTTGGGTGGAAGGAGGGGGATGAGTCTCTTCACAATTCCCATTTGCCCTGCTTTCCCTCCGGCATGGGCTGTGGCTGCCACCAGGCATTCCCAGAGGTTCCTGGCGCCCCTTGGAAGAAGAACCTCCCATGCCTGAGCATGGCACGGTACAGTAACAGCAGCCACGGGGCTGCAGTGGAGGTGGCCACGGGCTCCTGGCACCTCCTGTCCCTTTGTGCTCTCACACATAAGCCTTTGGGGGAGGGTCCTGGTCCCAGAGCACCACCAGGTGCCTCTTGACACTCAACTGCACATCCCGAGCCTTGTGCTTCCTCTGCTGGAGGAAGCAAGGGCCCCGGGCCGGCAGCAGAGGGAGCTCCGTGCCCAGCGTGGGACCCGCTGCAGCCCGGGGACTGCGGCGCTGCCTCCCCTCGACTCGGTCACTAATAAAGCTCTTTAGAAAGGCAGTGCTGCCTGCTGGGCCTGCTCGGGGCTTTTGTGCTGGGGGGGATCTGCAGCTCAGGGGTGTAGGACAGCCTGGGGGCGCAGAGCAGTTCCCTGACCCTTGCAGAGTCTCAGCTTTGCAGTGTGGGAAGGGCAGGGTGTGAGGCTCTCCAGCTCCCACAGCTGGGCACAGGGATACTTGCCAGAGCACGTCCCTCACTGCCTGTCCAGGGGTGGGCACAGGGGCCCTGTCCCCCAGCAGTGCCACAAGGAACATTCCTGTTCCTGGGCATCACTGCTGCAGTGTGGCAGGGCTGGGGGTGCCTAATGCCTGTGCCAGGGCAGGAGAAGAAACCAGAGGGGAGGATGTCCTGCAGGCAGACTGTCCTGTCCAGGAGCACTGAACAGCCCAGGGCTCTGCAGGCCTGGGGTGCAGGTGGTGCAGAAGGGACCCAGTTATTGGGAACCCACTGCTCTGCATGGGCTTGCTCAGGGGTGAGTATGCTGAGCCATGGGTTTATTCTCCCTCTTGGCCCCTGGTTGGCCTTTAGCCAGTGAGTGAGCTCTGCTCCTTCCCTGCTGAGCCCTTGGGCTGGACTCAGCCCACTCTCCCAGCTCCTGCTTCCACCTGTCACTGCCCCCCAGCCTGAGCTGAAGTAAGAGTGGAGAAGAAAGAGCTGTTGGCTTGGAAATGCTGCTGTGAGCGGGGCTGTTACCCCCTGCAAGGGCTGGAAGGCTCAGTGGAAAGGCGAGGGTGGTTTGATCTCAGCAGGGAGCTGCACTGGGAGGGCTGAAACCCATCAGCTCCCCACCTGGCCGCACAGTGCCGGCAGGTAAGGCTGGGCAGCAGCAGGCAGCGTCCCTGACGTGTGAGGGGAAGCAGATCCACGGGGCACTGGCAGGCAGCCAGCAAAGCTGGGCAGTTGTCTGCCAGCTCTCACTGCCCGGTGCTGCCTGTGCCCCATGGGCTGGCGTGGCACGGGCTGGGACGTGTGCCAGTGTCACCACTGCCGCCTTCCACACCTCCCCTGTGCCTAAGGCAGAGCTGGAGAGCAGCCAAACCCACTTGTCCCAAATCCCTGGGCTGAGCAGGCTCCTGAGGAAGCACGTCCTTCCTTCTTCTGCCGGGCTGTGCGTGGTGGTGGTGGCGTGCTCTGCTGAGGTAGTGCCACATTTTGGGGTATAATGGCCTTGCCTGGCCCTGCTGGAGGGGCAGGGCTGGGGCAGGCAGAGCCTCTGCCCCGCACACAGCACATAGGGTGGCTCCTGCGTGCGGGGAAAACAGTGCTCGGAGCTGCCATGCAGCGTTAGCCCAGTGGGGAAATGCTGCCTGCCCCTAAATGCTGCCTGAAAAACTCATTTCGCTGACAAACCAGAGCACTGTGGAGTAGGAACCACACGCATGAATGCAGTGACCAGCTGGGCCTGGCCCTGGGTTTGAGCAGGAGAGGTTGGGGATGGGAGAATGGGCACCATGGGGATGAAGCACCCCTGTGCTCCAGCATCCAGATTCTGCTTCTCGCCATCTACCTCCAGGACCAGGCTGCCTTTTCCTTGTGGATCACCTCTTTGCTTTATCCCTGGGTGTCCCCAGAGCCATCCCAGTGTTCCTCTCCCACAGCCATGCTGAGGCTCCAGTGTCCAGCAGCTCCTGCCCCGGCACCGCTGCTGTGACCTGTCTGTGCTTTGGGGAAGCCTTTGCTTCCTTGGGTCCCCCCACGTGTTGGAAGGGGGACAAGACTTCAAAATAAGATCCTTTTGTTTCCCAGGGCGGCAACAATGGAAAGGTCCCATCGGTCCCACAGTCGCACTGTGTTTGTGATGGAAAATTCCCTGTCGTCACGGGGCGAGCCCTCCCCGGTGTCCTGCCGTTAGATGGCAGCATGGACAGGCCTGTCCGCCTGTGCAGTGCCACATTTGGACTTCAAGGGATGGAGGATGCCAAAATTCCTTGATTTTTTGGGTGCTAGAGGATTCTCCCCCCTCAACTCTGGGTCAGATCCTCTGCTCCTCCCACACTCGGCTTCTCCAGACTGTGCATTTTGTCCAGCAGCTCAGCAGTGCAATGTGATTCATCCCCCCATCACTGTCCACCCCTCATCACCTCGCTGCTCATGTCTTAGGGGCGCGTTGACTCCTGATGCTGTCCCCAGCGTGGGCACACTGCCACGGCAGGGAGCCCCATGGCTGTCCTGTCCCTGATCACAGCCCCCGGCACTGGGAAGGGCTCTGATCCTGCAGTCTCAGCTCTTCACCCTGTAGTGGTGGGCAGTGCTCCCCCTCTGTGCTGTCCCCAGCTCTCCCTTATCGTGACGGGTTCTAAAAATCTATCTCTAGAAACTTGCAGGAGCTTGGATACCCATCTGGGATGAAGGGACACGGCCGCTTTCTGCTCTGTTGGGATCAAGAAGGGAGGTGATCCAACCTGAGTTTGCTGAAGAGTGATACAGCCAGCACTGTCAGGGTTAAAAACTGACCAATTGGGATGGGGTGTGTTGGCTAAAAAGATTTGTGTGATGGGGTCCCTCTGAGGGCTCCAGGAGTGGGAGCGGGTGATTCCTTCTGCAGGTTTGGCAGCGCGAGCAGCTGGGTGCACCAGAAGTTTTCATGCCTTTTCGAAGCCACGAGCACATGGCTCTCATTCAGGCTCTTTCTTCGCTGACTGCGAGCGAGCATAATAATTAATAACCCCCTGGGGCGCAGCGCGGGGCCGTGTTAATTCATCCGTTCAGCACTTGTTGGGTGCGCAGGCAGCTGGCCAGGGCTGCGCGCTCCCAAAACTCTGACATCGCCCCCGTCTGCGGAGCGTTGGAGCCGGAGCCGCTGTCGCTGTCGCTGGCAGTGGCAGCGGAGCGGGGGCAGCGCCGCTGGCACGAGTGGGGCGGCACCGCTCGGCTGCCAACGCCGCGGGCGTGCATGTGGGTTTTGGTGCACACCTGCCAGAAAGGGGTGCAGGTGCCACGTAGAGCGGTGCTGGGGGGCCACGTGGCTGCCCCACGCTGCTGGCACTGTGCAGGGATGGACAGCGTGAGCTGGGGCCCTTGGTGCACCCCCAAAGAGTAGTGGGGCAAGCGTGCCCCAGGGGGTGCAGGAGGTCAGGGCTTCAGGGGTCTGTGCAGGACGGCGTGCCTGGGAGTGTGCGTGCAGGTGTGAGGTGTGGAACTGCGGGGGTGCACACGTATGAAGGGGTGTGTGCAGCCAGGTGTGAGATGTGCTCGTTCACATGGGGTGTACAGACACTGAGGTGAGAGGGTGTTCGTGTGCACTCCCTCTGCCCTGAGAGGCAGGCACAGACAGGAAAGCAGGCGATGTGCAGGTGTTCACACACAGGTGCAGGGGCATGCACAGGGGTGCACACAGCTGTGAATATAGACACCTATATGCACACCTGTGAAGGTGTGGGGATGCTCATGTGCCCACGGGTCAGGGATGATGCAGACCCACGCACACAGGTGGGGGACACCCTGCCAGCTGCAGGGGAGGCAGACTCACGCACACAGGTGAGGACACTCATGTGCAGAGGGATGCGCACACCCCCGACAGTGCCCGGAGCCGCAGGTGCGCCCACCCCCCAGGCCGCTCCGCGCCCCCGTCCGCCCCTCCCCGTCCCGCCCCGCCCGCCCGGCGCCCCGAGGCTCGGCGGAGGGCGGCGGGCGGCCCGGGCGGGCGGAGGAAAAGGAAGCGGCCCCGGTGTTCCCCGCCCGCCGCCGCCGCGCGTCGCCGCAGCTGGGGCGCGGCGGGAGCAGAGCTCGGGCGCGGGGCGCTCGCACCGCTCCGCATCGCACGGACCTGCCGGCAGCCCCGGAGATGAGGAGAGTTTGCACGCTGCCCCTCTGGCTCTGGCTCGGCATTGTCTCGGAGGCAGGTGAGCTGACGGGGCTGCGGGGCTGCCCTGCCCGCTCTGCCGCCCGCCCCGCACCTGCGGGAGCGCTGGGGACGGGGCTGCTCCGGCAGAGCGGGACGGGACGGGACTGGACTCGGCGCTGCCATCCGTGTGTCCTCCAGACCCCGGAGGGACCCTCGCAGTCCGCCACGGCGTTCCTCGCCCCGGACGGGGATATGTCGTGCCGCGGCGCTGCCCGTCCCGGGCTCCCCCATCCCCGGCGGGGCTCGGCGCTCTCGGCTCCGGTGCCTCCCATCCGCATTGGGGACCGGCACAGTCCGTCCCGGGGTTCCCCATCCACGACGGGGACCGGCACAGTCCGTATCGCCGACGGGGACTGGCACAGTCCGTCCCGGGGTTCCCCATCCCCGATCGGAACGCGCCGGGGCGCCCGCCCGGGTGTCCCCGACGGAGGTGTCAGCGTGCCCGCAGCGAGAGGACGGGACGGGAGGACCCTGCTGCAGTCCCCGCGGGGTCCGGGGGCTGCAGGGAGCCCACGCCGTGTTCGTGCCGCGGGTGTCTCGCTGCGAGCAGGGAGAAACCCCAAGGGACCCTCGCGGGAGGGATGTCCCTGCGCAGGGACGCGCCCGGCCGGAGGACAGGCTGGAGGCCAGTCTGGGCTCTGTTTATTTATTTTTTTTACGCATAGGGTCATTAATTTGTGTGTGCCGGGCAGCGCGTTGGGGAGGAAGGCGCGAGGAGGCGGGGGTCCACACCATGCTGTCCAGCCTGCCTTTCCCAGCTCTGATCCGCCTGGGAAGTCACCCAAGGCAGATCCCAGTGAACTTCCCGTAGCACTTCTGGGGCAAAAGGCTGCTGGGCAGAGAGTCAAACTCTCGGCCGTAGCTTGGGCCAGGTGGGTGTGGGGCCACTGCGGAGATGGAGCTGCAACACCCTTCCAGAGAGCAGAGACCGTGGGGCACGGCAGAGCTGGGTGGGCACTGCCACGGCAGCGGGGACAGGGCACCCCAACAGCTACGCCCAGAGGAGCTCCTGCTTGCACAAGTAGAGCACTTACAGCTCGAATCAGAGCAAGACAAAAAGAAAGTTAGTGATGGTGGAAGCGCCCAACAAGATGAATTTTGGGAGTGTAAACAGAATTTTCTGTAGCTTCAGCTCAGTGACTCACTGTCACTGGTGGCATTTGCTGCCGCTGTTGAAGTGAGCTCACGGGAGGGTTGCAGGTCTGGCCGAAGAGGTGCGGCACGGACAGCATCACCAGCAGCGTCACTATCAACCTGCTCTGCCCAAAATGCTGCTGATACCTCTGGTGCCATGGGGCTGAAGGACCCAGAGGGCTGCTGGAGCTCAGCGGGAACTCCAGGAGGCAGGACAGAAAAGGAACCTGCTGCTGGGGGAGTCACGGCTGGAGCTGCAACCGCTCAAAGCTCTCCTGTTAGCAATTTGTAAAGCGCCGTGTAGCTGTTCCCGGGTTCTTTCATCTCCTGGAGGTGCGGGAGCAGTGCCTGGGAGGCTCTGGCCAGCCCGGCTGCGTGCTGTGTGGCCTCGTCAGCGCAGGGCTGAGTGGAGCTTTGAAGCTCTCGGTGCTGACTGATTAGTGCAGCAACGGAGAATGATGTGAAGCTCAGCTTGGGAATTGTACCCTGGGAATTTGCTTCCTCTTCTTCCATTCTACCTGAGATCAATTTGTCAGTGTGTGAAGGACCCGCAAATTCCTCATTAATCATAATCCCAACTGGTTGCAAATGTTTGCACCCCTTGAAAGTAGGGATAGAGGTGTGAGACTGTTCCACCTGGGAAGGATGAAATACTCATCTCAGCATCATGAAAGGTCTGTTCTGGCACTGCGTCCTTCACATTCCTGCACCCAAGTGCCTGATTAAATGGGCCAACAAGAGCACATAGCTCTTACACATTCCAGCTCCACAGTGCACCCAGGATGGAGTGGAGCTGGGGAGCTGCCCTGTGCAGGCAGCGAGATGTGGGGAGCAGGCAGAGGTTCAGCCCCATCATCCCAGGGCACTTTGAGGTAATGCTTTGTGGATGGTGATGAGAATGTGTATTCCCTGAGCCAGCATCCTCTGGGCACAGAGCAGTGCTTGAGCATCCCACAGCCAAATAATCCCGCTGGGGCCACTGGCTTGCCGCTTCCAAGAGCGTACGCCCTTTGCATGAGGGAAGGGCCTGTGCTTGTGTAGGACCTGAGCCGATTGCATTGGCAGCCTCCACCTGCCCCCCTCTAGGATCACACAGACCCCCCGGCCGGGCGCTCGGACGGCCCCGCGCTGACCGTGCCAGCAGCAACAGTTGCCTGCGCAGCTGGGATTTGAAGCAGTCGCTTTATTGCAAGTAATAAACACGGGCCGTTTCAGCAGCACCCTTTCATGCAACAGGCACGAGTGCACAGCAAACCCCGCTCAGGCTCGACCCGGCCGCAGTCAGTGATGAGGCAGAGCCAGGGCCTCCAAGCGGAGGTGGGTGACGGGAGGGATGCAGCCCGTGGTCCCTGGGGGGCTGCCAGGGAGGGCCAGCCATGGCTCCTGTGCTCTGCTGTCTGCTTGAGGATGATTTCGGATGAGTGGGCTGCAACTGCCGCCCTGGGATTTGGCACGGGCACGCGAGCCCGCGGCTCAGTGCCTGCACAAACACCCACCAGGGCGTCAGTTGCTGAGCTCAAATTGAAGTCTGGGCAAGGGGACACTCCCCCGGCAGCACAGTGTGCCCAGCCAGTGCAGACAGAGTGGAGGGGCCTTCCTCCAGCGTGCCCCATTCCACTCTGCTGCTTCTGTCCCATGGGCTTGCTCCAAGCGGGATCGCTGTCCCCAGGGTTTCTCTTGGCCCCGCGTTGGTGTGGTGTTTTCCAGGGCAGGCGTGGGAAGGGCAGGTGCTCCCAGCCGGCCAGGAGGGAACAGGCTGTTCCCAGAGTCCCAAGGCAGTTCCTGGGGAGGGAAAGGGAGAGCGGGATCCCACGGGAACGGCATCAGGACGGGGCCGTGGCCAGGCAACAGTTTCTCCAGTGCTGTGCGGGACATCTGCAGCACTCAGGAGGTCTGCCTTGCAGAGCAGGAGGGGACTCTTGGTGGGTCCCCAGGTCTGCCCAGCTCAGCAGTTTTGGGGATCAAGGTGAGCCATGGAGACCGCACCCACCTCACCCACCTTCTCCTCAGCCACTCCAGGTGGCACAGCAGAGGCATTTCCGAACAAATAGGGTGCCTTTGCATTCAGCCTGCTGGGCTGAAACAGCCCCAAGCAATCGTGGGGGGCTCCCTCACTCCCTGTTTTGGGGAACTGTATGTTTGAACTAGTGAGGGGGGAAAACTGCAATAAGCCAGTGGTGATGGGGATCCCAAGGGGTCCTGCACGTGTGGGGAGAAGCAGAAATCCCTGCGATGGCCGGACCCCGCAGGCTGCGCTGCCCGTGGAGGGTGGGGAGCCAGCAGTCGTGGTGGTTTCCGTGTGAGGAATGACTAAACGTCACAGGGCTCTTCCGCTGGGAAAGACGGGCCGGGGCGTTGCGACTGAGGGCTGCAAAATCACAGCTTGCCCGGAGAAGGCAGTTCCTGGTGGGTTCCCGTGCTGGGAGGATGTGGAGTGTAGTGAGAGGCTGGTGGCTTGTTGTACGCTGCCACACAGCAGTGGAGCTCATCACCATGGGGCCCTGTGGGTGTGAGATGTTTGCCTGGGTCCATGGGCAGTTGTGTATGGAAAAACAGGTGATTTTGCAAGGAAAAAATCCACAGGTGGTTAGTTAAAGCTGAAAGCCCTCTTTCTCACTCTGGACTGTGAGCTAGAGGTGTCCAGTGCCATGTTTCTCCTTGACCCGCCCCAGCTACCCCCGCAGCTCCTGCAAATCTCTGGCTGGGCGAGGGGCAGCGGGCAGCCAGGTACACATTCCATGTCAGCTGAGTGCCATGGGGGGCACTCTGATGTGTGCCAGGGTCTGCTGTGAGGGACCGGAGCTAAGCCTTGCCCTGGGCCAGAGCCGGAATTATCTTTTGTCCTTCGTTAGGAAAAGAAATACTGCTGCAGCTGCACTGGCATCTAGTGACTGGTTAAATGAATTCCAGGATTTTTATTGCCTCTGGCTATCCCAGACCTTTGTTTCTTGTTTCACGTTGTTAAAAGAGGGGGTTAGCCAGGTCCCAGGGGGGCTTTTTCCCTCTGGTCAGAATAGTTCTGATGTTTTCGGTGTTATTGCCCATCTGCGGTGCCTCATTGTTAGTGCAGAGCAGTGGAAGCGGAGATGGCGGGTGCTCAAGTCGGCGATGGGGCGTGAGCCCTCGGGCCCAGCATGGCCACTCGTCTTGTCGAGGGGCTGCGGGCAAATCGCTCCCTCTCTGGGTGCAAGTTCAGCAGAAGGAAAGCGAAAAGCCGGCCCTGTGGCAGCCAGTGCTGAAACTCCCACTAAGTTTTATAAGCTGAGGATATTAAGTGGGGAGTCTCAGAGTCTCTCCTGGAGTCGTTTCCCTGCTGAGGTAGCAGAAACAGGTTTCAGCCAGTGACTTGTATTTCACCTTACAACTTCTCCCACGTGTGAGTTGTTTTTCTTGCTGTGTTTCTGCCCCCTCCTTCCAGGACGAGGATCCCTCACGCAGGCTCTGCGGCCAAGCCTGGAGGTGCCATGGGATGGACATCATGTGCTAATGAGGGAGGATTGGCTTGGGGGGTCAGAAAAACACTGTAAACTGGGCAAACAGAGAAAACGGAATGGTGGGGAAAGGCAAGAGATACTCTGAGGAAATGTTGTGGTCTCTTCTTATCTAAGCTTGTAATAACCAGGCCCCTGCTCCTCCTCTTGTGCAGTGAAAGGCAGTGAGGAGCCCAGGGCTGTCCCTGGGAAGGACCACAAGAAAGGGATGGGCAGAGCCTTGGCGTGAGCAGAGAGAAAGAGGAGATGAGATTTTACCTGTATACAGCAGCCAGGCCTGAGCTGGTTGCAACTCTTGGGAGAGCCTGGAAAACCCCAGTTCTGTTTCAGAGGGATAAGGAGATATTCAGGAGAATAAGCTCAACTCCACTCCTGGTCTCAGCGCATGCAAAGAGGGAAGTGGTCGAGTAGATCACTGATGCTTTAGGGACCTGCTGCCACCATGCAAGGTGTAACTGCCTACCCAAGTGCAGGTGTGGAGGGGTCAAGCCTTCTCCTGGCCGTGGCTCCAGCAGGATGGGCAAACACCAGCTGGTCTGCCCACCTCGGTCTGCAGTGCCAGTGCCGGTGATGCAGCACCCAGGCACCGTCACACCACAGCCACACCGCCCTGCACGGCGAGGCCACCTGCCCGGCAGGCTCCAGGGATCAGGGCATCCCCCAGGGAAGGGTTAAGCGAAGAGGAGTGGTGCCGATGCCAGGCTGGGTGTCCAGGTTCTCCCTTGGTGGAGGTCAGTGGTGGTTCATGGGAAAGGAAAAATTGCCAGCTGGGCCGGATGTCCCTGCATTTCCCCTCTTCCTGCAGCCGCCTGAACGATGTTCCTTATTTAGCTTTCCTGACGGACAGGAGGAATCTGATGGCGGAAACTGTCACTGCCTGATAACAGCTCAGGGACCCCTTTATGATGGGCGGCACGGCAGGGAACAGGGCAGCGCTCCCCTCACCAGGAGGGGACAGCCAGGGCTGCCCTTTCCACCGGGTTCTTGGGGGCGGCTGCAGGCAGAGCGGGTAGGGCACTCACAGTCTCTTCCCTTGGTGTTGCTTTGTGTACAAACTCCCTCAGTGCTGTTTAACTGGCTCTTTTTCTTTCTTTCTTTTTGGTGAGGCGTCTGAACTGATGGGAAGGGCTGTGGGTGGAGAGAGGGGAGGTATGGAGCAAAGCCACCCTGCCAAGGCGTCAGACGAGGTGAGACTTTGTACGCACTGGTAATGAGGATGTGAAGGGCAGCCAGGGCTGGGATGTTTCAGCAGGAGCTGGGAGTGATGACCAGTGCCAAGAGCTGAGCACACACATCAGTACTGGGAGCAGCTCCCATACAAGAACGTTCTGCCCAAGCAGATAAACACTGCAAAGGAGATGTTCCTGCATATTTTATTGTCCCCAGCTTTCTCTCTATGGAAGATGGCATCTTGTTAGTGTCTGAGCCATTCTCTTATGTGCCCATGGTGAGCAGCCTCAAAACCACAAAAGGTCCTGAAATACAGCTTGTATCCATTGATTTTTATCTTGCATCTGTGGAGGCCACCAGGCTGTGCTCCCATACCAAAACCAACATTGTTTCCATGGCAATTAATGTATTTTAAAAGGGTGGAATGTACCGTGAGGCTGTATTTTTTCAAGAACAAGCCTTAAGCAAAGCAGCGTTTGCCACTGGACAGGACACTGGACTCTGTGGAATGCCCAGGTTGGCACTGCTGTGCTCTGTGTTGGGAAACAGGACGTGGGGAACTGGCTCAGCTGGGCTGGGAGGCACAGGGCTCCCTCAGGCCTGTGCAAACGCCACACCCCAGCCTTGCACCCTGAGATCACCAGTCCTTTGCTGTTCAGAGCTCTGTGTTCCCTGGGGTGGTTAGAGCTGCACACTCCAAAGTGCATCTCTGATGATTTTGGCTTTAGCTAAGCAATTTTAAAAGTCTTGTTGCAAGATGTAAGACCTCAGCAGGAACTCACAGAGGTTGTTTTGGTGCTCTCTGTGCGATCCACTCTATGACCAGGTCACCCACGTGAGCATCTGTGAGGTGCAGAACTGAGGTTTAGATCATCCAAATGTGCTGGTACTGCAGGACCAAATGCTTCTCCCTTCAGCCAAGTTCAATTTCCTTTTGTGTTTGCTTTCTGTCAGCAAGCAGCACAAGGAGGGAGACTGGTGTGAGGGGAATTGCTGTATCAGTCCATGTGTATTCAGATACTGCTCTGTCTGTGTCACAGGTGTGTGCGAGGCTGGCGGCCATGGGAAGGAAGCAGGAGCTCCTGCCCCAAACCTCAGTGCACGTTTCAGATAGCCATGCTTGGGGATGAGGTACCCGTGGGAGATGACAGGGCTTTTCATCCCCCTGCCTATTCCGAGGAAGAAAAAGCAGCAAAATTCGTATTGCAAGTTGTTTAAAATCGTACGTGTTTCTTACGGTGTCACTTCCTAGTGTGATGCACAGATGCCACTGCAGCGAGATGAGTTGACTTCCTGCTACACCTTCCTGGGTAGGAGTCATCTCACCCAGCCCCTCACATAAAAGTTTGGTGTAGAGCCCAAGGCACTTGCTCTACGCTCAGCAGGGCAGGAGAAAGATTCTTTTGGAGACGCCCCAACCCATCCTCAAGGAGGTGTTGAAGGAATTGCTTTTCGGGAGGTGAAGGCTGAGACTGCCCCCAGCCCACAGGGTGTCCACACACATCCAGGTCCCCAGGACTGGCACTGTGCCTCTGCCAAGTTGAATTTAACCCCACAATCCACCCTCTGCCTCACTGGCCACCCTGCCACTCTCCCCCTCAGCAGTTCACAGCCGCTTGAGGGGACAGGCACTGTCTGGCCGAGGGTAAAACAGAAGAGCAGCATCAACCAAAACAACTGACGGCCCCAGCCTCAGGAGACATGGCCAGGAGGAGGCTGGGAGGTAGTGGGATCATGTGGAGTGAGCAGTAGACAAAGGAAGGAAGTTTTTATTACTGGGCCAAATCCTGAGGTCCTTCAGCTGTATTTAGGCCAATGTCTCAATGACTTCAATGGAGACTGGTCTGAGTAAAGAGAGAAGGAAGGGCTTCAGGATCTGGCCCCTGAATAATTGTGTCACATGGGAAGTTTATACAGAATTTGCAAGCTCATGATGGCTTTGCTGACTGGCCGAGGGTAACCAATAGCCATGGCAGCCAGGCCCCCCCCTGGGTCACTGTCCCCTTCCTCTCTGGGGTCCTTCCCCACTTTGCAGCAGGTTCACCTTTTTGGCTGCTGTCTGGGCTTGGCAGAGTGTGGCAGACCCTGCAGGCACAGCCAGGTGCCCTGGACTGGGCAGTGGCTCCACGGGTTTGTGAAGGTCTGTCTGCACCTTCACAAAACCCAGGAGACCTGTGGAGGTTTTTGGGTCCCTGCATTATTTTTCTGAGTTACAGAGGCACATGAGCTCTCCATGCAGCAGGGAAATTCTGTAAAAGACTTGTTTTCCCCATTTCTGAAGTACTGGGATCCACTGAGATGGATGGTAGATGTAGCGACACAAAAAAATAAATACTGACGGAACTGCAGGTCAAGTCAGTAGTTTCTGTGAATGACAGTAAATCTTGACATTTACTGAGCTAAGAACATTGGGCATGAATTGTGGTTTATGCTCAGAAGGTGCCAGCTCAGAGTGGTGGCAGGGAGTGAAATCGCACCCAGCAGAGGTGACGGCATCCAGCGCCCGCAGGAATCCATCACTTGTCCCAGCCAGAGCAGAGTCCCCAGGGAGGTGTAATTGGGTCTAAGTGCCCATCATCCCTTCACCACGCTGCAGGCCCTGGCCCTTGGGAAGCAAAGGGCAGAGGTTTAATGGCATGTCCCGAAAGCATGGCAGCCAGCTGTACAGTGGGATGTGCCCACGGGAGATGCAGACATTCACTCTGAGGAAATCCCTGCACTGCTGGGCAGGCGGTGCATGATCCTTGTGCTGGGATGAAGCAGGGGGGAAGCAACTACCTTGCCTCCAAATGGAGTTACTCAGCAATGGCTTGTAAAGTGATTTAGCTAATGGACTGTGTCTCTGGGCCTGGTGGCTCCTCATTGGGTTTACTGGCTCTTGCAAAACTGTCAGAACTGATGGGTCCTGGGCTGCAAGTGCTGGCTCTGGCAGCAACGCCAGTGCTGGGATGGGATCAGGGCATATCCTGGTCTTCATCTCCCCTCTGTGCTATGACATCCCAGCGTGCAATGGAAGGGGAGCTGCCTGTTCCAGGTAGGCAGGCTCAGACCCAGTATGTGTTCCCCTGGGTGACAGACTTGCAGTGGGATTTTCACCACCGTGTTTGGTTACTCCTGTGCTACAGAGACCAACAGAGGCACCACTGTTAGTGCTACGCTGGAGGTAGCTTGGCATCTCCAGTTTGAACACCTGGTGATGGAGTTGGATGTTCCTCAAAGCCCCTGTGTCGTAGGGAGTCAATAGCCTTTCCTGTGAAATGGATCACACCAGGATTGCACCCAGCCCAAAATGTGATCCCTGCTTCCAAGGTGCCTGCATTGCCCAGCGTTGCCCCTCCACAATGCTCAGCATTTCACAGTATTTATGGCCGCTCCTCACCCTTGGCTGCTTAGACAAATAAAGCCTGGTGCAGCCTGAGGCAGTTAATCCCTGGCTTTCCAGCCTCCCAGCAATAACAAGGCCTGGGTGGCATTTCAAAGAATGCACTGGGGGAGAAGGGGAGTGCCTGGATCTATTTTTTATACGGTGGGGGAAATCCAAGCCTGCCTTCATTGAAGATAAGCGGCGTTGGCCGGGCTGGGCTCCGGCTCAGAGGTTGTAGCGGTGATGGAAGGCAGGAGATTCCGCACAGCGTTGGCCCCACGGTAACCTCTGCCAAAAGAAAAACACTCTTAATACAATAGTGGATTAAAAAAAAAAAAAAAAAAAAAAAAGAAAAATAAACAGGGCCCCACATGAACTTAGGAAATCTGTTCTGGCATGAAGAGAGATGTGCATGGTGAAACAACCTGAGTGGCATCTGCAAGGGCTCTGGTCTCCAGACCCATGTTGCTGAGAGTAGGAAAGGGCCGGTATCTGTCTTCAACCCCTTGGTCCAGTGTGGTGCCAAAATGGCCCTGCTGCCAAATGGCTTCTCCTGCCTCTGTGGTCCAAGCCAACGTGCCTTCCCTTTGTTGACGCCTTGGATTCCCACAGGGCTGGAAAGGCCATCCCCAGCCTCGCCCCACGGCTCTGAACACCAAGTACCTCATGGTGACCAAATAGGGACAGCTGAGGAAGTGTCGTGTTGTTTCTTTAGCACTGTTTCCCTGTGAGTACTTGTGCTCCTTGGGTGGAAGTCATTAGCATGTGTAAACGCTGCCTTCCCATCGCATCCGCTTGTGTGCTCTTCCCACTGCGCTGCGTGGCAAGGGAAGCACCTTTGAACGGGAAAAAACAGTCAGCTCTGAGTACTAACAAGAGTAACTGGGTGTTTATGAAACTTGGTCACCCTGTTGTAAGCTATTTTTAAAAAGCAGCAGAAGGGGGTTTAGCTGACTGGCCTTCAAACAGCACCGGAGTCCAACACTGCCATTTAGGCTGGGCGTTTCGTTGTAGGAACTGTGCTATGATATACAAAGTGTGACATTTCCAACTCAGCCTTTCTTGGAAGGGAATTAAATTAGTTTCATAGCTGCACAAGGGGTGTTATGTGGAGGTGGAGAGAGAAATCTGTGCAGATGTTAAACAGCCAGCTAATCTCAAGTGACGCGAATGCCCCGATACACTTTGGCTCTCGGAGATGATGATTATCATCTCCTGCTGCAGCGGGTCCTGGCTTGTGGTCACAGCTCTGTGCCAAGAGAAACTGAGAGCGTGTGCATCTGTAACTTGCCATCAATGCCCTGGACAGCCCCACGGGGCCAGATTTCTTCCCACTGCTCCGAGTCTCTCCATCTTTAAGTCTCTTTGCCCAGCAGGGAGCAGATGGGATCACTGACCTGGGGGTGAGGAACAGAGCCCTCTGTGGGGGCAGAGATTTGCTGTGCTCTTTAGAGCCCATTTCTCTTGTGGATTCTTCAGAGAACAGAGTAAGATTTTTATCAACCACAGCAGGGAAGGCTCTGGGTTTGGGCAGCTCTGGCTGCTTTCAAGGATGGCAGGAAGCCAAGCTGTGCAGTGTTTTCCAGGAGGGTTGAAATTTCTTATCTCCTACGTGCTGTAGGTGCATTTACTCCAGGGATTCCACCTCCTGTCCTGCTCGTGCAGACGCCAGGAGGGCTCTTAGATCTGCAGCGAACACTCAGAACTCCTCTGTCAGCCCTCTCTGCTTGTGCACGTCTGACCTCGTACCTGAGCCTTCCTTCCTCTGCCGCCACCTCTGATGACTAATTCTCCTTTGAAGAGTGTGTGCCTGTGATCTTCCTGCCTCCCCTCGTGCCCACCCCTCAGAGGGGTCGTGCAGACGCCGTGTGTGCACGTGCAGGTGTGCATGTGAGAAGCTGGAGGAGGGCTCGTGCTCCCCAGGCAGCAGCTCTCTCTATGCCCTTGACCACTCTTTCCGTTGCTTTATTATTACTATTATTATTATTATTATCAGTATATTATACTTGGTGCCTGAAACCCCTGCTTTGATAATCAGGAAGTTTAAATTCCTCCTGCATTTCAGTTGTGCTTTCTACTTTCTGGACCCATCCAAGTCTAATGCAGACTTTTCACATTGCATTGACTCTGGGACAAATTAATTTTGTTTCTTCCCTGTTATCTTTAACTAGAAGGAATAAGGATTCCTTGTTTCTTGCACAAGTATGTGTTTTTTCCAAGTGAAAGCAGCCCAGTTTCTGTGACTCAGGCAGGGATGGAGGTAAAAGGAAGCTGCAAGATGGGCTTGCAGGGAGCCTGGAGCAGATGGGGAGTTGAATCCAGGTTTGCCAAGGCCAAGTAATCATCTAATTGCAAAACTATTTTTTCCCCACTTACCCTGTTCATCTGTCAGCTTCTCTTGCACTGTGCAGCTGGAGAACAACTTGAGGGTGGGTTGTGTTGCAGAGAACAGGCACTGCCAGCTCCAGGGCAGCTGTTTGGTTTGAGGGCTCTGAGTTGATTTCAGTTCACAGCTAAGTAGCAAACATCTGGATGCAGACTCCAGGGACATGAAGATGGAGGCGCAGGTCTTTTCCACTTGGTACAATGCCTCCCAGCCCAGCTGCATGGCTTGCAGACCCCTGCAAAAGCCCAGCAGAGTCAGCCTGGCAGAGCAGGCTGGGCAGGAGGCAGGCAGGGTCCCATGCTTTGCTCACATGGGGAAAACCTGCCCTGAGTGGGATGCAGGGGTTTCTTCAGTGTCCTGCTCAGCCTGTCCATAAGCCAGCAGTCTTGGGAAGAGTTAAACTTCAAAGGCCAGCAATTAAGCCCACACACATCAAGGAAAAAGCAAACCTGTGACTTGCTTTTTTCTTCCAAATGCTGCTGCCCTTTTCTCTCTGCACTCAATGCCGACCCTCAGGCTCCGTCTGACTTCCCGGTCAGCTGCCTCTGCCTCCTCATCTCCCAGCCAGAGCTGGATGCTGAGGCCTCACATAGCTTGAACTTCATCTTCCCCCAGCAGCACACCTTCAGTTGCTTTGACAGCAGTTCACCTGAGCCTCTGGGAATGGCTCATGATGGAGCTGTAGTTGATGATGTTGAATATGAGGGTCTCCTCTCTGCTGTTTCTCCCTTGCTCTGTGCCCATGCAGCAAAGTCTGGGTGCTGTGGGTGGAAACCCCTCCCCAGGCCTTGGAACTGCTCCTGGCTCTGCCTGGGCTGTCACCAGCCTCACTGTGGGCAGCTGGGACTCCAGGAAAGGGGACAGACAATGCTCCGTTGAGGGCAGGGGGATCCTGCCCTAATGTACCCACTGTATTGTGGCTGTGCACGTTTAGAGACTTCTGGACATGGATGTCGCACTTGGATCACTGTATGTAAGAGCTGATAGTGACTTTCCTTGTGGGACTTTATCTCCCTTTTGGAATCTCTGGGGATATCGCACAGTGGCAAAATCCACAGTTGAGCTGAGTTGCGTGAAAAGGTACTTTGTGTCATCTGCCTCATAACTCCATCAAGTATGGCATGAGAAGCAGTGGATAGAAATTTTCTTCATCACTGATGGGCTGACATTTCTTCTCAGTGGCCAAGTGGGTTTGTATCCTCTGCTGCCAGAGGTACCTCAGCCCAGCAAAGCCGCAGGGGTTACACCTGGATAGTCACAGGGTGGAATTAGCCTCTGAATGCTGCAGTGGTCATGCAACTCCTGAGCATACCCAAACAGGTGAACTGGAGGAAGCATCAGTACAAGCCTTTCCCAAGCCACTTGCCGAGGAATCCCAGACCCCCAGGGCCCACAGGGGGATGTCCTTGGCCCATCCCAGCCATCCATTTGTGCTGGCAATGCCTGTGTGCCAGGTATTGGACTTGGACCAACACTCATTTCACACAAGCTGTGGACCATCCTTTGCATCCCTTCAGGTTAGGGATGTAATGAACAGTGCTAATTGCTGTTATCAGTCCCCGAAAGCCATTCGATCCCTCTGCTCTCTCTACACCCCGTTAATCACATCCTGCGGGGGCAGAAAATGTGAGCAGGGCAAGATTTTGAAAGAAGTAAATTAAAAGAGGAAGAGAAGCAACCTGACAGTCCTTAAGATGTGGGAGGATAATTTTAATTGAGTTTTGCAAGGGTTTAGCCATGCAGTTAATAGGGGCCTCTGGAAGAGGGCTGGCTATGTATGCTAAGCAGGATGGTTCTCCCTGGACTCCTGCAAAGCCGTGGCAGTTGGGCAGGTCTGAGGATTTCTGCCCCTTAGGGAGTGAATCCTGTGGACAAAATAGGTCCTGTTCCTGTCTGAAGGCTCTGGGCTCCCCCTCCCCTCCCTGCGCATCCCGCTGAGCTGGAGCTGCCCTCTGAAATGTCAGGGAGAGGAAGCAATCCTTGGCTTGTTAGTTTCTACAAGGAAATAAAACACACAGATGGCTCGAGCATCCTCTATCTCAAAGGCAGGAAAAGGATTCTCCGGGCAGGAGCAGGCAGCCAACAAACCCGGAGCGATTCAGGGAATGGGGGACCAAACAAAGCGGCGTCTGGCCAGCCCTGGCCCTATAGCAGAAAGGGTGGGCCGGCGGCCACCGAGGGGAAACCAGCTCTCTGATGTGCCGAGCATCCCTCGCCGGAGCGAGGGCAGCAAACAGCCGCTCCCCTGGGGCCCGGGGAGGCTGCTGACAGCAGAGATCCTGGAGGAGGTCTGCAGGGTGGCCCCGGCTGACCCGCTGCCCCAGGCCGGACATGTGGCTACCTGACACAGGCTAACTTTGGCTCAGGACGGAGCCTCTCGGGGAGGATGGAGTAGGGAGCGAGCGCGGGAGCGGGAGGGGGTGAGTAGGGAGAGGAAAGACGGCAGGAGACAGAAATGCAAACACGGCCTGACAGCCGTGGGGCAGGGGGAGGGGAGGAGGAAAAAGCAGGGTAAACCTGGCAGGATGGAGCAGGAAACCAGGCTGGAGCGAGCAGGGCGATGGTGAGATAGTGCTTCCTGCCGAGGGAGAAAGGCAGACAGATAAACACTCCCAGACGGGAGCTCGCTGACCCCTCCTTGGGATGCTTTGCGATGACGTGGTGGCAGGTCCCTGGAGCACAGCAGAGTCCTAAAAACAGGTGAGAGCATGGTCAGGCATTGGGTGTAGCCATGCTCTGTTGCCCCGGGCAGCTGACTTGGGAAATACCCTGTTACAAATCCCTGCCTGGAGGCACCGAGGGACTAGGAATGAAGAATACAAGGGTAACTTTAGTCCTCAGGAGAGCTTGTCTGTCTTGAAAGTGGCTCCCGCTTTTGAACCTCTTTGTTTCTGTCCCCTGATGGACTACCAGCCTGGAAGTTGAAAAGCTTGAAGGAGCTCAGAATGCTTGTGACGTTCTCTGCCTTGTTCCCTGTCAGTGCAGGTTGTTATGAGATGCCAGAAAAGAACCAGTTAATTAAACATTATCAGCCATGAGAAGCAAAACAGACCCTTTCAGGTGCATGGACTGGGGCTAGGCAGCCTGTTGGACTGAGGCTGTGGTGCTGCTTGGCTGTACCCACGGGCACGGGACGTGCAGCCGTGGTGCCACGGAGTGCCAGGGGCTGGGGAAGCAAAGTGGAATGCCCAGCCTGTGGTTCTGCTGCTCAGGCTGTGGCTTCTGCTTGTGTTGAGACCATGTGTAATGTGCTGCTCACATCTGTGCCCACCCCATTCCCCTCGCCCAGTGGCTGCCAGGCAGGGGGATGCTTTGTCTGGGTCTCCCCTGGCTGCAGGTGCTGAGCTGGAGGAAAGCCCTCTTTCTTCACTTCCTAAATGCTCTGTCTGTTTGGACACCTGTCTTTCCTCCTCACCTGGCATCGCTGCAGACCCAGGGTGCTTGGGGCATCTCTGAATCTGGTGCCAAGAAAAAAGCATTTTCACCAGTTCAGGTGGTGCTCTAGTGGCCTCTTCCCCAGCCCTCATGTTGGCCTCTGCTCAGGGGTCTCCTGCCTCCACACACCAACTTGCCCTCAAGTGTTTTTGGGGCAAAAATAATGTCTCATTATACTTTTGGTGTTGAACAGGAAAGATCAGACCCCCAATAATGATGGTCACCTCTGTGTTTGTATTGACTGAGTTTCTGTAATTATTTTTCCCTTGTGTCCCTTGAAAAAGGATAGCCTGTCCCAGTTGAAGCAAGGGAACATCTGATGCTTTGGGAATATCCTCACAAAATGGTGAGGATACAAATCCACCACACTTTGACTTGATGTTGTTTCAGGGCTTTGAGGTCCATGGATGAAAATGTCTAGGCCAAAGGAGTGTTGCCTTGCCGTTGGCATTGCCCACCGTGGGAAGAGGAAAGGTGATGTCCCAGGTCTGAGTGAGCTCCTGGTGTGTGAGTTCAGTTGTGTGACTGCTGGAGCACAACACTGGGCACAGTGGGGCTGATCCTGCACCGATGGGCTCAACCTGCTCCATTTTGGTGTCAAATCTCACCGTGGTTTGGGGCTCGCTCTGCCCGCTGTGAGGCTGGAGAGAAAACACCCGGTGCTTCATCCCTGCGTTGGCTGGAGCCTGACATTTATTTCTCAGCCTCGTGCCGTATCTCACCTCTCTGTGAAACGAGCCTTCCTCCCTGCTGGCAAGCACCAGGAGAAGGAAGAGGAGGAGCTGACAGCCCTACGTTCAGATTTCTCCTGCTGCTGTGCCAACTGCCTGCTCCTTGCGTGACGTGGCACTCATGCCTTGCCGCTCCAATCCACAGCTGGATGCTTGCCCCGTGCATGACAAGGAGTTGCTCCATGGGAGAACTTCAGTCCTGTAGGTGGGAAGTTGGCCCGGCTTTGCCTCCAGCACATGGACTTCCCACATGTCTGTGGGCAGCCACGGATCCTCCAGCACCGGGGCAGTGAGTTATGTCAACACAGGGCAGGTGGGAAAGAGTAACTGGAGCAGAGGGGGAGGATGGCACCTGCATTGCTGGGGTTACCAAATGCTGCCAATTTGGACAGGTCCAGCCTGGAAAGCTGGAGGAGAGGACTGCAGAAAGGGCAGAACAAGGGTTCTCCTCCCTCCCCCCCAGTGCCAGCTACTGCTGCTCTTCTGCATCAGAAAGGGTTGTTCAGTCCCAGCTGGTCAGCGAGGCACCAGAATTTTACTTTTAACTGTCCAGGAGCAGGGCTTTGCTCACATAGTAACTGGTGCAAACAAATTTTCCTTTTTTAGAAAATGTCCAAATTTCGAGTTTCTGCCTTGCCTTGTTGGACAGATGCTCACTGAGTAGGAATTTTTACCTGAAAACAGCAAGATAGAGATGGGGCAGTAACAGGGTCAGGGAAACTTTGCTGGGGAAAAGGATGCTCTTTTTTTTCCCCTTCCAGCCTATTTTTTGCCCCAGTACAGCTCTGAGTGGGCAGTGTGTGTTGGGCTGGGTGCAGGCAGACAAGCAGGAGCACACAGCCTCACCTGGAGCAGCTTTGCTTTGTGCACGTTATCTTGCAGCTCTGGTCGCAGAACCCCAAAGCAGTAAGTTTGGTGGCAGGAGAGTGAGCTGTGCTGGTTAGATGGGGAGATGCAGTGGCTGTGGCCAGAGAGATCCAGCACCGGGGAAGGAAGTCAGCGAGAAGGACAGAGTGTGAACAAAATCCCTCTCCGGAAAGGCGCCCCGTTAATCAGTCAGCGGGGCCGACTCAG
Organism: Pseudotriccus pelzelni; assembly: GCA_035584735.1. Lineage (NCBI taxonomy): Eukaryota > Metazoa > Chordata > Aves > Passeriformes > Tyrannidae > Pseudotriccus > Pseudotriccus pelzelni. The sequence continues at coordinate 11,311,475 of JAWMRA010000028.1, read as the reverse complement.
CAGAGAGGGAGGGAAGGGGAAGCAGAGAGGGGCTGAGGTGGTGTGGGGGGGATTGGAGGGAGGATCCGGTGCAGGGCTTCCTGTGAGTGGAAGCAGACAGAGGGCAGGAGCTGCGTTGTGCCATAGTGTTCCATGTTATACCTGCACTTTCCCTCACTCCCAGCCCTTGACGTGTTCCCAAAGCCATCGTTCACTGACAGCTCTGGCTCAGGTGCTTTTCTGCAGGGGTTCAGTGCCTGCAGCTATCTCAAGGGAAAACCAAGTCCCATGCAAGGCTTTCCCGCAGCGTGCCCAAGGGTGGAGAGACGAGGTCTGGAGCCTACAAGATGCCCTGGGGTGGGTGGGTAACTTTTGAGGGCGAGCGTGGCTTCCCCACCAGGCAGGGAGAGCCCTGGATGCAGGATGCAGTGGGCAACCCTGCTGTGATGCTGGCAGCAGCAGTGGTGTAAGTGCAGAGAGAGGCAGTGGGGCCTGAAAATGATGGAGCTGCCAGTGATAAGGAGAAGGCCCTCGGTGTAGCCTGGCCCCTTTTAGAGCCGCGTGCTGCAAGATCAAGGCTGCAGAAACCGCTGGGAAATGTGCTTCTCTGGAAAAAAGACAAGGTGTGAGTGGCTGTGGGATCCTGCTTCCTCTCACCGCATCCCATCAATCCCCCCTCTGTTTATTTTAATATCCTGCTGCCAGCTTGCTTGGAAACCATCTTGAAAAAACAAAGCTTGCCGGGGCTGCTGCATGCCTTTTTAATTACATTAATGCTCTCCCCGTGCAAGGGCGCAGTTGGGTGTGCAGGCGAGAGTGGGATCTGCTCGGAGGGCCGAGGAGATAAAGCATGGTTGGGGTTGGAGGTGGGGAAGGAGGGACTGAGAGAAGAGGAGACACTCCATGCTCTGGAGACATCTCCCTCGCACCCTGGGATTTGCCAGAGACACAAACCATCTGTGTGTCGGTTAGCAGAGATTTAATGGCCAAACCCAGCACCAAGTTCAGCGCAGGAGAGAGTCATGGCAGGGCACACGCTCCCCCAGGGAGGGAAAGGGCAAGGGCAGCAATGGGGTGGATCCATCAGTTAAGCACAAAGAGCGACAGAGAATTTGGGGATTGGGGGGGAAGCTGATGGCTTTGAAGATGCTTTACCAGGCTGGGAATAGCTTCGTGTATCCTTTTGCCTGGCCTGGATGGCACGGGTGACTCTGGGCCTTGGCATCCCAAGATGCCAGCCTTAGTGTGGGACATCGGGGTGAGTAGTGGGTCCCCAACGTGAGCCGGTGCCTGATGCAAGGAGTCCTCCAAGTTCCCAGCAATCCGGGTGCAGTGAGGAGGCTGGACGGCCGTGGGTGCCGGCCCAGCACTGTCTGCCAGCAGCGGGAGCGTCCCCAGCCCTGCACCACGGTGCTTTCGGAGCGAGCAGTGGTTCCTTTTCCTGTTGTACTCACGGAGGGCCATGGACAGGATGCATCTGCAGGAATCCCACAGCCTCAACCTGCACAGATCGTACTTTTCCTTTCTTCCCCTCCACCCCCCGGCGTTGTTTGCCAGCAGGTCACCAGGCGGCACATGAAGGGAGGCAGGGGGTTATTCCTGCTGCCGTCCTGCTCCCCCCAGGCCCAGCGGTGAGGCACAGCATCAGCCGAGAGGCTCCTGCTGCCTTGGACCACTTGGTGGTTCAAGCACGAGGACCACTCCAGTTTTGAGACTTAATTTGGCGCCTGTCACAGCCAGCCCTGGAGCTGGCCAGGCCACGGGTTTGGGGATTACCTTTCTGCTCGCTGCCCCAAAGCACGGAAATGGGGATGAGAGGGTCTGCTGTCCCCAGCCGGCCCCGTGCAAGACATTACCTTCTACATTTCGGGTTGAGCACTGTGGGGGCGGCAGGCACCCCTGGACGCTCCCTGGGGCGATGGACTGGGATGCTGTGGCCATCTGGAGAGCGGTGTTTGCACTGGGATAACCGTGTCCGGCATTAATAGGAAATGCAGCTTAGCAGACAGATTCCCTTCCCCACCCCCTTTTTTTAATAAGCCTGGTTACATTTTGAAGGGATTTTACAAAAAATGTGGTCATTTATTTTCGCAGCCCGGGGGCACATTTTTGTGTGTGACGTCTGACGTCCCCTCCGCAGGGAAGGGGGGAGGTTGGAGGCGCGAGGTGGGGTGTCCTCTGTGCGGGCTGAGAAGCACGGGGTCCCAGAGACCACGGCGATGCCGACCCGACCCACGTGTTGAGAGACAAACGATGGCTGTTGTTGTTGTTGTTGTTGTTGTTGTTGTTGTTGTTGTTGAGAGAGTAGGACAGTGGCAGCAGGCACACACGTGGGCAGAGATGGGCCAGCGCAGCCCCTTGGCTGACCCCACCTCACGTGGGCAAGGGAAGAGGAGGCAGGAATGACGGGGGGAGATGGCCGGCACCCCGCCGTTGCCATGGGGGCAGCCACGGGGACACCACCTCGGAGCGGCGCGCAGGCGGGAAGGAAGTGGAGAACAATCAGGGAGAACAAGGCCGGCAGCCCCGGCCTGGCAGTGCCGGTGGTGCCGCTCAGCACGTCCCTCCACTGCCTCAGCAGCCTCTCCTTGGTGGCAGAGGGCCCTGGGCACCCCGGCTTCTCCACCAGCCTGGCTCCTCGTGACTCCACAGACGGCTGTGTCAGAGAGGCTGGTGGCCATTTGATGTCTCCCGGGGCAGGTTTCCCCACAGAGAAGCATTCCTAGAATCATCGAATCATTAAGGTCTGAAAAGACTTCTATGACCATCAAGTCCACCTGTTAACCCAGCACCACCTTGTTCACCGCTAAACCATGTCCCCAAGTGCCACATCCACATGTCTTCTGAACACTGCCAGGGATGGTGACTCCACCACTTCCATGGGCTGTCTGTTCCAATGCCTGAGCACCCGTTCAGTGTAGAAACTTTTCCTAATATTCAGTCTAAACCTCCCCTGGCACAACTCAAGGCCATTTCCTCCTATCGTAAGGCTCACACAGCTCTACCAAAGTGCTTCTGAGATCTGTGGACCTCAGGTCACAGTTTTGGAGGAGAGGTCTACTAACACTGTGCTCCTTCTGCTTGTGAAACCTGTGGAATCTCTGTGTCCTTGAGACCTCTCTGCCCTTGCCAGATCTCTGATACTTGAGTTTGAATGTTACAAGGGAAGGAAACCGACATGCACAGAACATGGTTGCAAAAAACCTCACGTTTTTGTAGAAATTTAAGCTGGCAACATATTTCTGCATTCTTTTCTTTCTTAGCATTTAGCACCTACCTGAGCCACAGCTTCACATTTTGTAACCCTTTCCCCCCCACCACCCCTCCACTCTATTTCTGGTTAGTTTGCTTGTTTTTGCAGTCAGCGAGACTTTTCTTTTGAATTATCTCACATCTCCAGAAGCTGGAGTTTTAAGATAAAGATCATGAAGTAATGACAGTCAGCAACACTGTGCTAATGAAAGACAACAGTAGTCTCTGAAGGTAACCGGTACTTCGAGATGTTTTGTCCATGAGGAGCTCACTTAGGGTGCATGTCTGGCATGCCGGAGATGCAAGCACACAAAAAGTGGGACTCTCCCTGAAAAAAGGTGGAAGAAGAGCATGATAATGTTTAACTGCCTGTCCTTGAGCCTGGATAGTTTCACTCCTGGAATGCCTGTCCGGTGGTGCGGGGAAGGGGGCTGCTGCAATCCCCAGGGGTTTGGTCCCGTTCAGGTGACTGTACCTGAGAGTGTGCCAAAGGAGAGGGGCATTCCGTGAACGCCTGCTGGCTCCAGAGAGCACCTCTGTGCCAAAGCAAGAGGTTTGAAATTCTGCTTTTTGGGCATCTCTGATTTGTTCCCCCGATTACAGAAAGCCACATGTGTACAGAAAAATCTCCTGCCAGACGACCTCCGGTTAGCAGAGGGGATCATTTCAGAGCCTGAGATCAAGCAAACTCAATCTCATTCACCTGATGAGGAAGGGGCACACTTGGATTCCCCAGTTTCTGGTCTTCCATCTTTTTCTGGCCCTTATCTGTGCTAGTCTGTCTATCAGAACCCGGGGACTGTCTGGCCCTGGCCCTAGAGCTGCTGCTACAGAGCTGCTCACTGAAGTCTGGAGGGCTGCAGACAAACCACTTATGTCCTGCTGAGCCAACATTCAATTATCTTGTAGGAACAGATCCCAAGGAGATGTTTCCTTCAAGAGGCTTTGCCCCTCTCCGGGCTCGTGATGCCAGGAGAGCTGCTGCCCACATCAGTGGGTGCAGGCTAGTTGGTGTCTGCATCATCCCCTCTCTCCTCTCCCTCCACAGATCTGGTGAGCAGCTATTCTATGACCCCCCCTACTCTCAGCATCACCGAGGAGGAACACGTCATCAGCGCCAAGGACACGCTGACCATCACCTGCAGGTAAGGCACGAGCAAGCCTGGCTCTGTCTAGACTGCTTTTACCTGGTGGGTGTTGGAGGACTAGGCAAGGAGAGCCCTCCAGGGACACCTTGGCTGCAGTACACCTGCAGATTAGCATGTCTGCCTAGAAATCTTCCACATTCACCAAGGGTGAACTCCTCTAATTAATTCATTGAAAAAGAAGCAGAAGACTGTCTCAGAGGAGACAGTGATAACCTCTGCTGTAGTCCTGCAGGAAGAAGGAAGATAGAGAAACATTTGCATGATCTGATAGCTTTGTTGTAAGCTCTTCAGGGAAACTGGCCTCCCTGATTCTCCTTGTCTTTCTCTGACATTGATTATTCTCATCTCCTCGGGGCTGCTAGGATTGGAGTTCTGGTTTCTAACTCTGGTGGCACCTTGGGGAACATTGAGAAATACCCATGGGAGAAGGCAAGGCTGCACTCAGTGGTGTCTGTGAGAGGCTTCCAGCTTTTCTAGGAAGCTGGGATTTAACGTTTTGCCTTGTACTCATCAGGGTGAGGAAAAGCCCTGGCCAGACCAAGTCAAAACCCTGTGAGAGGACCTGGAGAATTTTGGGTTGTTTTGGAGACTGGCTCTGAGGAGGTGATGTGTCTGAACTGATTTATTCACTCTGGGACACTTGGCTGTACATGTTTTCAGCGCTACCCCTTATCTAGGAAAGTTAAAAAAAAAATAAACAAGTGGGAGAATTGCCCAAGGTCAATTTTCCTGGAGTTTCCCTTCAGCAGCTGAAAGCAGATCCATGATTGGGATCTGAGTGCTGGGCCCAGTGAGGGTCTAAATTCAGCGTGGGCCTCAAATGGGTGTTCCTCAGTGTTATATATAACCACAGAGCAATTACTGCAAACACTTGGCTGGCATCGTGTTCATGTCTTGTCACAAACATATTTAACTTTTCCTGGAACAGATGGTATTGCTTTTCCTTTGTGAATCAGTTCATAGCCAAGGCAGAGGGACAGAGGAAAGGTTGTTGATGGCGATACTGAAGTGATTTCACCTGCTCTGGGAAGCTGAGCAGTTGTGGGCTCATTCACCCAGTGACCTGAGGAACCACGATGTGTGTTATAGGAAACACGTGAGTTGAAGGACTGCCTGTGACTGTTCATGGAGGACTGTGGTCAGCCTGCTGGGACGGCATAGAGGAAAGGCTTGGGGACTCCAGTGCTCTGCCACGGTAGTGCTCTCCACAGATGGATGTAGGAACTGACACTCTCTGTTAAAACCTTGGAAGAGGGGAGATTCAGTGCAGTTATTCTGAATAAGCTTAGGGTTAGAATCAGGGCAGACCCTTTCTCAGCAGTGGCCCAGGGAGGGACACAGAAAGTGGTTTCAAGACTCTGTTGTCTGCAGATTGATCCAAGGCTAAAGAACATACAGTAGTTAGAGGTGTGGTAAAAGAAAGCATCTTCTGCAGTCAAGCATGAACACAATTTCTTAGCACCTTGAAGTGAAAAGCCTTTTATTTTTTTGGGTATCCCTCCTGAACTTGGATTGCCCTTTCCCTGGGCACTGGCTAGGTATTGGCTAATACGAAGGAAAATCACTGAAGTGGAAAAGAAATGCTCTGATTTCCAGTGCAGACCATGCATGGCCTGCCCTTGCACGGAGCATCGTACAAGCTACAGAGTCACAGCAAGTGGCAACAAGCTCCCTGTTTGCTGCTCCCTCTGAGGTCTCCAGTCCTGTGTTTATCTGTCTTGAGGAGATGATTTTGACTGTGGGACACTGTTACTTCATTTGAATGCAAAGTAAATCCTTTCTGGTCCCTGGCTCTCTAATTACACCCAGCTGCTTCTCCAACCTCTTCTCTGGACCATGGCCCACCCTGGGAAGACCTGGCTTGGGATAATGGGAACTGAAGGGAAAAACATGCAGACCACCAAGAGAACAGGCAAAGAAGAGGGTGGTGGGGCAGGGTAGGGCAGAAAAAAATACAGAATCAAATCCAGGATCCAGGGATTTCCTGCTGAGCATCGTATTGGAGGTGACTTCAGTTTGACCCTGGTCTTCCCTTGAGACCAATGTCCTCTGGCTGCTCTTCGAGCTGCCCTTGGAGCCAGGAGCACAGGCCTGCTTGAAGCAGTGCTTCAGCAGAAAGATGAGCTCAAAACCCCCCTGTGAGAGACTCCCTGGAGACCTTTCGAGCTTCACCCACTGAGCGTGAGAGTCCCGCAGCCAACTGTGCTCTCAGGCTCCCTCACAGCAGCCCTGATCTCAGACATCCACAGCTCTGCAGCCCCCCTCCTGCTCCACAGCCCACCAAGCCTCATCAGTGACCAGAGTCCATGCCAAGCGTAAGGCACCCAAGGGCACAACACGTACTCAAGGAGTCACCAGATGCTGGGGCTCTGCTTTTGCAAATGGCATCACATGCAGTCACGTTCCCTTGTCACCCCGCACAATGCACCCTTGAGAGGCCCAGACAGAGCAGGGGATCAGTGCAGGAACATTCCCCAAAATACAGATCGTGCCAGGGCTGGCTGAGAGCCCCAGAAATGTTTTGATCTAAGCATGTGGCAGAGCCAGGGAAGGGGCTGATGCCCACATAGACAGTGCAGCTTTTATTAGCTCCCATCCTGAGAAGGAAGGAAAGAATATCATGAATCTCTGCATTCAAGCCCTCAGCAGCCTGTGCGGGGGGAAAGCAGAGATGATGTGCTGTTCCAGCTCATGAATATTGGAGCAGAGCCCACAGGAGCCAGCTGTGCAACAGCAGAAACCTCTGGAGGGTTCAACTGGGTCATGACTGTGCCAGCCCAGCCCAGCCCATCCTGCAGGTGCTGGGCACTCAGGTGGAGAGCAAACCAAGAAAAAGAAGGGCAAGGTTGTCCTTTGCTGCCCAGTGATCTCTTACCAGTGCTGAGTCACAGATGCACAAACCCATCTGTGGCAGAGGAAGTATTTGACCCCGGAGCCCTCTTGGCTCCCGTGGAGGAAATGAGCACTGTGGCAGGGCTGAAGGAGCCTCAGGATAAGGCAGTGCCCCACAAGCACTGCTTCAGAGCAGTGTCCAGAGACACACAACACCTGCTGCTCTTTTCTACACGTGTGTAACTTCTATGAACATCCTCTGTGGTGCTGAGGGAGGATCTGGCTTATCCCAGCTAAGCCACAAAGCCACAGCCAGCTTTGCCCATCATACCACACATGGGAGCTTCAAAGAGGATTGAAGAGAAGTGGTGCCAATTGCAACATCTTCCTTGAAGAGCATCTGTCCTGAAAAGATTGAGGAAAACAGCTGTGGAGAAACCTACAGTGCATCTTTTTCCAGCTGGCAGCAGCCGGCCCCATCGCCAAGAGGCACATTATCACTGAGCTGAAAGAAAACAACTTGGGAATAAATCTTTGAAGGTGACAGATAGGAGGGAGGGAACCATCCAAAACTGCTGCTTGGACCTTTCCCCAAATGCAGAGAGTAGATACAGAAATAAACCCATGTGAGCCTGACCTCTCCTGATTCCTGCCTTCTTCTGGTCCTCTTAACCCACCGGTGATGCGAACTTGGATGCACAGTAATGTCCACACCTCTGTGTCCCCACTGAACCTGGCTGAGCAGCACATATGCAAGGAATGCCTGCGTTAGAGCCGCCCACGGGCTGGTTGGCACGTCTGTTTGCACTGGCCCATCCATGTTTGTATAAATATGTGTCACTCGGTGAGTGCAAGCCTTGATGGTTAATGAAACAAGTAGATCTGATAACGTGTGAAAATCCCAGTGGGTAAACAAACAGAAAGCGGAAGCACTGGAGACTTGTACAATTACCCTCCTCCATGTGGAGTGCCAAAAATGCCTGAGCAAATGCAAAGGGGTTTGGGGGCTCCTTTGCACAGTTGGTTTCTGAAGCTCTCAGCTGTGGGCTGAGAGCAGTCCCATGGTCTGCACTGGTGCAGTGGGACCGTGGGCACAGCAGCAATGGCCTTGGCAGAGGCCACTGGGTGTTACTGGTTTAGTGATGAGTTTCACTTTTATTTTCCCTGAGCATGCATAGGGTGGGAAAAACTCAAAATTCAATTCTTATTTCTACTGAAGTGCTCATGAGATTCTGGTACACCGGAGAAACCTGCCCGTGCTTCACAGACACACACTGCTGGAGCTGCACCTACAGTCCTGCCTCAGGCACTGATGGCATTTTTAGTGAATGCACCAGTTTGAGCTGGGTCAGAGGGGCTGTGAGGTTGTCCCCAAGGACTCATCACTGCCTCCAGAGCCCTTGTGCCTGGTGACACGAGGCGAGTGCAGCACACTGTCTCCAAACTCATCTGCAGAGAGCTGGAAGAGAGCGAAATCTGCAGGAAGATAAATTAGCAGCTGAAGAAAAACACAAAGGGGCAGGTCTTGTCCCTATGCTTGGACAGAAATCCTGTCCTCATTGCCTCTGAGCCATTGTGCCCTCCAATGGCACCTTATCTCACTTCCTCCTCGCTGTCCCTTGCTGTCTGGATCCAGCTATCGGTGACAGTCACGGTCTGGCTGTGCTTTAAAAGCATCTGCCCTCAGAGCTGCCCTGGCAGAGCCCTGGCAGAGGAGCTGCATGTGCCAGCATGTCTATTCCCAACCTGAATAATAGATGAACCCAGTTTCCCCTCATAGAGCCAACGGTGCTGACAAAAGGCCATTTTTACCCCACAGCTGTCCCTTAGGATGGCTTCTTTTTTCCCAATTTTTTTTTTCCACGTACTTAAGTGACTTCCAGCTATTCTGGCAAACTTTCAAGTGGGGACTAGGCCTTCCTCTGAAAGGGACTCTGATTCCACAGAAGGAAACTTCCAGCATGGAATAAAAGCTTGTTTTGTTTGTAGTAAACAAGTGCAGTTATAACAAGCTAGGCTGGCGCGTGTGTGCACATGCGAGCTCCCGCTCTGGAGATCCTCGGCTATATATAAATACACACGTGCACACTCTGTCTGGGGGTTTCTTGTGTTCCTGGACTTTTCTGCCTGTCTTTGGGCTGCTGGCGAGCAGCCTCAGTGGTCGTGCCCTCGGAGAGGTGTCTGCAGCTCAGTGTCTCTGCAGAGGTGGGAAGGGGCAGCAGCCCCAGTCCAGCCGTGGTTTTGAGGGGCTCCAGGGTGCTGTGCAGAGCAAGGGAACCCCCTCCCACAGCAGAAGGGAAGAAAACAGCTGGCAGCTGGCCAGAAAGCACTCAGCTGAGCCTCCTCTGGTTTTCCCCATGCTGTCTTTTATCCCTGACTCCTCTCTTGCTTTTCTCTTTCTCATTTTCTTCCTAGTCTGCTCTCCTTCCCTCATTCTCCTTCCCACTCCATTCATCACACCATGAGCCCCAGCCAGCAGCTATACTGAGCCAAGGGAAATCATCACATCCATGTGTTTCCCTAATAGCTCTGGACCCTTTTAATAACAAGAGGGAATAGAGAATAAGTGGAGCCTTTCCCTGAGGGCCCTGTGTGTTTCCCTGTCCCGGCATTCGTACCAGTAGGACAGTGTCATGGGACAGAGGGTCCCGCGTGTGAGTGGGCTGATACCTTACAGCTTAGCATGGCCAGAGGAGTGGCCTGGGGAAGGGAAGGAGCCTCTGCTTGCCTAGTGATTAGGGAAGCTGCTTGCCATTTCCTCACGCCTGTTTTTTCCCTTGGAGGATGGTCATTCCTCAGCCCAAGAGCGGTGTCTGGCCAGGCCACGTGGAGGTGAGCGCGGGGTCACCACCACGTTCACCACGCTCGGGCCAAAGCTAATGCTTCTCTTTGCCCATGTCTAGAGGCCAGCACCCCTTGGAGTGGTCGTGGCCTGGGGGCAAGGTGGACCCTGCTGGGAAGGAGGAGACCGAGTTGGTGGCCTCAGCAGCCCCCGGCAGCGGCCGGGCGATCCGAGAAGAGGACTGTGAGGGGACCGGCACGAAGCCGTACTGCAAAGTCCTGGTGCTGACGGAGACGCAGGCGAACGACACGGGTTACTACCGCTGCTACTACAAGTACATCGATGCCAAAATCGAGGGCACCACAGCGGTGGGCACCTACGTGTTTGTGAGAGGTAAGAGCCATCGGCGGGGTGCACCTGCAGGCTGGGGGTCTGGGAGCAGCCAGTGCACCACAATATCCGAAACACTAAAAACCTCTCCGTGCCTCCCAGGCTGCTGTGGGCTCGGGGAGGGGGCCAAGGGCTGGTTCCCTGCACTTCCAGGGAGCCAATATCTGTCCATGGCAGCAGCGCCTGGGATTCAATTTCGTCCCATCCTGGGGGCATCGCTCCAGCCAGGCTGGAATGCAGGAATTTAAGCAGCCTCAGAGATGTTTCACCACTAAAAAAAGCAACGGAGTTATCTTCTGGGCAGCTGGGGGCTCCCCAAGATGCTGGTGGCTATGGATGATAGCATTCCATGAAGCTGAGGCTGAGGGAGAGAGAGGATGAGTGGTACAAACACACCATGCGCAGCCTCCTCCTATCCCTGGGCCTGATGGCTCGAGTCACTCCACAGTGGCAGATCCACTCTGCTCTACACTGTCTGCTCTCCAAACTGTGCAGGGGCTGCCTGCACAGGCAGGATTATGAGATATATTTTGGAGGAGGAGGGATGTTCACCAGGCTCAAGGTTGGAATCCCAGCTCAGCAAGTGTCTGCAGGGCCAATACTCATCCTCTCCATGCCCCAGGGGTTCCCCCTCCACTGTCTCCCCCACTGCTCAAAGCAAGATAAATGAGCCCTGTCCCCTGGAAACAGTTGGCTGAGCTATTTCTCTTTCCGCCCCCATTTATTAGTTGGTGCAGTTGTCATGAGCCAGGCAGGTCATGACATATAAGATGCATTTTTCAGAAGTCCCAGGGCAAAGCCAAATTTGCTTCTGCAACTATGCAGAGAAAAATGCAGGGGCAAATCAGAAAAGCTGGACAGCTGCTGGAGAGGAATTGAGGTCTGTTTGGGCAATTGCCTCCTTTCCCCGTGGGCTCTGCTGCCCACCCTAAAACAGGACAGAGCCTCCCTGGATCGCAGACATCTGTGAGTTGGACAGGGGCGTTCAGACCCTTTAGGGTGTTTTAACAGGATAGAGGCAGAGAGCTTCTTACACACGCTGAAAATGTGTACAGCCTAACAAACTTACATGCTTTTGAGTGCTTTTGCAAGAACCTGATTTTCTTTGTGATCCAGCAAACGCCACTTTGCCCCCCGATCCACCTCCTCCAGCCTCTCTGCAGCTCAGTAGTGCCTCTCCTGTTTACCAGAGAGCAGCAAGTGTGCACATGGAGCAGCTTAGGGGCAATAAACCCCACGTGTCAGGGCCCGTGGGACCCACAGTGCCTGTGGACAGCATGTGTGCAACAGATCCTGCCAACGCCTCGCAGCACTGCTGTGCACAGGGCCACACAGCACATGTTCATACTGGTTCCAGTCAGGCTGTCCCCTGTTATGGCTGTCAAGGCATGTAGGAAACCTCAGAATCCACCTTTCCAGACAGGACAGGCTTTCAGGAAGGAGAATGGATATGTCAGGGAAACCCAGGCATACAGTAACCACAGCCATTGCAGAACATCCAGATAAAGCCCTGCCTGTTCCTGCTGAACTGGGCTGCAATGTGAAACTGTCCCTGGAGAGCTTGGAAGGGCTGATGTAAGTGTCAGGGATGTTTGGAGACAGCATGATCAGACCACAGCTTTATCCATCAACCTCATTTCTCATGTTAAGAGCTTGGTGGAATTGCCAGGAACAAAGTATCTGTGCTTGGCTGGAAAAATGGGTTCTTTTGTATTTTACCTGGAGCTCAGTTCTGAAGTGAACTCTCCACACATACCTCTCCTTCCCATGTGCCTGGTTAGGTGTGTATTTATTACAACTACAAATAGCACTGTAGACATACAGAATGCCTCACCAGGGTAGGATAGGATATGTACAGCCCACATCTCATAAAGCTTAGCATATATTAATGAAGAAGACACTAAATTATTCCCATTCGACCCATTAAGACAGTCTTAAGGAAATTTGTGATGTGGTCAGAGAGGGGAGTTAGTGCATGAATCACAAGATCATTGGCAGCAGGACCAGCCCAGTAAATCAGTTAGTTCTTGGCTGCCATCTGAGCTTGAAGGGGACCTCATGGTCTCTCACCTCTGGCATTTGTGCACCTCCTCCCTCTCACATGCCCAGGGCTCAGGAGAGGAATGAGGAACATGTTCACACTGGGAAACAAATCTCTGATTTCAGAGATCCTGTGGCAGCACAAGACCCCAGGAAACACAGATAAGGACTCTCTGGGCAATCCGTGTTTTCGTAAGAGCTGGTTTGTTTCACCTAAGCTGTAGAAAAAAGACATTCATGCAGAGTAGGTCTTTGTAGCATGACTATCACTGAAGCAGCAGCTTTATAGATCAAAAATTAAAGGAATTCCCTTATACACTTAACAGAGTGGGAGCACTGAGTTGGATTGGTTTGTGCCAAATGTGGTTTGAACTACACAATCCCCGAGTGGGGATAATTTCCAAATTCATCTTTGACTTATCCTTTTAGAGAGGCATCTCTAAGGGTTGGGTAGCAGAGTGAAAAAGTCTCAGGCTGGACAAACAGATGTCATGCCACACTCCCTCGAAATCAATGATTTAGCTGAAACCCAGGTGAATAAAGACTAAATATAGTTTTTAAATAAATGAAGGTGACTGGGATCATTTGGTCTGACTACAGCGTACCAGAAGCCATAAAATCTCCCCTACCAGGTCCCTGAGGCAGCCCCATGTCTCCCAGACGGAGGCCCCATCACCTCCTTACGGAGCCGCCTTCACCCAGGGGACAATTTCTATGAGCAAAGCCAGTCATGACCGTGTGCTGGGTGGACATTTACAAAGACATGACTGGCAACACCAGGCCTTGGAGGCAGTAGGGACCAGTGTCTATTCAGCCCATCCCACGAGGCACAAGTCCCTGTGGGAAAGGGCAGGCAGGGTCTGATTCTACAGAGTAAATCATCCATCATGGAGGCTCTGCCAGAGGACACCAAGCAGCCTCACAATTCTTTGTCTCTTCCAATTCTGCCTTCATCCCCTTTAGACAGCCTGGGTCGCTGCTCATTCCATGTTGAGTTTAGCATAACATCCCCGGCCTTGCTAAGTCATTTCGACGATTATTTTTGGGCGGTTTTTGCTCTTCCTGTCAATATTTGTGCCTGCAGCAGTTGGGCGGCAGTGGGGTGGCAGCCCTGGAAAGCTCAGCTCATCTGTTTATCTGGCTGCAGGATGACATCTGCATACCATTCCGCTGGGGATCACTTCCTCGCCCTGGAAGGTCGCGCTGCACCAGGGCGGCACAGCCCCGCACCGCCCCTGCCGCGGGGCCACGCTCAGCAGCTGGGCAGGCGCTGAGCCCAGGACACAACACGCCGGCCTCACGAAGGGTCAGAGCCAGGCAGAGACCTCGAGCGGGCCAGGAAAAGGGAGGTCATTTCCAGCACTGCCCAAACGTCACACAAATGCCACTGCACCGGTGCTGTGTTCGGTGCGGAGGAGCCGGCTGGGTCCCTTTGTGTTCCCGAGCTCCAGGTGCCTCCTCTGACTGTCACACGTGGCAGATGGGGCCATCCAGCTCCACCACTGCTCCCCCTGGCAAGCTCACACTGTGTTAAAGAAAGTCAGAAAGCCTCCCTTTCTACTGGTTGATTTCTTTTCCCGTTTTTTTTCTTGCCTCTGTTTAGTTGTTGTTCTCCTTGTATCTCTCCTTCAGATTTTGAACAGCCATTTATCAACAAGCCAGAGACCCTTCTCATCAGCAAGAAGGAGAACACTTGGGTACCATGCCTTGTGTCCATCCCAGATCTTAACGTCACACTGACCTCGGTGAGAGCTTGGCCAAGTGGGAGACTCTGGACCGAGATGTGTTGCATTTGTTCTGCATTTGTAATTGCCTGAGTGGAAGCAGGACAGGCACTGCCAGGAAAGGAAAATGCATGGGATAAATTTTCCATGGAAAGTACAAGCCACTGGCTTCCTTGTTTTATTTGCTGGTTGAAGCTGTGTTGTCCAGTTCCCTTGGGCAGACCCCACGGGTTTCCTGCCAACCTTGCTTCTCTTCCCTGGAGCTCTATGAAACAAAACAAGACTTTGTTTTAAACCCATTTCCCCACAGCATCCCCTGTTTGCCTGGTCTCTGTGATCTACAACCCCTTTAGGTGGTTGGCATCCCCACAGGGAGGCTGCAGCCCTGGGGCTCAAGACTAAAAACAGCTCTGTTATCAGTTTGCTTTTGCCTTTTTTTTCTCCCCTTTTTTTTTTTTTTTTTTTTTACGATGCAAATACATCCTTCCAGGATGAGTGTTACTATTGTACAAAGGCCTCCAGGGACACTCTGGGGGCCAGGGGCCTTTCCCTTGCCCGGGAAGGACACTACCCAAGGTCAGCACTCATCCCGGTGGGGCTGATGTTTGGGACACCAGCATCAGTTTCCTTAGCTATCTCTAGAAGTTTCCATTCCTGGAAGTCTCTGGCCTGCTCTGCAGATGGAGAGGCTCATGGTGCAGGATGCGGCTGCTCGGAGTAGAGGGGAGGCAATTCCTAGATGACAAACCCTCGGGGGGAGAGGGCAGGACGCCAGCACAGATGCTGCATCATTTCTTCCCACAAATGGAATGTGTTAGCCAGTGTAAAGTCTGGAAAGGGTGGGGTGGGAATGTTGTTACCCTCTTATTTCAGTTGGCAAAATGTTGATTTTTCCAGCAAAACTTCTATATCCACCCTGACGGGAAAAGCATTTTCTGGGACAACAAGAAGGGAGTTCAGGTACCGACACACATGATCAGGGACTTCTTGTTCGTCCAGTGTGAGACTGTCATCGACAAGAAGGTCTTCAAATCCAATTTCTTCATCATCCATATAGCAGGTGAATATTTGGGAGGGTGCAGGGGAGCAGTTTGGGTGACTCTGTTATGGTCCTCTCTAGCTACACAGACTCTGTGTGGAGCTTATAACTCCTCTACTGTGTGTCAGAAATGTACACCAAGCAGCAGGAGGTCATACCCAAACCTCCTATAACTGCATAGTCTGAGTAAAAGAATTAATAGATCAGAAATGTCTTTTTGTTGCCTCTTCTGCATCAGGGAGCGAGCTGTACGACATCCAGCTGTATCCCAAGAAAGCCATGGAGCTGCTGGTGGGAGAGAAGCTGGTCTTGAACTGCACGGTGTGGGCTGAGTTCAACTCTGGCGTCCGCTTCCAGTGGACTTACCCTGGAAAACAGGTACCAGCAAACAGAGCAGCTCCCTGTGTTCTGAACCGTTTCTGTCTGGGTCATCCCCTCCTACCCCTTCTTTGTTTGCTCTTCACATCATTCACAGGGCTCTGCTTCATGGTCCTACCTATGCCGTGCCCTGGACATCTTGATCAGAGTGTTTTCCTACTTTTCTCTCTTGCAGCAGAAGGCAGACAGAGCCAAGACCCCTTTTCCTGGCCGAAAGCTCCCTTCTTGCGGAGGTGTTATTGCTCTAGGCCTCTCCTGGGAAAACACTGGCTTCAATTCCACCAGTGCAAATCCAGAGCAAACGTAAATGGCTTAGAAAGAGCTAATCTAGTAACAGACCCCTGGTTACCAAGAGCCTGCAAGGTGGTCCCTTCCCCACTGTATTTTCCCCTTGTTGTAGCCTTTGGCTCTCGGGAATGGTGAGACAGGGTAGTCCCCTGATGGCATCACTTTCTTCATGTAGCTATAGGGCTCTCAGCCTGGTTCCTGGGCTGCAAATAAGAGCAAAACATGTGCTAAGCTCTGACCTCAGCCTTAGGCAGTCAGTACACGGGACATGTTGCCTTTCCATCCCTGAGGATGGCAGTCCATTGTGGAGAAACCTGTCCAGGTAGAAACAAGCACTGGGCAGCAAGAATCAGAGCTGTGAGGAGCCCATCCACACAGCCCCATCCCACTCATGGCTTTCATCCCCTTCCCTTCTGTCATCTCCTGCAGACACAGCGAGCAGTGGTGGAGCCCGAGCGCCGGTCCCTGCAGACACACACGGAGCTCTCCAGCATCCTGACCCTCCACAATGTCACCCAGCAGGACCTGGGCGAGTACAAATGCACTGCCACCAACGGCGCCCAGATGCTGGAGGAGAGCACCGATGTCATCGTGCACGGTACGGCACCTTCCTCTGCCTCACAGAGCCACAGCCAGAGCTGAGCTGCAGCAGAGCCCATCCCCAGGCTGCCTGGGCAGTGCTTGTCCCAAGGCTCAGCAGGGCAGCTCCTGCACCTCCATCCACTCTGCTGTAGTGAGACCCAGCCTTCCTCCAGTCCCTCAGCCCTTCTGTGCCCCAGGCACCACGCCAGGAGCACGGTCACATTCAGCAAGGTGCCAAGACGACAAGGGAGAGAAGTGCCAACATCAAATTGGCCCAAATGCAGGGGGATGGCAGGACACATGGGTCTCACAGCCCTTCAGCAGATGCAGCGCCCCCGTGGCATGGCTGGCTGGCCTGGCAGGCACCAGTGGCAGGAACACAAGGCATCATTGGCACTGGGCAGTGGTGTCCCAGCAGCAGAAAGTCACCAGTCTCCCTGTGTCCCCAGTGGTCCCCAAGAGGGAAGCAGATGCAGCTCTTCAGCTGCCAGGATCTCAGCTGCCCTGCCACGACACCATGCCTTGTCCTTGGTCCTTGCTGTTGAGCCCTGTGGAAAGCAGAGCTTGGTGACAGCCTGTCCGTTTGTGCTCTCCTCCATGCTCACGTTTTTTCTTGCAGAAAAGCCCTTCATCAACGTGGAGTGGAGGAAGGGCCCAGTGATAGAAGCCACTGCAGGAGACGAAGCCGTGAAGCTGCCAGTGAAAGTCGTGGCTTACCCCCCACCAGACTTCCAGTGGTAACTCACCTTTCTTAGCCTGAGCCTCTTTTTCCTCTCCTCCTTCCCTCTGCCAAATGGGAAAGCCTAGCCCAGCCCCCTTGCTACATCCCTCTGTGGCCACTTTTTTCCACCCATGGGGGTCATTTCTCCCAAATGCCCTGGCTCTCAGCTGCACAGCCTTGGCTTGGTGGCTCTGCACTGTCTGGAGTGGCCAAGCAGAGCACCCACAGGAGCATTCCCTCTTGTCCCTCTGCTGCCCAGAGGTGTAATGTAGTGGATGGGCTGTGTGCAACATCGTGCTGCACTTCCACCAGAGCTGGCTGCAGCCGGGAGCTTTGCACTCACTCACGGCTTAGGGCAGAGCTACAGCATCCCCAACCCCACAATATCCATATGAGTTGGTGCACAGACCCGTAACTCGGGTCCAGGGAATGCCCAGGGACCTCCCCAAGAGGTCCTCAGTGCTAGCAAGGAGCACCTTGACTGCTCTCTAGTGGGGACCACCAAACCCCTGCCCAGCTGCCAGTGGGGCACTTCCTCCCCATGGCTGCATTTTCTCTCTGCCTCCCCGCAGGTACAAGGATGGAAAGCTAATTCCCAAGCAATCTCAATCTTCAATGCAGATCAAGGATGTGTCGGAGCAGCACGCCGGGACATACACGCTGGTTCTGCAGAACAGGCTGGCGGGGCTGGAGAAGCACATCAGCCTCCAGTTAATTGTCAATGGTAAGGGAGGGCCAGGGCTGGGCTGGGGGGGCAGAGCTGAGCCCATGGCCCCAGCCTTTGGGCTGCACCAAGACCAAGTCACCATTGCTGTCCTAAAGCAGTTGGTACCTACATCATCTTTCTCCCCCATTGCTGAGGCACTCTCTGGTTACAGTGAGGCTGGTTCCTTCTGGCTCGGGTGGCATGGCACAGCTTTGTTCCTGGCTCCATCACTTTGGGCAGGGTGTGTCCTTGCTCAAGGGCCACTTCCCCACTGCAGTTGGAGATGCTGCTGAGGATGACCCTGACTGATGTGGACTTGAGGGCAGGGCAGCGGCCACACACGTGCGGTGTCTTGATCTGGAGCAGTTCCTCTGGGTGGGAAGCTCCTAGGGAATTTTCCCACAGCAGAAACTGGTCCCTGTCATACAGGAATCAGATGGAAGGGCACTGCTGCTTGGACATATGTCTCCAGCACACTCTGTGGCCCTGGACTGGGGGCTGCAAGACAGGGCTTTGAGCCCTGCAACATCCAGACAGAGGAAGGAGAAATGATGTCACTTGGATCTGCTTAAGTATAAACTGCTGTGCCTTGCAGTCCTGAGGTGCCCTAAGAGCTGGAGAGCTCTAGTGCCCAGGCTTTCCATAGACAGCTCTGGGAAGGGCTCTGTTTGGCATGGGGAGGCAGTGGCTGAGCCTGCAGATGCTCACAATGTCACTCTGATCCTTGCAGTCCCTCCGCACATCCATGAGAAGGAAGCCTCTTCCCCAGGCATCTACTCCAAGAAGAGCCCCCAGGCCCTCACCTGCACTGTCTATGGCATCCCAGCACCAGAGGTGATCCAGTGGCAGTGGAGGCCGTGGATGCCATGCAGGATGTTCTCCCGACGCAGCCTGTAAGTGCCATTTCTTCCAACCCCTGTGTCTTCCCAGGCCACCAGTTTGGCATTATGGGCTTCTTGTGACTGTGGTTGTGCCCCAGAGCCCGTCTCACTTCTGCTGTCCCACCCATAACCTGGCACGAGGAGGACAGCACTGACTGATAGCTCAGAGCACTGTACACACACTCACCTCGTGGGAGGCACAGTGGAGACAGCTGTTCTCAGTGTAGGAGTTTTGCCCAGCCTGGGTGATCCCAGACACCAACGACTTCCACAGTGTCCCCTGATCCTCAGCCATCTGCATCCTTCAGTGGATGTCCGTGGCACAGCCACACCTCAACCTGCAATAAAACCACTGATCATTGTACTAATGGGGAAACTGAGGCAGATTGCAGGAGAAACTGTCCCAGCCCCTTGGTGAGACCCCAAGACAGCAGCTGGGGCTCACCCCGTTCCTGCCCTGAGGTCCCCATGGTTTTTCTGTCCTTTGTCTTCTGGTTAATGATGGAAGCAAAAGTGCTCATAGGCAGCTGCTGCTTGTGGGGAAGAATTGCTGAGTCCTGGGGAAGTGCCAGATCTCTGGATGGTTTTCCAGGAGGGTGTTTGTGCCAGCAGCACAAATAGGTAGGCACAAATGGTGCTTGCTCACTGCCTGTGCCCTGTGAAGCTGGGGCAGCACCAGGCAGGGCTGCAGTGGCATTTTTTAGTGACAGCCTCACAGGAAGAAGGAGAAGCAATGCTGGAGAGTTGTAGCCAGAGCAGTCAGGGTGTAGGACATCAGGGTGCCTGGAGGAAGCCAGGTCCTGCAGCCCTGTGCAGGCTTTTGCCAAGCCAGGGACGCCAGAGAGCTTTCCACAGTGCATGCAAGTGCACTGTGGCCCTGTCAGGAAGCACAGGGGCCAGTGAATTATGAGCACTGTCTCCCAAGGCCACCATATTTCTGCCTAGCATAGCTCCAGAGGATGCAGGAGGCTTCTTTCTAGCTTCCTGTTGTTTACTCAGCTCACTGGTGTATAGATTTTTGCCTCACTAGTGGTTGCAGAGCACCCTTATAAAGCACATCAGAACTGTGTAACCGAAAAGACCCAGGAAATTTTGCAGTTATAGGACAGGGACATCAATCCTCAGACACAAAGCTACTTCTGCTGCCTTTTACCCAGCTGACCTTTTCTCCATCTCTCCCCTCTTTCTCCTGCTCCTCCCTGGCTGCTGGATTAGCAATAGCAGGCACCGGGCAGCAAGACGCCACCAGAGGGACCGGATGCCCGAGTGCAAGGACTGGAAAGACGTGACACAGCAGGATGCAGTGAACCCCATCGAGAGCATTGACACCTGGGTGGAGTTCGTGGAGGGGCGTAACAAGGTGAGGCTGTATCCCAAATCCACCCTGGGGCAGGGAGCTGGAGACAGGCACGAGGGTCCTTTGCCATCAGCCAGCAAAGGTGGGCTGGAAAGGAGCCAGGCAGAGACGGATTTGGGGAAGGCTTCACACCTCTGCTTCTAAAATGAACCATCAGCAGCCGTTCCCAGCCCTGGGGCTCTGCAGTACCAGGCAGCCCCAGGGTGAGGGAGAGCTGTCATCTCTGAGAAATTACCCTGTGACCAGAGAGGCTCCCACTGGGGCTGGCTGCAGAGGAGGGATTGCGCAGATTGCTGTTGAACACAGGGCATCCAGCTAGGGAGGGCATGAGGGATGAGTGCTATGAGGGCTCCCTTGGCCATTTCTGAGCACAGGCTGATCTTGTAAAGCCAAACCCTGCAGAGCAGCCTGGGCAGGAAAGCAGGAGTCACAAATTGGCCAGGAAATCCCTGGCCCTGGGAATGTGCGTGTGTCTGGTGGGGCATTTCATCCAGCTGTCCCCAGCCCAGTGGGGTGAGGGTGGTATGGAGGTGGTGGCGTCCGTCCACTGCAGGTCTGTGAGTGAGAGCACGTGTGCCCCCCAGAGCCCACTTCTCCATCACAGCATTTCCTTTCTGGAGGGAACCTCTCTCCCTCAATGCAGTGTGTAGTGTGTGTCCTGCTTGCTGCCTGTTTCTTTCTGCCTCTCTGGTAGCCGCGAGTGTCGGGTCTGCGCCGTGACGGGGTTCCTGTTCCCGCTGGTGTCGGGCACCAGCCGCTCACAGAGGGATGCAGAACAAACAAATGGGCCCCTGTTTCCGAAAGTCACTTCCTGTTTTCCTACACACCTCTAAAGGCACTTCCCGTCCCCTGGCCTGGCTGGGAGTTCATCACTCTGCCAAAAGAGTGGCAAGGGCAGATGCTTCTCCTCCCAGGGCAACTGAAGGGAGAGGCAGCAGTTGATGTCCTCCAGGGAGGAAAGCAGGGGTGGTGGGAGCTCCTGAGTGAGAAGCCCTTTTGTCTCTCTCCAGATGTGACACTCATCTTGGTCCTTTGTAATCTTTCCCTATTTTCCTCATTCTCTTCTTCCTGTTCCTCAGCTGTGTCCCTCTCATTCCATCTGTTTGGTTGTAATTGTCCAGGAGCTTCAAATTAGGTTGTGCATCCCAGGGACGTGCAAGAATTTTAGGAGAAAGAAGTGGGATGCTATGTCCTCAAATCTGCTTTCACTCCCTCTGCTCCTTTCTGCCTGTCTTCTTTTACCATCCTCCTGGTTTTTATTCTGTCTGGTAAGGCCAGAATAAGCCACAGGATGTGCAGTGCACAGCCATGCTCTGCAGGCAACAGGATGACGTCAGATCCAGAAACCCCAACTCAAACGTAACACTGTGGATCAGAAGGAAAATGCCCAAGAAACAGGAAAGGCAGCACACAAAAGTGCCAGCAATAGGGTCACTTCAGCTGTACTGAATAACCCCAAGAAACGGAAAAGGCAACGCACAGAAGTACTAGTAATAATGTCCCTTCAGCTGCATTGAGCAGGCACTGAATGAATGACTGCTCCTTCTGGTTAACCCAGGCTAATGCATCGCCGCTTACAGCAGAAATGCTTCCCCAGGTCTATGGGATGAACAGTAAAGGCAAAGTAGTTTCCCTTTGTAAGGCAAAGTAGGAACACATTATTTTTGCATTTTAGACATTGTCTCATTAGAGGGATTTCTGCATGTGATTAACTTGTCATTTAAACTGGAGCTTCAAACTGCAGGTGTCCTCTAAGGGGAGTGCTTGTAACACATTCGGCAGCTCACACATGTGCAGTGTGAGCCAGCAGGAGGAGGAGAGCAGCCTTATTCCCCAGCTGCTTTTCCTGGCTTATTTGGAAGCAGCATCTCCTGGGTCCATGCTCCCAGGATGGCAGCCTGGCTGTTCGCCCAATCTTAGTCATGTCTTGCAAGAAAGACGGAGGAGGAAGCTTTTAGGACAGTGTCTATGTACACTTGGAATTTAAGCAGGAAGACGACAGCTCTTCCTGAATTGGGGAGAGCTGGGATGCTTCCACAGGTTTAATTTCTCCTTATGGATAAGAGGAGTGCTGGCAGGTCTGTAAGTACCCGTAAATTCCACTGAACCTACAGGACACTAAGGAGTCACTTAACTGCGGAGGACCCAGGGAATCAGAGCCCTGGTGTCCTATCCCTTTCTCCTCACTGTTATAAATAAAGCTTGGCAGGAGCTTAGCCATCCCCTCAGACCTGCATCATGTTACTCTCCCCCTTGCTGAGCACAGCAAGGGGGACAGTAACTGTCCCCATGGTGACCCGAGGGACTCAGCAAGAACTTTGCTTCCATGGAGAGGCATTTGTGTTGATTGGGCTCCATAACAAGGAGAAGAGATTGGGAATAAAATCATGCTGTTGTTGCTAGAGCCAACTTTCAGGCTTGAAATGCACAAAGGGCTATTGAATAAGGGGCTATTTTTGTATAACCCTTTCGCAGGTACAGTTGCTGCCTGGACCCAGGCTTGCTGTGGGCTTTGCTGCCTGTCTGCTGCCTGCCTCTTCCCTCTTGCTCTTCCTAACTCCTCCTTATGCTCTCTTCCCCCATCAGACAGTCAGCAAACTAGCCATCCAGGAGGCCAACAACTCAGCCATGTACAAGTGTATTGCCTCTAATAAAGTGGGTCGAGACGAGCGGCTGATCTACTTCTACGTGACCAGTGAGTACTGCAAACCTCCCCTCTGCCTGCACAGGCAGAGTTTGACAGGCAGATCTGGGGGTGAGCCGAGGCTGCCTGTGCCTAGATCCTGGAGCAGCCCTGGCAGGTCCTGGGCGGGTCCTGGGCTGGGGACAGACTGCTGGCTCAGACCCAGGCAGCTCCCTGCTCTGGGGACGTGCCTGGTCCAAGAGCATCCTCTAGTGGCACCACCCGACCCACTCCCAGGCCGGGTCCCACTGGCCTGAACCCCTGGCAGAGTCCCCATGGGATTTTGGTAGTGGTAGGAAGATGAGTTCCTAGAAGCCAGAGCCCAGTGCTGTGGGCTGGAGCCGTGGCCCATCTGGGGCTGCATAAGCCTGCTGTCAGTGGTATCTCGTGCTGAGAGGAGTCTGTTCCTGTCCACTGGGACAGGGAGCCCAGCAAGGACACAGCAGAGGCTTATCTTTTGGACAGACCCCAAAAGGCTGGGCTCATGGCCCTCATGGTAGTGCCTGTGCTGTCATATCCACTATGGAGCCAGGTGCACATCTTCAGTGGCTTCTCCAGGAATGCTCTGCACGTGCAGTTGTCCAGGCTGCTGTGTCACTGCCTGCACATGTAAAAGCAGGCATGTGTGCAAACCAGAAGGGTGCGGCTGAGCTGAGACCAGTAACAGCCCAACTGAGACCTCCCCAGTTTGCTTCGTTTGTGACCCCATCTTAATTTGACGCGGGGACTTCAGAATATCCCGTAACACTCGCTGGGCTTAAGCTGTGCTTGCCAGCAGTTTGCACGTCACAGTTCTGCTCTGCAGTGGTTTTCTTTACCCTGAGGACAGGCAGATCTCAGAGGGCTGAGCCCAAGGAGCCAGTTTCATTGTGTCTAGCAGCTCAGCCATGAAAACTCATTCACATGTTCATTTCCTTCCTGAAAGCCATTCCAGATGGGTTCGAGATTGAATCCCAGCCCTCGGAAGAGCCCATAGAGGGGCAGGACCTACAGCTGAGCTGCAATGCGGACAACTACACCTACGAGAACCTGCAGTGGTATCGGC
Organism: Pseudotriccus pelzelni; assembly: GCA_035584735.1. Taxonomy (NCBI): domain Eukaryota; kingdom Metazoa; phylum Chordata; class Aves; order Passeriformes; family Tyrannidae; genus Pseudotriccus; species Pseudotriccus pelzelni. Next base: position 11,287,648 of record JAWMRA010000028.1, on the reverse strand, counting down.
TGAACCTCTCCAAGCTCCACGATGAAGAGGGCAATCCCCTTGTGCTGGACTGTAAGAATGTCCACCACTATGCCACCAAGATGCAGGGGGAACTGCGCTTTCAGCCCGACTCCAACGATGCGACCTTGCTGCTCACCATCCCTAACATCTCCCTGAACGAGGAAGGGGACTACGTGTGTGAGGTGCAGAACAGGAAGACCCGGGAGAAACACTGCCACAAGAAATACATCTCTGTGCAGGGTGAGGGTCCACAGGGCTGGCGGGAGTGACAGAGGAGAGCTGGTGCTCTTGCTGCCACGAGCTTCCCCGTCCGTCCCCAGGGGAAGCCACGCAAGCAAGCTAAACTCAAGGTGGCAAAGGCAGGGCACCTGGGTTCTCAAGACACCCTTCAGCAGGGGTCCGAGACCCAAAGCCTCCCAGGAACACAGATATTCTTTTGATCAATCAGTTTCCCGTTTTCCCCTCCTCCTCTTTGTGCTGCTCCTCCAGCCCTGGAGATCCCCCGCCTCAAGCAGAACCTGACAGACATTTGGGTGAACGTCAGCGACTCCATAGAGATGCGCTGTAAGGTGGACGGCAACAACATTCCTGAAATCAGCTGGTACAAAGACGAGAAACTGGTGGAAGAAGTGTCAGGTACAGTGGGCTGGGGGTGAATCAAAGTCAGGGCATCGTGTTCAGCTGCTGGAGAGCTGAACACTGCTGAGTTCTGGGAGTTGCTGTGCCCAGGGAAAGGCACTCGTTCTCTGAATTGGCCAGACTCTTGTTTTAATCAAATTCTGTCCCAGTTTGATGCAGTCTCACTGGCCAGGTCTATGCCCCAGGGCCTGGCTCAGCACTGTCTGTGCATGTGCACGTGCAGCTGGAGAGCAGAGAGAGATAAATCATTCATGTTCTTACTCTCAGCCCAGAGCCTGGCATCTCTGCTTAAGCAGAGAGCAAGCCCGATCTCATGGAAGGAATGTGGGAAGGATCCAGGCACATTGCAGAGGGAATGGGACAGATCCTGAAGCTGAAGCAGAATTTGACACACCAGCTGAAATGCCTGGGCACTGTTCCTATCCAGCATGCTTAATAGGGGATTTGTTCCCTTAATACATTGCCTGGGGAAGGCCCCTACAGGGTATTTCTGAGGCCAGCAGGCCATAGAAGAGCCTCTACCAGCTGGTGTGATTTCCCTCTGACATCTAAAATGAATCAGCCAAAAAACAGGATCCTGATTTTGAGCCTGAGTGAGTCCAGTATACTAATCTTCCCTCCCTGTAAGTGACCACCACAACCCTCTGTGCCTCACAGGGATTGACCTGGCGGACTTCAACCAGAGGCTGAGCATTCAGAGGGTGAGGGAGGAGGATGCTGGGCTCTACCTGTGCAGCGTCTGCAATGCCAAGGGCTGTGTGAACTCCTCGGCCAGCGTCTCCGTGGAAGGTACCGGCTGCCACAACTCCCCTGGGGATGAAGGGATGGAGTAAGAGTTGTGGGCAAGGTCCCACACCTCCTTCCTGTGACAGTGGGAGGCAGTGAAAGCCCCTTGGCCCTGCTGATGGCATGGTGCTCTCACTGGAGGATATGTAGCCCAGAGCATGTTTAGCTCAGGCAAACACTTCCCCAGTCACCTGATGCAAGCCACAAGGGATGGCTGAGCTGGGGCACAGAGTGGGAATGTCTGAAGCTACAATTTCCCTCCCATCCCACAGGCTCTGATGACAGGACCAACGTGGAGATTGTCATCCTGATTGGGACTGGAGTTATCGCTGTTTTCTTCTGGATCCTTCTTATTCTCATCTTCTGCAACATCAAAAGGGTACGTGACTGTCTCTGTCCCAAGCAGAGCAGATGGCATAGCAGGGCTTGGGGCAACACGACTGAGGTGATGTGGAGCTGCATGACATCAACCACTAAAAAAAAGAGGTCATTCAGTGATGCTTCAAGTGCTCTCACTGCCAAGGACAGGGTGCATAAGGGCAGTGGTAAAGGAGGTGACAAGGAATGGCCTTTGCCAGGGGGTAGCAAGTCATGGCAGCCAAATAATCCAAATCCCCTGTGGGATTCAGCACCCAGGGCAGGGAGGGCACCTCCTCACCCTTTGTGTTGGCTGATTCCTGCAGCCTGCCCATGCAGACATCAAGACAGGCTACCTCTCCATCATCATGGACCCCGGCGAGGTGCCCTTGGAGGAGCAGTGCGAGTACCTGCCCTATGATTCCAGCAAGTGGGAGTTCCCACGAGACCGCCTGCGCCTAGGTGAGCCAGACCCCTCCCTGCCACTGCATGCTGTGGTCAGGACTTCCCACCCACCCTTCAAACTCACCCTCCAGGTTTCTGTGCGTTTAATGCTTTCTCTCTGCCTCAGGCTTCCCATCTTCTTCCCCAGACTGTCCCTAAAGCCCAGCTGTGCCTGGGAAATCTGTTTGGGTCTGACTATGGGCAGGTCTGAGCCAACTGTAAGCCCAGACTCTCTCAAAGTACCCACACAGGTGTCATAGACCAGAAGACCCCTGGGCATGCTTTAAAACATCCCCACACTCTCCAAGTGGCAGTCTGGACAGGGCAGTCCAGTTCACAGCAGGTACCCCGAGTTCAGGACCAGGACTGCGTCCTTTATCGTCCTAATGCTGAGATACCCACCTGCAGTCCCTGCTCTCTCTCTGCCAGGGTTTAAAGGGCAGCAGACTACCTTGGAGGTACAGAGCAGTGATATTAGTCCTGGCTGCTCTGCTGCAAAGGATCGTGTTTACCTTTCCCACACACAACAACTTGTTTCTTGAGGGCAACAAACAGACCCCCACTTCTGCAGGGCCATTTCCTTCCTCTGCTTTGTCCATGCCAGCTCTGTCTCAGTTCCTCCCATCATCCCTTCTCTTATTCTCACCAACACAGAAAGCAGCCACCTGAAAGGGCACATGTTCCACTCCTTCCTTTTCCTTTATGATATTTTTTCTTTCTTCTTCACAGGGTTTCCTGTTGGGATTTTTGTTTTCTTTCATTCTATTCTGCCTGTTCTGCACCTGCCTTTCTTCACACTGCCTCTTTCCTTGTCCATAGGTAAAGTCCTGGGTCACGGTGCCTTTGGGAAGGTGGTGGAAGCATCAGCATTTGGGATCAATAAAAGTAACAGCTGTGAGACTGTAGCAGTCAAAATGCTGAAAGGTATGTGGACAGCAAAGCAAAACATGCACTGTGTGTATACAGCAATGAATGAAGCACCTGCCAGGAAATGTCCATCCTGCAAATGCCTCACTTTTAATTAATGGCTTCGTGGCCTCAACACAGTTGATCCTTTTGTCTTCCCCTCACAGACGCTTTGTCCCCATTCAGCTGCACTGGGAGGCAAGTGGCAGAACAGACAGTAGAGACTTGGGGAACTCAGCTTTCAAGGAAATTTAGCTGTCTTCAAAGGCAAAAAATGAAATCTGTCTCAAAGGAGAAACAGAAATCTGGAGCCCTTCTTTGGCAGATCACTAAAGGAAGTGTTGCTCCCAGTTGCCTTCTTCCAAATGTGCCTGTGTTTTGTGTTTAGGGGCCATATTCAGTGCTGGGTGAGGAAGGAGGCTGCAGCTCTTACCCAGCTCTGGGGGCTAAATTGGCTTTGCACCCAAAGCCTGGTCAACCCAGAGTGAGATTTTAAGTTTTTATAGCTATTCTTTCAATCAGGCATCCAGAACATTATTCTGTAATTTGGCACCAAACAAAACACTGAGCCAGTCTCTGGCCAGAAGTGGCCTGTATGTGGAAACCGAGTCACAGCTCATCTGAGCACTACTTACCACTGCAAGTGTACAGATGCTCTGCACAGCAGTGCAGGGGGAAGCCTGTCATGCAAGAGTGCTTTACAGTCCTCTGAGGCATGGCTCTCACCTGGCCCATCAGCTGCAGCTCAAGAGGATGCTTCTGTCTCTCAGGCTAAATTTACAAACTCACAACTAAGACAAAATGCATGTGGAGAAGCTGGGAAGTATGAAAAAGGCACACAAAAGCAGAGAACACACCCTGAGGGTAAAACAGAGGGTCAAGAATTCATGCAAATTGGGCGCTCGAGAGAAGATGAAGTACAGAGAGATGGCAGGGGCATGACACTGTGCTTGCTATTGGAATCATAAAAAGATATCTGTGTTTGAGTTGAGACAGCTCCTATCTTCAACTGTGATAAAAAGAATCAGATGTCTTTTGTTCCTAATTGTTTTATGGCTCGTTATTTCTGTTTGGAGGCCGAAAGGGCAGAGATTCAAATGGGTGCATCTGTATGTAAGCCTCAAGTGATCTTTTTCACTGCACAACTATCACAAGGAAAAATCTGTTGGGCACAGATTGTGTTGTCCTTTGCCCTGGGTCCCTGCACCTGCAGAGAGCATCGTACGTGTTACAGCAGGGATCCTGGGATCTCCAGACAAGGCTTGACATTTCATGTGGGAACACGCAATAACAAAATGTACTGAGGCTTTGAGGGCACAGCCTCCTCAGCAAGACTCATATTAACATGCTGCTAAGAGGAGGGTGGTGAGGGGGAGTGAAACGCTGCGAGGAGGCATCATGACATGGTCTGTGTGTTTCCAGAGGGAGCTACCGCGAGTGAGCACAAGGCACTGATGTCAGAGCTGAAGATCCTCATTCACATCGGGAATCACCTCAACGTGGTGAATTTGCTGGGTGCCTGTACCAAACCCAATGGTAAATACCCCAGGGCAACAGGCTGTGCCTGCTCCCAGAGATCAGTGCTTGTCCTGTGTCCTTTTTTAGCTGGCCATGTGTGTGATCACAGGGACGTGTGAGGGGGTTATCAGTGTGTGTGTGTGTGCACTTAGGGCAGATGTCACAGCTCAGTGGGACTGCACATAAGATGAGTTGGGGTAAAATCTGACCAGTTCAAGCCGTGACCTCTTGCCCTGACCTTTGGTGTCTTCTCACCAGGTCCACTCATGGTTATTGTTGAGTTCTGCAAATATGGAAACCTCTCCAACTACCTGCGGACCAAGCGGGAGGGATTCAGTCCGTACAGGGTAAGTAGCTTCCTTTTGCCCCTGGGGACCTGTCCCATGTCTAGGGAAGGAAGATGTGCAGCCTGATACATGATCTGACAGTGTGACAAAGATACCCTCTGTCCTTCTTTCTGCAATGAAAGATGGGTTTAAGAACAGGAAAAGACTGTGCGGAGCGTGGGTGCAGGGGTTACATTGTGTGTTGCCTGCTGAGGGTTTTGGTGTGGTCCCCCTGCCAGGAGAAGTCTCCCAGGCTGCGTATCCAAGTGCAGTCCATCGTGGATGCCGTGAGAGCAGACAGGAGGAGCCGCTCTGGGACCAGCGACAGCGCCATCTTCCACCGCTTCCTCATGCACAAGCGCCAGACGGCGCACCCGATCCAGGAAGGTAATGGTCCAGCCTTGGCAGCAGCTCCTCACCTGGGCCACCAAAAAAAACACCAGGCTTGGATAGTTTGGGGAATGGGTAGGGAATATCACTGGGGAGCTGGGACCCAGCCTTGGAACTGGTCACTGCTGCACGGCAATTCCCTTAACAGGGCTGTTACATCATCGCTTGTCTCTTGTAATAGACTCTATAAACCCAGAAGGGAGGATTCAATTCCTTTGGGTTTTTTTAGCCTAAAGAAAGGAGAACTGGGGGGGATCTCGGTGGGTCCTCCCTAGGGCAGGAATGATGAGCTGACCTTCAAAGTCTGTTCCAGTCCCGTTCCCCACAACTCTGTCTGACTGACACGCACTGGAGGCTGGACTCATTCTCCTCACACTTGAGCAGGTTCCTGCTGTGTGCCTCCTGCCACCAAAGCAGAAAATCGTTGAGGGGAGCTGATTACTCCAGTTAGCACTGAGAACTAACTGTATCTCACTGAGAGACTGGCAGTACACCACAGGTCCAGGAGACAGGCAAGCAGGACAACAGACTGCTCACTGTCTAATCATTTTCTTGTACTCCTGGACAGTGGATGACTTGTGGCAAAGCCCCTTGACAATGGAAGACCTGATCTGCTACAGCTTCCAGGTAGCACGTGGCATGGAGTTCCTGGCATCTCGAAAGGTGAGTTCACCCTTTCCTTTGCTCACCTGATCTTTTGTGAGTGCCTGATGAGAGAAGACCTGCTTACAGCTGCTTTACAGGTGACATACAGAGAGATTCCATGATCTACCTCACACTTCTCCGCAAATCTGAGGTAGCCATGTGTACACAAAGATGGGAAATGAGTCCTCCTGTATTTCAACCTCTCCTTAACCATCCCATTTTGAAATTTTTATCTTTACCTCCTGCCCACTTCCACCATTTCCCCATTACAGCTCAGGTTCACAGTGGGGAGGGAGGTGCTCTGCACTTTCTGATGGTTGTTCCTGTCCCTCTAATTTTGCCCTATCCTCTTTGTGTGCCCTCAGTGCATCCACAGAGACCTGGCAGCTCGCAATATCCTGCTGTCAGAGAACAACGTGGTAAAGATCTGTGACTTTGGCCTGGCCCGGGACATCTACAAGGACCCCGACTACGTCAGGAAAGGCAGTGTGAGTGCCCTCTCCTCAAAGCCGTAACAGATTAGGCCCCCTTGACAAAAACATCAGAAAGGAACCACTTGCATGGCTGGGACCAGAAGCCATTGGCCTGATGACAGATGTCCTGTCTTCCTCCATCAGTGTCTCCATCCCTCTCTGACCTGACCAAACCTCCATTTCTCCATGGAGAGAGGAGAGAGGAGCAGGGCTATCAGCTCTGATTTCCTTTCATCCCTTTCGTCCCGTTGCAACAAGAAGGGCTGTCCTGCTTCACATGCCTGACTGAATGCTTGTGCCTTGCCTCTCCCTCCTGCAGGCCCGTCTCCCACTGAAGTGGATGGCTCCAGAAAGCATCTTTGACAAGGTTTACACTACACAGAGTGATGTCTGGTCCTTTGGGGTCCTCCTCTGGGAAATCTTCTCACTAGGTGAGTGCTGACGAGGATGTCATGCTGCTGAGGGAAACATCTCTACCCACGCAGCAGTTTGGTGGGCGAGTCTGTGCAGGAGGCCCTGACATTCTGAAGCACATCTAAGGACTTACGGGAAGTGACATCAATGTAGGCAAAAAAATATAGAGGTCATAACCACCCATGAACAGAGTGATGGGGTCACAGTCGTGCAGAGGTGCCCAATTTGGGCAGCACCAAGGACTTGGGCTGTGTATGAGAAATAACCAGATCTCCTGGTGTTTTGGCAGGAAGGGCAGTCTCAGAAGAACTGGTTTCTGAGGGCACATTTCATGTTCCCACCCTTCTCTGAACTTTCTTTAGGGGCATCTCCATATCCTGGAGTCCAGATCAACGAGGAGTTCTGCCAGAGGCTCAAAGACGGTACCAGGATGAGAGCCCCAGAGTATGCCACGGCAGAAATGTGAGTCAGAAACCTCAGGGATCATGCACTGGTCAGAGCAGAGCCCTCTGTGGGAGGGCAGAAACCTTCCAGATCCCAGCCTAGGGCTGGACAAGCCCCTCTGTGGGATGCAGACCTTTCAGCCAGAGTGGGGAATGGGCCAACATATCCTTCACTCTAGGCAGCTGCCTGGAGAGCAAGCCAGATAGGTTTGGATCAGAGCTCTCTAGGTACCTTTGCATGCCCATGCTGGGATGGGTCTGTAAGTGGGCAATGTGCTTTCCTGCTTCAAAGGGTATCAGAGGTGCCTGAATCAGCTCCTCATGCCCTGTTATATTCAGTGCATAACAAACCAACACCCTTCCAGCAAGTCCACCTGGCCAGTGTGCTGGGGGTACCAAGCTTCCCTTCACAGTGCAGCTACTGTGGGAACCATGTGGGTAGGACCTGTGGAGAGGGGTAGCAGGGGGGTTCTGTGGCATAAAACCAGCATGTCTTCTTGGCAGCTACCGTATAATGCTGAGCTGCTGGCACGGTGATCCCAAGGAGAGACCGACTTTCTCCGACCTTGTGGAGATACTGGGGAACCTTCTGCAGGAAAACGTCCAGCAGGTGAAAACCTCTCTGTGTCCCTGCTCAGCTCCAGACAGCTCTTTCTTCTCCCATTTCTATCTCTCTCACTGTGCCCTCTGCTGATTCTGTGGTCAATGCAATATTCTTGCATAGGCCAACCAATAACATAGGGATACCTGGATCAGAGATCTGTTTCCCAGAGCTGTTGGAGAACTCATTTCTGTGGCAGCCCTCTGGCTGCATCCACATATAACTCTGCTCCTTGCAGGGCGGATACCCTCTTAGTCGTCATTCCAGTATTTCCATCCTAATCCCCAGATGATTATTTGAAATTCTTCAGCTGAGTCAAGGCCATGGTACTTCTGCTTCCCACACGCCTGCATAATGAAAACCAGGACTTGACCAGGGTTTCTGAAACTCTGCCCTCAGATTGAAATGTCAGGGCCATGTGAACAAAACAACTGTGACATGGCAGCAGTCAGCTCTGCAGTTTTCTTTGGAACTATTACTAATCACTCCCATGAAGTAGCTCAACAGGACATTTAACTACGATGAGCTTGCCGCTCTTTTAACTTTTTCCTGGCATTCCCTTTCAGAAGCTGATAGCTAAGTGCTTGAGTACTGTCTCATCCTGACGTCCCTGACTTTAACCTTTCAGCACTGGTTCCCCTCACATGCATGACTAAGCCCCAGTGACTAAGCCACAGTTGCCCTGGAGCACAGTGCTCTGTCCGTGTAAGGTGGAGAACTGTGGGATTAGGTTGTTTTCCTGCTCACACCTCCATGCATCATTCACAGCTACTTAATGCAAAGGGCACAGAAATCTCCAGCAAGATATTTTGTCCCAGAGAAAGAAAATACACGAACCAGAAATTTTCCTTCCCAGCTCTGGCAGTTTCTGCTCGTGAAACTCTTTCTTGTGGGAAAGCCTTCCCCTTCTTGCAAGGCCACTCACTGTTCTTCCTACCAGGAAGGGAAGGATTACATCCCGCTGAACGACTCTCACAGCTCAGAAGATGATGGTTTCTCCCAGGTGCCTTCCTCTGCCCAGCAAAACTCAGATGAAGAGGACTTTGACATGAGGATACGCTGCCACAGCCTAGCAGCAAGGTGAATTCCCTCTGGAAAGGGTAGAGAGCCCAGCAGGCAGCCAGCAGCCTAAGCTGTAAGGGACCCTGAGGGATAGAGGGAGAATCCAGATGTTGGAAAAATCCCAGGTGATAAGGTGTGATCCAGGCATTTAGGCTATAGCATCTTGCTTATAAAAGCAAAATTACTTGATTTTGATAATGAGAAAGAACTCTTGGTGTGTAAGCCTATGATATTCCTTCTTCTGACTCCAGCTATGCTGCCAGAGGATCACGTAAGGAGTTTCATCCTTTCTGTTCCTAGTGGACCCAAACAATTAGGCATAAGCCTCTCCTCTCTGGAGATCTGTGATAATGTGATGCCTGGGCTCTGTATGATGATTTCCTGCTTACCCCAGGTGGAGAGATAATTAGGGCCTGATTCAATTGGGGAAGTCTGGTTGCTTCCCCACAGCAGAAGTAATATGGGGTGAAGAGGCCTAAGGTGACCCCATTACCTTCCCAAAATCCACCATTTGGGTCACCTGCCTCCCTGCATACTTTGGTTGCACAGTGAGGATGCTGGGTTCAGGTCCTATTTGTTCAGGACACTGAGTGTTGGCTTTACTGAACACACCGTGCTTCTGTCTGCAGATACTACAACTGTGTCTCATTCCCTGGTTGTTTGACGGGAGGAAATCAGATCAGGTGCCCGTCCAGGATAAAGACATTTGAAGAGTTTCCCATGACACACACCATGTACAAGGCACACCCGGTGAGTAGCATCTGGCTGGAGCTGAGAGGGGGGCAAAGAAATGTTCAGCTGTTTTCTGACACCTTTACAGTTAAGACCGTGGAAGGGAGATCAGTCGTATCTCATGTCAGTCTGTCTGTGTCATTCCTGTTAAGTCCATCAAGTCCTGTGCACGTTCCTTTCTCCACCTGGCACACAGGGGTTTCTCTGTAGCACAGCTCACACTGCCTGAGAGGGAAATGGGGAGGAGAGATCTGCAAACAAGGGGACTATAAAGGACCTCAGAGAAGAGCCTGCTCTTCACCCTTCTCAAATCTGTGAACATAAGCTGGTTAAGCACACTGAAATGCTTGCCTGCGTCTCCTCCACCTTGACCCATGTGGCTCTGCGCAGTAGAGACCTCTCTGGTCTCTCTGAACTGGACTTGTACTTGCATCTCCCCTAGTGGAAAAACTTCAGTCATACTTTTAGTCTCGAAGGGAAACCTCACCTCTCACACATTTGATGGTAGTGCATCTTCCAGACAAGGAGCACTCTTTTTTTTCCCCTAAAGTGACACTGAACTGCACACAGAAATCCTACCTTTTTATGTGCTGCTTTTAGAAAGGTACCTAAAAAAATCAGATCCAGCATGCTGGTAAAGTATCCCTACCTCTTTTTCCCCATCACACATACATGCAATCTCATTTTCCGAATTATTTCTCCTCCCTTCCCACTCTGATCAGTCGACAGGGATGTTACTGATAACTCCTGTTGCTTCCTTCCAGGACAATCAGACAGACAGTGGGATGGTTCTGGCATCTGAGGAATTTGAGAGGATAGAAAACCGACACAGAAAAGAAGGTGGATTCAGGTACTCCTTAAGTCTAGCCTCTCAGACCTCCCTGCTGCCAAATGCGGTGAGACCAGCAGGCAGCTTTGGTGTCTCCCCATAGGCTGTACTGCTTGGAGCCTTTAGCTGTGGGCCCTGAGCCAGATAAATTCATGCACTCATTACCAAGAGGCAAAACACACAAAGAATAGACATGCCTGCTGCTTCCTAGGGTTTAAAAATTTGAGCTGTGCCCATCAATGAGAATATGTCTGTTAAGATAATGAGGCACAGTAGAGTGACGGTGTTAATGAAACTGTTAATGTTTGTTGGCATTTTCTGGTGAAATGTGTCAGGGTACAAGCAGTGGCAGGTGGGATGGATAGAAACTATGTGGCTGCCACCTCCCTCCCTCCCTCCCTCAGCCCTGACCCACAGGGTACAAGGCCCCGATGTGGTGGTGAAGGGATGGTACAGGCCTTAGGACTTCCCACATGCCGATATGAAACCTGGCAGGTTGAGCTGGCACTCCCAGGGCTGAGGATGTTATGAATGGCTATGTCCTTGCCCCAGGCTTGGAAAGTGGGTGAGAACTTGTCCACCTTATCTCTGCCTGGTGCTTAAGCAGGCTGGGACCTTGTCTTGGTGACAGTGTGTTGAGTGAGCCACATCAGCTCATGTGTAGACAAGGCCAGTCCTAAGCCTCTTCCTCACCTCCTCTGCCTCCCAACATCAGATCACACTGGTCATTGTCTTTTCTCTTTGCCACAGCCCTGTGGCCTCTCTGCTGTTGTATCAATCTATCTCCTAGTTCTTGTCCTTGTCCTCTTTTCCCTAAGGCATATTCCTGTTGTCTCTGACACCTGTTGTCCTGTCTCATGGAAACCACTGCCCTTAAACCTTTCCTTGAATGTGTCCCTGCCCTTGCTCTTGTGATTTCCCACCAGTCACTTGGTATTGGAAGATGCTGAGATGGGGCTGCTGGTTTCCTCCCACATCATCTTTGTCGTCTTCTGTCATTTCCTTTCTCCCATCCTGGCTGTTGGTTTGTATCAGTTTCTGTTATTCCTGCCAGGTCTAGAAGCAATTGAGACAATGTCTCTTGTCTCTCCCTGCTCACTGAGGCCCCAGCCCTTCCCTGTATCTGGCAAGTATCCCAAAGGTAACTACAAGATCTGAAGTAACTCTGTCACCAGGTTGTGTGCAGATTTTTCACAAAACATGCAGGCTGTGCTTACATTTGGAGCAAGGCCTAGTTTTGTGCTTGAAATGGAGGTGTAAGTCTATTCCTGACCCTGCCTCTGACCCGTGCATCAGCAGATGAGATTTCCTGAAGCTGAGATCTCTCTAAGCAGGACAGAGGCTTTCTAAGAGTGCCAAAATTGATTCCCTGTCTCTCTCCCTCACAGCAGTAAAGGGCCCAGTCGAACTATGGACGTGCCAGGGGAACAGTCGGACATGCGGGGCAGATGTCGACCGTCGTACGGGCCCCAAGTTGGAGGCCAGACTTTTTACAACAGTGAATACGGGGAGCTGTCAGAACACTCTGAGGACGGCAGCTGCACCCCACCTGGAGAGGGGGCCAGTCCCCCCACTCTCCACGCTTCCTTCTTCTCCGAGCAGTACTAATGGCAACAGGCCCTGGAGGTGCTTGCCAAGGCATCCCCTCTTATCTTCCAGGCACGTCATCAGGGTCACTCAGAGCTTCTCCTTCAATCTATGCCCAAACCCAACAGGGAACCTACCCCAAAAGGATGGGGAACACTGATGTCCTTGGAACCGCAGCACTATGGCTCTTACAGCACCTCCAGCTGCAGCTTCCCCGTGCCGGGACTGCAGAGAGCACCTCCCTGATTCCTCGTGTTTCCTTTCCCTCTGCGGCTCAGACAGATGCATTCTGCCAGCGAGTGGGTGCCTGTATTCAGCACTACGGCACCTTCTGCCTACCATCCAGCCTCCGCTCAGATCAGCTTCCCATTCAGAAAGCCCATTTCGGGTCAGATATAAATAGATCTTAGTCTCAAGTTTCTTCCTGGTGTGCAGCCTGAATGTTTTTCCTTGGATTGCTTCCTCCTCCCCTCCTCATGATGTCAGCTGCTGAGCTGCGGAGCAGAATCAAAGCGAAGAAATCCCTCGTGGTATTAGCAGCAAGAGCAGGACATTTTAAAGAGGTGTACTGAGAGATCCCAGGGGATCTTTGTAAATGCTCGTGCATGCTGCTCATTCTGAGTAGGTGCCAGCCTCTCCATCTCCTCCGCAAGCAACACCCACACCCCTCTCATCTCTGCTAGGGGGAAGCCTGCCGATCCGCCTTATCTCCAAGATTATTTTAGCCATCTCAACACAGCTAGTGCTGAGTAGGTCATCTGCCGATGGCTAAAGTGCTCCCACGGTGAGATAAATAGCAACCCCTTTTGCAGGCCCTGTGCAAAACAGGGGTTTTATGATCTGTGCTGGGAGCAGGTCACTCACAGGTCTGCTGCTCTCACCTTCCCCTTCTCCCAGAGCACGCTGAGATCATTTGTTGCTCGAGTGAGAAATTAAAGCAAAGCTGGGGTAATTTCAGCTGTCTTCCAAACACGGAGTGAAAATTGGCTGTTTGCTGGGAGGAAAAGGATCAAAGGGGTAGGGAGTGAAATGTTTATTTTCAAGCTGCTGCAAGCATTCTGGAAACAATGGAAGGAACAGAGCTCCAGCAATGAGGTGCCTGGGTTGCATCCCCTTGTGTGTTAGCATCCCTGAGCACATGGGCAGCAGCACCTGGCCAGGGCTCAAGCCCTGATTCTCCTGGGTGGACAGTTCTGCACCATGACCTTTCCTGTTGCCCAAATTCCCTGACTCGAAGGAGGCACTCTCTGCCCAGAGAGCTCCTCTCTAGTTAAGGAACATGTTTGCTGAGGAAACATCTCATCACTTGGGCCTTTTGTTTCTAAAAGATACCATGTGAATTCAGAGCTCTGAGGAACCTCCACAGCCCCTCTCTCTAGATTTCCATGCTGCTGCCTCACTGCTTCCCACCTACTTCTTTCCATCCTGCTCCCAATCCAGGAGCTCAGCCACAGAGCATGGTTGCATCACCACCAGAGGAGTCTGGGTGAAGAGGTTCGTCTGAACAGCTTGTCACCATCTCTTCTCCCACATGCCTCTGGCTGGCAGAGCTCTGTGCACCGGGGCATCTCAGCACCAGGGAATTTCTGCTTCCAGGCCATACCTCTGTCACGGAGCCAAGGGTTTGGACTTTTAAAACTGTGTTTCCTGTCAGATGTACAGCTTTTCCAAACTGTATTTCTTTTCCAGCAGAGGGTTTTGCGCGTTTCCCGACGTAAGCCTGAGAGTCCTTATGGATGATGTTGCCAAGTCTTAATTATAGTTCTCTGCACAAGTGTAATGGGGAGATTTATTTAGCACATGGGAAAAGCATGCCTGTCATTCAGATTCTCTAAGCCTGTGCAGCTCTCAGTTCCACTCCCTTTTTGTGTCAGCTGGATGACATGGCTGCGATTTCCATGGCAAAAAAAGAAGCACAAGAGTGGACCAGCTTGAGCCAAACTGGCTCAAGATGTGGAATTGAAAACCGCATGTGACAATGAATTCCCTGACTTCTACTGGTGTCCCCTGGAGTTGCCAGGAATTTAAGCATCTTTAAGTAATTGTTGTGACTCAGTAAGAATCCTCTGGCAGGAGACGCTGGAGAGCCAGGCCAAGGAAGTAGGACAGCCAACGGGGCGTAGGCCAGACCAAATTCTCCTGCCCTCATCTTGCCCTGGTTTTTGAACTGGTGGTTCCCTTGGCAGAAGGAAGGTTGCATGTGCCCTGTGCTGCTGGAGGTCTCCATTGGCATTCACATGGGTGGAAGGTGGCCGCCTGAGCTAAATTCAGGCTGCTCACTGGATGATGTGCCCAGGCTCTCTTGTTTCCAGTGCTCCACAAAGAGTTCTCAGCCTGGAAACACAGCCACATCTGAGAGATGCCCCAAGAAAGAGGATCACAAAGAAAATAATAGTTGAAAAACAGAATTCCAAAGTAACTGCAAGTGCTTCTTTGTATGTGAGGGATAGATACATACTAGCAAAGCCCAGCTTGCAGGACAGCAGCAGAATTCCTCAGCAGAAAGGGGACAGAGGCATCTGAGCACCCAGGCTTATTGTCAGTGTGGCCATCCATCCAGGACAGCTGCACTTTGTCTCTGGGTTTAGCTGTAAAGTGCTCACAAGCATCCTTGTGGAGAAAGGTTACTTTGTTAGAGCCATTGTTAACGATCCCCTGCTTCACCCTGGGGAAAGCACTGGTGTGACATCTGATTTTTGAACACTCAAATCCACAGAAGTTTATTTTCTCTGTCTTGCACCATCTTGATGGGTGGGGGTTGAGTCAAATCCTATTGTATCTGTATCAACAGCTATGCATGAACAATGCAGCTTGATAGGAGCAATCACTGTCTCCTCTTCAGACACTCCTGCTGATGTAGAACTGTAGTGTGGGATATTGAAGAGCTGTTGAGACAATTGTACTTTTGCTCTCTAAAAGTATCCTAAAATTAGATGTACAAACCTGATCACCCTTCCCACTCTCTTGCATTATTTCTGGCTTTTTATTTTTACAGTCTCCAGATAAGCATGAGCATGAAGTGAAGCTGGTCTGTTTTGGTTTTAAGATGTGAGACAACAGTGTTTTCTGTCTTTCCACAGCAACAAGGGAGTATTTCAACTTTTAAAACCCAGGGCTCAGTAATTGTGCCTGCTTGTTCACAATGCACTCTCTGGTTTTTTTTTTGTTTGTTTGGGCTTTTTACTGGAACTCAACATTGAAGCGAAGCTTTTTATCATCATCACCTTCCTTTAAAATGACTGTTTCCACTCTGTTCCCAGCCTCATTTTTCTTATAAAATGTTGGTGTTGAGAGGACATTCCTCCCTCCTGAAAACAAAGTGTTCGGTCCCCTACTTGCAAATACACGTGTGTCTCTGAAGAAAAACCTGTGTATCAAGTAACACTTCATTTATATTGCAATATTTTAACCTGGTACCTGTTGTTGCTCCAGCAGCATTCAATGTTTCAGTGGGCTGCCTTTGAAGCAAGTAGGTTACAACATGGGTTATGTGCGAGTACAAAGCGTGGTCTGTGTGTGTGTGAGTGTGCTGTGTGTGAGTGTGTGGGTGTTTGCACGTGAGTTTTCCTACCAGTGAGCGTATGTGAGTGTTTATAACTCACGTTGAGTCTCGTCTCTGGAAGTTCACGGTTATATATCAAACCAGTTAGAACACTGCTTCCTTTCCTCTCCTCCTATAGTACTTGTTATCCTTTGTTATTAAGAGTTTTGTTGTAATATCTAAATGTGAAAATTAATAAAGTCATAACTGGCAGCCGCTCTCTGGTTCCTGGGGCCACCGGTGCCCCCGCAGCCCCGGGCAGCCCAGCCCCGGCCAAGCCATCAGCGCATTTGGAGGTTTATTATTTTTACTTTTGTGCCCGTTTGCATTTCCCCTCATCCTCTCGGAAACGGCTGGCCTTCGTGGTGTTTCCATCCAGGATGGAACTCCGTCTTTTCTCATGGTGAAGCCGGATACGCTTTGGCCAAGCTGGCTGGCAGGAGCCGGCAGCTCAGCACCCAGCGCTCGGCACCCAGCCCTGAGCCCCGGGTCCCTGACCCTTCCCCGCCACCGCAGGCCCGGGGGTCTGGACCCCTCCCGCCCCCCCCGGCCCCCTCTGGGGAGGTGCGGACCCCCCATCCCCGTTCCCATGGTAACGCGGCGATT
>JAWMRA010000028.1:11219098-11271014 GCA_035584735.1 Pseudotriccus pelzelni | reverse complement strand
TCTCCCTCAGACCGCGCATCCCACACTCCCAGATCCCTTTCTCCCCCTGCCCCCGGTGCCGCCGCAGCCCCTCGCGGTGCCGCCGCCGGGCCGCAGGTGGCGCCCTCCCCGCGGCGGCGGGCGCGGGGCGCGGGCGGGAAGATGGCGGGCGGCGTGAGGCGGTGTCACACCTGCGGGCACAGCGACGGGCGGCTCTGAGGGAGGTGTTCGCTGCCGGGGGGTGGGGGAAGGGGGACATTAGTGGAGTCGTGACCGTTTCCCCGAAGATATCACCGTGGGCTGGAAGGAACGCTCAGGCACGGCTCCCTCCTCAGCCCTGGGGTGGCCTGTGAAGGCGTCAGCGCCATTTGTCTGCCTAAATTAATGTCCCCCCTGAGGAGCGGCCGGTGGCAGAGGCACGGCTGAGGTGATAGGGGTGGGCATCTCTGCTCCAGCCTCTCCACCGCCATCCCTTCATCCAGCTCCACCATGGGGTGAAAGCAGACAGAAGGACCTTCTAATCCTCACCTCCCCATCCAGGGGCCTGTCCCTCTGGGGAACGAGGAGACTGAAGCTGCTCTGCTCATGAAATACCCCAGTTTTGCGCATTCTGGTGCAT
Source organism: Pseudotriccus pelzelni (assembly GCA_035584735.1). Taxonomy (NCBI): domain Eukaryota; kingdom Metazoa; phylum Chordata; class Aves; order Passeriformes; family Tyrannidae; genus Pseudotriccus; species Pseudotriccus pelzelni. Next base: position 11,270,416 of record JAWMRA010000028.1, on the reverse strand, counting down.
TGCTGGGCTGCTCCTCTCCTGAGGCTCCTCTCCTGGAGCCGTGAGCACTCGGCTGCTCCTCGGCTGCCTCCCAGGCCATCCATAGGATGTCCGTAGACTGGGAGGCAAGTGAGGAGCAGAGGAGCACTCGTGGCCCTGCAAATGGCACTGAGCAGCCTCCCAGCTGCCTGAGAAGGGATGGGGATGGGGATGGGGATGGAACCAAGCAGGAAGCCCTCCCACAGGGCTTGGAGTGTGGCAGACCATGTCTCTCCAGCAGAAACACAGCCCACAGGGAACCAGACGGGGCTAAATGAAAAGCAGCTGTTTCTTGTGCTTAGCAAAGAGAACTGGGAATTTGCTGGCTTGGCCGCTTGTTTTCCGTCTAACATGGTGAACAAATGTTTCATCAATGCTTTTCAAAAGTGCTCTGAGGTCCTTCTCCAAAGGTCAGTGCAGTAATAGTGAAGAATCCTTCAGGCTCCCAGGACTCCCTGGCCCCTTCTGAGGACATTTCAGCAATAAAGCACATGACTTTGCATCAGAATGATGCAGAGCTCTTAATGCTGAGAAATCAAAGCAAGAACAGCTCCGAATCATGTTCTGCACAGTGCAGTATCAGTGTGTCTGACACAGCTCTTGCCCTCTGGCTGGGGTGAAAGTTTGGGTGAAATGAGAAGGTCATTGATGGCATGTATTTCTTCACCCAGCATTCACCAGAAAAGCAAAATTAAATTTAAAAAAAATGTAAGCAGAACATTCAGCTGCTGTTTCAGAAACATTTCCTGGATTGTATTGACATTTCTATAGAGCTTTGCAGAAACAGCTTCTCAGAGGATTTTACAGAAGCACACGTGCCTTTAGCAGAGCCCACAGATCCATTCTGCTCTGAGATGCAGGTTTGCCAGCCTGCTGCTTTCCTTGGGAATGGAACAGGTCTCCCCAGGGGCAGGATTAGACCCACTACTTGCGTCTTAGCAAAATAAATAGACTGTGCTTCGACGCTGTTATCTGACATGCATGTGTGACCAGGTGCGTCACAAATGGATAAACCTTGCAGTAGAAAACTGTTTAATAAGATGCATAGGCCGAACACCAGGCTTATCTGAGAGACTCCCCGAGCAGCTGGGGAAGTCACTGAGGAGACCATATCGCAAAAGAACAGCAGGACAGCTATTTGTTCAGAAACAGAAAACATCCTAACTCACAGTCCTGCAGTAGTTGTCCGCCATAACTAGTATTCAGATAGTTTGCCTTCCAAAATCCAAGAAGGCAATTACATTATTTTGTTACATCTCCAAAGAGGCTGAAATCCTTAAAACTAAGTTAGTTAAAGAGAATAATTTATCAAGCCCTGTTTTACACTATTTCATGGGATTAGTACTTATTAACAACATTTGAGCATTTATACAATTTCCCATTTTTGTACATCAGAAGCAAGTAACTCCAAGTTGGGTAGGAGTGACCCAATCCTGACACACAGGCTGTGCTGCTCCTGCTCCAGGAGCCCTTTCAGCGCTACCTGGACAGATTAAACACACCCCACCTCCTTCTCACACATACAGCCCATTTTGGACATACTTTTAAACCCTCTCTTGTATCTTTTTGATGGTCAGTGCTCCTGGGCTGGGAATATTTTTCTGAAAAGTTGCTGAAGAGCCATGGAAGCCCTTACGTGTCCCTTTGCCAAGGGAGGTTTAGGTTGGACATTAGGAAGAATTTTGTCCCAGAAAGGCTGATTAGACATCGAATGGGCTGCCCAGGGAGGTGGTGGAACCACCGTCCCTGGGGGTGTTTAAGGAAAGCTTGGACGTGACACTCAGTGCCATAGCCTTGTTGACTTGGTGGTGTTAGGCCACAGGTTGGACTCGATGACCTCAGAGGTCTTCCCCAACCTAACTCATCCTGCGATCTAATTCCTCGTGGAACTGCAGGTCTCTGGAGCCCAACCCGCTCTCCCATCACCGCCATGGCCACGCCCACGATGACGTCATACCAAAAAGTCCCGCCCCTCAGCCTTACCCCGCCCCGTGGGCGTGGCCCCGGCCCCAGCCCTGCCTCTCGCCCTCGTGGCGCGGGGCGGGGCGTGCCGCGCCTGCGCAGAGCGGGGAGCGCGGGGCTGCAGTCGAGGCGCGGGCGCGGGGCCGGTGGCGGAGTCGCGGGACGGAGCGGGGGCCCCTCCGCCCCCGGGCGAGCCGGGCATGGAGCGACGGCCGCGGGCTGCTGCCGCCGGGCTGGGTACCGGGCTGCGCCTCCCGCCGCACTGAGGCGGCGACGAGCCCCGAGGCGAAGCGAGGCGGCGCGGCGGGCCGAGCCCGAGGCGAGCCCCGTGGCTCTGTGCGAGCGCGGCTGAGGCGGCGGCGGTTTCTCCCGGCGGCCTCCCCGGGACTGCGCGGGGCTGCGCGGGGAGGGGGCTGCGGCGCCGCCCCCGCCTCCTCCCCTCCCCTCGCCCGGCTTGGGCGGTGGTGGGCGGGCGGCATGAGCGCGGCGCCCTGAGGGACCGGCGGAGCCCCGAGGGACCGGCGGAGCGCGGCTGCCCCCGAGCAGCCTCCCCTGGGAGCCGCGGCGGCGGATCGCGCTCGGCTGGGACCTGCCATGACTCCCCTGGCTCCTCCCATGGCATGAGCCCGAGCTCTCCTCCCCGCTCCGCCTGCTTTTGGTCTCTCCGCGCTCCCGGGCTGTCAGATGGGATAGGACACACCCGGGCGTGCGGGGCTCGGGGGAGCGACGGAGGCAACCGGTGACCGCCGTCGGCTCGAAGGGAGTCGAAGATGAGCTGGCGGTGGGCTCGCCAGCACTGGAACGGCGGCTCCTCCGTGCTGCTGCTGCTGCCGCTGCTGCTGTGGCACGGCCGGGTCCGGCCGGCCGGCGCCGACAACGCCAGCCAGGCGTACTACACCGCGCTCATCAACGTGACCGTGCTGAGCCCCGAGCGCGGCGGGCCCACGCTGCTGCGCATCGACCGCGGCCGCTACGGGCAGGACTCCCCCAAGGTGGAGGTCAAGGGGCTGCTGGTGGCTCCCGTCCCCATCAACGGAGGTAACGCTTCCCCTCGCTCGCTGCCGGGTGGTTGGCCTTTGCCTGGGCAGGGCAGGCTTTCCTCGAGAGCCCTTGACAGACGGGCAGGAAGAGCCTGTCCAGAGGACAATGAAATAAATCCATGATCTGAGAGTGCTGGCTTGAATAACGGCTGGGCAAAGCATAATGTGCTTTCCAGCGCGGATCCCAGTAGGCTGGGCGTATTGAGCGGGTGAAGGTGTTATTCCTAAACTAATTACAGACAGTCGGTAGCGGTAGCTGATAGTATTTGGGGACAGCGTTGCCGTGAATCTCAGAACAGCTGCATAGCCATCGCACTGCGAGACGTGCATCCGGATGGCTTTGGCAGCTGCATGAAGTCACGATTGTTCAGTGTACAGTTCCTAAAAGCGCTGCTTAAGCTGCACATCCACACTTGGAAGGACTGAAGCCATCAAGTTGTTACTCTCATAGCCAGCCCAAAATGCGCTTGTTTGAAGTACTGAACACTGGGTAGAGTTTCCAAATAAGTTTTCTTATAATTAAGTGAAGCTGTTGTCCATCGGTTGGGTTTGGTTTTTGACAAATCTTGGGGTTTATAGAGAATGCTAATTTGAACAAGGGAGACTATTGTGATTTCTGCCTGAAATGAAACCAGTTTCTTCGGTGGTAATGGTGTTTTAATAGAATCTTATTTTGAAAATCCTTCTTGATGTTATCTAAACTGCCAGCCTTAAGAAACAGACCACTTGATGGATCACAGTGGTCTCAACCTGTCTCCTGGACAGTAAACATCTGAATAATGTATTAAGGGAAATACTGTAGTCAGTTAAAACTGGAGTCTAAGTGGTGAATGTTAAGAGTGATTTAGAGGAATTGATAACACAAAACTATATTGTTAGAAGCTTTAGAGAATTTGCCAAATCATAGGATCAGAAATACTTTGATGCTTCTTCAGAACAAATGCATCCTTGTAGGCAGCCTCTGTAACCTTCTGGTCCGGATGGATCAGGCTGTGCATCAGCAGGTGCTTGCCAGTCTCACTGAGGCTCGCTTTCATTAGCTTTACAAAGTGTAACTAGGGTATATTAATGGGGCAGATTTTTGGGTGGAAGAGTGTGGAAGCAGGAAATGTTGGTGAAATATACTGTAAAACGATTTTCATTTGTACCTCATACCTTCACCGTGCTCTCTGAGTCAGCTATCGTCAAATATGCTCAGTCTTTCTTCTACTTCTTGGTATTCCTCACTTGTACCCCCCATGAAATCAAGGATCTGTCCTGAAACACATAAACACTGTTATGGCAAGTAGTATTTTTACAGGTTTTAAAACTGCTGCTTTTTAATATATTCAGGGTATCAAAGCACTTTATTTTTTGAGGTTGCATTATTTGTCAGGGAAAACTTTTTGTGTTAATTACTTCTTAGTCTGCTTCTGTAACATTTTCTGCTTTCCTCTGATATGGTCTTTACTAAGCTGTGATTAAAACATTGAGGGAGGCTGTGACAGCATTTTCACAGGCTGCTAGTAATGGGAGAAGAGCTAAATAAAATTCCAGTCCATAAACAGTTTTTTTATACCTACTGCTAAGTATTACGATGAATAACTTTAGTGAGAAAGCGCAGCAGGAACTGTGAAACTGCAGACCTGAATTGCTGCAGTTTTGACATGGTGCTGTCAGTCTTTAAAACTTTGTCATCAGTTGTTGGGGGGATTCAGTTTTGTCCTTCTGTTTCACAACAGAAGACTTGAAGCAAGCACAGCAGCAGTTGTCTTCCTTACTTCGAGATATTCTGCATTGTTCTCTGTAGGTTGTTATATAGTGTACATTTTATTTGAATTTTACTGAGGTGCTTCTTGTGGTTTGAAAATATTTCATGTGGTAAGAAAGATTGCAGTATTTTATGCTTTTGGTTAAGCTGTTCTTAAATATCTGCTCTTTTTATACGTAAATTTGATAAAAGATGATGCAGTCTTGCTGAAAGTAATTGCTCTAATGTCTTTTTATCAGCCTGTTTATATTAGCGTAGAACTAGTTTACAAAATATTGTTTGTAATATGTCTAAACACGAGTAGCTTCCAGCCACTGCTGTTAGAGCAGTAAATGCTCTACCCCTGTTCTCACTTATCCTCAGAAGACAAGGACTCTGCAAACAACGTTAACAACTATGTTTGAAGATACATTGACTCTGAAACTGCTTTGATGTCAAGCATTCACCTATTTACGGGCTGTCCTTTGAAATTTCCACAAATGTGGGTGATCTGTTAGCAACTTGAGGGTATAGTCTGTTTTAGAGCTGAGATGTCCTTAATGTCACATTTTTGTGTGCTCTGTTAAGAATCACAGAATGGTTTGGGTTGAAAGGGACCTTCAAGTTCATCTCATTCCAACCCCCTGCTATGGGCAGGGACACTTTCCACTAGGTCAGTTTGCTCAGAGCTCCATCCAACCTGGCCTTGAACACTTCCAGTGATGGGTCATTTTTTTACGTCCCTTCTTCATTGCCTGAAGGGAAATAAGTTAATTTATTAATTCAAGATTCAGGGATAATGCTCTGCTGCAGGGTCATTACCATTTGTAATAGCACAACCTGTGATTTTAAGTGTTCTGGTCTGCAGTGGTTTTTAACTTGTATTCTTGAATATGCCCAATATTTTATATTCTACTTTTGAAAGAAGATGCCAGTCCCACATGATCACACATCCTTTATATCCGTGCAGAATGACACAGTCCATCGCTTCTCCCGTTTCTTTAGCAGAATTTCTTTCATGAAATTCAACCTTGCCATGTTAATGCACGTATTAAAACCCCTTCCCTGTTCTTTTTATAGACCCTGGTGTGCAATTGATAGGGGCTTTCAAAAGCAGCGTTCCCCTGGCGATGGTGTGGGGTTAATCGGCGTGACCGCTCGTGAATGTGCCTTGTGCAAGTGCAGCTCCAGCGAGCTGCTGGTCCCAGCTGGCTGCTGGGTGAACCTGCAGCACCTGTGTGTGCACATTTTTCCAAGAGCATTACATGCATGGTAGCAGCTTAGTTTCTTTATTAGTCTCCCTGCCATTCTTCCACTTCTAGTTCCTTTTCTTGCCTCCTCTACCTTGTTAATCTTTCTTTCATGACTTATTTTCTTCTTAGAAGGGCATTTTAAAAAGCTTCTGGATATGCATGCTTGCAGATTGTGGACAAAAATGCTCCTCTGGTTTTAAATGGAAAGAGAATAGTGAAATGCATCTTCAGAGCCCGATGTAGCTTTTCTGATAGTTTAGTTCAGGTTTGTAATATCTCTTTGTGAGGTTCCTGAGCGCTTCTCCCTCAGTCCCTTACTCTGTTATTTGTGATTTTGTGCAACCAGACATTTCACGGAGTCACGGAAAGGTTTAGGTTGGAAGGGATCTTAAAAATCATCTTCCAACCCCCCTGCCATGGGCAGGGACACCTTCCTCTAGACCAGGTTGCTCAAAGTCTCATACACCCTGGCCTTGAACACTTCAGGTCGTTTCAGCCCGGTTTTCTCCCAGCAGTTTTCTGGGTCCTCATGCATTATCTGTACGTGCACCATGTAAGTGTTCAGTCCTGTGCCACCCCAGTGACCTCTGCTTTTAAACTTCTTTAGTATTGGGTGCCTGACACCAGTTGTGGTGCAGACCTGGAAGTGTCAGGCATATTCCTCTTGCCATGGCAAACCAATTTAGAAGCCACTGAAAACTCAAATGGTTCTTGGTAGAAACTGCAGTGCTTTGTGACTTAGTTCCCTCAGAAATGTCCGCCATAGGGAACAGGACTCTTTGTGACTCCTGAGTCTGTGTTATTGCCTGTTTTCTGCTTGAATTCCAGTTGGAGCACTGGAAATGCCAATCTGGTGTGCTCTGAGTCCCCTCATGGGTGGTCACACCTTGCTGGGAGCTGGGAATTGTGTAGCAGGGAAAGCAGGAAGGGTGGTCTGGACTGGAGATGGGGCTGATAGGAAGAGAAATAGCAGCAGACTCAAAGCCAAACCTGAAAATGTTAAGATCCATTGAGCCAATAGGTCAGGAACAAGGGGTTGAGGAGGGGTGGAAAGAGAGGAAGTTTAAACGGTGTATGGGGAGGTGATGGTTGTACAAAAGCTGCTTTGGAGAAATAATTAATAGGAAGTAGAGATCTCCTGCAGGGGTGTTAGGTTTGGGGCTGGGTAAGGAGACCGAGAATTTGAGGCAAAATATGTTAGAAAAAGGTGAAAGTGGGAAAGAAACAATGTTGGCTCAGTGTTAGGAAAGGAGGCTGCATGGTGCTGTAACTACAGCATTCTGTCGCATCTGACACTTCATAAACATGTTGTGTGAACAAGTTTTAGCTGCAGAAGGTTTAAAATGCCAGTTTCCTGGTAACTGCAGAGCTTTAGGTAGCATTCTGACAGAATTTCTGGCCCAGAATCCAAACCATTAAGGTTCAGGAAAATGCAACAAGCGAATCTTGTGCCATGCAGCCATCCTTTACCATTGGTCTCACTATCCAGCTAGTCATTAATTGATACAAAAAATGGAGGTTGTGTGTTGGAGTTTATAGCCATAATTGTAATACTTACTGAGCTAACAAGATTAAATCTGAACTATTACAGGACTCCTCTAAGCTTCAGTGATTTTCTTTTGTTTAACTTCTTCCCTGAAACAAGATTACCTCTTATTCCAAGAGTTTCTTCTGGTGCTAAAGCCAGCTTTAGTCAAAGCAATTACCTGAAAGAGCTATTGAAAATAAAATGTCATTGTACATAACTCATTGACTCATTGACACAATTTTTAAGAAGTGGAAATTGGCTGGCTTGAATAGGGACTGTATTGATAATAAGACAAGTAGTAATACATTGAAAGAAAATATATCTATTGCACACATTAAGCCCTAATAGGATTGCAAATAACTAGTACCCTTCCTTGAAATAGGAATCAATCAGCATTGCTATGTTGCTTCTGTAGCTTTCCCAGCTAAATTAGTTTTCTGGAAATTTTATCGCAGGATTATAATTAACGTGTTACACGGAACTGTCTTATTTTACCAGTCAGGTGTGCCATGACAGCACCTGCCTGGGCCATGGTGCTGGAGGAGGGAATGCTTTGGAGTGCAGGCTGCATGGCACTGCACCCTCCTGTGTGCTGGTTTTGCTCCCAACAAGCCTCTTCATCTGCTGCCCCTCAAAATACCGGTGGTGTCTCTCCAGCTATTGTATTACAGTGATTGAAGGTCAGACTTTAAAATGACTTCTGTACGTGTAGCTGAGACAGACCAGCTCTGGCAACTGGTGCTGGGCTCAGAGTGTACAGTATTAGCTAAGATCCAATCAATAATCAATAGCAAGACATCTGACCTTTAAAAAGAAGGAAAAAAAGGAAAAGAAACACGATGGAATGAAATGGTTAATGCCCAAGGAGTGGGGTATTTCCTTGAAGAGAGGACAAAGCCTGATAACAGCCAGTGCAGCAACCTTGGCTGAAGTCACTGTTGTGTTTGAAGCAGCATAAACACACACTGTATGAGAGGAAGAAAACCCAGCTGTGGTTCGGAACTAGAAGACTGTCTGCATTCAGGCAGGTGAGCACTTCCGGCAAAGCCTCTGACAGCTGACCTAAGAATTTCATTTTTCTTCCACAAAATGGCTCTCCCTTGTGTAGGGAGAAAGCTAAAAACTTGGTCAAGCACTTGGAAAAGAGGAGGAGAAATGTACTGTTGCTGTGCTAATGTGAGCTTGCTACTACTTCTTCAGTAGTTGGGGGAGCCTGGTTGGATCTGTTGCATTATTAACTATTTTTTTCCACACGAATCCCTAAAATGCTGTCACAAACCTTAGTCCTTTCAGCATGAAGGGCTCTTGAATTATAAAAAATGGTCCAGGAGAAACAGTTGTACAAGTTGAACAGTCCTGTGTGTTCTGCAGTAGAAAACCGAAGCTCTCCTAGAGCTGAAAACAAACGTGAGCCTAATGGTAGATACTTTAATTGCAGCTGATCCTTCTGTAAAGAGGCTCTTCTATGGTGCTGGGGCTTACAGAAGAAAGATGTTTACAACAGCATATAGTACATAGCTCTTTAACCCAGCAGGCTGCCACTTCTAACAGAAAATTGGGTTTTTGCTAACACATGGTACATAGATAGACACAAAGAAAGGAAAGGTGGAGTAAATAGCTTATATTTCAAATAAGCTGGAAGAGTAGCACACCTACAGGGAAACATACTTAAATGGCTTTCTGTACACTTCTATCTTCTGAAATTACACAAGTGACTTCTGATCATGTCTTTTTCTGTGCAAGTGATTTGGTTTAGAATAATTTAATGTGAAATTGCTTTTTATTCTGGCAAGGAACATTAGCTTTGGGCACCTCACTACAAGAAAGTTTTTGAGGTGCTGGAGCATGTCCAGAAGAAGACAGTGGAGCTGGGGAAGGGTCTGGAGCACAAATCTGATGAAAAGCAGCTGAGGGAGTTGGGGAGGCTCAGCCTGGAGAAAAGGAAGGTGAGGGGGGACCTTCTCACTCTCTACAGCTCCTTGGAAGGAGGTTGTAGCCAGGTGGGAGTCGGTCTCTTCTCTCAGGTAAGAAGCAACACGATGAGAGGAAACGGCTCAAGTTGTGCCAGGGGAGGTTTAGATTCAATATTAGGAAAAATTTCTTCACCAAAAGGGTTGTCAAACGTTGAACCAGACTGCCCAGGGCAGTGGTGGCGTCACCGTCCCTGGGGGGATTTGCAAGACTTGTAGATGTGGCCCTTGGGGACGTGGGTTAGTAGTGAACATGACAGTGGACTTGATGGTCTTAGAGGTCTTTTTCCAACCTGAATGGTTGGAAAATGGTTCTAAACCTAAATGATTCTGTGATCATCCAGCTAATACTAGCAAGTCTTTTAGATTTTAGTTGGACTTTGGGCACTGGGGTATAGATGGCAGGATAACATAGAGCTGTCGATGATTCTGTTTATCTGTGTCCCTTACAATGCCCACCAATGTGCCGGGCACCCGAGCTGTACAGCAGATGTTTTATTTTAGCTGGCTCACTATGCAGGAAGGGTGAACTTGATGGTAAAACTTTCATTCTGAAAATCACGTATTAGCTACATTGAAAGGTCAAGCAGAAAATTTCACGTTTCACTATTATTTCTGAATTTTATTTAGTTAAGTGAAAAGATTACTTAACATTTGTGTGGTGTGATAGGATGCTAAGGTAAAGAAAAGTGGGTTGTGGCTTTTTAATAAATCTGAAGTGACTTGCAGACACTCAGTTCAGATTTATCTAAACCAACCAGATTTTTTGTACTACTTAAATAGTGCTGAAATAATATTGTCAGCTGTTAAATTTTCATCAGGATATACTGATTACACCTTGTCAGGAATAACATGCTGTAAGCATTTGAGTGGTGTTTGTTGGTCTATATCTGGTAAGCTTTAATCTCTTAATATCTTGTTTCCTAATTCTGTTGCTTTATCCAGTAACATTTCATAGCTCTGTCCACAGCTGAGAGAAACTTTGATCTCTACCGTGGTAGAAAATTTTGTATTACTTTTCCCACGGATGCGGTTTCTGTTATCTGTTACTGATTTCTCTGTTGCTTTTTGAGCTAAAAATTTTCAAGCTGTACAGATTTCAAGGTGCCTACGTGAATTTCTGTAAAACTGAACTATATAACAGACTTTGGGTAATGCTGCTTCCTTATTCAAGGTTCCCTTTGTGGCTTTCATAATTTTTCTCTGTAATAGCCCAATTTTTGTGGCCATTTTTGTTTTCACTTCATGTCTTAGTTTTGAACATGATTGCACTGAAGCAAATCCTACATAATCCATAGGATTACTGTTTTTCATAATTCCATATATTTAATTTTATGTTGGTCATAGTATCTCCTTTCAGAGTTATCTTTGGCAGTTTGAGAGGATTCTATGGAATTGTGGCCATTTCTTAAATGGTATTTTCAAAAGGATGTACCACACCTGAGAAGGATGGGATTTTTAGCTTTCAAGGTTTGAGAAACTTCCTATCACAGTCTTGCTGGTGATTTCCACCTCCCGTGTTTTTAGGTGGAAATGTTCAGAGCAAGAGGGAAGTGTGCATTAAACTGCTTTTTTCTTAGCAGAGGGCACTGAGGTTGGTGGCTCGTGTGCCGTATTGTGGTTCTATAACGTTTTCAGACACGACTATAATTCCTTTTAAAAAATACGTACTGTTCTCAAATTTAAGATTAGAAAGAGAAGCTGCGAAAGTGCAGTGGTCATGAACATGCTCTTTTTATGATTGATGCTGTTCATGATCGCCACCACCAGTGCTCCAAAACAACGTGTGTGGATGGATCAAGTGCTAGCCAGCAATTTCCAAAGGGATTCAAGTAATGATGTCAGGGTAATGGAAGAAAGTACTCTATAAAATTTGGCTTTGGGCATCTGTATTTCAGATTTTCCCTGATGCCTGTATGAAACAAAAGTACAAAAATACAGCAAGTAGCCCTCCGTATGTGAAATGTCTGATACAGCCTTGAAAAACAATCGTGAAAAGGATGTGCTCGTATCTGGCTCCCCACCCTCCTTCCAGGGGAACAGGAAGAGGCACTTCTTGTCCAAATTCAGAGATGCAACAACTTCCTGTACGTCTGCCACAGTATAGATTCATCTGCACTAGTTTTCTTTAGGCAAGCAGAAGATTGTCTTTCTTGTTTCAGAAAACATCTTTAGCTCTTTGAATCTCCTTCGTTACAGATCTTAAGCGCAGCTATGTTAAGCTGAGAGTGCTTAAAAAGACCTTTTGTTTTGTTTCCAGCTGATAGGTTGAACTGGATATTTTTTGTGGTGGATGTTTTGCTGAAATCTCGTAGTCTGTGCTCACTGAACTCACTTCTTTAAAAGGAAAAAAAATATAGGGCACTTCATTTGAATTGCACTTATGAACTGTAATGTTTTCTGAGCTATTATGCAAATAAATTGTTTGTTTATGTCTTGAAAAAATAACTGTTTATCACAACTGTTTTTAGTAGCCAACAATTCTTATGCTCTTGGCATTTGAAAGCATAAATATATTTGCATTATAGATTGCTGTTGGCTCTAGATTTATAAAATCCTTTCATGATATGACCAGTGTATCAGACTAAACTGTGTTTCCAGTTTTGCAACCAGATCTGTCTTTCATCGGTTTCAGCTGCTGTAGCGTGAAGTTTATCTTCTGCCTTGGGTTTTGTGCCTTTTGTACACAGCTCTGTGTGGGTTTGGGCTGTTCCAGGATATGTTACAGCATCAGAAAGGACAAAAGAGCTTTGCATACTGTTGAATTCAGACATCTGGCATTTGCCATTTCTGTTACTCTTCCTTTATACCAGCTGTACCTGTTTAGCTGACGAGTGCTTTGTGTTTGCAAAACCATTTGTTTCTCTACGAATTTGAATACGTTTCCTTGTAGACAAAATGTGCATATGTAAAAAGCTGATGTTGGCTGCTGGGGTTTTACAAGATCAGCTTTTAATATTGTCCTTTTTTTTACAGTAGCCTGCACACAGCAGATAACTCTGAAATCTTGTTTTCACAATCTGCTTTGTTTAGTTGTACTTCCCACTGCAGTGGTATTTATGGCTGCATTAGAAAGAAAAAAAAAAGTTGCACCCCCCAAAATGACTGATAAACAGCTGTTTTGTAAATGCCTGTAGCAGATGAACCTTATTCTAATGTTTTTAAGCCTCTAGGCAGGTATTGATTTGAATGTGAATTCATTGTTCTAGCTGCACTGGAGTTAAAAATAGCGTGTTAGAGAGCCTAATTCTCAGGCATATAGTCACAGCTTTCAATGCATGAGACTTCTTTTTTTAAGTCTTTTTTTTATAAGAATGCAGTTATCTTTAGGCTTTATTAACGAGAGGATAGTGGCTTCCTAGTGCATAGCAGTTAAGTAATTCAGCAAAACTTGGAGTTAGTTGTGTTCCTTTTTTTTTTTTTTTTTTTTCCCGTTTGAATGATTTGCCATCCACGGAAATGCATCTCCCATTTCAGTTGCAGATCGTCTGGGCTGTGACCCTCGAACACGTTTCCAAGTTCCACCAAACACCAAGCAGTGGATTGCTCTGCTGCAGCGAGGAAACTGTACATTTAAAGAGAAAATACTGCGAGCAGCTTCACATAATGCCACAGCTGTGGTCATTTACAACAATATATCCAGTGATGAACCCGTCACGATGACTCATCAAGGTAAATAAAATGTAATCTCCTTTGCTGTGATTCTCTTGCCCTATAAACTATTGCTGAAGAGCCCTTGGGAGTGGGCAGATGCTGTTTGACACAGCCGGTTCTCTAATGATGTTTACATGTATGCAATACAGTGAAATGAGCAAATAATTCTGAATAGTTATTTTGCTTTAGCATACATTTTATCCAAGTGTAATTGGTTAAATTACTTCCCTCTGCAGTGGAGACGTGGGTGTGTTGGAGCGAGGAAATAGCTGTTAGATCTGAGGAGCAATCTTTCAGCCCTTTCTGAAGAGAATCTAACATGTATACATATATAACAAAAGGTCTAGAATTTTACAAAGCATCTGGACCTGAATAATTTCACAGCAGCATGGTTTCAACTGGCTGTTATGGTGGGGACCTTCAAATGTTAACAGTTGTATTTTGGCATCTGAGCCGGCAGTGACAGTTTACAGAGGGTTGTCTTTCTACAACATGTCTTGAGTGCCATACAGGAATCAACACAGCAGTGATTTAGAGGGCAGTTGGCTCTGTAAGTTGTCTAGAATAATGCTGGAAATCTGGTTTTCTGTGGAGTTCTATTTCTTTACAGCTGTCTATGTGTAAAATTTTACTGCTGCTAGTGACTTACTTTTACCAATGAGAGCCTCATGTACATATTTTCCTTGGTTAAAAATTGTATTTACAATTCTGATAACTACATTTCTCATTTTCTAGAAGGTTTTCTCGGTTTGGGATTATTTAGCTTAATCGAAAAAAAGGCATATTTTTATATTTGGTGTCTGAATATTTATTTTTTTTTTTAAGAATATTTTCAGTCCTTTTACTTTTAAGCATAGGAGGTTGCTTGGAAACTAGAATTTCCTAATTATTGCTCTGTATATTGTCACACAATTAGAATTGAGTTCTTTTACTAAAATGCTATGGTGGAGGTTTTTTCGCTTTTTTTTTTTCTTTACAAGGCAAATGTCTTGTGGCTTCTTCTGGTTTAGTGAGGTTTGACCTTCTCAATCCTATATACCATAGGAATTTTCCAGGGAGATTTTTGACCTCCGTGTAGCAATTCAAAGCCTTGACAATTCACTTTTATCTTAGATACCTTCCTTAGACATTTTTACAAGTAATCTGCAGTTCCATATTCTAGTGAAACACTTTTTGGCACCTTCCTCTTGTGGTTTTTCTCGTTGTTAGGTTGGGTTTTTCGCCACTTCTCTCTCTGCAGATGCAATGCCCTCCTAAACCTTTGACTCTGGACTCTGTTTGAAATACTTGTAAGAATGTAAATGTTGCAGTCTGTTTAGCAATGATTTGTGAGTTTTCCCATGGCCTGGAATACCTCATTGTGGCAGGAAAAAAGATTACTGTTAATAAAACAGCTGTAGCATTGTTGTCCCTATTACATGCTAAATCAAACAATGGGCTTGATTATAACTTTAGTATCTACTTTCTCATAATGCTGTTAGGTTTGGGATGCAATGGGATGGGATCTGTCTGTTCTTAGGAAATCCTGGTTCACTCAGTGTTTCAGCTCTGAAAACCAGTGTGTTGCCTTTGAAACTCAACCAGTAGGCCCAGTTGTTCTGGTTGGTTGAAATAATATCTGAAATTATAAAATATTAGAGCTGCTGTGGGTAAAATGGTGTCAACCATGTCACAGCTTTTACGCTTTTTAGGTAGTGAACAACCAGATCATCTGCTAATTAGATATTCCAGTGCACTGCATCTCTTCTCCATAGTATTTTCTATCCCCAAAGGTCAGGAGGAGTTGACCCTGTGTGTCTGACAGCTGTTCTGCACTGATTCAGTTAATAACTTAGAGCTGAGGTGAAGTGAAAATGAAGGTGAGCCACCAAGTTGGTCTTAGCTCCATATGATGTCTAGTGCTGTGCAGTATTCCTCTTAGTACTCCTCTTTTCTTTAGAAATTGTCTACACAAGACAATTTTGCAGCTGTGTTATGATGACCAGGTCCATGGCCCTGCATTTTCTTTCCATAGGCAGGAGAAAGTAGACCTTGTCTTATTTTACATCACTGTAACATCATTTGTGTACTGCTGCATATCAGCCCTTAGAAATATTCTATCTTCCTGTTGAAGCAGAGAGGAAAGAGGCAGCTGCTCATAATGCATCCTCTGAGCTACAAGCTCTCCTACTTGGAGATTTGCATGAATTCTAATCACCTGCTTAGACAGTGTCTGTGGTAAAAATAAATAATGTATTACATAGATTTATGTGTGTTGCCCACCTGCAGAGAGGTGATTCCCTATGAAAACAGCTTAGGAAGCAGTTCTCACCTGGAGGATTAATATTTTATCCAAGCTATTTTATGCTTGAACACACATTTGAAAATTTTATTCTCATGGAGATTCGTTCATACTCAAGATATTACTTAGCAGAATAGAAATTCCTGCTGGTGGCTGGATAACAACTGTCACTCTGGAACTGGTCTGTCATCACCTTGTCAAATGAACAGTTTCTGCTGCTAATATCAGAATTTGCATTTTCTTGTGTGATAGTCCGCCCCTTTGTCTTCATGCTGAGTTTTAAAGAAGGTATTGACATTAAGGAATCAGTGACCTTTTTTTAAAATACCCGTATTTCTGTTAACATTATTTGCAACATTATTTTCTTTTCTGTGAGCAAGTCCTTGTATATATTACTGTATACACGCAAAATAAACTTACTTTACACAATCCGGTAGATATCTTCTATCAACCTAAGCAAAGTCTGTCTTTCCCAGCATGGGTTATCTTAGACTATGATGTCAGAGGCAGGAAGGCAGTTTTATGAGTGGTTTTTCTTGCTACTTCTGTGAAAGCAAAACTGATGCTGTCTAATGTAAAAAAGAGCCTGTGTGGTGGAGAAAATATGTAGCTGTCTCCGTTATAAACAATTACGGGAATAGTAAGGAAATGCAGGTTAAAGCAGCAGGTGTCTCATCTGGTGGTCCTTCTAAAGAAACAATGCATTAATTCCCTGGAAGAAGGTGTTCCTGTCCCATGGTGTGCACGGGTGACGTTCCCCTGCTCTGTGGGAATGTTGTCCAACGTGGGCTTCCAGAAACAGGTTGCTCTCAAGGGGGTGATTTTTCATGGCCCTCTCTTCACTTAAAAAGCACACTGGCATGGGAAGCAAGGTCTGTACTTGCTTTGAACTGCGCTAAAACTGACTGTGGATTATTTTAGGTCAGTGGGTCAGAGGCAGGAGGGACAGGAAGCGATTTGGAGTTGTTGCCATCTAATGGCTATTCCACGTTCTTGCCCTAATTCGGAGTGGGTACAGTAGGCTGCCGAGATCCAGCAATCGAAATGTCACTGTCCTCTGTGGTGTCACTGTCCCTGAGAGCAGCACGTCTCTAACTCTGCTGCTTGCCTTTCTCACAAACGTCTCTTTATGTAACTGTGAGCTGAACTGATGCGTGAAAGCTCTGGCAGGGTACACTGCAGATTATTTTGCACAAATGTGTGCTGACGAATATTTTAGCTCTATACCAACTCCACTGCGAAACTTTCCCTGGATTACTGAGACCTGCTTTTTAATCCACAGCTCAAAGTTAATTTTATTGTATGTTACAATATTGTTATTAACATTTATTATTATTAATTTACCTTGGAATATGAGTGGAAAGGAAAGAGATGAGTCATTAAAGTTGAAGCTTTAAAATGGCAAAACAATTAATAGCCTAACCATAGTTTACATATGTTTGATCATTTTTTGTTTATGTTTGCTGATTGAAAGCATGGAGACAATGTGTCAACAGCATTATCGTTCATCCTGTTTCCCACTGCGTTTCTTGGAGGTGTATCAATCAGGAAAATCTGTCACACAGGAGATAGAGGTGTCTGACACTTAGAGATGTGGAGAGGAGTGTGTTTGATGCGCAGATTCTGGACCAGAAGGAAGCACTTATCTCTTCAAGAAAATCCAGGGAAACCCCTTTGCAGGGCCATCACAGCCTTGGTGCCTTGCAGAACTCCTTACCAGTGTTTCTGTGTCATACATGCCTCATCCACAACTGAAATAACAGCAGTCAGGCTCATTTTAACTCAGCCAGCTGAAAGGGTAATTAGTTCTGTGACTGTGAAAAGGCCCACGGGACTGTTAGTGGCTGTAAGTAATTACATTCTTCTTCTTATCCAAAGTCTGAGCTCCAGCAGCAGAGTAATTCCCCATATCTATGACCTCAGTAGAACCAAATTTATGATATTAATCTATGAATATGCTATTTATAAAGCTCTCAAAATATTTTGTAGTGTCCTTGGGCAAGGCTCTCTTGCCATTTCTCTCTTGTGCTTTGCTGAAATTGTTTGAAATGACTGTCCATGTCCGGATTGATAGAGCTGTACAGAAGTTGTCTGTCTTTAGAAGAAAATGTATGAGCATGACAGATTGCCCTTCTTAGAAATCCCTGGGTTTCTTAGCTCCACCATCTATTAGAGGGAATACAAACTGCTGTCCAGAAGGAACAAAGTGAAAGCCACCTACCAGCACTTGGTCACACTACAGAATGCAAGAGACTTATAGTTACCAGAATCCAAGTGTGTCTTACATTGATAAATGTACCAGTAAGGTCCCAATGCATTAATATTATTGATTAATCAAGATTGTGACTCTGTAACAGGTTTTGGACATTGTTCAAAAGTATAGAAAGTTTAAAAAAAAAAAGTGAAAAAAGGTTGTTTTCAACTTAGCAGAAATATCTTTTGAAGATAAATTTAGTATTTCAGAAATCCGTGAAACTGAGATGAGGAACCATTTTCAGTAGTGTGTAATGTACTAGGATTACATCATTTCCCTGGTTCAAAACTTGAAATGATCCTTCAGCTTTTTATTAATTTGCATTTGTTCAAGGTTTAAATGTAGACTTTGGTCTACTTTGTTACCATACTAAAACCATAACAGTCCAATTATTCCTTCAGTAGGACTGCAAGTGCAGTTTACTCACTGTAAAATGTGGTTAAATGCCTTGTAAAAATATGTGAGTAAAAGAAAAAAAATCTGTGCACAGACTGTGGAAAGGGGATGATAAAGTGATACATTTCTTTCTACCAAGCTTCTTTTATTCTTCTGCCATTATTTAGGTGGAATGTCCATTTCCTTTAAAAATAAAACCAAACTGTAGTGCAAGTAGATGCAAAGAAGCTTTGCTAGGAGAGAAGTGAGTGTGAAATGTCTGTAAAGTCATTGCAACATCTGTCTGCGTTTCCCTTAGCTAGGCTTGGTTTTCCTTAGTGTAAAGAACCCGAAAGGTCACATGCATTAAAAAATATGTACAGATGGAATTCCCAGAAGATAAAATTCCTCCCACAGAAAGGGAATATGTGATATAAGTACAATGATCAAGGCAGTTCAAAGGAGAGGAACACAGTGAACCCCAAGCTCCTGAACCCAATGTCCTTACCATTCCAATTGAACTCTGCTGCAGTTCTGATTCCAGGGGTGTGTAAATTCTCCCCCCTTCTCAGCCCAGCCAGGGGTCTGTCCTCCTGCTGCACAGCAGAATTGTTGAAGTGGCGTATTTTTGCTTTCAAAAATAAAGGTGGGGCAGAGATTCAGGAACTTGTGGGTGCATCTTGTAGCTTAATAGAGGATCTTAATTTTTTCCGACAGTGCTTAGTGTCATATGACCTGGGATAGAAGATAAAAAAGAACTCTCTGGGTTAGGCTGATGGAGAGGAAATGATCTGCAGAGCAGCCAATGCCCAGTGCCTCTCCTGCACATACTGGCACTGTGTTGTGTCTTGGGGAGACTGTGAATGTTGGTTTTCTGGAGTGGGTATGCTGGGTGTAGCAGAGACAGCTTGACCTTGTCCAGCTGGAGAAAGTCCAGGGGTGTAGCTCCACATCTCACGTGTGTCAGCAGGATTTGGACTTGTGAATGAATCAGGATTTAGCTGTGACTACCTGTTTTGATCGTATGCTAATTTCTCCTTAAGAAACATCTCCCTGAGTGTCAGCCTAGAGCAACTGGGTTATGAAATAATGTCAGCAGTTGTCACCTAAATGCAGCCCAACAGTTTCCTCAACTGATTTTTTGATTTAGCCTTCCTTTTAGGAACTCTTGCTCACAGTATATTACAAAGCGTATCAAAAATAGGGCAAGAACATTGTACTGAGGCATTATTTCTTGTTTAACGAAGGAGGACGGGCTTACAAGTTTGTTATTTATCACTTAGGGACTTAATTTAATGCGCTACAGGCTAGCACAACAAGAGTCTGATTAAACTTTAATATTTGGTTTGAAGTTAATTGTGTCACGCCCATCTTTGGAAAGCTGCTCTTGCTGTTTCTGGTTTTCTAATCATATGCCTCAATCAGATGGCTGCTGTTCTTAAAGGAGCAGGACTTAGTGATCGTCCATCACATGTCTCTTAGCAGTACAGCAGTGTGTGACACCTGCAGAACACTGAAGTCTGTGTCACCATGTTTAGGGGGCAGAGAGCAGGGCCCTCTCTTAGCCTGGCAGGGTGAAATCTGTTGAAGCTCTTTTTGCTGCAAAGAAAAGTTCTGAGTGTTCTTCAGACAGTATTTCAGTTGCAATTCATAGAAGCCTGTTCCTCAATGAGCTTGAAATATCTATTTCTTTGTCCTCTTAAGTAGACAGAATTCAAGTTTGAACCTCAGAAGCTTTTTGTTTTTTTGCAAGGGGTGGGAGTAATGTTGTTTTGCATAGGTTTGTGTAGCAAGGAGACTTTTGTAGTGTGTGTTTGTGTAATCAAAGAGGAATTTCTGCAAATACCTGCTCAGTGTTTTGGGATAGTTGTTCCACTGGTTGTATTTGATTGATGCATCCTGTGAAAGCTTGACTTTTGGATAACACTTTCATATACTGCTGTCCTTTAGGATTTTTCTCATGGATTTTTCTCATAAAATCTGTTCTGGTGTCTGACCCTGACTACATAAAATAGGCATCCTAAAGTAAACGTTTACATACAGACAAGAATTCAACACTTGCAATATTGTAAAGGCAACAGGAAGACAAATGTTTTATAATGCTATCCTTTCTTATTTTAAAATTAATTATACCCTTGGCATTAAATTCTTGCCTTGTTTAGAACTAAGTAACTGTCAAATATTATGGGTTTTTTCTGTTTTCAGAAGTATTTGATTTGGGACATCTCAAACAACATATTTTACTCTTGACATTGCTCATGTGTTGACAGCTTGGATGTGCTCCTGTTTGCTTTCTGATTAGATCAAAATAAAAATATGTGCAGCTAGACCTGTTTTAATCACTCCGAAGGTATGCCAAGACTCTTCCTCTTGGTGTCTGCTTTTCCATAAGCCAGTTTTAGAGTGTAAGAGTTATTCTTCACAACCCATTTATTTTTCCTCAGACTAAATGTTAAGGTATCTGACGAATGTGTGGTTTTCCCCGCTGTTGTTAAGTGCTGTGGAATTTTTACTTAAAACTCTGTTCCCCAACCCCACTTTTTCTAGCAGCACAGCTTTGCATACAGCTCAGTGTGCCTTTTCCCTTCCCGTCACCTCAGAGATTCCATGGATTATATCCTCTGTGGCTAAACCCTTCCCTTGTAGGCGTAATTCTTGCTTCCACCTCTGCTCTCTTGCAGCTCAGATGTTTTCTGGTGTTTTCACAGAACTCGCAATCAGTCTCTCTCAAAATTTCATATATAACCGTAGCACTTCCTTTGTGCTTTCCTGGGGTTTTTTGTTGTCATTTTGTGGGCTCCCAAATTCTGTTGGAATGGTTTCACTGTTAGTGTTTTTCCAAGAAGTCTGTTACTCGCAGTAATAAGGCAGATCCCTTTCCTGGGCACTGAATAGTGCGTGTTGCTGTCTTTTAATTTCTCATATAATGCCTTCAGAAATGCTTAGCACAGAGTTATAGGATTTTAATAGAAGAATAGGGAAGTCTGGTTTGTGAAGATGGGCGGTTTTATTTCCAATTACATTATCATGATGATGTTCCCATTGTTGCAGTCACACCGTTAGTGGCATTTCAGTATCTGAATCATGCCCTGGATCCATCCTACAAGTGACTGTCTGTACAATTCTTTACCAGGAAATGTAGAATTTGCTTGCATTTTTTAAAGAAACACTCTGAAATTTCCACCAGCAGAATGTGCTTTAAGTTTAGGTTTTTCAGAATGAAGTGATGAAAGGAGTCAGTTACAATTAAATGTTCTTTGCTATTTAAAGAGAGAACAATATTCTTTCGCAAGCATGACATGAACGCAGTTTATCTGCTTCATGCTGTGTCTGCAGCATCAGCAGCCACCGTCAGCGACTTAGGAAATTACAAGGACTTTAGCTGAAAATATCAGCCATTAGCAGGCTGCTGACCTTTGTTATGAGTATCTGGCTTAGTTCTCAGTTGTCCCCAAACCTTGTTACAAAAAATCAGAATAGCTCAGTGCCTCTTACAGGTGATCCGACATGTCCCATGCTCCAGATGGGATCTCCCTTGCCCTCCCCATTTCCAAGAGGGTGGTTGAGGCAGTGCAGCAGTGGCAGCAGTTCAGTGCCAGGTTGCTGATAAGCCCAGGAGGAATTGTCTCACCTGTCCTCTTCTCCCCCAGCATTGACCAAACAACTGCTTGTGTTTGTTCACAAGCTCAAAGAAAAATAAAAACCCCACCTGTTTGGCAGTTGCATTTTTGCCAGGCTGCCGTTCCCCATGACCTCCAAGGGACTGTAGTTGGATGGAAGCTGCTCTTTGAGCCATGCCTGTCTCTAGCTTGGTATCCCAGACATAGTTGTCCATAACTTGAGTTTCAGACAAACAGTTGGTAGTCAAGAAAAGCCAAACAACAAAACCACCACAAATGTTTGCTTGTGATGAGACTAGTAACTTTTCTTTGAGATGACTTTCTACTGACTTTTTAAGCATGCTCTTTTAGAATTGCTAGGAGATATGGACAGGTCAGTGAGAGAGCAAAGCAGTTTCCTTAGGGACTCTACAGGAAACTTCTGCATGTAGTTGTTCTTCCCATATTCTTGTTTTTAGTGTCTTTTCAGCTTTTAAGTTCTCCTCTCTTCTCCTCTCACAATATAACTTTACAGAGATTTAATGATTAACCACAACTTCATCCCTTTCCAAACACAGAGTTGTATAACTATCCTAATTAAACATGCACATGATAAAATTGCAAACTAGAAAGAGCTGCCTGGGCTTGGGTGATAGCAATTAAATGATTTATATTTACAGGCATCAATATTTATCTTATGCCTACCTTCTGTCCTAGCTTGTCATCCATGGTTCAGTGTGTAGTTCATTGGCTTTAGTTAGCATTCCAGCTTCTTTTCTCTGGACACTGTGTTCTTGGCTGAAGAGAATATTGCTTTTCGTAAGATTATGTAGTAAGACCATATTCTAAGTTCCACAAACAGTAATTCTGTCTTCACCTGAGGATTTTTTTTCTGCTAAACTTTCAGAAACACAAGGTTTCAAGGTGCTTAAAATAAATGAGTCACTGTCTCCTCCTGCCCCCGATTGTTCTCAAACAGGGAGCTCTTGCTAAAATTATTTAGGGTGATGCCCCTGACAAAAATACGGATGAACCAAGTCCCAGTTTCCACTGAGCTTCAGTATGTTAAACAGGCACAATTTATTTTTCTTTTCTGCAGTTCTCCTTGGCTTTTGCGAGGTCAGAAGCAGCAGTAGCACTTTGGCTGTTCCCAGTTGAGTCATTTGGAATGCAAATCACTTTGCAGTGATGCCAGAGGTTCCCATTGTGCTGGGCTTTATATAAAACGCGTGACAGATTGTCAGCTTTGTCACATTCCCTGGGCAGCAGGGAATAGGTAGAGGCTTCAGCTCTGGATTCAGATAGAACTGGGCTAGTATCAGAAGATCTTAGTCATCTTTGCTCTGCAGATAACTATAAATCATGTTAGAATATTATTACATTGAGTGCTTCTGCCTGATATTTTGATACTAACATAATTCCTTGGTGCAAATAAATTCCTGCTGGGGAAGCATAGCAGAACACGTGCTCTGGGGAATACAGTCCCCCCACAGCCTTCCCTGCCTCTCCTCACTGTCTGAACTAGATATGAAGAACAGAAGTGAAGTCTGGGGAGAATATCAAGCAGTATAAATTGCCTGCTCTTGGTTGATCCTGCACTGTCGGAGCTGCAGGGATTTGAAGCTGCAGGAGCACAGCGTGCATTATGTACATACGGAATCTTGCAGGAAAGGTGTCTCTTGTCCTGCAAAAATGTGCTGCAAGTCTGGGCAGGGACTGTCCCCCCAGCTGGACAAATGGGAATCTGAGTGGATTTCCATGAAAATAAAGCAAGTGGTGGATTTTTACTCTGAGCTTTGCTGCCTATTAAATATCTTAGTTACTTTGCATGAAACCAGACTTGGTACTGAAGTGTCTATGCAGAACTGGACTAAAATTGATTTTGTATGAATCTGTGGAATGCTAGAGATTAAATACATTGTCTCCATAAATTGTGTTGGATTTTGGTTGCTATTCAAAGCTTTTGAGTTACTGTGACACTTGTTTTAAAAATATTCAGAAGGAAACACTGAACTTTCTTTTCCTACTTAGACCCATGTAGTAGGGCAAGGCCTGAATGTCTTTGCCATTTCAATTTAGAAATTTCTTGAGGAAAGCAATTTGAGTGCTGTGGAATGTCTTCGGTTTTTGTGCAAATCCTAATTTCTGAAATTATCAGCTTTGATTCTTTTGAGTAGCTGTGTCAGCACCATCCACAACATCAACATTAGTGAACTTACTGTGAAAATTGATGATAGTGACTGTAAAATTTACTATTTGGCATGGTCAATGGAAAGAGTAACAAGATAACAGTTAACATTGTTGCACAACTCTATTAAGTCCCCACTTTGGAAAATTATGTAGCTGAGTTATTGTGCCCTGCCTTTCAAAAATGCTGCTCTTTTGGCTCATTTTGTGGATACAGTAGCTTCTTAGAAATTAATTTTTGATTAAAAGACTTAGAACAAATGCCTTGTGTTAAAGTAGGACCTCATGTTCCCTACGGTCATGGTAGGTTCTCTGTAACTTAAACCCACTCTAAATCCAGAATCTTGGTTCTGAAGTTGCTTGCCTTATACAGCTCTTCTCTGAGGGAATGTGAATTGGAGCAAACAGATGGAGCAAACAGATGAGCAGACTTTGCAAGCATTTTGAAAATAGGTCTTGAAAGGGTTTTTAGTATAGGAAGCAAATAAATCTGGATGAATAAGAAAGACACTCATAAGGTTTTTTTCTTTCTGCTTTGGTTTTTCTGAAACTTATCTTTCTTTGAACTTAGATCAGAATTATCCTGAGTTCAAGATCCTCTTCTTTTTTCAATTGCTTTAAAACATAGGTGCTCTCTCTGCTCTACAGGTGATTTTGTTCTTTTTCAGCAAGTCTTGTTGTTCTCTTATTGTATTATTGTACCAATAATTTTCCCTTTGGGACAGGAAATAGTCTAGAGGGAAGACACTATGAAAACAGATGGGCCACACATTCAAAATGGAGCTGATGGAGCTGACAGCCCTCTTTGCAATCTTATCAAGCGTGTCTTTGTATGGGAGATAAAATCAGCACTCACATCTCTGCCAAGTTTTTTCATTTCTCTTTTACTTTGCAGCCACATAAGCACACAGGGGAACTTGCATAACTCCCCACAGCAGCGTCCGCAGTGCTGAATATGCTGAGACCACTCCAGCAATATTCTCATGTTCTCACTCATCTTCGAAATGTTTTTCTGAGAGTTGCCTGTTTAGGGTATCCATGGCTTCAAATATGGAACAAATGTACTCTTCAAAGCTGGTTCAGACTGCACACAGTAATTACAATGTGGGAAGTGCTGTGTAACCAGCAGAGATCTGTTACTGTGCGTGGAGCTGCAGACAGTTTGCATATTAATGCCCTAATCTAAAAATCTGGGTTTGAAGGACAAGCCAGGAGTTGAGTGGCCAGTAGCATGTTGTGTGTGCCATGGATGGCGTAGATTAAAATCTCTTTTGTCAAATGGCTTTGCATTTGGAAAATCTTTTGAGTAGCATGCCAGGTTAATTTTAAATGTAAATTAAATATTTTTCTCCTTTTTTTGTAGGAACTGGAGACATTGTTGCTGTGATGATTACAGAATCAAAGGTTAAGGAGATCCTGAATTACTTGGAAAAGAATATCTCTGTCCTGATGGGAATAGCAGTGGGATCCCGTGTTCCTCCAAAAAACTTCAGTCGGGGCTCTCTAGTCTTTGTGTCAATATCATTCATTGTTTTGATGATAATTTCTTCAGCGTGGTTAATATTTTACTTCATCCAGAAGATCAGGTACACAAGTGCACGTGACAGAAATCAGGTAAGGGGTCTCCTTTTTTTCCCCTAAGTTTGGAAGGGATATTTCTGTATAGTGGATGGAGAACAAATAGTTTCTAAGGAGTGTCCCATCAAACTAGTGTTCAGAGCCTCTTTGTTCCAAGGCAGAGCATTTTGCCAGACAAGGATTTTTATACAGCAAAGTGTTTTCATCCTGAGAGCACCAGTATAAGATCTTCTTACATGACAGGAAAGAATAGAACTGAAACAGAATATTTGGGTTTTGGTGTGTGTAAGTCCATGAGTAAGATAGATTCTGCTTTGGCTGAGTAATGCACACTGTATGTATGTTGGGAACTGGGAGGAAAGTTAAATTGTGTTAACTTTCAAGTTTACTTAAGATCACACTTGGTATGGAGTGCCTAATTCTCCTAGTCATATATTTTAACAAAAATTTTGTCCAGTATGCCTTTTTTTCTCTCTTTTTGAACTGTTAATTTAAGAACTGAGTTACGTATGACCATACTCAGAGATCTTGACTAAATCAAGTTGTCAACTCAAATACAGCTTAGACTTTAGAAGTAAATGTTTTACTAGTGTGGACTTAATGACCCACTGCCTCCATAGTCTGCCTTGGCTTTTACTGAGCAGGGTCAGTAAACCTTGGGAAATCCACTGTGCTCTCTTTGCTATATCTCTCTGTCAAGGCTAACTTAGAAAGCTGCTGACCTCTAGCCACTGGTCCCCCTTTTCCCCCAAATAATGGCTCACACACAGCACCTCACTGTGAGGCTGGTGTTCTGTCAGACCTGAAACAAATGCAGACTTACAAAGCCTCGGTTGTGGCACAGGATTTCCTTTTCAGTTACTATAAATAGTGTCTGATGCTGCAGGTCCCATGGGCATCCTGTAGATTTTCCTAAGGATGTCATTCTTAAATGACCACACTGTAGCCGGTACTTAGTGTGGTCCCTTGGGATGGTGAAAGTTTAAATATAACTGTAACTTAATGAATGTCTGTGGAATACTAAATTGTGCCTTCTCTATCCCCTACATGGCTCTAGGCCTCTTCCAAATGTCCACGTTTCAAAACAGTTGCCCCATGGGCAAAGAGCTCTTATGACCTTTTTTCTTTCTTTAGATTTTTACAAAGGTCAGGAGAAACTTGATGAAAATTTTATGTGGTTTAAAAAGCTGAACTTATTAAACTTTAATAAGAAGGTGGCGACAGCTACAGCTTATTTTTAAAGAGCTTTGAGAGCTTTCACAAAGGCTGTACTGTTAGTGATGAAATAACTTGGTTTAGGCTATGATCTTGTTTTTAAGCTATGTCAAGGCATGGGGGTTTTTTTGGTTTTTTTTTTTTGTTTTTAATCAAAGCCATCAGAAACATTCTGTGTTTTGTAGATAGCACGAGTAGATAGTGCTATTTCCCATCGTCACTGTTGCACACTTCGGCTGGGGGTGTGAAACTCTGTTGCATGTGGCGGTGGCCTTTTCCACCCAGGCAGTTCTGGCTTTCAAAGGCAAGCATATGCTGCGTGCCTGGGCCCTGACTTGAGCAAAACAGCAAATCCTGAGCATTTCCAGTGTTAGCATAAACCAGCATTTGTTAAAATTAGGAAATGGAAGAGATTGACCTCTTAAATGGAAGAGATGAAAGTTACTATTTAGCAAATTTATTTACGTAAGAGAACTTGAATATGCTGCAGGAGTTGTGCTGGAATATTACACTTCCAATAGGAAAATAATCTCTTTAAGATTTCTTGTAGTGCCTATACAATCACATGCAGTAGAACGAAATATAAATACTACCCACAATCACTTAGTTGGTAGTGTTGAGCATTTAAGTTAAATACCTTTTCAGCCTCATTCCTCTCTTAGTAATCACACTTTTGGTTATGCAATGGTTATCTGCTCCAGCAGTGTGCCAGTGTGTTCTGTGCCATTAAGTACTCAGGCCAATATGCTTGTTCCAGGGCATATAATGTAGATTTGCTTAAATTGACCAATTTCTCGCATATTGAAGTCAGGGCGAGATTTCTGACTTTAGGAGGCATATAATTTCCCCAGCCCGCCTCTGATTCCGATGCTGCCTTTCCTGTGTGGATATAATTCAGTAGCTGGGAATGAGTATCTGATTTTTGCAAATCCGTGCTCTAAAAAATTTAAAGTAAGAGCTGCTGTTCTGA
This sequence comes from Pseudotriccus pelzelni, assembly GCA_035584735.1. Taxonomy (NCBI): domain Eukaryota; kingdom Metazoa; phylum Chordata; class Aves; order Passeriformes; family Tyrannidae; genus Pseudotriccus; species Pseudotriccus pelzelni. The sequence continues at coordinate 11,242,803 of JAWMRA010000028.1, read as the reverse complement.
GAAAACCACAAAGAAAAAAAAGAAGCACTTACGCAATGCTAGAATAAGTGGTACAGTTGGTTGTGGTAGACTTCCGAGGCTGTGTTTCTCAAATAAAAGCAACTTTCAGTTTGTGTGCAGGAAAATGTGTGATGCAGGGGGTACACCTTACGAAGGATTTGGGTTTCAGCTTTATAGAAGGTGGGCACAAACCCCCCCCACATTTGTTGCAGGCTGCATGGGAGGTTTTGATGGGTGCTGCAGTTTGAATTCTCAAAAGCATCCCTTTCAAATGCAGAGTATTTAGTGCAGGATGGAGGGGAAGGAGGAAATACATGAACTTCCCTTTTTCCACTCAGTGTAAACCAAGTCTGATGTCTCATGTTCCTGAAGGGAGGCAACAGGATCTTTGTTCCCCTCGTTGCCACATCTCTGGGATCCCAAGGACCAGCTGGCAAACAGTTGGCTGGGAACTGGGCATCACAGTAGGAATCAGCACTCGAATTGCAGAAATGGCCCCTCCCATCCAACAGTAGTGGTCATAAAGCAGCATAAACAGCAAAAAAATAGCTTGGCCTCTGCATTCAGATTGAGGTTATCTTCAAACCAGTATTAATTTCAGCTTTATTTAAGTCTGTACTGGCTTATTTAGATTTCATGACCCATATTTTTTTTCTTTTATGAGATCCTGGTGGTTTCGGGTAATAGCGAGAGCGAAACTAGGTTACACTGAGAGGATCTCTTGCATCTCAGAATAAAATCAGCCTGCTCGGTGGGGAAATATAAAAATAATTCAAGCTTAAGAGAGTACAAGCAGTGTATTACAGCACACTGAATAAAAACCCAATATGAGCAGAATATAACAGAAATCATCAGGAGGGCACGTTCCTTCAGCTTTTATCCTGCAGCTTGGATTTGATTAGTTTTGCACACGAGTGTTGGGTCACTTCTGTGGGTTTCTGTACAGCCTGTGAGGTTTGTGCCCATGTTTATGCAGTGCCTTTGGGGATTCAACTGTTGAGGGTTTTTTCCTTCTTTACAAATCTCTGTGCTGTGCTGTGTGTGCATTTTTTCCCTCTGTGCTGGCCTGCTGCCACAGTGTGTATTGCAATGGTATTACTGAGCCCAAATAAGTCATTATAAAGGACACTAATGAAGCTTGTTTAACAGGGTTAATTTGTGTTCTCTTCTTTGTCACTTTATTAGCGTCGTCTTGGAGATGCTGCCAAGAAAGCCATTGGTAAATTGACAACCAGGACAGTAAAGAAAGGTGATAAGGTATAATAATAAGATTTCAACATGATAAACTCGAGCATCATGTTTAATTCTTGCTGGGGAAACAATCTCGCATTTTTCTTTCTGTTTCTGAGTTATGACCTTGCCTTCCTTGTTGGAGGCTGACTTTGTCCTGTGGCACACTATTTTGTATAACTCAGTATGTGTTCAACGTATGCTGTAAGTCTGTGCATTTCGAATAAGTTTTTCGTGCTTAAATACTACTTGCACTCCATCTGGCAGCTGTGACTGAGGGTGGTTTTGTGTGCTGGCTGGAGGGGGTGGGGTGTGCTGGCATGGGTACATAGGGTTAGCATTGTTCGTGTGGAATCCTGTAGGCTTAGAGTCACTCCATATATAAGTTGTATAAAGGGAAAATAAATTTAGAAGGCAGATAATAGAAGAGAATCTCTTATGTAAAATGCAAATATCCAGTAAGCTGAAGGGAGCATAAACAGGTATTTCATTAAAGATAGTAAATGTTACTCCAGGAATATTTCTTGCCAATATACAAACTAAAATGTGTGTGTTAAGTCCTAAACTTTCACCATTTTTATGAGCAGTACTGCTTTGTCTTTGATTCTGAAAGGAAAAAAATAGTCACTTAATCTTGCTTAATTTTTGATCTTTAATTTTCAAAAAACAAGGGAATTCTGACTATGATTTGATTTTTAAAAGGTTATTTCCTTGGGCCTTTTTATTGTGATTCCTTTTTATCTTTCTTATCAACACTCTCAGCAGTGGAAGATTAGGAAGTGATAGGAAAATTTGCTTCCAGAGAGCAGGCAGAAAAAATGTCCTCCTGTTCTTCCTCCCTCTCTGTATAGTTTTATTTCAAGACAGTCCATTGCACTAAATCTTTTCTGTGGGTATGGAAAAATATAGAGATAAGGCGAACTTTTCTGGGTTAAAAGATGCTGATGTCTTGACATAAATTCGGAAGTGGCAGGTGATATGTAGGTTGCAGTGCAGACAGCACATGCAGGTGAACAGGGTAGGAAAAACCTGTCCTTCCTCAAAGCAGCCACTGGGATTTTGTGTGTGCAGCCCTGACTGGTGCTGACCAGGAGTGCCTTGGTCTTGCTGTGGTCCCTGGCTTGGTGTCTTGCTCGTACCTTGTTGGCACTGAAAAGTATAATGAAGTTGAACTAAGAGAAAGCACAGCCTGTTTTGTGTCACAGGCCCAGACATTAAAAATATGTACTGCTGATGCCATATCTGCATCCAAATGAAGTCATCCCTTATTCAGTTTAAATTTTAAATTCTCATATTTAAAAATACATTTGTTAAAAAGTCATAAATTCTGGAAAGAAGAGGAGAGGAGCCAGTCAGTCGGTGATCCTCATATTCATGTCTGGATAAGAATGATGATGATTCTGCAAGTAAGCAGCAAACACAAATGTGGGACTACTCTGCAATAAGTAAAATGTGCTGGTTCTGGCTATAAAAGTGTATCACAGGATTTTTATCCTGCCAAAACAAACAAACAAACAAAAAACCCTTAATAAAATGGAAGTTTTAGCTCCAAGTTGGAAGTAAAAAAGGAAATGTAGGAAAATCACCACTATATTTTATATTGATTTCACTGAACATTGGAATCATTTTAGCCCTTAGCTTATGTTTCAAATGATCATTTACCAGCTCCAAATTAGGGGAGAGCTTTGTATACATGAGATTCTTTTCTTGCTCAAGTCATGTTGGAATATAACAACCCAGTCATTGGTTTTGTATCTTAGTAACAGCCACTTGGCACAAAGCAGTTCATTTACCAGTCACAACTACTTTGACATTTGTCACAGGCTCAACTCTTGACTTGAATTTTCATTCTATTCATTTTAGGAAACAGACCCAGACTTTGATCATTGTGCTGTCTGCATTGAGAGTTACAAGCAGAACGATGTTGTTCGCATTTTGCCATGCAAGTAAGATAGTAAAAGTTGCTTTGTTTGGAAACTGTTCTCTCTTGGTGCTCCTTTGGTTCGTTTCATGTAATGGGTGCATTGTAATTTACAAACGCGTTTGTTGGGTGTTTCCACTCCTAATAACATTTTATTTTAGGCTATGGTGCCAGAAGGTATGAAGGTGGGTGCTGGCACTCTTATGACTGTGGACATTAAGCAGAATTATATTGAAGAGGGGCCGTTTGGACATATTGGCAGTGGAGCTGTTGAGATTGCAGCGAGGTGGGGGTGCAGGTTTAAGGACCAAGTGGTGGGTAAACTCAAAGAATTTTGTTATAATGACCCAGGTACAGCTGCAGCATTTTGCACAGTAGATGTGCAACATTGGCTGCTGGTTTCTCAAACTGTAGGGAATGGGAATGCAGCCTTTGCAACCTTCATGCCTCCTCTGTCATCAGTCAGCCACCGTGCTGTCATCTGTCTTTGGTCTCTCCAGTGCGGTGTGATCTTGGCTTGTGCCTGAGGATTTGTACTTGTTGATTATTCTGCATTAGTTCTTAAAATATAACAACTTCCTCCTCCTTTTATGACATTCTCTTGACAGGTTTTTACAGGTTTTCGGTTTGTTTCTGTTCCACTTCCATTCTTGAGTTGTTTTGGGATCTTTGAGAGATGCTTTTAAATACTTTTCCACCTGGTGACTGATTTTGATGAATCAGTACATTTTGGTAGCCTTAAGTGTTACCAAGGACATCTTTCTCTTGTTTTCTGAAATGCAAAGCTTTCTCCTTATCTCCAGACACAAAAACCACGTGTAAGTTATGTTGTATATTGTGCAGCAAGATCCAGTCATTTGGCCTGTGCTTGGTATAGAAATGGTTCTGCATGATAGTCTGGAAGCAACAAAGTCACGTGTTGGAGTCAATCTTCAGTCAGGCAGCAGCACATAAGAGCTCATTATTGGTCTTCTAAATCCTCCTGCAGGCTGCTCTGAATAGCTGGAATATTTGTCTTCCAATGCTTCTGGTATTCCTATCATCATGAAAGGAAAACAGTATTATTTTATATCTTACTGATCAAAATATGTGTGTGTTGTACTTCTGAAGCCAAAAGTCTAATTCAGTTTTCAATTTGCTTTTCTCTGTGTTCCTTACCTCTTGGGCAGGGGGAAACAATGACCTGGGTTAGATTTTCGGTGCTGTTTTGTTAATATGCCCTACCACTGATTGTTTAGAAACTCTCATGAAAATATTTGGGAATAGAAGAGCTTGGTCTTGGATTGTAAAGATTTGGGAGCTTTTGATCATGTGGATGCGCGGACATTTCGTTTTTACAGTTCAGTCAATTTTACTCAAAAATTATGTCCTCTCGTCCTAACAAATGTACTCCCAAGTGTTAAGTAATCCCAGAGAGTTACATCATTTAATTGTAGTCTCAAGTGAAGCTTGTATATGTGAATTAAGCCCTGGTCTTTGATGTTATGAAGAAGGTTATTTAGAAATTAAAAGAGGAACTTCTGGAAACTGCACACCAGTTTTGGACCACTTTGGAACCACTAAGATGATTGTTTGATTAAACTACCTCTTAAGAAAGCTTCACCTGTGTGTAGTTTAGGGTGGTGCTGTGAGGTTCAGTGATGTGGAGTGAAAGTTCACAAGTCCCATTTCTCTGTGCCTTTCTCTTGGTGCTGAACAGAGGGCAGGGGTAGGTCCTTTCCATTGAAGAGAAAATGAGTCTTCCTCTGGTAGAAAAATCTTCTTCTCCCACTGAGCACAAGGCAGAGTTGGGATTAAAGGCCAACTTCCTTAGTTAAACAGCTGCCCTTGTCCAAGGGGTTTGTTACTGGTATCCACAGATAAGACCATTTAAATAAGATGATCGTTGACTTTTGTTGTTCAATTGAAAAAAAAAAAAGAAGGAAAAGTCCTTTTCCTTCAGACACCTTCGGGGAGCCACAATCCTGCAGGCAGGAAGCTCCCTGCTCTCAGGGGTAGTTACAGCTGCTTCAGGGAGCTGGAGGAAGGTGCACCTGGCTGCCACCTCAGCACAACCTGCCCCAGTGCAGTCTCCCATGGAAAGGAGAGGTCAAGGCTCTTGTGTAGATCCCTTTCTGTTCCGCTTTTCACAAGAATGTGAGGTCAGTGAAGGCTCAGGTTACATTCCTGCCCAAGGCTGTATGACAGCTTTTATGTTCACTTTCTACTCCTTTTTTAAATCTCACTTTTCATGTGCTTCAGCTCAGCTTTAAGTTGAATGCAAAACCATGTAGGCTAGACACAGTGAGATGGATGCTTTCCATAAGGCATTTTTGTATTTGTAGATGAAAAGCCAACTAGTGCGTACGGAGATGAGCCCCGTAAATTTCAGATTCCATATAAGATTTTTCAGTCTCCAGCACCTGAGACGCTTCTCCCAAAATCTTGTTTTGGAGGTTTGATCCCTTTCTACTTCCTCATACTTCACCCTCCAGTTTATTGCAACATGCAGTGGTAGTTTAGAAAAAAGACAGACCAGCAGACAGACAATGAAGCAAAACTACAAGAGAGTCTCTTAAGCCAGATGAGAAAATAAATTGCAAAAAAAACATGGAGAAAATGACTCAACCAAGAGGAAGAAATGAAAGGCTGGACATTTTTCTTACTGTGCCTGTTTAGGAAGCTATAATCATTAGACAGTAGGAATCACTGACGTGTGACATCCTTCCTGCTTTCATCAATGTAAAGGTAGCCTTTCCCTTTGGTACCACAGTTGTTCTCTGCAGTTAAGTGTGGTCTGTCACTCTGTGCCTCAGTAGAGGAGTTTTGGTCTGGGCAGACACACAGCAGGCAAAATCTGCCAGCAGCCGAGCATGTTGCACCTAAAATTCTGTAGTGAAACACCACATTTGGGATGTAAAGATCTGCGGAATGTGGGAAATTGTGACCGATCTAAAAACAAACCGAAGTGAAATCTGTAGAAATTCAACTGCATTGTTTGCAGTTGTTCGTTTTGTGCTTCAGAAGGAGTAATATGTTCAGTTCCAGCAGCCTATGGACATTCCTGTAGCTTTAGTGCACAGAGGGACAAGGCAGCCATCTGTTTTAGGCTTACAAGCTTGAGGAATGTGTCTTTTGTGAATGTCATTATGGAAGTTAAAAATAAGTAGAGGAAGCAAATGTCAGACATAGCAAAATACAAACCTCATGGACAGCTTTCTTTATTCAGATAATTTTATTCTCCCATCACACAGGGATGAGAGGTGAAAAGTGATCAGGAGGGGGTAGTGTGAAGGACTAGTGAAAGATAAGGGAAGGGGAGAGCCAAGTGACAGGTTAGAGAAAAGCAGTGTGACATTGGAAAGGGCAGAAAGATGGCCTGGGAAGGAAGGAATTGACAAGGTAGGAGAGCAATTAAAGGAGTAGTGAATATGTTAAAGTAAATGGGTTTTGAGCCAAATTCTTAATTCCTGTACTTGGCAAGAAGGAGGAAAGTGACAAAAATGACTAAGCCAGATTTTCAGATTTTTATGTGTTTGATTCTGTGCTGCTGCCTTTTTCTTTTTTGAGACCAAATGAACAGAGTATCTTGATGGCATCCTTTCTGCTTTCTGCAATGCCTCTGCACAACCCCCACTTTCTCTGCTACCTGCTTGCAGGGACAGTCTCCCTCTTCCCCCAGCAACACTCTGTATTTGTGGGAAGCTCTACCCTGCCATTGCCTGCCTAGGGGGAGACTTGGAACCTTCCTTCCCCCTGCAGCAGGCCAGACATCCCTCCTCAGCTGTGTTCCTGTCCTGGAGCTGTGTGCTCCCTGCTCTGAGGTTTGGACCCCCAGGATGAGGGCAGTAGTAGCCAAAGATGCCACTTTGCAGCAGCAAAGGTCCCTTCAATGGGATGCTGCACTGAGAGCAGGGAAGTGTAGTGAGCTTTTGGGAAACAGCAGTCATTCAAACCCTTGTCCTGATGTGACATACGAATTTGGAGTCCTTACACCACCAAAAGAGCTTTCCCAGTTCACTTTTTCCTTGGGAAGTGCTGTGAAGGAGCCGTGCTGTACAAGAGCCGGCGTTACAGCGTTCATTACAAGCTGGAGGGCGGTTGGATTGGGTGTGCTGACAGAGTGGAAAAATACCTGCAGGTCACCTGTCTGGAGTCCTGCCCGCATGGGAGACTCCGTCAGCGCTCCCAGCCTGGCTGCTGGCTGAGCTCCCTTCAGCCCTGGGGCTGGAGAAGCAGCTGAAGCTGTGTCACACTTCCCTTCCCAGTGTGCAAATCCTGAGGGAACATCATCAGCTGCCGTGACCAAGAGCATCTCGCTAGGAGCTCCTCAGATTTATGGTCTCGAAAAACAAATGACAGAAATAGGAAGGCAGAGGTTTATGATAGCAGAAATTGCAAGGGCTTACTTTGTCTAGCTGAGTTTTTAAGATAATTCTTGTTTACTGTCTTCACTGCTGTAGAGCTGCTTTTTAACTCTTGCAAACAGAGAAACCCAGACAAAGCTTGAGCCACAGTGATGCTATCAGCAAACTTTTTAAAGAGCAGAGAAACTGTGTAAGTAGTAGGCAGAGCCATGTTCATATAAATCAATAACCTTTGGAGAACTGCACTTCTTTGAAACACATTAATAAACATCCTTGAAGATTTAGGGACTAAAAGCAAAGAATTAGGAGGTCACAAAAACAATTGAGCTGTGTGTATATATATCAAACTGCTAATGACTTTTTAAAATAACTCATGATATTTAGTGGATGCATGTTGGCATCCCTATCAGTCGCCTGCTTCACTTGATCTGAGTGCTTCTACAGCACTGATTAGCCGATAACGATATAATAAAGCTGTTTTCATACTTCTGTGGAGTCTTGATGTCTGCTCTTTTCCAAAATATTAGATTTTCAGGTCTGTTCTACTTTAAAAAACAGACTCCAGAGACTTAAAAGAAAACATAAGCAAATAAAAGTCATAATTTGCCAAACACAGAAAAATAGCATCTCTGTATGTTTCAGAAGGTTTCAAACCGTTTTCTGTCACCCAGGGTTTCTAAACATTGTTTCCTGTAGTTTTGCAAGTAATAAAGGGAATGCAGTAAGACTTAATAATAATAGAAGTGAGTCTCTCTTGGGTAATTACTTGAACAGAAGGCGCTGTACATATCCTGGGGTTTATGATTTCCATCTTGCTAGAGGACACAGGCCAGCCAAAGGACTAGCTGAGATATTCTGTAAGTTTCTATTCCTGCGTTATCTGAGATATAGATAAGCAAAGTTCTTTTGCTCCCTGTCCATCTTCTGTTGACTATTTTACACTCAAAATCTGTGCATCTTTACTTAGTACAGAGAAGACATACAGCTGTAGCTTCCTGGAACCTAATAATGTTCATGTTCTTTAGTCCCTCCATTAGTCTGAGTGGCCATAGACAGAACATAGTTACAGACTGTCTTTCTCCATGTTTGTTAACAGTTTCAGGAGGTTCTTTCTCTTGGGTCTCTTTCCAGAGATTTAAAAGAGAATTATCTGGTAACATGCCTCATTTGGTCTCTGCTTTTAAAATCCCAAGGGGTGGGGAGCAGAGAGGTTCCAGACACCATGACGAGCTTCCTGAGGCACAGAGCAGCAAAGCATAACCCGAGAAAGGAGGGGACAGAGGGTATATCAACTTTATGTTGCCTTGGGGGCACTTCTGACCTCTTACATGCCTCAAATAGATGGCAAGAACTCCTTGTTCTGCCCCTGCCCCCTCGCCTGCTGGTTCCAGAGCACAGCCCTTCGCTGACTAAGCAGCCCCTGTAATTGCTGATCTTTGTCATGGTCACCAGTCTGTCGTGTTCGGGTGTGCCTGCTCAGACTGGCTTCTTGCTCTGCAGTCAGTGCCACTGGAAATGAAAGATCTGGGCTCTGATTGTAGGAATTGTCACAGGCAGTGATTCAAACTAGGTTATTATGAGTATTTGCTAAAGCTGTATTGTGGAGAAAGTCTAGTGATACCCACTTCTGCCGTGAATGTGCTCTTAAAGTTCTTTGCCTTCTGAAAAGCTAGGAGGGCATTTCCTTTACTTCCTTTAATTTAGAATTAAATTAATTCCGCATAGCCCTTCCTTGTTATATCAGTTTCTATCAATCCCAACACTGTTACATTCACATTCAGGTATGTGACTAAGATTTTGTATGCAGTGGAGGTGGCAAGTCAGACTTGTTGTCTGTTGCAGTTCCCTGCTGTGCAAATACAGGCCCTGTTTGCCTTTCCATCTTTGAAAGATTATTCCTTTTTTTTTAAATGACTATCATATGATGATGGACATGTTTTCCTTCTTGATATCAAGAAATACTGATTGCAGGAAAAGCTTTCTTTTTACTTTGATGTGATAATTATAAAAGCCCTTTCAAAGTCAAACACAAGCTTGTTCGGGTTGGTTCCACTGACTTGTGAATAAAATTGACTGCTGGTGGATCTATGTTCTTCCTACACAATTTATGGCCAGGTTCTACATCCAAACTTTACACTAGATTGTGATGGAAGTGGTATGACCCTAATTATTCTGCCCATGTGCATACTCATATCCACAATAAAAGGGTGAAAAATAATTTTAAAAATCTTGCTTTAAAATGTTTCTTCCTACTTGAACCATTAGTAAAGGATAGTGAAAACAGGCAAGAGGTTTTGATTTATTTTTTTTTTAATTATTGCAAGCAGCACAGAATATTGGCACTTCTAAAATTTGTTTTGCTGGCTTATTTAGAAAAACAGTTATCCTAAATTTTGTTGAAGTTGTTCTCATTGTATAAAAGAGAATTGTTTGCAAACTATGTATGTGCCCTCTCTGTTCTTCCAGGCACGTGTTCCACAAAGTCTGTGTGGATCCATGGCTCAGTGAGCACTGTACATGTCCAATGTGTAAACTGAACATTTTGAAGGCACTGGGAATTGTGGTAAGTGGATCTGTTGTGAGCTCTTCTTCCTCCCATGTCTGAGACCCAGAGCAGGAGGAATAATTGTAGGGGAGAGAGAGGGAAGGGTATTACAGCATCCTTACTCGAAGTGTTTTGGTTTTTTTACTAATTTCTTAGCTGCTAATTTGTTATTCTTCCTTTCCTTAATTGTTCATTGAGAATGTATAGTTGTATTTGTATTTAGAACAATTTCTTATCTACTGGACTTGTACTAGTTTCTCTATAATCTTCCTTTTTCTCAACTCCTTTCAGCCGTTCCTTGTTAAATTTACTCTGTAAATCTCTTGGTTCTGTGATCTGCTGTAGGCAGTCTTAAATTTGTTTGCACATTAAAAGCCGTGCCTTAGCTGAGGCCAGTGAGTTTTCCTCAAGCAGTTCCTGGCTTCTGGGATCCCTGCGGACTGCTTTTGTTGACCAGTTCATAAAGGGATAGCAGTGAAGAACCTCAAAGAGGATTTTTTAATCTTTCCCATATGAGGAAAAAATCCTCAAGTGGGAGCGATGCTCTTTTCAGAAGGAAGAGAAGAACATATGGAGACACTGTCTAAAGTGGCTTTTGAATCAAGCCAGTGAGAATAATCAGGTCTCCATTTTTAGCTGCGTCAGTTGCAAATTTCCGAAGTCACAAATTTCTTAGAAATAGTTGCACTTACATTGTGGATGATCTGTTTTTGCAATTGATGCCATACCTGGGTTTTTAAAAGAGGATATAATAGAATTCAGAATATGTTGTCGCGGCTCATTGTGGTAAACCAGACAGGCACAGGCTGTGAAACAAGTGTGTTTGAGTCCCTTCCTTGAATCTTAATCCTTTTGAGTACCTTCCTTGAATCTTAAGCCTTTTGAGTCCCTTCCTTGAATCTTAATCCTTTTTTTCTGCTTCTTCCTCCACCTCTTTAATGGAAGTTGTCAACTTGTGTTTCTCTCCCGTGTGAGCTCAGGGACAGCCACAGCGGCTCAAAAAGCGCACGCGCGCGTGTGTGTGTGTGTGTGTGTGGTTCTGCTTAATTTATAGGTTTGCTAAGTGCAGAATGTCCCCCGTGGTAACGTGGAGTCGGGTTTTTCCCCCCAGCCAAACGTGCCGTGCACAGACAACGTAGCCTTTGACATGGAGAGGCTGACCCGGGGGCAGCCGGCCAGCCGGCGCTCGGCACTCGGCGACTTCTCCACCGACAGCTCCCTCAGCCTGGAGCCCCTGCGCACCTCCGGGATGTCCCAGCTGCCACAGGACGGAGAGCTGACACCGAGGTCAGGAGAGATCAACATCGCGGTGACAAGTAAGTTCCCTCTGGCTCCCAGTGCCCTTCGGTGGCTTCCTGTCGCTCGGTGCTGCGGGGCCGTGGTGATGGATGTCCCCGCAGGGACAGAGGTGACCTCAGTGTCTCTGCGAGAGGCATATGCTCCTTACTGAAACCAATAACTCTGGGTAAGACAGTGCCAACACTTCCATTATTAATGGTGTATCCATTTAGATCTGCATGCAGAGGACCCTGGATGAACTAAAATGGCACCGAAATAACCTTCCTGAATTTGGTAACCAGGACAATAGTCTGTGTTGCCAAAACCATTATTTATCCTTTCGGAATACATTACATGCAATAATTTACACAAATATGAATATTTTAGCTGGTTACTATTTCTGCAGACATTTTTTTCCCCTGAGAACGTTGCTGTTGGAACTCTGACGTCACTTAGCAGGTGTTTTTTCGTGCAAAATCTGTGAATTAAAAAAAAGCATTTGATGTACCAACATTTGAGTATTGTCCAAGTGTTTTATAATGTCAGAAAACTGTTCCTGCGCTGCTTGCAAGCTCTTATCCGTAAGAGCAGCACAGAAAGTTTCCACTCACTGGATTTTACCTGGGGTTTTTAATGTGCAATAGCACTGTAATGAATACAGTATGTGTAGAATTGCATCATTTTTCCATATGCTGTACAGTCTCAACTTAATGCATGAATGGTTGTTTTGCTGGCTGAATTGCAAAAATAGAATCTATGCACATGTACAGCAGTCTAATTTTCTCCTTGTATTTTGTTTATGTGCATCTATGGTCTAGATTTTGAACTTAGTGACACTGTTGTAACTGATGCAGTCCATTTGGGTGTTTCTTTAGATGCTGTAGCGAAGTAAATGTCCCATTTGAAAAAATCTCATCTCACAAGAAACGTAGCCTGTATCTAGAAATGTCCTGATCTGAGAAGGGGAAATCCACATACGAAGTCTAGATTCTCTACAAAACCACTGAGTCACTTTGCCATCCAATGTTTGACCTTTGGTTCACCTTGCACTCAGCTCTGTTGAAGGAGAGCGGATCTGTGGCTGTGCTGCTCCCTTGTCATGGGTGGGAAACCTCCGTAGTTTTCACTTTTCACTAATTGGTTTTACAGAAGGTGTTTTTACTGTCTGTTCCCAACTGTAGTGCTGCTCGTGCACAGATGGGATGCCAGGGTAAAACAAGAAATAATCAGCAACAGTTCATTCTGACAGTGTTTATAAAATAAAGCTTTAGAAAGGGCTGTTGAAATGTTTGGGGTTTATGGGTGACAAATGCGTTCTTTGATGCATGAGAGTTAAACCAAAGGCCGTATTCAACAACAGTGCTTGTGTTCCAAACTGTTACTATATGCCACATTGATTTTGAGGAGGGAGAACTTTGAATAGTGAACATTCTTTATAAGAGACTTCTTTACACTGTGTTTTATTTTTTAATGGGTCTGCATGTCTGCACTAATGCTGGAAGTTATTTTTCCACGTGTATTTCTGCCTAGTAAATAGAAAAGTCTAGTTATGTTTTACTGCTGGGCAAACTATCCTGGTTTTTGTTGGGTTTTGAGTAACACTATAACGAAGGGGGCGAAGACACAACTGAAGTGTGACAGTCCATTGGGTGTGCTTATGTGAAGAGCCACATCTCACCAAATCTAACCCAACCCTGACAGTCTTTCTGACTTTGAGGGGGTGGACAGAGTTTTCATTACATGTTCCCTTGATCCTGCATTTGACTTTACATTGTTAAGTAACCTTTCTTTGTCACTAACCCTTGGGCTCAGCCAGGAAATATTGTTGTGCCATGCTTTTTTTCCGCACCTCTCTCCACTTCTTCTTTGCTAGCCTTCTCCCGTCAGTAATTCTGTGGCCTAACCTCCTTCTGCTTCACCTCCTGGGGCCAGTCATGGCTTAGAAGCCTCTTGCCTTCCGCCAGTGGTGTTTGAGGGGAATATTGGCATCGCTTTGACATAAGCCTTCTCCCACGAGTGATTTCCTCCCTTTCCTTTGTCAACAGAAGAATGGTTTATTATTGCCAGTTTTGGCCTCCTCAGTGCCCTTACACTCTGCTACATGATCATCAAAGCCACAGCTAGCTTGAATGCTAATGAGTAAGTAAATATTCAGATGTTTCTGTGTATTTCTGATGGGTTTGTGTCATGGACAACGTTGGGAATAGACACCAAGGGAATAGAGAAGGGGGAAAACAACTGTCAAGGAATCGAATTCCTTTCCTGCTTTTTTCAAATGCAAGTGTGTCTGTTAACTGCAGGTTTCAGGGTAACATCCAGAGGCCCTCTTAATTTATATTTAGCTGGATTGTCTGAGAAAATACCCTTGCTAAGTGGAGACATGAAACAGGGGAAATAGAGAATATTTTATGTTCAGTTTTTGATCAGTGGTCTAGGTAAACATTAGATTTCTGCTGTTAAATTCCCACGTTGAAAATGCACCTGGCAGAGCCAAAAAAACTACCAGCAGTTACCTTTGACAGTTTTGACCTCAGTTTTATAGTCAAATTCATATTAAAAAGAATAAATCTGGATTCCTAGTTGGCACACTTTCAGCTAAAGAAAAACAAGGAGAAAACTACCTTTTTGCTCTTAGGAGAGGGAGAGATGAAAGCAATGAATGCAGTACTGTTTCTTCTCCTTTAAATGAAGAAATAATTGCTTCCATGCTTTCTTAATTTATATAGAACCCTTCAGCCTCCCTTCAGACAAGCTGGACAAGTTACCCTAGCACATGACTTTCAGTCTCTTTTTTATAGTTCTGTGTGTGGGCAAGTATAAATCTGTTCTGCAGATCTATTATCAAGGTACATCTAGCTATTCTCATGTAGATGTACAGACTATCTGGGCTCATGATATGTGTTTAATCTTTATTTATTTATTTATTTATTTATTTGCTTGGGAAGGCAAAGTGTCAACATCTTTCTGTATCTCTGAACATCTTGACGCAGCTGAGTTTCCATTAATGTGTTGATCTCTCCACCAGAAGTGGGGTGAGATTCAAGGGCAGTCTGCTGTGCAGCCTGGAAATGTAGCTTTATAACGATAATTTTCTTCTTTACTGGTTTTTTTTTATCTTGAGATAAGAGAAAGAAAGAGGTTTTTTTACTTTTATTGCTATTTGGAAAGTATACGTTGTCCTTCCCAATGAGATTTAAACATGTCTAGTAGTCTCCAGTGTAAAATTTTAGACAGTCTCAAGCTAATCATCTTCAGGAGGGGCCATAGCATTGGTCATGAGGGATCTTTGATTACACTGAGTTACGAAACTTCCTTTCCTCCTCTTTTCCCAAAGGGCTGATTCCCAAAGGGCTTCATGAAGAATAGTTTTAGAACTTCAAATAACCCTATCAAGTCTCCCGATTATTTATTTTTTTTTTCCCATTTGTCAAAATCTTGAAATTGCATCCCCCAATCAGCAACTTGGCAACAAAGCTGCAGCTGAACGTAGTTCATCTGCCCAGAAGAGTAGCCTGGGAAAGCATGGAGAAAGAGGAGCTGTAAAACGGGAATGTCTGCATTTCCTGGCACTAGCACGTCATGAGGAAGGAGGAGGAGCTGCAGCCCCTGTGGTGTCATCCAGATGTGGGCACCGATAGCAGCTGCATTCCTGCCTTGCCTTGCAGCTCTTCCTTGCCTGTTGCTCAGTGGGACCTGAGTCTGTTTGTACTGGAAGGACGAGCTGCCTCACACTGACAGGGAGCTTGGGCCTCCAGCAAAGTGTTTTCACAGTGATGTTCCCTCAGTACAAACAAAGGGTGTGCTGATACAAGGAGAGCTCCTTTCCTGAGTGATAGGAATTGAAATGTGAGCTCATATGAGTGTATACTTGAGGCAGATTTAAGCAAACTCACAACCACAGAAACCAGAGCTGTCAAAATTCACTTATTTGGGTAAATGAGGTACCTTGCTGTAGCCTTTAACCTCAGCTCAGCTTCATCCGAATCCCTTGGGATCTGAGCAGCCTCCACAAGTGCTGCTGTGTTCGGCTACTCATTTTAGACAGTTTAAAATGACACTAATGCTTAGATTTATTATTTCATTGACACCTTGTGTTCCCCAGTGCCAGACAAAGCGTTTCCTGTGCTGAATATCATGCCAGATATATGGTAGCTCCTTCTCACTGCGATTTCTATTAAATGTCATAATGGCATATCTGCTTTTTACGCTGCTCTCCATATACAAAGCAATGCTGGCATACCCTGCCTTTGTTATGGTAGTGTTTCAAGAGGAAGCAGAGGAGTTTTTCTTATCAGAAAACAACAGTAGCAAGAATGAGGTCACGTAATATGCTGATGCAAGTAAGAGGTGCCAAATATTCTCCTTTAAAACTCACCTGAAACCGTATTGTGTTCCTTTTTTTTTCCTGTGTCCTTCCCTCAGCTTAAAGGTATTTATTTAGAGCAATAGTTCAGGAGTTGTGAATATATACATATTTAACTGTGTGTATGTATGTTTGTGTATATGTATATATACACACACATGCATTTTTAAATAGTTGTGATAAAAGTAAACATTGTCTTGGTGATAAGAAAATAAGGAACCAGCTGCTTTCTCTTGGTCTCAAAATATCCTTTCAGGATTGCCGTTAAAAGATTTAGGCGGTGTTTGAAAGGAATAGAAGAAGCACATTTTGCCTTCCTTCTTAGGGAACAGTCAGAAATTACTGTATAACTGTGGGTTTCAGCCCAAAAAGCCCAGATGTCGGATAGCACCACTTAGAGAAGGTTTTCAGTAGCAGGTGAAGTGTCCTCGAAAGCTTAGAAGTGCTCAGACCTCTGGCTGTCCTGTAAGAATGACGTGACAAATACAGACCTCTCCTAATGCTCTGGCCTTGTATAATTAGTCACTTTTCACTAGCTTACTTTTAGGGGATTATTTTTTATTTTATCTGGGTTTTTTTAGTGTTGGCAGTATTAACTTTAACATAAATATTGTGTTCCTTTTTTTTTTCTGCCCCGCAGAGCAGAATGGTATTGAAGAAACGCTTTCCGGCCGATTGCCTCGGAGAGAGACACCTATTTTTATGCATCATTTATCGATCATGCAGCACAAGCAATTATTTAGTACATTCTATTTTTTCATAAAATTTGCTGATGCCAAAGCTTTGTATTAAGGAAAAAGTGAAGAAATAAAAAAAAAAAAACTTTAATTATGAAATCTTACTCTGTGAGAATTTTATTTTTCTTGGGCCTTCTGTGTTAGTACTCAAGTCTTGAGAGTATTTTGTAAATTTTGCGAGGTGCTTTATTTCCTTTGAATGATTTCATCTTTGCAGTTCTCTATTATTCTCCATTCGTTTTGGGACGCAGGAGTGGAAATCTCATGCAGTGCCATCGTTATGATGCCACCCAGCACTGAAGTGACTAACAAGTATTAGAAGCAATCGTTCCATACCGACTTTTTAGGGGGAAAAAAGCTGGGCCAAGCATTCTTGTGTAAGTCCATATAACAGACTTACCTTGACTCCAGCTGAGAATTAGTTTGACATAAGAACATTTTCTCACCTTCTCCTCCTGTAATGCTCCTGTGTCGCACTGGGAGCACAGCAGTATAATTTTTGCCTTGAGGTCAGGCATTGCTCAAGGTTTGCAATGCTCTTTTCTCAAAATACAAGTCATAAACCTCTTCTGTCTTTTACTTTCACCGCACCCTTCTTTTTGATACAAATGAAGCTGCTCTAAACTGCTTCTTCCTTTCTAATAAGAAGTGGAAACTTTGTGTTTCCCCCACTGTCGCGCATGTGAAGCCTCCTTTCAGGGCTAGACAGGGGTTAGTTTTGGTTCAAATTCAGATCACTGATAATGCTCTTTGATGTAGAAACTCTGTGCAAGCGAGTCCCTTCTTGCCATGGCTTCTTTACTGGGGAGGAGGCAGAGGGAAAACATCTCTCCTCGCTGTCCTCGCTCCGGCTGTTTCACGCCAGTTGACTTATGCAAGCAGAGTGTGAGTAATTTCACAAGAGTCAGTTAAAACACGCGGGTCTGAGTCCCAGCCAAACGCTAATGCTTGAGTTAATCAGATGGGTAGATGAAGGTAACAAGTCAGGAAGGAAAAAGTAATTGACAGAAGTTAAAGCCTATTCTGTGTTTGGTTGTTTTTGTTGTTCTGGGATCAAGATGTAGATGTTCGAAACAGAATGCTTTCTAAATTAATTAAATGAACAGAGAGAAGCAATTTTACTGTAAGATTTAATTTTTTTATGTACTGGGAACTAGGGGATTTAATTTAATTTTATTTTTATGTATAGGCACTTTTAGAAGTTAGGAACACAGCCAGATGCTGCATTAAAATTGTTTCTTAATTCGTATTTGTCCATCAAACTTCAGCTGAGAAGGCAGCTTTTATAATAAGAAATGAAATGTGTGATAGCTTCAGTGCATTTAATAGAATTCTTCTTCAGTGTGTCCTTGTGAAATTCTGAAAGAAATATGAAAACAATCAATAGAGTAGTAAGTGTCTTTTGAAAGACTGGAAAACCCCATTGGACTTCCTCATGGAAAGAAAAAAGCCTCAAACATACTGTGTCTGAGGACTAACTGCTTTTAAAGTACAGTGTGTGTCAGCTGAGTGTTGTTGCCAAAGCTGGAGGAATGTGGTTAGAGCATAATTTAGGGTACGGGCTATGATATATGTTTTTTTCACCCATCTCTCAACAGCAATAGTAGAACTGATAAGTTTGTGCTTGTCTCCTGAAACAAAATTCCGTAAGTGCTACTCAGTGCTGTTGGGAGGGATGTGCAGAGACAGCCTGAGCAGAGTCATGACCCAGATGCAAAAGGCACCATAACAGATCTTGTTTCTTCTACAGAACAGCAGCAGAAGGAGAAGTTGAGTGATATTTGGAATGAAAAGGCTGACAGGGCTTTTTAGTGGATCTCCCTTCATAGAGGAGATATATTTAAATAACTCAGCACCAACTTTTCTAATTTTATTTTTTTTTGAGCCTCTAACAATTGTCTCAACAAAGTGTTGCTAAAAACAGACAATTTCTGCTAGGTTACTTCTAGGTCAGGTGAGCTATGACTATCTGTTAATGAAATAAATATGTTCAAAGATGGACTCAATTTTTTTTTTACTCTGGATAGGCACAAGAAGGAAATTCCCAAAAGTTTTTCATAGAATCACTTAAGCTGGAAAAACCCTCTAAGGTGATCAAGCCCAGCCACTAACCCAGCACTGCCAAACCCACCACCAAACGTGTCCTTTAAATGGCTCGATCCAGCCTGTCCAGATCCCTGTGTGGAGCCTTCCTGCCCTCCAGCAGACCAGCACTCACATCCACCCTGGTGACTCCTGCAGACCACTGAGGGTGAACGCGATCGCCTCGTCCAGATCATCCATAAAGACATTAAACAGGACTGGCCCAGGACTGAGCCTTGGGGAATGCCAGTGACCGGTCACCAAACAGATTTAACTCCATTCCTCACCACTCTCTGAGCCCAGACATCCAGCCAGTTCTTAACCCAGTGAAGAGTGTACCTGTCCAAGCCATGAGCAGCCAGTTTGTCCAGGGCAGTGCTGTGGGACACAGTGTCAAGGCTTTACCAAAGTACAGGTAGGCACATCAACAGCCTTCCCCTCATCCACTAAACTGGTCACCTTATTGTAGAAGCAGGCCAGGTTAATCAAGCAGGACCTGCCTCTCCTAAACCTGTCCTGGCTGGGCCTGAGCCCCTGGTTGCCCTGTACATGCTGTGTGATCACTCTCAGCATGATCTGCCCCATCACCTTCCATGGCACCAAGGTCAGGCTGTAGTTCCCCAGATCTCTCTTCCAGCCCTTCTTGTAGAGGGGTTTTTTTGCTAAACCTCCAGTCAGCTGGGACCTCCCCTGTTCACTGAGACTGCTGGTAAGTGATGGGAAGTGGCTCAGTGAGCACTTCCACCAGCTCCCTCAGTGCCTTTGGTTGGATCCCACCCGGCCCCGTAGACTTACGCGTGTCTGAGTGGTGTGAGCAGATCACCGACCATTCCCATCTGCCCTGTTGGCCTTTCTCCAGTTCTTACCCTTAAACACTCAACCCCCACCATCAGCATCGTCAAACTCCAGACAATCAAATCCCTAAGGCACAGGGCTACCTCAGTGCCTCTCCTTGCCTACCCCTTCTGAAGAGCTTTCAGCCCACCTGTGGCAGCATTCCCAGTTGTGCCAGTCGTCCCACCGTGTCTCCGCGATGGCAACCATGTCACAGCTTTCCTGATAAGCACTGGCTTCAAGGAAACGCTGCTTTATGAATAATCCCACTCTGTTGTTCCTTAACTGAGAGGGCGTTTGAAACAGATTGTCTGAGATAGGGAGTGCTCTGATCAGATTGCCACAGTAAGAAGCCGTCATGCCAGAGGAGCTGTGGAGGGACTGCAGCTTTTGGCAGAAGACGGCCCTGATTAATGACTAAGGGCATTAAAATACTTTGACATGGAAAGGGAACACCAGGTGATACTTAGTCCTGATGCACCTGCAGTGCTGGGTCTCTTGAATTTTTGGCTTTGGTGTTGTGCCCAGTTCCGTGGCATCCTTTGATAGGTATAAAGGTGAGTTCCTGGGTAATGTGATTATTTTCAGGCTCAATGCAAGTTATAGGAAAAGTTCTTTTAAAGTATATAATGAAGAATAGTGGCAGAGAGCACTGAAGGATTCATTTTCATGTATTAAAACTGCATGTAGCCTTCCCATTTGTTTTGCATACCTAAGGGGTAGATGTTGATCTTTCTTGGTAAGTGCAAAATAGGAAGAACAGACTCATGAGCTGAATTTGGAACTGCGGATGTTTGTACTTGTCCTTAAAATACATTTATTCAGTAAATTTATCAGCTGGACCGATGCCACTTTTTTAAACAAACAGTAGCAATTTTCTGCGTTAAGAGGAGCGTGGCTGGGTCACTGTGCCCTGCTGACGCTGCTGCTCCGACCGTGGGCTGTGGGCAATGGTCCCGACCTGGTTAATGGAACACCTGAAGATTGAGTGCTGGAAAACACAGAGGCAGCAGCTGGATCCTCAGCCCTGGGCGGGCTGCACTGGACAGACAGGAGACATTTAGGAAAAGAAGGAGCGATGTGTCCCAGAAGTTGTGTGGAAGCCAAGAGATGTCTATCTGCCTGGAAACATGCAGCCTCCCTGGGAATGGGTGGCTTACATTTCTTCTGCCAAGGACAAAAACATCACAGCAAAGAATTTTAGAGGTGTTGGATATATGCTGCCTATTTCCAGATTAATATAAAATATTTGTTGTCAGATGACCTTTCTGCCTGTTGATTAAATCTCTCCCTCGAGTCTGCTGGAGTAGAAGTCTGGGTGCACAGAGGAGATGACGGCTGTCTGCTTCCAAACCTGTGTTTGATTTCTGGGTAATGAAAACGAAAGCAACACCAAGCTTTTAGAAACCCCTTTGTTTTGTTTGAGGATGGGTTGTGTTGTAGCATTGCTGCAGGTGGAGGAAATGGAGATGAAACATCCAATATCCAAGGCTTATTTCAACTGGAAGCTGAGACTCACTCGTCAAAAATTAAATTATCCTGACCCATAACACAATCTTGAAATCAGTTTTATCTGGTATAATTTCAAAGCAGGTTTGGTGGGTTTTTTTTTTAATTATAGAGTCACTGAGATTGGAAAAGACCTCTAATATCATCACATCCAGTTGTTGGAGACAGACTGCGATCATCTGGAAGTCATAGTTCCAAGTTTATGTTCCCTCAAATACTCAACCTTTATTTACTTATTTATTTGTTTATTTGAAACCTGGATATGTGCTCCTGGCAGAGTGAACAATTCAGTCCTATGCAGTGTAACTACTGATTTTGCTCTTGTTTCAGTTAACAATGAGATCAGAAATAAATTAATTTGCTTATGAGAACTTCTCCTTGCGAATGGTGGAGCGAGTGTGCGTACTGGCTTTTGGTGGTAAAAAAAGCAGATCTGTTGCCCAGCTCCAGTTTCCTGATGTTTTTTGCAAGGATTTGACCTGGGCACACAATACCTATGCATCTCAGGAGGGAGTTTGCTGCAGACCCAGATGGCAGCTCGCTGGCACAGCATGCTGAAGTTTTCGTGCAGCCCATCTACAGAGTCCCTGGCTCTTCCAGCCAGTGCTGCTGTGAGACCTCTGCTTTGATAAGTGCAAAGTACATCTTCACTTTTGCTCTTACAGAAACACACACATTTGATTATAACTCTAGTTTTTCCTTTTTAATCATAATAAGGACTTAACTTTTTGGGGTTTCTGAATCTCTGTCTTTTGGGTGTGTGGGGAAGGAGAAAAGGTGTTTTGGACAGTAACAGCTGAATTCTTATTTTCTCGTATTTTCTGTAAGCTTTCTGTTTTCAGAATGGCGTAGGCTGGGCTCAAATTTTGGCAAAGAAAGGGGGATTTAAGCTCCTAAAATCCGCCAGGGCTAAAACTGCAATCCCCTGAGCATCTTGCCTCACTGATGCCTGAAATTGGAGGCACCTTGGATGGCCGAGTGCATTCTTGATGAACTTGGAAGCTTTTCAGTTGCCTCCAGTTTGGCTCACGTAGCTGCCTGGTGAATTGTAATCCAAGCAGCTCCCAGCTATTCCCCCCTGGGATCGAGAAGCCAGGTAATGAAACACTTTGGCCAAGGGCCTGATCTGATAGATGCTTTCAGGGAACCATCTGTGTAGCAGGAGGGCTGGGCTCCTTGCAAAACACACCTGTGGGCTCAGAGAGCCACGGCAGCACCAGGCCACCGAGAAAAACAATGAAATTCCATTCCTCACTTTATCAACAGCTGCTTGGTGCTTGGTTTGAGTATCACCAATATTGAAGAGAGTTGCGTCTCCTTTTGGTTACGTGCAAGGAAATACGTAGGTGCCTTTTTCTGGAAGATGAGTCGGGTGGATGAAGGTTGCTGAGCTCTGGAGGAGGTCAGGCTTTCAGCAGCGCTGATGGGATGATCCCTGGGGAGCTCCTCTCCCAGCCTGCCCGTTCCTTTCGACCCTGTGCTGGAGCGCTCTGTGCTGGTGCTCGGCACAGAGCTTTGGTGCCAACCGAAGGTTTCTGGGTTTCCCAGGGAAGCACATCCCTGCTTTACAAGGCTGTAAGTCAACAACCAGCACCAAGTGCAAAATTCCAGCCTGCCCCAGCCTTGCTCAGACTTGACCTGTTTTATCTGAAAGAGCCATTTGAGGTGGGCCTGTTCATGCATATGGAAAGCAGTTGCTTTGAATTGTCAGGGGAGGAGATGAACAGAGGTGAACAGAGGTGAAATATTTCACATGGTTGTTACTGGTTTGCATTAAAGGGTGGCTATTTTTTCCTTGTGTACTGTGTTTGCAGCCAGCACCCCGGTATGAGGATGCTCTGCTCAGTTCTTACGTTGTTTGTGTGTGTTCCTAATGTGGTTTTGTTCTACCTCTTGCAGGCAGTCACTTCTTCCATCGTAACTCTCTGTCCCCTCGAAGCCTGGTCTACGAGAGTGAGTTCTCAACCATCGAGCCTGCCTTGGACATGTATGACGAGAACAAAACCTGAAAGGAATCCATGCTCCTTCCTGGCCCTTTTTCTGTTTTTTTCATTTCTCATTCCTATTGTTGTGTACTCTTTCCATGGATCTCCTTTGTCTGAAGAAGAGCTGCTTTTTCCAGAACACGAACCCGCCTTCTCGATTGCACAGACGAAGACCAGCTGTGGTGGTTTCTGAGGTGGCATCTCTGAGCTGACAAAGAGCTGCGTGCAAGCAAGGTTGTCTGATGGAAGTTGCTGAGTAACAGCATGGGGAGCTGTGTCGGTCCAGCCGTGGCGGCGCAGAAGAGGTTTTACGGTGGTCCTAAGAGTTTGTGTCGTACTGCAAACGCGTCTCTTAACACGGGCGTCTGCTGTTTCCAGTTGTTTAATTGCCCACGTGGTTGGGCAGTGTCAGAAAGGGAACTGGTTGTAGAGGAGATGGCCAGTGACTGGTAAAAGCACTCGTATATCTTGGTCAATCCATAACCTTACTGTGAATTAGCCCCTTCCAAGAGGGACCTTTATAAGTGCATTGAGTTTCCTACAACCCACCTAACCCCGGACAATGGCGAGCCAGTCTGACGTTCAAGCTGCAGAGAGGACCTGCGTTTGCAGAAAGATTTCAAGGAACTTGATGCTTTGGTGTTTTTTTTCTCCAGTGTGATTGAAGCAGGAGAAAAATGGTGTACACAGAATATACTTTTGGTCCTTCCGTGTGCTCAAGTCAAGTGAGTCTCTTTCTTGTAGAGAGGACGTTCACAGAACCAGCACTTGATCTACCTGAAAACCATTAGACTTTTTGAAATATGCAGGAATCGAATTAGCTTTCTTTCTCACTTAACTGTTTGGGGGGGGGGGGGGGGGTGGGGTAAAAAAAA
>JAWMRA010000028.1:11174657-11211029 GCA_035584735.1 Pseudotriccus pelzelni | reverse complement strand
CTCCGAGCGCCCCGCTCTGCCCCGCGATGTGGCTGGGGCCCGAGGAGGTGCTGCTGGCCGGAGCGCTCTGGGTCACCGAGCGCGCCAACCCCTTCTTCCTGCTCCAGCGCCGGCGGGGACACGGCAAAGGGGGCGGCCTCACGGGTGAGGCGCGGCGGGGACGCGCCGGGCCGGGCCGGGCTCCGGGAGCGCGGGGAGGGCGCTGGGGGGACCCGGCGGGGCCGGGCCGGGGGATGTCAGCGCTCAGGTGCCGCTGCCGGGGAGCACAGATAACTAACGGGGTGCTTCCCCGTGTGGAAAATGGCTTCTCAGCCCGGCTCGCGCTGCCTGGAATTACTGAGATGGTTTATTTTTGTGTGTGATGTTTGCGGTTTTTGGAGATTCGGAGGCCGGCGGTGAGGCGTGGTTCGTGCTCGGTAGCGGTGTGGAAGCTGCGCTGTGCGGGGCCCGGGGGTGAGGCCGGGTGGGTGCAGCCCCGTGGGGAGTACCCCGTGTGTGTGTGCTGGGGGGGCGACACAGCCCGTGTTCGTGACAGAGGTTAAAATAACGTGGCTGCCACCCAGGCGCCATATGAACAGCAACAAAAAAATCCCCCACCACCACCTTTAAAACACCCGGTTACGTGAATAACAAAAAGTGCATGTTTTGCGCTTGTGAGTTACAGCCAGCGCCTTGTATTGGCCCAGTTAACCAAAAAAACTAAGAAATGAGGCAGCTGATAAACATCCTCAGCATATTTTATCTTTTGACAGTGTTCAAAATTATTTTTAACTGCTCTGTTTGATGTAACATAACTTATCTGTGCAGTGTTGTGTGCAGGCCTGTACTTTTATTCTACATTTTCCCGGGTTTTTTACAAGAAGAAATGACGTCTGGTGCTATTCTGGAGACATCTAAACTGATGTTTGAATGAATGGTTGAAACTTTGAGCCAGTTTACTTCTGGAGCTGTTTTAGCTCAGTGAGAGAATCTCTTTAGGGCTCCAGTGGGTTAAAAGCCACGTGTGCTCCTTGAGGAACTGTACAGTGACATCTCAGAGTTAGAGTGGGATGTTCAGCCAAGCTGGAAAGGTGTTTTAAGTTGCTGTCAGACTCGAGTTCTTAAATGTTTTGTTACCAGTCTGTGTGTCAATGTTTGGCACGGTCACCACAGTCACAGGAAGGATTCAGAATGACCTTTTAATCCATGTCCTGCCTAAAACTGTACACAAGAAACCCAGAGCCCAAGCTGAGATCCTGCTGTGCTGGATACATACGTGTTTGTTTTAGGGATTGCCAGATGAGCTTCCTGTGGATGGTTCTTCTCTTGACATGCAATCAGTGGTATATTCCTAATCTGTTAATTGCATCATGGATAGCTAAAGGAGATAAGGGGAAGAAGTGGCATGTTTCATGATAAGGAATGAGATATGGCTGAGTACAGTTTGCTCAGGCTTACACGAACCATGGGAGCTGGGAATTGAGGCTGGGCCTCCCAAATGCTGAACCATGGGGCCAACCATCCTCCTTCTCCAGGTTCTGATGTTAAAAAACTTTAAATTGTGAGGGTGTTGCAAAATCAATTTGCATTAAAGATGCTCGTAGTACATTATCTAGAATAACAAAGCAAAGCATCATCTTAGACATTTTATTTATCTAGTGAATAGACTTAATTAAAAAATAGATTTGCTTTAGAAAGTCTGGGGACTTGTCAGCATTTACTCTGGAAGTGCCTCCTTTTTTATTGAACATTATATAAAAAATATTTAACTTCTGTATTACCAAATTTTGAGTCAGTGACATCTTTGTTTAATCAAAATACTGCTAGAAACATCCCTGAAATCTGTGAGCACCAGTTTTTCTAGATCTACTTGATTCTATTTTGGATGAGTTATCTTACCTACTTTGGCATAGATGGTGCTGGAAGATACAGCGTTGAAAACTCTTACATCTTTTATTTTGTTAGCCTTAAAAATCACTATTCTTAACAGAAACCCCACAGAGGAAAATACATTTCACTTTCATTGGAATACTCTCCTAGGAAGACAGAGGATTATAGGGAGGTCTAGTAGGCATTTAATTGCCATCTAAACTTTTTGCATTACCAGAGGGACGGGCTGCAGTTGGTTTGTAGGTATTTTATGTGCAGTGACTGGATGTGTGTCTTCATTTTCTCGACCAAGCTCTTCCATTACAGCTGCAGACTAGGAGCATCAGCGTTTTTCTGTAGTGATGATCCTATATTTTTCCTTAACCCAGTTCTTCGTGTTGGTATTGGATTGCTTTAATTTCTCTCTCTTTGCATCCTAGGTCTCCTTGTGGGAACCCTAGACGTGGTTTTGGATTCCAGTGCCAGAGTTGCCCCGTACCGTATCCTGCACCAGACTCAGGACTCTCAAGTGTACTGGGCAGTGGCCTGTGGTATGTGCTGATGTGACTTACTGGGGACTGGATTTGGGTTATTCCATTGCCTTTTTGGTTCAGATGATCAGTTATACCACATAAGAATATCCTGTGGCTGCTCAGGAAACTGTCTGGAGCTTCTGATGGGGTGGTGAAAAATGCCGGAAATGACAGAACTTCTCAGTGTTGTTTAAACTGTAGTCAAGGAACTGAAGACTCAGCAAAAGGTTCTGTTGCTGCAGATGGTAGGAATTTTCTTTCTTCCAAAAGGTACCTGTTTGCAATGTCATAGTGAGATAATTCAGAGGATAAAGCCATGATGACAGGATTGCTGTGGGATGGTGAATGTTGTGCCAAACCTGCTTACCAGGAGTATGGCACAAGATGGGAACGTGTAATGTTGTTCAAGGTGCCAGAAACTCTTTGGAGAATCTCTGCAGTCTTGATCCAATTTTCTTTTTCCGTATTTCTGGCCTGTGAAATATATTAGAATAGTATTTTTTTCAGCATCAAGGATTCTTGGCCTCTTTTAGTTGAGAAATGTAACTGCTGTGTTGGAATATAATGGTGCAGCTGTGTGATATCTGGTGGTGAACTTTGCTTTAAGTCCTGATGCTTGCTAAAGAGAAAATATCTGCAGACATGTTTGTTAGACCAACTTCGTTTATAATAAGAATCTTAACTTCTCGCTTTATGGGTGAGAATAAAATCAGATCATGAAAAAGTCGTTTGCTGAGCCCACAGATGTTGGTGTCTTGGTTTTCCTGTTCCCACCTTCTCCCAAGGCAACCAACACAATATTGTCCCTGGCAGAGCCACTTAAATTTTGATGAGGTGTTTAGAAGTTTCTGTGTTTCACAGAAACTCAGTTTCCCTTTTGAGGAGGGTGGAGACAGGGAAACAAAATGGCAGGTCAGAAACTACATAGAAAAAGCAGAATATTTAGTGGCCCCGTGTAGTGCAAATCTGTAATTTTGCAATATCTCAGTGAGTGTGTTATTTTTGAACAATTCCAGGAGTGTTTTAGTTGACACCCTCTGTATCTCAGTTCCTTTTAAACAGTGCAGCCTGGGAAAGTGGGGTGGGCTGGGTAACACCCAAATGGAGTTTGAGGAATTATTCTACTGGAATAAATAATGTTGTCTTCAGCCAAAGTATTTTTTTATTATATCTGGTTCTCATTTTGCTGTGGAAGTAAGAGTACTGGCGTTCACTTAAAGTTGTAAATGTATATGGCTCTCTAGTTGAAAAATGCAAATATTTTATTTGCAATTTATTGTGTGTAAATGCTGGTGGGCAGTAGTATGGTCACACATGCAGTGTCAGCCTTTCAGCACTGTGCTCTTATAACCCTCTTTGTAGGAATTGCAGACTTTTACTCCTTCATGCACGTTACTCCAATGTTGTTCTTATAAAGATGTCAGTTATTGAGGCCAGGCTTATTTTAGCAATTTCTCTACTGTCACTTGGTGGGAGATGCAGCTCTTGAAACAAAACAGGATGCAGACTTCATTCCCTGGCTGTTGTTGATGAACCTGTGGGGTTTTTCCACAAAAAAAAAATGGAAAATAATTCTGTGCCCTGTGAACTTGGAGGAGAAAAGACCTTGTTCTGATTTTTTTTCCTTGCTCTTCTCATCATCTTTCTCCCCTAACTAGGTTCGTCTCGTAAAGAGATCACAAAGCATTGGGAGTGGCTGGAGAATAACTTACTGCAGACTCTGTCCATCTTTGACAATGAGGAAGATATCACCACCTTTGTCAAGGGCAAGATACATGTAAGTGACGTGTTTCCCTGCGGGATTCCAGATCCTGAGAAAGAATGGGGAGATGGTTTTGAGGATTTTCTTACCCTTTTTTATCTTTTTCAGTCATACATAGCCATGAAATTGTCATGGAACACACACAGCATTGTCAGTATCAGGTCAGAGTCAGAACTGGACAAATGTGTTTGGGGGGAAAAGGTGTGACCAGTAGATCTCAAGGAACAGCCTGTTTATGATGCTCCTACTAATTACCATATAATACCTCTTTAAATTCTAGCTGATTATACCTTTAATGCAGGGAGAATGTTTGACAAGAGTTCACCTAGCGACAAATTCAAGAGAGAGAATTCTGGTTTGCAAACAAAGTGCTTGCCCTGCCACACTGGTCTGAAAGGCATCTGGGTAAAGGAACTGCACCCCAACTTCCACTGTCTTTCTAGTCAGACAGGTGACTCTTGTTGTGCAGTTGACACACTTCAGATTCTCAGCCCACAAATCCTCCAGTGTAGAAGTTTATAAATACAGTTCTTTATTGAACAGCAGAAATTTGAGTCTTTTTCAGCTCTTCTGTCAGATTCTTTGTATTTTCTCTGTGTGTCTGTGCAAGAGAGAAATTGTGGTCATTTGTTTTTCCTTCTGGCCAGTCAGGATCTGACAGACTGCAGCATTCTGCCCTTCCTGGTAGATGATCTTCTTTCCACTGAAGAAGCACGTATGCAAGGGAAAAGAGACTTCAGTTCTCGTGCAGGGTGTTCCGGGTGTTCCCAGGAGCCATGAGGAGCTCAGTCAAACGTTAAACATGAGTGCTTGTGGCACGTGCTCAGGAATAGATCCAGATCCCGGACTCCCCCCATTATCTGACTGCCTTTTCTGTATGTCTTTCCTGTTTCTCTGACGTGACAGGACTGAAACTGCTGGCTCATGTTTCTTCTTTGTGACTTCCGGATTGCTGCTGTGGCCCTTTGCTGTATGTTATGCATGTCAGCAGGCAGGTTCCCTTCCAATTCTTCCCCCTCTCCTCTCGTGTCCTTTCAGGGCATTATTGCTGAAGAGAACAAGAATGAGCAGCCCCAGAGTGAGGAGGATCCAGGTAAATTCAAAGAGGCCGAACTGAAGATGCGGAAGCAGTTTGGGATGCCCGAGGTGGAGAAGTTGGTCAATTACTATTCCTGCAGCTATTGGAAGGGACGGGTACCCAGGCAGGGTTGGCTGTACCTCACTGTCAATCACCTCTGTTTCTACTCTTTCCTACTGGGCAAAGAGGGTGAGTTATGAGCCTGCTAGTTGTTTTTCTGTCATTTCCTATGATCTTTTCGAAGCAGTTGATGTTTTGTGTGAACTCCTTTTTAGGCTGACGGGTTTTTTTCCTCTTAGGAATCCTTGAGC
This sequence comes from Pseudotriccus pelzelni, assembly GCA_035584735.1. Classification (NCBI taxonomy): domain Eukaryota; kingdom Metazoa; phylum Chordata; class Aves; order Passeriformes; family Tyrannidae; genus Pseudotriccus; species Pseudotriccus pelzelni. The sequence goes on along the minus strand of JAWMRA010000028.1, from coordinate 11,205,497 downwards.
TGTGGCTCAGCCCATAGATTGCTGTCACAGGCTGTTTGTACTGAATGCTTGAGTCATTTTTCAAAACATTTCTCAAGTTGTGCTCAAGTTTTATTCAGATTGGATTACTTTTTACAAGTTTTACTCAGAGTGGATTAGAGAAACTTGGTGAGTTTTACCTGGTACAACTGCCAGGACCCCATATTTACAAAGCTTGAGCTCCTGAGTACAGAGCTAATTTCCTGGAAAGAATTAATGAAAACTTGAGTAATTGCAGTTGAAAGCATTTACTGGATGGGAGATAGTCCTTTTAGAACTGCATTATTTCTAGTCTAGTTAATCCCAAAGATTATTTCCAAGTATTTTTGGAGAACCCAGCAAAAGTATGAAGAAAAGAATTGCCCATGTGTAAGAGGGGGAAAAATGTTGCTATGCTGAGAGCATGGTAGCTGCTTGACCTTAATTTCTGATTGATTGCTGTTTTGCCTCAAGTTGTAATAACAGTATTTTTTAATTTTTTTCCCCAGTTACACTGGTGATCCAGTGGGTGGATGTAACCCAGCTAGAAAAAAATGCTACACTGCTGTTCCCTGAGTGCATTAAGGTAAACACGAGGGACAGTGAACTCTATTTTTCCATGTTCCTCAACATCAACGAGACATTCAAGCTGATGGAGCAGTTGGCCAACATTGCCATGCGGCAGCTGCTGGATAACGAGAGCTTCCTACAGGACAAGTCTCTCCCAAAGCCCAGGAAGCCTCTTAAGAACATCTCTGCATTAAAAAGGTATATGTTTGCAGCAGTGAGGAAAGAAGATAGACAGTAGAGGACTGTAATAATAAGTCTGCATTACTTTGTAGCTCCCAGGTGCCACTGGGGTTTCCTCGCATCACTTATTTCAGCCATTAGCCCTCTGCCTACTGTCTTTTGTTCCCATCCCAAACTAGAGCTGAATTTACACACACCCTCGTGACTTCCTCTTGCATGACTAGGCACTGCTGGAAGGATTTTTCAACTAGAAACTGCCGAAAGTCCTATGTTTAAAAAAGTGAAAGAAAATTACACCAGCCCCTTTGTCTGAAGTTGAAGGTTTATAAAAAGTAACTTAGATTTGTATTGTAAAAAATCCTCCCACTGGGGGCTGTTCTCTGTAGTATAGATGCAGCATTTAAGTTTTGCGGATGCACTTGCATATTTTATCTTACATTGCAGGACATACCTTGTCAGTGAGGCATGTCTGGAGTCAGGATTGCATTTCAGTTAGAGAAAGGAATGCTGAGAATACACAGTACAGTCTGAAGGTTGTGGTTGGAACTCAGCATTAGTGTTTGAGTGGGTTTTTCAAGTGAGGAAAAAAAACCTGTGGGTACTACCCTTTACTTTTCCCCAGAGACCTGGATGCTCGAGCCAAAAATGAGTGCTACCGTGCCACTTTCCGGTTGCCCAAGGATGAATGCCTGGATGGACACACAGACTGTACCTTGTGGACACCATTCAACAAGACACATATTCCTGGCCAGATGTTTGTTTCCAACAATTACATCTGTTTTGCCAGCAGGGCAGAGGAGGCCTGTCATCTCATCATTCCTCTCAGGGAGGTGGGGATTTCTTAGCCATGTATTGAGACTACAGGCCTTTCTTGTCTTTTTTGTGCTTCTGTGTTTTGTGCTGTGCTCTCTAGATAACGGAGAACGTGCTAGGTCCAAATGGCCCTTGTCTTTGTGTTCTAGGTGACCATAGTTGAGAAAGCAGATAGTTCCAGCGTCTTGCCCAGCCCTCTGTCCATCAGCACTAAAAGTAAAATGACTTTCTTCTTTGCCAATCTGAAAGACCGAGATTTCTTGGTGCAGAGAATCTCTGACTTCCTGCAGAGGACACCGTCCAAGAAACCATGTGGCATCGACAGGGAGTGGAAGTGGAATTTGGCTGATGCCAGTTGCGAGGTACTAAGGAAATAGCTGGGAGGAACTTTTCAGGGCAGTGCTCCTTACAGTGTGTTAGCAGTGCTTGTTTGCAGCCAGTGCTGTCTCTGTTGGCCGTTAGCAGAGGAGGAGGCAGCCTGAGCTCAGACACTTTCTGTTCTGTTGTTCAGGAGGTTCCAGAGCTGCCTTCCAGCAGCCCACTGGCCATCAGCCCCATGTCTGCTCTCGCCCATCGACCCGTCAACTTCTGTGCTGGGGAAGTGCCAACAGCCTCACAGGGACTGCTCAAACTCTTCAGAAGGAACTCTGAGGAGCTCTCTGGACCCAAAGGGGTAAGTAGTATTTTAATGTAAAACAATTAACTTTAAGAAGTTTGCAGATTTCCTGGTCTTCTCAAAGAGCGAAAATGCATTTTGTCCCTGGTCAGTCCTGCAGTGTCACTGCTGTGTCTGTCACAGGGATAGTGCTGCATAGATGGAACCAAACCCTCAGCTTACTTTGTCAGTACTGACACACCTGAGATAGTTGACTAGAGGCTGGGAAATTAGCACTACTAGTATTATGGGATGTGAATTCATGGCTGTGAGGAACTACTTTTCTTCATATCAAGAGTGTAGAGATCTGGTATCTCTGCTTGTTGGTTAATCATCATAGTCTATGGTTCTGCTTGCAGTTATGTGGAGATTTACAAGGTGTAGTGCCATTGCACAGCCCATGTTAGTGTTGGAAAGACTTGACTTTAAGCAAGGGCAGAAATGATTCAGAAGAGGGGAGATTAACATATACACCCTTCAGCAAAAAAAAAAAAGAGAAGATTTAAATGTCACAATGCATTTCTCATGTGAAATGCAGGCCTGAGTGAGTTGTATGCAGAAATCACCTGTCCTACAAACATAAAAATGCATTAATCTCCTAAAATAGCCATATGTGTTCCTATGAAGGCAAAGGAGAAGATGAAGGAAGAGTCTTGGAACATTCATTTCTTTGAATATGGGCGAGGGATGTGTATGTACCGCACTGCCAAGACAAGGGAGCTGGTGCAAAAAGGAATCCCAGAGAATCTTCGTGGAGAGCTGTGGCTCCTTTTCTCAGGTATGATGTTCTGCTGCATATTTTGACAGCAAGGAAGAATAAACTTTCTGCTCCTCTCAAGGGAAAAGGTATGAATCTTAGCTCATTTCAGAAGAAATTAATGACAAGTTGACTCCACCTGAATGATACCTCATGGTGGTTTTTTTGCCAAAAATACAATCACAGTCAAGAAATAACTTTCTTTTGAGCCTGGTAGCTGCTTGGCCTCCTTTGTCTGTGTTTCAGTGTTGGGGCCTAGACTCTAACAGGGGGATTTAATAATGAGTTTGTTCCCATACTTTCACATCTGTTCGTAGTTGATGAGTTCACGCGGTGCTTCTTGGCTCCCTCATCTCTGAAGCTGTGGGCATAAAATCTGTATTCCAGAGCTCCAGAGGTAAAGTAGTATTTGCCATTTCAGGGGCTTGGAACGAGATGGTGACTCATCCTGGTTACTATGCAGATCTTGTGGAAAAGTCAATGGGAAAGTACAATCTTGCTACAGAGGAAATTGAGCGAGATCTGCACCGCTCTATGCCAGAACACCCTGCCTTCCAAAATGAGTTGGGAATTGCTGCCCTCCGGAGAGTCTTAACAGCTTATGCATTCAGAAATCCAACAATTGGGTACTGTCAGGTAAGAAGGAAGTCTTAAACTTGTTAGTCCTATGCAGTGACCATGATTGACTTGGTCATTTTCTGCAGGTTTTTTGTTCAGTTTCAGGCTTTTCCTTCATGCTGTCCATGTGGTGGTGGGACCGTAGTAAAGAAGTCGTTATGTTGCAACATCTCTTAAATACCTTTTGAATACAACATTTAAGTAGACTTTTCATTTGGTTGTTGGATGTAATGTCAGAGTCTTTACTAGTTTTCCTGCCAGAGCTTTCCACGGTTCAGCGAAAACATCTTCTGGTTTCATTAAAAAGAGCAGTTAAATAACTGATGTGGGTGGTATATTGAAAGTTAAGCCAGTTGCTGGTTTGTGAAACAACTTTGTGGAAATTCAGGTTCATTTTGTGTATTTCTGTGGTATTAAAGGTTCTCATGTTCTGTTATGACCAAATTGTTACCAAGCTTTTTATGAAAACTCTGAAAATTATTCTTAGTCGCACTGTTTTCTGAAAGTGCTTGACAAAAGGTCACCATATTATTTGCTGCCTCACAAAAAGAGGAACTGAAAACAGGAAGGTACATTGGTTTAAGGGCGTCCATTGACTCAGATACCAGTGAGAGGTGGAAATAGATGTGACTCTTAGTGACAGTTTGCCATATTCGTGGTTTTGAAGTTTAGCTGGTCTGCAATGGCAGAGGTTTCATGAAGACCTTCTTGTTTTTCTCCTGTGCCTGTGTACTTGACTGTGCTGGCTCACAGGCCATGAACATTGTTACGTCGGTGCTGTTGCTCTACTGCAACGAGGAAGAGGCTTTCTGGCTCCTGGTGGCTTTGTGTGAGCGGATGTTGCCGGATTACTACAACACAAGAGTAGTGGGTGAGTCTTTGTCAAATTCATGCTGGAGCCTGGATTTTCAGCTGCAGTTGCACCAGCATCTCCCAGGAGCATTTTGTTGTTCAGACTTAATTAAATGTGAAGCATTTTAAAGATGAGGAAGCACAACCCTGTTCCATTTGAAGTCGCAGGTGTGTGATGGAGGCACAGGAGGAGACACTACAGGCTACCAAGGTAGTAATTACCTTGTAGTAACAAGGAAGATGAAGTAACTAAAAATTGGTAGCAAGGGGGGACCATTAGTAGTAAGGAGGCTTATCCAGAAGAAAATTCTTGAGTTTTGGTTTTACCCATCTGAATGATGTATTAAATTTGTGAAATAGTCTCTTAGGAAAGGTTAGCAAAAGCATTGTTTCATGGGCTTTTGAAGTGGGTCTCTATAACAAAATTATAGTTTAGTGTAAATACCATAATATCAGTAATGCTCTACCTCTCCATGCAGAGAAAATGCATCAGTCAGTGAGAGGTTCTGTGTCTACATGCTCTGCAATGTAGGAATAGTCTTTATCTGAGGATGTTGGTATTATTGCGAATGGGGAAGAAAATTAAATGAATGTCTTAATTTTAGTTCTGATTCTCGGAGGCTTACATGAAATAAAGTGGACTCACACTGTTTTGTTTAATAATTTGTTAGCTTGGGTGTAGTACCGTGATACCACCAGTTTGAGTTCTACTGTTGTTTCTTTTGTCTGTTTCAGGTGCACTGGTGGACCAAGGGATCTTTGAAGAACTTACACGAGAGTATCTTCCACAGCTGTCAGAAAAGATGCAGGACCTGGGAGTGATTTCCACGATATCCCTGTCCTGGTTTCTCACTCTCTTCCTCAGTGTCATGCCCTTTGAGAGCGCCGTGGTCATTGTCGACTGTTTTTTCTATGAGGGAATCAAGTTTATCCTGCAGGTGTCACTGGCCATACTTGATGCCAACATGGAGAAGTTGTTGAAGTGCTGTGATGAAGGTGAAGCCATGACTATTTTGGGCAGGTACCATTCACTGTTCTTATTTATAACTGATTAGTGACAGTGCCCTTTTAGTCATCCTCTCTTTCTACCTAATTCCGTTACACAGCAGGTCACAAATAACACCCTAAGATGAAACTTGAGCTCCAGAGAGGTTTGCTGTTGCTTTCTACAACAGCTGAAATTAATTGTTAGCTCAACTATGGAGCAATCCCATATTTCTGGAATTGTTTGTTTTGCAGCGTAATACCTTCCTGTATCTCAGTTTGAATCTGAACTCTCAGAGGTTGTTTATTTGAAATTCACATAATTCTGCTCTGCTATTAGGAACAGATCCTGGCAGGAATTGCCTTCTGGAAAAATAAAACTTTGTCAAGAGATATCTCCCAAGTCTTACAAATGTAAGATTTTCGTGTTTGAAATGGGAATCTCTTCTGTGTGCAGCAAGATATTCAGCTTATGAGTAGAAGCCCACTTTCAGAAGAGTAGATACCCCAAAAATAAGGTGAAAATCAACTTTACTTCAGACACTACTCTCAAGAGTCTTGCCTCTGTTCTCTTTTTTCCCTCACAGATACTTGGACAATGTAGTTAACAGACAGAGCGTCTCTCCCCCTATTCCCCACTTGCACGCCTTACTGACGAGTGGAGATGACCCACCACTGGAAATCGACATCTTTGAACTCATCAAAACATCCTATGAGGTGAGGCTCTGGCTTAGTTTTTGCCCAAGAGATTTTTCTCTACTAACATCCCATTTTATATACTTTGTGCAGCCAGAATTTGAACAGTGCCGATAGCTTGAGGTGCTTAAGGATTTGCAGGCTGAAGCCATTATTCCACCTGCTTGGTGTGAGTAGAATCTGACACTGCTGACTGTTGTGGATTACAAAGAGTCTCTCCCACACCAGTGGGAACTTAAAATGAAGCGTGCAAATAACTAAAAAGTTACAGGCTGGAGTTTTCTTCCTGCTTTGCTTAAAAAGTCTCCATTCTTACTTGTATTTGAGGACTGCCAGTGCCGTGGAGGTAAGGAGGGAAATTCAGGGCAAAAATTGTGAGGTAAAGTGCAGAACCATGGAAGCATTGCAGTCCACATGCATAGGATTCCTCAGCTGTGACCCATGCTGTAGTAATAGGAAGATGATCCCAGAATGGTGCCAGTGCTGTTGAAATACCTCTGCATTGGTGGAGGTAGACCTCATTACTTATACTGAGAACAAACTCATAAGAAATTTGATTCTGAATGATGGAAAAAAGACCAATGAGAGAACTGGTGTTTGACATTCTCTGCTGTGCTTTGTAAAGTGTGGGATCATTTCCCTTTTCATCTCCTGTTTTTCATCCTGTCCCCTTCCAGCTGTTTACAGTCAGGCAGCTATCATTTCACTGCATATTTTGTGTGCTTCTTCAGGTCTACCTTCTCTGTTCCTGGTTTCCTTTTATCAGAGTGCCACCAAATTCATATTATATGTCTGACCTAGTCATTAGAAAAACCTCTTGACTTCGGCATTCCCAGCTGAATCCCATGGGGCTCCCTAGAGGAAAAAGACAGGGCTGGAATAAATGACAACCTGTCCATTGTCTTGTTTCTGCCACAGTACAGGACCTGTATTTCTATCAGTCCTGACAGATCCTTTTTCAGCTGTTCTGTAAAAAGCTCTGATGTTGGATTTCTTGTGAATTCTGAATTACTTTTCTTGCAGGACAGGGGGGAATAGGGAATAGAGCTCAAGTTTTTTCTCATCTTGCTGCTGGTAAAAGGCTTCTAGTGGGTTGAGATCATCTCTGAGGGGGTAGTACACTTGTTAAAGAACATGTTGGATTGTTCTTTTTTTAGAAGATGATGTTGACCTGGTCTGCTTCCTTTTTTTGTAGAAATTTAGCAATCTGAAGGCAGATGACATTGAACAAATGCGTTTTAAACAAAGGCTGAAGGTGATCCAGTCTCTGGAGGATACAGCCAAGAAGAGCGTGGTATGTGACTCCCAGATTGAATGAGCTACCAAATGGCACAGTCATGGAATGTGTTTTGCTGTCAGCATCAAGAAACTGCACTGTAGCTGTGGCATAGAGGGAGATAATAGGCCTTGTTGTCATCTCCATTGCCCAGTGGTATCTGTTTTTACTGCTTGCCTGGAATCTTTGAGGAAAAGCTTGCTAGCAGATAATGATTTCACTGCCATTTAGAGAGCAGGCAAGTGCATTACAGAACTTTACAGAAGACTTTGTGGCCAAAGGGGAGTGTCTGTATCTATTGCCATTATCTCCCATGTCCCAGTGGAGAACATTACCCAGGTGTTTATTTCACTGTTGTTTTTCAATGCATCCGAGTCAAACGTCTGAAGATAAAAACAAGAGGAAGGGGCAACACAGCCTGCTCAGTCAGGTCTGCACAAAGAGGAAATAAGCACAGTGATATTTTGTCTAACTACTTGAAACATCAGCAGTTTCTTCTTGACTGCAAACTGTCTTCCTGACCTGTGTCCACGGATATTAGAATGGTTACGTTTCCCTTCCCATCCTGTGTCATATTTCCTTGTACTTGGTTTCTTCTCTTCTATGTTATACAGATTTTTCAGTGAGTTGTATTTAATTTTTCTACCTTCATATAAATTGTTCTCTCTATTTTATCCCTGACTGCAGGTCCGAGCTGTGTCTGGTGACATCGGTTTCTCTATTGAAGAACTGGAAGAGCTTTATGTAGTGTTCAAGGTATATATTTTTAAAAGAGTGATATTGCCCAACAGCATTTATCAAAGTCACTGCAAACTCAGTTGCACTGTACTCAGAAAGAGACTTAGTTCTAAAACCTGCATGTTCCCTTTGCAATGAAGCCTCAGCATCACTTTGTTAAAACCTGAAATAGTGTTTTGTATTTTTCCCTTTAAATTGTTCTTTGTGTTTTTCCCAAAATCCCTGACTCTTCCTTCATTTCAAACTATTTTGTAGTGAAATAAGGCTGAGAATAATGAGGGACATAAAGCGTGCCCTGCAGTGTCTATTCCTGAGCTGTAACGAAGCCTCCACTGCTGTGGGTCGCTGTGCTGCAGTAGAATCCCACCTGTTGATCCTTTTCCCCCAAAGGCCAAGTACCTGATGAGCTGTTACTGGGGGAACAACCGCGCCGCCGCCGCCGCCCGCCGGGATCAGAGCCTGCCGTACCTGGAGCAGTATCGCATAGACATGGAGCAGTTCAGGGACCTGTTCATCAGCCTCACACCCTGGGCCTGTGGGGCACACACACCTGTCCTAGCAGGGCGGCTATTCCGGCTTCTGGACGAGAACAGGGATTCTCTCATCAACTTCAAGGAGTTCGTGACAGGAATGAGTAAGTGGGGTTTTTGGAGAAGGTGGGATATTACAAAAAATGTTCCTGTCCTTCTCCAAGAAGAGAACTAAAAGGAGATAATTGTGTGTACACTGTCACGAGGGGAGGGTGACAGGAAGCCTCAAGCTGAACAAAATACACCTTTTTGGTATGGCTTTGCTTCTGCACAGGACTTTGAGCATCAGCGTTTCCTCGTTGTATAGGAAATCGTTCTGGTTTGAGCCTGTGAGTCGAGGGTGATTCTTTATCCCAAGTGTCATTTTTCTTGACCTTTTTTTTTTTTATTTGCAGGTGGGATGTACCATGGTGACCTCACTGAAAAACTCAAAGTACTGTACAAACTGCACCTGCCTCCTGGTGAGTGAGTGGTTCTGTAGATTGCTGCTACTGAACACAGTCTGTTCTGACATGCAGTTGAAATGGGATGCCTCATGAGTTTCACTAATGAAGTGGGGGATACTGCTGTTCAGTTAGCTTAGAGACCTTAACATTTGCTTCTCTGTGAATACAGCTCTGAATCCAGAGGAGACAGAATCTGCTTTGGAGGCCACAAGTTATTTCACGGAGGATGTGACAACAGAAGGTAAAGCAACACTGCTGCCTTTGCCTCTCAGTTTAGGCAGGAGTTGCAACATAGATCCATGTGCTGTGGACAGTGATTTTGTGCAAGGCATGGTCTCATGCTGGCAATGCGTTAAGGTTGCCAGTGTGTTCGAGCTCACTGTCTTTGTTGCATGATGGGGAAGAAGTGTGGAGCTAAAACTCCTCGGTGCCCATTCCATGCAGGATACAGCATGCTCTGAAGCACAGTCATAGGCTGCTGAGGAGGAGCAGTGTGCTTTCACCAGCCCCTGTCTCCCACCATGATTTAGGTTTTTCATGCAAGTCTCATTGTCTCTCTTGTTTTTGTTTCCTTCTCTCTGTCTGTCTACGTCTGGCCTTTTCTTCTGTTTTATCTGGGATATTGTCCCCTCAACCCCTTTTTCTGCTGCTCAAGTATCTCCTTTTGTCTCAGAGCTGGATATCTGCCTGCACTGTGAGTCTCAAGGTCAGTCCATGGGTTATGTGCATGCATTGAGCATGACTATGGTGCTGATACCACCTGCCAGCACCAGTGTGCTGATGTAAATACTCTGAAATTGTTGCTGCTGCTCCTCTCTTGTGACATTCTCACGATTAATAAAGGTCTATAAGTAATTAAATATCTGTCAGTATATTCCACCTATTGAGTTTCAGCCCTGGTCAGATAGGTTTTGTCTGGCTTCTTTCAATTGAATTTATCTCACCCTAGAAACTGGTGGTTGAAAATATGCTCAGAATAAACTGGGGTGAGGTTCTAGGCTTGCTGGCCCGTGTAGGTGATCCCTGGGCCTACTGCACAGTCTTCTAATTTAAAGGAATAAGGATTCATGCCATTGAATTGAAAACCTGTTAGCAGACTAGTTTACTGCATTTCTTAAAATACAGTTTTAGGATTTGTCAAGTAGGAGGTCAAAGTTTATCAGTCATGCTAAATGTTTACCAGAATACAGTGATGCTTAAAAATTATGTGAGTAAGTATAAGAGGTATCTGTGCAGTTGGTGCTAGGTAGCTAAATTAACAGTCAGAGTTGGAACCAAGATTTCCCATCTACTCCAGTGACAGTGTAGGGAACCAGAAGAGAAGTTTGTAAAGTCAGACTGCAAATTGCTCCTCAGGTGTTAGTTCAGTCAGTGAACCGTGGTGAGTGTAGGTATTAGTCACTTATGTGCTCAGTAGTGGTTTGGGGGTTTTCCGTTCATTATCTTGCTTTGGGTGACTGAACTTCCTTGTCTCTAGGCCATCACATTGCTTAACTGCCTTTCATATCTGTCTTTCACCTTTAAGAGCTCTGCCCTCTACCTCAGCTCTTCAACCCACGTTTTGAGTGTGGCTCTTTATCCAGCTCATCCCATCAGCCTCTTGCTTCCATCCTGTTCTGTTTAGTCCTCTAAACATGATGTGGGAGTGTGAGATCTAACTTCTATTAAAAATATTCTTGTATCATTTTATACTGAGTTTTCAGGTTCTTTGTGTGTTGTATTGCTGAAAAACAATTATTAATTGTTATTTTATAATTCCATAATTTTTTAGAAACCCAAGAAGATAAAGGAAGGAGAAGTGAGAATGGTCCAGAAAAAGGTAATTTCATCATCCATTACACCACATTCTAGTCTCGTCTCTCTCATATTATAAACTGTTCATTGTCCCATGCTGATCAAGGAGACCTTTCAGTGTCCGTTGTGGACAGAGGTGAAGTGGGAGGTGAGCTGAGAAATAAATCTCTTACGCCTTACTGCTCCACCTCTTGTACATACCAAGATCACAGTGTTTGTAAATCATGTTGGGTAAGTTGTCAGCTCATAGAGTTCATTTATGAGAAGTCAAACTGATGCAGCACTGTTAAAATTTTTGCTCTGCTGAGCTGGATCGGATAAACCAGCAGAAAACAACACAGCATTCCTGGTATATGCTTTCCTGGACTGTCAATAAAACCTGCTTCCAGCCTGATTTTTGCTGGCACAGCATTCACTTTTTAAGTCTGAAACCATTAACCACCTCAGTAGTGGCTTGTTCTTGCCTTGCAGAGGAGAAGGGTACCAGTCCACAGGACTATAGATACTACCTGAGAATGTGGGCCAAGGAAAAAGAGTCCAAGAAAGAAACCATTAAGGACCTTCCCAAAATGAGCCAGGTAAGAAGTGCCATGTGAAGGTTTCCAGTTTAGTGGGGAATTCAGCAGGATGTGCTGCCACTGTGCCAGCATGCTCAGTCCTTGGCTGTAGCTTGCCCAGCTGTTCTGGTCTGGTGAACTTCAGAACCTCTAATTCCACACGTTTCTGTTGAATTCCACAGTGGATGATGCAAACTGCTTTGTTTCAACCAATCAGGTGTGTTGGATTCCTCCCAGGCCAATTTTTCCTGTAAGAACTGCAGCCTGTGTTTTTCCCTCTAGTGCAGGGTGTCTCAAATATGCCATCAGTCACAGAAACTTGTTGTCTTTCTCGGTTTTGCGTTGCCTTGGGTTACAGCTGCTTGGTGGAGAGTGAAGAATGTGGTTACAGAAAAGACAGTCAGGTGACTGGTGTGATCTTTTCTGTCTCTGACTTCCTTGATGGGTGCTACATAAACCAGTTTGTAAATGCTTAAGCAGCTGACCACAGAAGAGTAACAGAATAGAAGTAAAACTTGAGGTTTTCTCAGCTCTGAATATGTGACTACTCTGTTCATTTGCCAGCAAAAAACCCACTCCTGTTGAAGTGCCAGCTGTGTCTCAGTGTAGCCACTACAGCAGAGAGAGGGGAGTTTGCCTGTGTCAGACTGTTCTGAGTCAGTACAGTCAGTTGCCACTTACTTGGTGGGGAGGCAAATAAACAGTGAGTCATTCGAGATGGTGCCTGTTGCTTCATCAGCCACTGAAAACTTTTCAGCCTGAAGTACAATTTTTTGGTCTTTCTCTTTTAAAGGAACAGTTCATAGAATTATGCAAGACCCTTTACAACATGTTCAGCGAGGACCCCGTGGAGCAGGAGCTGTACCATGCCATCGCCACTGTGGCCAGTCTCCTCCTGAGAATTGGGGAGGTTGGCAAAAAATTCTCCAACAGGCCCACTAGGAAGTCTGAGGATTGCAAAGCAAACAATACCCAAGATCCTGTGAGTGAAGAGGAGTCACCAACATCTGAACAGAGTCAGAATTCGGCAGTGGAGCAGCAACCCCAAGCTGACCATGAGGACAAAGCCAGTGTTGATGCTCAGCCTGAAAAAACACAGCAGGAAAACCAAACTCTGGGAGATGTGTCGGGGGAGGGACAAGGCTCTCCTTTACAGCTGCTATCAGATGATGAAACCAAAGATGATATGTCCATGTCCTCCTACTCCATGGTCAGCACAGGCTCCCTGCAGTGTGAGGACATTGCGGACGACACGGTCCTGGTGGGCTGCGAGGGCAGCAGTGCAGCTGCCAGGTACGGCAGCACCATTGACACTGACTGGTCCATCTCCTTCGAGCAGATCTTGGCCTCCATGCTGACAGAAACAGCCCTTGTAAACTACTTTGAGAAAAAGGTCAACATTCTCCAGAAGATCAAGGATCAGAAGAAGGTAGAGAGGCAGTTCAGTTCGTCCAGTGACTATGAACTTTCCAACGTGTCAGGGTGAACTCAAGAAAGCAGGAGTTGTCTTTTGGAGATAAAACAGGAAGGTAACGTGGCAGATGGCAGGATGGTTTGGTATTTTCTGTTTGGGGTTTTTTTTGTTTAATCAGAGACCAGTAACTACACAATTACAATAGATTCCAATTCATAAGGGGCTTCTGACAGTGACTGTTTTGTGTAGGTGCTTCTTTGGCTACTCTGGCTGACAGAATTAGATTTACATTCTGGAGAGCCATTAGAACCTAATAGCCCCTGACATATAGAATTACCACCATAAATTATGCATGTCTGCCTTTTGCTGTCTTTTATTTTGATGAAGTTTTATTTCAGACAGTAACTGCTCCTTGCCTGCCCTTGTTTGCTGTAGGTTCCTGGGTAACTTGCACAGCAGATGCAGCCTGGCTTGAAACCGTGCTTACCTCTGGCTGCCAGTCCGAGAGCTAATGCAGTGTAGTCGAGTGCTGTAGGACCCTGACCTATAAATAATCTTGTAAGTCCTTCTTGTAAGCTGTTCTGTGACTCAGCAGCTATAAAGCAGATGTTCCCCACTGCTCCCAGCACCCTCAGATCTAAACACAGACATTGCTCAGACCTTCAGGTTTCTTTCAGATGTGGTTTGGCATTTTCATAGTGTACGATCACTTACTTTCTCCTTCAGCATTCAGGAGTTTTCAGACAAACCCGGTTTTCTAGCATTTGTTTTTCTGATCATCTGAAAGCCATTGGTTTTAGTTTGCCTGGGAAGCCACAAGCTCCTTGACTTCAGTGCAGAAGTAATACTGAGTCAATCAGTGGGCTCATGATGGTTATTATGAGGGAATAAGTTCCTAAATTAGAAGTCAGTGACTCAGCCTCAGTGTTCCAGGGCAGTGGCACACTGGTCTGCTGGGCTTTCCCTATTGGTACATTCACTGTTTATTGATGATTCTCCATTTTTGCTGGCTAGTGATGGGTCCAGTTTTTAGGTGGACCTCTAAGAATACTCTGATCAGTCAGCCCTCACAAATGCTCAGGGCAGGAAGGTGTGCAGGAGTGTTGTGCCACACACTGCTGCTCAGTGGGCCCTTTCTGAAGTCCAGCAGTGGATGTGCTCTTAGAAACTTCTGCACATCCAAGGGTATTTATACTTAAAGAGGCAGAATTCAGAGCAGCGTGGCCCTCTGCCATCAGCCCGCTATGGGAAACCTCGACACTAGATCTCGTTCCAGTTAGAGTCAAAATAACTGGGAGACTGAGGGAGTGCTCCTTTAAATCAATTAAAACTAGAGGAAACTAAAAGCTGCCCTTCTGCTAGCAGGGCGTGTGCTCCAAGGAAGCAGAATTAATGCTGTTACTACAGATAAACTCATCTCAGCACGCAGGCAGTGACCCTGCAGGGCCAGGGGGAGAGGCGCTGCTGCTCGGCCAGAGCAGACCCTGCACTGAAGGCAAGGTTTGATCCAGCTTTTGGCTGGCATTTGGAATAAAAGGGTAGGGAGGACACGTACAATATAAGGGTAGGAAGGACACGTACGTGGATGTTCCCATTTAACACTACTCGGTGTGCTACTCAGTGTTAATTCATCCTCGTGACATTCTCAGTGTGTATTCACAGCTGGTACATACTTCTTATTTCTCTGCCTCCTCTGTCCTGTATCACCGGAGAGCAGCCATTAGTAAAACTGCTTTTACTAATTATTCAGTAATTTATTGTAATTTTTTTAAAGTGCAAATAATACATGTGATTTTACACTGTCAGTCTTATCTGTCATGTATTCAATAAATGAACCAGAATCCTACTGGTTGGCTATTTGGCTGCCTTTTATTTCTCTCAGCTCATGGAATATTGCTGGTTCTTTATCCAGGGTGGTTATTGAAAGGAGCAGGCTTGATGGGACCGCTGTTTGACCTACCTTCCTTTCTTTTCTTTCTCTCTTTCTCTCCTCCTCCTTTCTTTTCCTTCTTTTTTTTTCCCCCTCTTTCTTTCCTTCTTTCTTTTCCTTCTTCCTTTCCTCTTTTCTTCCTCCTTTCCTCTTTTCTTTCTTTCCTTCCTTCTTCCCTCGTCCTTTCTTTCCTCCTTTTCTTTTTTCTTATTTTATTTCTTCTTATTCATTTTTTGTTCTACATTTTTTCCCCCTCTCTCCTTATTCTTTATTTTCTTCTTTTTTTTTTCTTTCCTCGCTTCCCCCTTTCTTCCCTTCTTTTCTTTTTCCCCCCTCTTTCTTTTCTCCCTTTCTTTCACCCCTCTTCCCTCCCTTTTTATCTTTATTCTGTACACTTTTTATTTGAAGCCGTGTGCGGGGAGTGAGTGTCGGTGCGGGGCTGTGTCGGTGCGGGACGGGTCGCTGTCCGTGTCCCGCCGCCAGGGGGCGCTGTGCGCCCCGCGCGGTCACGTGCCCGCCATGGCGGGGCCGTTCCGCGTCCTGCGGTGCTGCCGCTGCCGCCGCTTCCAAGTGCACCCGGTGGGATGGGATGGGATGGGATGGGGCGGGATGGGGTGGGATGGGACGGGAGCTGCGCGCCCTGACCCCTCACTGACCCCCCTGCGCCCTGGCAGGCGAAGCGCGGCGGGCGGTGGAGCTGCAGCGTGTGCGGGCAGCGGCAGGCCGCGCTCAAGGTGAGGGCGGCCCCGGCCCCGGCCGCCCCCTCGGGGCTGCCCCGGGGGTCCCCTCGCCTCACCCGCTCCCTCCGCCCCCGCTCCGCTCCTTCCCTGCAGGTCTACGGGCAGGGCTCCGGCCCGGACTGCAGGCGCCACGTCCAGAAGTTAAACTTGCTGCAGGGAGAGGCGGAGGAAGCGCTTGGCTGGACATCTTGGTGCGGTGTTTAATCTTTATCCGTGTATTTCTTTTAATGTGCTGCAGCTGATGCGAGTGCTCTCACACTGGGTGCCTGTTTGTTACCCAGTCAGAGCTCACGGGAGGGTTTTCTGGCCTCTTGTGAACCCCAACCCTAACCCAGTTTTGTCTTCACCTCAAATGAACAAGCTCCTTGTTAGATTAAGTGTCCCAGCATGTTTCTTTTGACAAGACCTTTTTTTCATGTAAGTGATCAATAGCATGTGTTGGTCATATACCCATCAATATATATACAATAGGGTTTGGATTTGTTGTGTTGGGGTTTAGTTTGGGGTTTTGTTTGCTTTGTTTTGTCTGCTTTTTCTTATGATGATGACCTGACTGTGGAGATGTCCATTTTACAGATTACAATCCGCACCAGATTACATCCTCAGAGAGGAAACATCATCCACCCAACCTAACTGTTGGCATTTAGGGGGTTCACACACTGAATCTTTTGTGAAGTCACTGCTGCTATTGATAAAAGACTTATTCAGTGCAAAGCTTTCTCTATAATTACTGCTGGGCTGGAAAATCTGAGTAGCACCTTCCTGTTTATTTCATTCTCTAATCTCTTTATAAATCGTTTAATCTTGAACTGGTCTTGAACGGTCCAGCTTCCTTTTTACTTGAGGTTATTTTCAGAAATCAATCAAAGGTAGTTACATAACTTAGCTGTGTGTACACAGTGCTTCAGGGTTAAGCTCGGGGAAGAAAACTCATTGTTTATTCACTTTATCAAAGAGGGTTGCTATTTTTAATCTCAAGAAATTGTGAAATTCAAAACATTGTGAAATAATTTCCCTTTTTGCTTGGTTTCTTGGGATATAATTAGTGAGTTTAAGCTGTTGGCCCAAAGAAATGCTGTTATATCCCTAGTTACGCTCAATTAGAATTTGTCATTTCATGATTAGTGTCGTTAGATCAAAGTATTTGTGTAGAAAGAGTTACCTGCTAACCAGGTTTTTTCAAGTATTTGTCAGTATATATTGCAAATTCTTCATCTGGCATCAGCTTATGTAGATCCTGTTTTTTCAGACGTGCCTCCTATCTGGTGTCCCTCTCCACGCTTTCTACCCAGTCCCTCATGATATAACTGGATGATTTGAAACCTGTGAATCAACAGACAAGAATGTGTTCTAGAAACTGTAGTTTAAACCTCTGTTTTAGGTGCGTAGAAGACTCTGTAAATGACAGCAAAAACAGAGCAGCACAGCGTGAGGACAGTTTGGTCCAGCAGGTAAAATCCCTACAAAGCTGAGGTAAATACCAACCCATTCTGTCCGAGGTGAATCCAGTGAAACCAGGGATCCCTCTGCATGGAAAATGGTGATAGAATGAGATGTACACGGAAACTCTGCTCCACTGGGAACTGAACCTGGGAATGCGATACAGGGACGTGTCCCGAACTGACTCACTGGAGGCATTCGGTGCATGTGTAACGATGCCAAAAATGAGAACCCCATGTTTTGCTGTTCTCAGTAACTCTCCAATGTTGTAGGAGGGAAGTCAGACGTCAGCAGGGAGTCGCTGGAGTAAATATCTGGACCAGGAGAGTGAGGATCAGGAAGACGGGGAGGAGGAGGCAGCTCTAGCAAGGCAACAGTTCTGTTCCCAGAGGAAAACCACTGTGGGAGAACAAAGGTACAGAGAGAACTTTGTTTTGCAATTCCTGCCCCCGAGTGGTGACACTTGGTTTGGAGGTGTGGGAGGCAGTTCATCTCTGAGAGCTGAACAAAATACAGGTTGCAGTGTGTGACCTGAGCTGAGCAGAGGTTTGGTGTTTGGGGATAAAACTTCTCTTATTGCTAGAGCCCTGCACTTTATGAGCCTCTCTGGTGATCTGTGAAAGAGGAGCTAATGTGTCCTCTTTGTGAATGGTTTTCTTGGCCAGGAAACATGGGAAGGGCTTCTCCAGTGATGTTCTGGAGCATGCAGAAGAAAATGGAGTTTTCCAGCCTGTCTTCCAAGCCAAAAAGGTTAAAACCACTGAGGTATTTTAGCTGTAAAAGATGATTCTGACCAGTGCTCTCTTGACCTTTTTTGTGTCATCATAATTTTGAATTTTTGTCTTCTCTTCTATTTGAATGACTGGGGAGAAGAAAATTGTGATGGGAATTTCTCTCTGAAAGGTTTCAGTCAGACAAAGCCAGTGCCACCTTTAATGCTCCTGTGCAGCCTGGCCCTGCGTGCTGGATTTGTAACAAAGCCCTCTTCCTTCTTACAGCGTAAGAAATGCTTTGCAGCAGAGCCTGATGGGGATGACAGAGATGCTGTTTCTGGAGGCAGCGTGGTTCCTGCTGTCTGTGAGGCTGCAGTGCCTGAGGACAACACACAGCCCCCAACCACCTGTGCCAAACCATCAAAGTGGGGCAAATTTCTCTCATCTTCTGACAACTCCAGTGAAAACGCTGCTGGGGTGACCTTGTCACTGTGGGAGGGCAGTGGAGGTTTGGGGCTGGGCAGCACCACTGCAGCAGGTGCTGGTGGGGCCAGGAGGTACTCAGAACAGGCTGGAGGAACTCTGCCTCAAGGTACAGGTTTTGAATTTAAAAAGTGTGTTCCCAGCACGGAGGGTCTAGCTACAAAATTGCCCAGCACCAGTTGCTCAGCTGAGGATGTGACCAGAGAACCTCAGAGCCAGTTAGAAACCACTGCAGGAAGATGCTGTTTGGGTAACACCAGGAGGACAAATACCTTTGTTAACGCTGGGCCAAAGCTGAGCAACGTTCCTTGTGAAAAACTCTTCTGCACAGATGAGGAGTTTGATGATGATCTCTGAGAAGTTCAGACATCTTTGGCATTGCTTTCTTGTCTCTATGTCAAGCACTGAGGCACAATTTTTAACTGAAGGTGGCTTCACTCTCAGCCATATTAGAACTGCACTATTAAAGTTGTTTACTTGCTTTATGGTTGTATTTGGGGAGGAGGGACCATTGCTCTCAGGTTACAGTGTTGTCTAGCAACCTCAGCAGCTAGAAATAGGAATGGAAGTAGGTCAGTTTGTGGGGAGAAAGCTCCCAGGCTTTAAGGACTCCTTGCCAGTACAAGTACATACTGTGATTAACTCCTCCTTACAAAACCCCAGCTCTTTTTTCCCTGTACTACATCTTTGTTTAGATCTCCCATAGCAACCCTTTCTTCCAGAGCTGCAGAGCCAGCAAACCACAGTGTAGTCCTTAGTGTGAACCAAAGTATGTGCAAAAAGGCAGCCCTAGGCTGATTTCAGCCTAGTCCCTCCGCTCTGTTAACTAAGTAATGAAGTCATACAGCTGTGACACTGAAACTCTCACACAGACACATCACATGCAGCAGTATTTATTCTTCCTTCATTCTACAAGCACGTAAGAACATGAGACAGAAACCCTTAGCGGGAAAGAAAAGATGTACCACAATGACTTTTGCTACAGCGTCTGGTTTCAGTTAGAAAAGTGCTTTTTTGTTACTACTACAAGTGAGGTGGCTGCTTGGAGTACTGGATGGCATCTAGTGCTGCCCCAATGTCGCAGTTCTTTGTCTGCAGGAGTCGAGTGAGCCATCCACCCTCATCAGAGAAGCCCATGGAGAGCATCTGGGACAGGGACTCGATGAGGCGAGGGTCTGCTTCTGTTAAGAGAAAAATGGTTTAGAGTTCAATTATTCCCTGTAATTGGTAAGGCAGCCAACGCTCCAACACCACGCAGGACGTGGGTGGCACAGATCCCCAGTGAAATGCTCTCCTTTGTCCCTCAGGAGCACCAACATTTGAGATAAATGATACATAACTAAAGCTAAGAAAACAACTGAATCAGGCTCAGCTGGCCTTGCTGTAGGACTCTGTACTCTTGATCTCAGTTAAGGGGCCTTGGATACTATTACTGGCTCCCAGCAGACAAACGTGCCCTAAAGCCACAGGGAGTACTTGTAGTCCACATGCTGCATTAAAAGGCTGTCTTGAACTGTACATAGCAAGGACCTGATTTAGGACACCACCTTTTTCGTGCTGTTCACATGGCACATCAGCCTAAGGTCAGAAGTTTTGTTAAGGCTTAGCTGCCCCCATTCAAGATAAGAACCACCTGACCATCTCTAACAGGGTGCAAGAGCTGCCAAATCTGCCAACAGTCAGGGACAGGTTTAGCTGTAACTAACACGGCCTTGGTTCCTACCACCTCTAAAACAAGTCTGCTTGTCAGGCAAGTTAGCAGTTTTCCAGTGAAAGTTCCTCTCAGCTATGAAACCTGCACCCTTCTCCTACCTGGTGGGAGGTGTGGGTACAGAGCAGCTTCTCGCAGTCCTGTAGGTCCTGGCTGGGGAGGCTCCCGGGATACATCCAGGGAGCTGGGACCGTCTGTGTCTGGCATTTGCAGAGACTGCAGCTCACCCGTGGAAGGATCCACTTCTTTGGATGATAAGTGGGTCCAGTCCTCCTCACCCCCTGATGAACTGCTGGACTCACTGTGTTCCTGAAATGAAAATAAAAAAGGTCCAGGTGCCGCAGTGCTTTCCAGGCAGGATACGTGCTCCTATTATGTGCCCTTAATATAAAAAACTACATGCACAAGATGTCCCACCACCTTTGCTGTAAACCTGTAAAGGTGTTGTATATCACTTAATCTTCTGTCATCTTAATATTCAATTCCACAGTGCACGCCAAGTGACTGGCTTCCTTTTTAGCAAAGCCTCAGCCAGTGCTATTAAATTAGTGTCATAGTTCTTGTACCTGGGAGTGGAAGGGGCCATCTTCCATTTGTGTGGGCACAGGATCTATCACCATGTCTTGTATCTGTTCTGCAACAACGTTTACTTCTGTAGCAGAGTCTGTGTTATTCCAGTCTGGCTTGGTCTGACCATTCTGGGCTGGAGCACTGCTGTTTGCCTCACTGCTGTTCTCTTGACCGGGAGCAGTGGGAGTCACTTTGCTTCTCTGTCCTCCGTGTTCCACATCGATATCAACTTCAATACCTAGAAGTGCATTTGAGAGGCAAAGTCTTAGAGATTTTTTCCAAAGCACAGTCCTAAATAAGCATGGGTCAATCCTGCTCTACACTCTTAAGGCTTCTGCAATCCTACAGTTTGCCATGTAACACGTAGTAACTGAAACGCAAATTCTTCTTTAAATAAAGAATAGTTTTCTTTAAATAAAGACTAGTTAAGCACCAAATAGTAATGTTGCTCTACACAGAAAAGCAATATATTTAAAGGGCCAGGGCAGAATTGTATCTATGTCACATAACCAAGCAAAATCCAGAGTGACCACTGACTTAAAGTTAGTGTTCCAGTGCTCACATGTTAGTGAAGTCTTTCCTCATTTTCCACCAAGGGAGGGCTCTGAAAAGCTAGTGGCTGTTCTAAGCTTAGGCATTATTAGTACCAGGTGTAAACTAGCCCTTGAGGCTCAGCAGGCATGAGGTAGTTCTAATACTAGTCACAACAGCTGGCTGCTGCTCTTGAACAGACCTTTAAGCCAGTTCCAGGGATTGACCTGGTAAGAAACTGCAAGTCACTTACCCAAGGGGCTCAGAAAAGCTGCAACAGTCTCCCCAACATTCTTTAGGAAGGTGACATTGGGGTCCTGAGGCTGGTTGTTAGTAGAAGCTTCTAGAAAAACAATTTCTGTTAGCACACACAGAAGCTCAGAAGGAAAAAGAGCACCTGCAGAGTGCGTGTCCCCATGACAGCTTTGTGCTCCTTCCTGTCACTCACATACACTGCACAACAAAGGCAGTGCAGAGACAAAAACTAACTCTGAGCTACCTCTGGAACAGAAAGCCAACGTTAGCATTGTTAGGGCTCATTAGCCATGCTGGAAGGCGGCGACATGCTTGACCTAACAACTTGGCTCGGACTGGTTCAATTCCAGATACTCTCATCCACACCCTCATTGATTGCATGGGCCCAAGCATGCCTTAAAAGTAATCCCACTCTGTGCTGAAAGGTGCTAATTATTTCAAGCAGATTAGGTTAGTTCCCATGTCTATTTTCCCACCCAGAACTGCAGAACCTCAGCTAGTCTGGCTCCACCACCACACTGCTTACCAGGGCATCTCTTACCTTCCGCAGCAGGAGCACTGGGGGCCGCAGTGGTGGCTTCGGCCTGCCCGGAGTTCTGGCATGGAGGTGCAGGCCCGGGATACCCCCAGCAGTGCATCCATGGGAAGGGCGGCACACCATGCCGCATTTTCCGCAGCCAGCGTCCTCGGGGAAGCCACTGTGAAGGGCAACATTCGTGTCACACTGTCCACACGGCCAGATCCTGAGTAACTGAAACTCGTGGCTTAAATCTGACAAACACCCCACTCATTAGTTCCCCTCCGCAGATTTCTGCTCACCTCAAATGGATTTAGCAGGGGACTTTGGAACATCACCATGTTGTGATCCTTGTGGATGCCTTTCCCCTCACAGGTGCTGCACAGGTCGTAGTCTGGGCAGACGCTGCACTTGAACCTGGTGCCCACCACGGGTCCCTCGCAGCCGTCGCAGATGACGTTGGGGTGCACCATGTTGCGGGGGGGCTCCTGGCTGCACTGCGAGCGGTGCTCCCGCTTGCACTCCTTTTTCTCTGTCAAGGAAAGGGAACTTTCCATCAGGAACAGGTTGCTATTTACAGGCTGGAAATCAGGCAGAGGAAGAAGCACAAACAGCCCCTGTCAGTGCAGTATTAGCTTACTAGGTCAGTTTATTTTTACACTGGCTGCCAAACACAAGCTGAGGGCACAAGAGAGACCTTAAACCAAGTGCAAAGGGGTTTCGCAAAGATACCTGGTCCTGAAACCAATCATTGCTTATCCTAAATATCTCTTGGCATGTTTATTTTAGATTAGTACCGCATAACCTTATCTGGCATCTCATCCTACCTTCCCAAGCACTGCAAGAACAGAATGTGTCTGGAGAGGGAGTTAAGAAGGCGTATGCCAGTAGGCACAACATGAGAATGGGGACAACAGCCCCGGGCTGGTGTGACTCATTAGACAGGCTGCAGATAAAGCTTTGCAGGTACCCACCTGAACAAAACGGACTAGGGAGCTATTATGCGCTGAAGAAGATGGAATTAAGGCTTCCTAACACATTGTTGTGACTATTTAAGATACCAATGCCAGTTCAGTGTGCCCAGGGAGCCAGGATGACAACAGCAGCTCGCATTGGACCGGCTGACATCGCTGGGAGGAAACCTGTGATCTGTTTACCCCCACCCCTAGCAGGGAGGATTCATATTCTGTCATACTGCTCTGCCCTTTATTTACCCTCCCTCGGCAAGGCCGCAGCTTTCACCGGGCCCTTGACGACAAGGGGAAGGGCCAGGGCTGGCTGCTCCCACTTCGGGAGCCCTGCCAGCCAAGCGCACGGCCGGAGCCCCGCGGTGCCCTCCGGGGCCGTGCGGGCCCTACCTTTGATGTACACACGGAACACGCCATCCCGCACGTAGGGCATCGCCAGCTCCAGCTCCTCGTCGGAGGAAAAAGCGATCAGGTCCCCTTCTTCATCTGGGAAGGGCGAAGCGCAGGGTGAGGCGCGGGGCCGGGGGTCACGGCGCGGGGACAGCGGGGCACCCTCGCCCCGACACCCCCACCGCCGGGACACCTTCCCGGGGCCCGTCCCGCAGCGCAGCCCCCCCGGCCCCGCTCACCCTTGTAGTGCATGCGGAAGGCGGGCGGCGGCCCGGCCCGCAGCAGCCCCTGGAAGAGCTCGGCGATGCGGTCGTAGATGGCGCGGTAGCGGGCGGGCGGCGGCAGGGAGAAGCGGCGGATCTCGCGGGTCGCCTCCTCCTTGCCCAGCAGGTAGGCTTTCACCGTCAGCGCCGCCATGGCTATGGCGCAGCAGGAATTGCCGTCGGGAGCGCCGACAGACGGTCAAGGCGGAGCGGGAAGGGCGGACTGCAGGAACAGCTGCAGGCGCCGCCCTTTTATGCTGTCGGGCCCTGAAGGCCACGCCCCCATAAGGCCACGCCCACTGGGGGCGTGGTGCACACACCAATCCAGGCTCCGCCTCTTTTGTGCTCAGGCTCCGCCCCTTCTGTCACAGGCTCCGCCCCCGCTCCCGGTTCTGCACGGTCCCGGTCCGGTTCTGGCTCCCGTCCCTCCCCATCCTGGCTTCGTTCCCTCCAAGAGGAAGGGGAAGGAGCTCAAGGCTCGTCTCCTGCAGCCGGGAAATCCTGTGGATACCCGAAAATGCCCATGTCTGCTCCATGCCCTGCTCGGCCCCCCGGGGAGTAGCGCCTGTGCCCAGGTTTGGGCAAGGAGAGACAGTGCCAGGCAGGTTGTGGGGTGCAGGGTTATTTTGGTCACCAAAGCACCAGTGGGGAGTGAGTGTGGCATGGGGACCTTCTGGGTGGCCTGTGGCCTCTGCGACCCGCCGGTGGGGAACCACAAGGGCCCGTGTGCAGCCCATCATGGGGCAGACCTGGGCTGGACTGGCCCCGTCACCTCTTGGACATCACCCACCAGGATGTACCGGGGCACGTGCTATCACAGCTCTTGGCCATCCCTGTCCTGCTTGTCCCTTCCATCTCAGCAGACAGAGCCAGCCCAGCCAGCGGACAGCGCTGGGGAGCCACGCGCCCGCCCCGCTCATGCCGGGGCAGCAGCACCCGCTGGAGGGGTTTGCATGCCCAGCATGGCAGGATTAAATAACTCTTCCCTTAACCTCCATGTTTCGGAAGGGAGGGCTAAAAATAAAGACACTGGTGTAAACAGAACTGACATTAAGGAGGGTGTGCTGGAGCCTTTCCAAGCTGGTTGGCAGCGGCATTTTTTTGCAGATCAGATACAGTTGACAGCCCCCTTAATCCTGCCACAGGAGAGTTCAGCTGGCAGAATGCACCGCCTGTGCTGTCCAAGCATAATTAAATAAAGATGGATCAATGATTATTAGGTTCCTTGTTGGTGTTAATTTCCTCTCACCCAAGGGCCTGACCATTCTGACTCTTGGTGTCGTATTTCTCAGTTTAAGATAACAAGAATTTGGGCGAAACTGTGTCGTGATTTATCATCTTCTGTAATCAAGAGAAGCGTACATTTTAATTTCAACAATGGGGAGGCAGTTTATTTCTTGAACGTACTCATATATGTTATAACACTTGGCCTTTCATGTAGACATTTGTGGCAGATCTGTGGCAATATTGAAATTGCAACACCTTTCTGGAAAATAATATTTACAGTAGAAGAGGTTGCCCCTTTTAACTTAAAGAGTTTTCTAGAAATTTCAATTTCTAGGTATGACACGGCTAATATTCCACCATGAAGTAGTGAGTTAAAGTTTAAACATCAGCAGGCCCAGGTGTAAGCATGCATGATGCTGCTTAGGAAATGATTCAGCAGCTTTTACAGCACGGGATATTGAAAAGTTTGGGCAGGCAGCAAAGTCGTGTTACACTCACCTTTTGCCTATTTGTTGTGTGTATCCTTGTGTCTGAAAATATTGGTGAAAGTTGATGACTTCACCTTGTTGGATTATAATTTTTTCTCCATAAAATCAGAAGCAGGACCAGCAGTAGAAGGACGTGCAGTACAGGACACGCTGCCGGCAGTGTTGCATCTGCCTCACCAAGCAGCACCTCCAGCATGTTTGTCTCATGTTCTATCTCTGAGGACCCCAAGGGCCACTTTTGGTCTCATTTATAAAGCCAGAGACTTGCATTTTTGGAACCAGCCCCAGCACATTCATTCCTTAGGCTTAGAGTTGCTGCAGCACCAATTCCTATTGCCTTCTCCATCCCTACCTGGGTGTTTGAGGCACAGAGGGTTGTTCTCAAGTTGCTGGGTCTTTTCCACTCAGTTCTCTTTCCAGGTGAATCGATTAATGCGTTTATAATTACCAAGCAATTCACCAGAGTAAAACCAGAAATCAAAGTTTTCTGCTGTGTCAGTTTTCATCCAGTTGGCAAATATGGAAGGGTCCAAATGCCAAGGGGAATTTCCCTTCTCCTGGTGGTACTTGCTGAGTCACGCTCAGCTTTCTGGGTGTGACATCATGCACTTTTACAAAACATAAGGAAAACAGGCTTTCACCAGCCTGTGTTAGCTTACCACACCGATCATGGGACAGGGGTGACTCACTTGAGCCTGCTCCTCCTCCTCGAGGCTGGGGATTTCCTCCCAGCCAGCCCTTCTCCAGCACAGACCTCAGACCTCGCTCTGCCTCTGGGATGTGCCTCCACGAGGTTTCTCAGCCCCCTGGAGAAGCTGGGCTGTATTCCCACAAAGGTTCACTTGAGAAGTTTCTCCCTGGTGGATGTGGATTTTTGGGATTCTCAGCATGAACCACAGGCTTTGTGGATGTTTTCTTAAGGTTTCCGTTGGAATCCCATAACAGCACACCAAGCAACCCGTGCCCAAACTGTGGCTTGTCCTAGATGCTGAGCAACCAGCTTCACAGATGGATGTAGCAAAGGAACAGCAAAGAGGATGGGGAAAAAAAAATTGAAAAAAAAGCTGTTTGAGTTCAAAAATTCGAGTTAGAAAGGAAA
Organism: Pseudotriccus pelzelni; assembly: GCA_035584735.1. Lineage (NCBI taxonomy): Eukaryota > Metazoa > Chordata > Aves > Passeriformes > Tyrannidae > Pseudotriccus > Pseudotriccus pelzelni. Next base: position 11,179,295 of record JAWMRA010000028.1, on the reverse strand, counting down.
GACTCAAAAAGGAGCAATTAGCATCACTGAAGTGCTCAGTTTTCTCTCTACACCCACTTTCTGCTGGGAAATGTTTAAAAATATTTGGTGAAATTTTTGCTCCGAGGGCACCACCACCAGAAATATTCCTTATGTGCAGACTTTGCGTGTTCACAGCAAAGACTTGGAGGGATGAATGCGGGGAAGGGGGCGGAGGGTGTCCAATCTTTTCCTTGCTTGCAAACCACAACAGAGGCTGAGGATGATATTCCAGAGGAAATATTTCCTCAGCTCGCTGCTCCCGCCTGAGGCTCCCATCTCTGTCCCGGCACTCCCGGTGAGGAGGGGCGGGTTTGGCCCCCTGGCTTTGGCAGGACGGCGTGCGGTGCTGGAGGGACCGTGCCGAGCCACAGTGGGCAGGTCCGGGTCCCGCAGCCCAAACACTGCCGCGACCCCGCCTGCTCTTTCCAGAGGCTTCTGGGCAGTTGCAGGATCCTCTGGAAGTGTCAGGTCAGACGTGGGTGACTCAGCTCCGTCCCGTGACAACTTCCCTCCTCCTCCAGCCCAGTGGAAACGCTGTTCTCTGCCTCGGAAGCCGGAGCCTCCCTTCCTCACCGGCACAGGCAGAGCAGAGTGGCTTTTTTGCTGTCTCATTTTTGAGGTCGATCTTTCCTGAAGGTTAGCTCTGCCACGTCAGGTGTTTACACAGGCTCAGCAGCGTTTCTCATTTCTGTGGTATGAAACTTTTAAGGGCAGAAAACTCTGGGACAGTTTTTTCACAGAACCGGAGGATTAGACTGGGAGAAAGGGTGGAAAGCAAGCACAAGGTACAAGAACACTATGAGTGTCATGCAATGCCATAAGGATTTCATGCTCCTGAAGGTGAGAAAGAACTTTTTGCAACCCACACAAATTGCTTGGGGTGAGTGTTGATCTGAGAACCTGACTTGTAGCTTTTGCCCTGAATTAAGGCATCAACATGTCAACACGTTGAAAATAAAGCACCCTGTTGTCATCTTCATCTCCTATGGCTAAGGGGAATTTGAAAACATTTATAGTGCATTGAAACAAACCCTGTTGATGTCTAAACACAGCCACCTATAAAACACAAATCATACAAAATAAAATTATTTTGGTTTATGAGAAAAACACAAAGTGCTTCTTGTTTAAAGCAGCCTGGGAAGGAGCAAGGGTGACCCATGCACAGATGGGCCAAACTCTAGATCTAGAGCTCTTTGGAGAACTAGATAAAATCAAATATAAATCTGGATTACATTTTCTACCCAGACCTAATGAATGTTTTCTCTTTCTAATCTTTGTGATGGCCTCAGGACCTGTGGATTACTCTGGCAGTGCTGCCAGTGGAAGGCCCTCATTTCTGCAGCACGTTCAGTGTTGCCAGCATCAACAGTTCAAAGATCATGAGATCACCTAAAAAAAACATCTTCTCTCTCTTTATTTGCTGCTGGGGTTTTGAGTCTCCACAGCTCACATTTTAGTCTTTGCTCTGCCAAAGGGCCAAAGCTCAAAACTTGCTTGTTAAAAGCAGAATAAAAGCCCAAACTGGGATAACAGGGAAGGACTTCAAGAATAAAAGGGACCTTTGCAGATCTGGGGGAAAAAATGGCAAGTGCTACAATTTTGCTTAGTCCCTCATTTTCTCCAAGAGAACCCAAGGGTTTTTTTCATGAGAGGGTGTTATAAAGATCATTAATTTCTACAGACTTTTATGAAGACAAAGTATAACAGCAGAAATTAGATTAAACTTTATCCTTGGGAAAGAGTGTAATTAATTGTCTTGGAGAAAGTATTAATGTTCCTCTGTTCTCTTCTACTGCAGGCACACCACACATCCCATTTGTTAAGAGCATTTTGCGCCTCTGAAAAATAACCAGCCAACATGTAATGCATTATAACGTTACGTGTTCTTTCTACAGAGCCTGTGACTGCAGCAGGATTTCACATGCCTTTCCCACCAGCGGCTCTGACTTGTCTGCCACCTCGGGGTGGGGGTTTGCCATCAATTCCTGTGAACCCACTGTCGGCCCCTGGGTTTAACACGTGGGTTCAAGCTGAGAACTCAGCGGGTTGGGTGGGACAGAGCTGCTGGGCTGCTGCTTTTCGCTGTAACGTGCAAGTGCTGTTGCTGGTGTGGTGGGGGCTCCACCTGCAGCCAAGGAGCGAGTGGTGGTGGCTGTGCTGGGGCAGAGCCCGGGGTGTGGGCACTCACCAGGGAGCAGAAGTGCTCCAGGGCTCGGCTGTCACTCTGCTGGCTCGTGTTCTCACTGAGACAGTCACTTGGCAATGCCTTGCAAAATCCAGGTTAGGAAGCACAGGTCTATCCCCCCTCGGTTTTTTTTCAGTATTCCCAAGAGTCGTTCTCAGTGCATTTCCCTACTCAGGGATGTTCCCGGTGTGAGCAGCAGTCTGTGCCGGGGCCCTGCAGCTCCTCGCTGGCTTCTGGCAGTGGAGGGAGGTAGAAGCTTTTGGTGCTGTCCAAAGGGCTCCCTCTGCCGATTTCCTTCCAGGATTTTCTAACCACCAGGAGAGGCCATTTCAAGATTTGAAAAATGTGGTTTGTTTTATGAACTGTAGAAGATTCTAAGGATGCATTTTCTCCTACGGAAATGGGCAACCTGTGCTTTTCCTGATGGAGTTGTGCGGTTCTAAAAGGCACGTGTGTCACCCAGAGCACCTCGAGGCAGCCCCTGCACTCACTCCTCCTGGTGCTGAGCTCCCTTCACGCCTCGCCTTTCCAGCAGGAAACAGAGCGGAGGCCTGAGCACCCGTTTGCAGGATTTCCCTGTTTCAGAAGAATTCCCGTGTCTGCTGGAGTATTGCTGGGAGGAGATGTGCCCACAGAGCACAGCTGGCTCCCAGCTCATCCCTGCCTGCCACCTGGGACAAGTCCTGGGCTGCATCCGAGCGTTGCTGAGCGCCTGCATCGCTGCTCCTGCTTCTGACACGGGCAGAGCTTTGCTGTACATTGCACCCTGATTGATCCAAGCATCTCAAGCAACAAACTTTGATCACTGGAAGCCAGTCCTACAATATTTACACGTCTGAGACATATTTACTCACTAACAGAGCTCTGGGGAACTGAAGATGACAACTTTCACTGCAGGAGTTATGTACCCATGTACGGGGCATACGAGCTGCCTGACCTCACGCACAACCAAAGATACAGGTTCAGATGATGGAGGCATGTAAATGCTTGTGGAGCCTGACCTCAGTGCACAGCTCCTCCTGTTCTGTAATGAAATAAGCTGGACCCATTAACAGAAGAAAATAGAAGCAAAATAATTTTTTAATCTGATTTCTTCTGTCTTTCACCCAGGCAAGCAGCTTGAGGTCGTAACCCCTGAATGCCAGGTCCTTTGGAAGAGGGATGACTCCCTTCCAGGCAGCAGCTTTCATTTGTGGTATTAATCTGGCATTGATTTTCTCTCAATAAACATGAGATGCTGTTTCCTTAACCAAGATGAAATTCTTCTGCTGGAATGGCAGCGAGGGTACACTGCTGCTGCCCCCCGACCTCATCCTGCACACCCCCCAATCCCATCTGTGCACACCCCATGGGGACACCCCTGTGCGCAGGGGCTGAGCACTCACCTCCATCCCTGGCACTCACCCGCCCATGCCCCGGAGATGGGTCATTCCCACGCATCCAGGTGCACAGAGAGGCAAACGGGGGTCCATGAGCACGCAGGGGTGTGCATGGCCCAGGCACACACACAGGTACCCACACGCCCACACCGGGCACAGATGGACACGGCCATGTGTGCACACACACAGACACACAGGGACATATGGACAGAGAGAGAGGAGAGACATATGGAGCCAGGAATGCACACACACACACACAGAGACCCACGCAGGCACCCACGGATATATCTGTGCCTTTGCAGGGACATGGATGGGCACGAGTATGCAGGCATGCATCGCTAGGGATGAGCCAAGGATACACGTGTAACACACAAATGTGCACTTGTGCACACGTACATGTGTATGTACACACACATACACACACACATATACACATACACACACGCATTCACACACACTGACACACACACACAGTCACACAGTCACACGTGCAGTCACACACATAGTCACACACAGACACACAGTCACAATCTCACACTGACGCACATACAACACACACACACAACCTCACACACAAAATCTCATACACACACTCAGTCTCACTGACACACACTCACAATCTCACACTGACATTCACACACACACACAAACTCACAGTTTCACAATTTCACACGCACACACTCAGACTAACTCATACACACAAGCTCACACACACACACTCGCGCAGTCTCACACGTTCACACACAGTCTCACACACACACTCTCACATGCACAATCTCACACACACATTCTCACTCTCACACACACTCTTACACGCACAATCTCACACACACGTTCACACTCTCACACTCACACTCTCATACACACATTCACTCACACACATTCACACTCACACACACATTCACTCTCACTCTCACACACACTCTTACACGCACAATCTCACACATTCACTCTCACTCTCACACACACTCTTACACGCACAATCTCACACATTCACTCTCACTCTCACACACTCTTACACGCACAATCTCACACACACGTTCACACTCTCAC
>JAWMRA010000028.1:11043142-11174557 GCA_035584735.1 Pseudotriccus pelzelni | reverse complement strand
GCCCGGCGGGCCCGGCGCGGGCGCTGCGAGCGGGCGGTGCGGGCGGTGCGGGCGGAGAGCCCCGCTCGGCTCCCGCTCCGCTCCCGCTCCGCTCCCGCTCCGCTCCGCCGGGGCCCCCGGGGCCGCCGAGCCCGCGCCGCGCCCGGGACATGCGGCCGCCCCCGCCGGCGAGGAGGCGATGAGGCTCCGCAGCGGCACGGCGCTCACGCTGCTGCTCGGCTGCCTGTGCGCGCTGCTCTCGCTCTCCTGGTACGGCGCCTTCGGCGGGCACAAAGGTAAGGGGGGCTCGGCCGCCGCCCCGCCGCGGGGGAGGGGGTGCGGGGGCTCCGCGAGCCGCGCCCGGGCGTTCGGTGGGATCCAGACCGTCTGAGCATCGTACGGGACCTGGGGGATCCCGGCGGATTCTGCCGGAGCCCCAGGTGCGCTCATGGCCCCGCGGTACCCCCTGGTCCTCTCGGGACCGTGACCCGTGGGACTCCCGGGGCGGAGTGCCCGCTCCCCTGCCCGTGTCCAGCTGGGCGGGAGGTGCCCTGGCCTGGGGCGCCCATGGAATGGTCGGGGAGCTGCGGGGTGACAAGGGCTATCGTCCAGGTCGGGGTGTGCTGGGCTTGGCTTTGACGATGCTTTTCTTTACGCTCCCATGTTTATGGCTGAAACCTCCATGGGTGATGGAACACAGGAGGGTTAAATCTGTGTGGAGAGGTGGTAATGCCAGCAACTGGGGCGAGCCCTGGGATGCTGGGGGTTCTCTGGGCAAACTGGAAGTGAGGGGAGAACTGAGCAGCCCTGCCTTCTCTGCACAGGGCTCTTGAGTCCAGTAACTTCAGTGGATGTGGGACAGGTGTGAGGGCTGTGACTTCAGCACTCAAATATCGGTGCTGGCTTTGCACTGAGTAGGTGGCTGCAGAGCAGGGGGTGCAGAGCCCTGTCCCACTGAGGCTGGGAGGAATCCTGAGCAAGTATCACCAGGTGCTCGCTATTGGTCTTTCCTGACAACATAATAGTTGCTTTTCCCCACCCAGCTTCTCACTCAAGCAGGGCACCAGACTTATCCTGGCCTGGAGGACAATTCTGATAGTTGCTTCTGAATTGTGTATCTGTGCTGTGTATGGGTGTGCAACCTCTCACAGCCGTGGTAATTGCTCAGATCTTCCATTTCCTGCACTTTGAAAGGTCATTAAAGTGTGTGGTCTAACCAACCATCCCTTGACTCTCTCTTCCCACTTGCCATATAAACATCTCTCTCTGCTACAGGTGAGAAGCAGCTTTTGCTGAGTGTAAGCCGTGACTTGGTGGCTTTGCAATCCCGTGGCACACCGTGCAGCTTGTGCACAGTGCAAAGCTGGTGTCAGGGCTGGGGCAGCTCTGGGGGAAGGCTTTTTGGCTCTGATGGGCAGCTTATCCAGCCCAGCCACTTCCCTGGCAGCAGGTCAGAAGAGGTTGGGATGTGCCATTTTCTCCCAGCAGCTTTGGGAGTCTGACGGGCGGCTGCTTGGACTGCCTCATTCATCACTGAAGGGCTCTCCTGTCATGCTGCTAACGTGGTTTAAATCCCACCAGAGCTGCCTCCCGCAGAGGTTTCAGTGACATGCAGTGCAAGGATGCTGTCAGGGTACTGGTGTATTGGTTTGCTTCTGCTGGTGGGATTTTGAACTGGCCAAAATGTTTGCACAGTTGGTGTGTGCCCTTCCAGCCGGAAATACTAGACCGTGGTAGTTGTGCAGAGGCAGCGGAGCACTCTGAGAGCTGCTCTGTGGTTACCACTGAGCAGTGGCTCTGCTCAGAGCTTCCTCCCATAAACGAAGTGCAAGCAGTGAGCAGTGCTGTGTGGGCTCCGAGCAGTCCCGCCGGGTTTCAGAAGCGGGGTGGCCAACCCCGCTGGGCAGTCTGTCCTCCTTCAACTCACCTTTATTTTTTAACAAGTAGCTTTTCCCTGCTGCTCGTGCAAGTGCTCAGATAGCAACCTTGGGTACCACTGTCCCCATCCTTCTCGGGAGGACCCTCCCGGGGATGTTTCCCTCTGACAGCAACACAGTGAGCTGCACGCAGGGATCGCTACAACAGGTCACAGATAACACCGGTCGGGCTGTGTCAGCACAGCAGGTTTCCGGCTGTTATGGTCATTTACGTATCAGGCCGTTATTCAATACAGGGCTGGAGGAGACCTTGGGAGGTCATTCAGTCCATCTCCTGCCCTACCCACGATGGCTGACAACCAACCCCTTCCTGACAGATGTTTGTCATATTCATTCTTAAAAACCTCCTATGGCAGAGACACTCTAAGCTCCCTGGACAATCTGTTTGACATTTAGCAGCCCTGATATTGGATTTTTCCTATATCTGAGCAGAAATGTCTTTTTCTTCAGTTTAGTTTTATGATTGCTCTTCTTTTTTCCATTTATTGGGCACAGGCAGAAAAGTTCCTTCTGTCCTTTGCAGGAGCCCAGTAGATATTTGGAAGTTGCTACTGTGTTTCCCTGCACTAATACAGATTAAACCACGCTGGTTCCTTTGATCACTCATTTTAGGTCATGCATTGCTGTTCTGCAGTTGTGCTTTGACTCTCTTCTGGACTCTCATCCGTGGTGAGGAATGATGCTTAGCCTGTGACAAAGGACTGAAGTTGCTGCCATATTTTTGCTCAAAAGACTAAGGGATTACTTCATGTCTTTTACATACAGTGATCCTGTTAATACATCCCTCTGCTTTTTACTTTTGCCACAGGTGACTCACGTGTAGTTTTTTTTTTATCCCATCAACCTTTCAGCCATTCCTTCCCACAAGTTTTCCTGCTTTTCATTCCTTATCTTGTATTTGCCTGGTTAATTATTCCTACCTGCGTTACCTCACGCCTGTCCTTGTTGAACTGCATTCTTTTTTTTTTTTTCAGACTGTTTCTTCTAAAGTGTCAGTATTGTTTTGAATTCTGATCTTGTCCTCCTGCATGCTTGCAGTCCTTCTCAGCTTGGTGTAGCCTTCCAAGGCAATCAGCATGTTTTCTCTGCCGTCAGCCAAGTTGTGGATGAAAACACCGAGTGGTGTCGGAGCTGGGGTGGGTTCCACTGGAACCTGCTTCAGTGGGATCCTCCCAGTCTGTGCTCAGAGAGCAGCAACCAGTTCACTGGTGGCCTTCCCAGCAATGGTCCATCCCTGCATCCCTCACTGTGTTATGGGTACGTCCCATTAGACACTATCAAAGGTCTCTCTGAAATCTTTGCTTCTTCCCCTTTTCCTGCAAGTCCCGGCACCCCATCTCAGAAAGAAATACGAAAGATTTTATGTGATTTGTTCTTGATAAACAGAGGTTATTTCTTGTTCAAGTTCTCCTTGTCTTCTAAGCCCTTCAACTGAAGTTAAGCTGATTCTGTAATTTCCTGACTCCTCCTTTTTCCCATCCCTGTATTTTTCAAAGATAGGCTTTGTGTTTGCCAGTCCTCTGTAACATCAGCCATCACCTGTGAGTGACTGGAGACAATTCCCAGTGATTCCGAGCTGCTCATATTGTTGAGTTCTGGGGAAGGCTGGCAAGGTGTCCTCATTGCCTCTAGTGGGGAATAAAATGATATTAAAACACGTGTAGAGTATTGCAGAGCCCACCTGTCTTACCGGTCTGTGTCGGGAGGACAAAACAATTAATCAAAAGAAAATAAACCAGGACAAACCATCTCTAGAGCTGCTTTTCCGTGACCAGCTCAGGGCTTGTTTACCTGCTAATGGCCGTTCTGCCGTGCTGTGGTTATTAGTAAAGTTTTGACCTCATGGTCTGCAAAAACAGATGCTGCCTCTTTCCAATTATAAACGAGGTTTGAAATAGTCTGCTGGAGTGGGAAGAGAAGGGCAGCCTCAAATAGCACAGCCAGTCACCCAGGCAGTGTCCAGCATCACGGGGTGTTCGGAGGTGGACCATGTGCTGTGCGTCATGGTGGTGGGTGTCTTGGACAAAGCCTGATATTCTGTCTTTGCCGATCCTAGGTTTAAATGTGGTTTAACTTTCAAAAGCCAACAGCTGCCGTGGAAGAAGCTCTTCTGTAACCTGGTGTCATGCACTGGAGCTGTAGGGTTTAACTGTGGAGGATCAAGCCTTCGGGAGGGCACAGGCAGGCTCGGGCATTAACATGCCCAGCGTGGGAATTCCAGGGGGTGTTTTACTGCGGGATCAGTCACTTTGTGACTTTAGATAAGTCACAAGTACAGATGGGATGAAGGCAAACAATGTAACCTACCTGCAATTAAATTGTTTTTTTTTTTATTTTTGGATGACAAAAAGAGTTCAGTTCTCATCTATAATGTTTGTTCTCGTCTTGACAAACTGACCAGCCATGTACTGTTTATGCAGCCCTTCTCTTTGTCCCTTGCAGTGCAGAGCCATAAATACTGCAGGGTATTTGAGTTTTAAGTGTTTGTGTTTGGTTTTGTATTGAATAGGAAATTCTAAACCTTGTGTTGAACATTTTAAGGAGATTCCCAACGTGCTGCCCCTTGGAAATGCTGCAGGCTGAAGTTGGGATTGCACCTCCTGAGTACAGCTGCATAGCTCAGGGCAAGCTCTGTTGCCTGTGCAGGCTTCCCCTGATAAGTTTTTTCCCCCCTCAAATTTTAATGATTTACAGTAACCGAGTGCCAGCCAGCTCCAGGCTTCCACCGTAAAACCCCAACTGCAGGTACCTCCATGCCTGCAAAGCGGGGTTGCTCTGTGTGGTGGCTTCACACCCCTAAGATCAGTTGTAATTGTGTGGTGTTTTGGATGCTGATCGCAGGGGGACCTTTTTCCTGGGGATGTTGTGAAAGCTCTTCAGAGCAAAGCTCCTTGAAGGACTCACCCCTTGCATCCCGGGCGGGTATCTCGGTGCAGATCTGAGCGTGGGGTCTCTCCCTTGACCTGTGGGCGTGGTGGGAAATGGGATGTCAGGTGGTTGGTGGTTTTGGGGCACTGGCTGCAGCGTGGACGTTTTTCTGGTGCGGCAGGGAAGGCTCAGGCAACGTCTCTGTTAAGAAATATCTCTTGTTTGGTGCCGCGCACAGCGGGATGCTCCGCTCGTGGCAGGATGCTCTGCTCGCTGGGGGTGTCCTTTGTGGGAAGCCAACTTTGTCCCACAGGAATGTTCCTCTGGGTGTGCTTACAAAGTCTTCTTATACAGTGCATAAAAGCCATGAACGCTAATCCGCTCTGGAAGCAGCAGAGGCGAAGCTTGTGGTGCCACTAAATATGAGCCGTATCTTGCGGCATTTGGGGGTTCCCGCTGCTTTTTCATTTCTGTTGCCTGCACCAGCTTGACTTCAGGTTTTTGTAGTTTCTTTGAGATCTTAAGCACTGGTTGCGGCCAAACGGATGTGAGTGCAAGCCCTGGTTTGAGCTGGGGTCACTTCTCTGCAGTCCTTGGAAGTGTTTCCCAGGAGGAGAGACGCCGGCAGCAGACCCAGGGAGCGCTTCTGATGGCTGAGGAGGTGCAGGCAGGGACCTGGCTGAGGAACTGTGAAGTCTAGAAGTCTGTCATTAAAAAGCATAGTGAATAAAAAGATGTGCAGGAGCATTTCTGAGAGCCTTTACTTGGCCCGTGTGGTGGTCAGACATCGTGTGGAATTGGCATTGGGAATGCAGCAGCATCTACAAAATTATCCTGCCTGTGATTTGACCAAATCCATCTCGAGAGCAAGGGGCACTGTGCAATCTGTTGACATGCATTTAGCAAAATAAATTTTTCATTGTCTGGAGACACCTTTATTTCTGTTTTTATTTTGTTGCAGTTTTTATTAGGTATTTAAACGGGGCTCTTGACGTGCCTTGCATGTGTACTTGTCTGTGTCCTATTGCTGCTCCCACAGTAAGAGCTGCAGTCATGTGATGGAGTTGAGGTTACTGGAAGTGGAAGGGGGCTTTCTCCTAACCTGTGTTCCACAGAGTGGGAGACTCGGATCCGTGTCCTTGCTGTACTGTATCTCTCCCAGTCCTGGAGAAGTCAGCTGGCTGGTTTCATGCCTCAGTTCCCATCTGCTCTCTGGGGACAGTGACGTCTCCTGTCACAGGGGTTTGGAGGACACAGCCAGGCTTCTGTGACAGCAGGGTCAGTGTCAGCGCGTAGGAGAGGAGCAGTCAGAGGAAGTTAACACACACACACCCAATTAGATCAAGTACTTCTCTTGGTTTACTTCTGTTGCAGAACAAAACTCTATCTCATTTGCAATTCCCTTTGATTCATCTAAAACAAATAATTGATTTGTACTTACATCCTGAATGTTCATTGATTATTCACTTAGTGTTTAATGTAAAACACATCTATAGCTGGCTGGTTTAAGTGAAGCTGCCAGTCATCTCTAGAAAGCTTTGAAGCCACTAAGTAGTGGGGAAGTTGCTTTAGCAAGAGATGGACGAGGCTGCTGCAGATAGGCTCGTGATATCCACAGTTCTCCCTGTTCGCAAAACCCAAACCAGACACCAAAGGACCAGTTTTTCTGTTCATGGTATAAAGAACCACAAACAAATACCCATCCTGGGGTGCCTGGCTCGACACAGGCATCCACAGCCACCAGGGCTCTGCAGGAAACCCCTGCAGAGGTGAGGCCGAGCCACCTGCCTAGAAATGTTTGGAGGCGATGCTTTTATATTTCAGGTGAAGATTTTCCGTATCATTTTCATGCTAATTTTAATGTTGACGTTTTCTTTCTCGTGAGACAAAGCCCAAAAGGTCGGGGGGGGTGGGTGGGTGAAGGGGGCTGCTGCGGTGGCAGAACTCACTGGGCAAATTAAAGGACTGTGGAAAAATTATTAAAATAATCCAAGGGCTCCAGCAGGGGCGGGCAGGTTAGCGCTGTTAGGAGGAGAGGCTTTTCAGGGAGGGCTGATCAAGCATCTGCTTAACAGCTTCCTGATGCAGGCAGAGGATTGTTGTCTTCGGTGGAGGAAAATACATTGTTTCTGCCTTCTCCATTTGAATTACAGTGCAGGGAGCTTTTTATTCAGCAGTGGCCTTCTTGGCTTTATTTTTAAGCTCACATCAGGCTTCCCTTGCAAAGCAAGAAAATCTGGGAGTGGCAGATTCCTGTTTTAAATAATCTGTTTCTGCATTACTTGTGTCACTGGCCACTTCTGCTTCTGTTTTTGTCCTGGTGTCAAGACACATTTAAGTCTCCTGGATCAGTGCATTAGCTTGGATGCATCTCTGATGCACAGAGACAGCTCTGTAACTCCATCTTCCCTCCTGCCTGCCCCTGCCTTGGAGTGCCTCTCCCAGTGCTTAAATATTCTATCCCTTCAGTGCTGTGTACAGGATAAATACTTACCTAAAGGTTAATCTGTATTTTGAAGTGACTAGACATGCACACGAAAATGTCTTGTGCGAGGTATTTTCATATCTGCTTATATTAAAGTGGACAGCAGTAGCATTAAAATGTAAATTGTTAGGCTTTAAAGAAGCTTCTGGGCAAAAATTAATCTCCACCTGTCTTTTATGTTCATGATGAGTTTTGTTGTGTTGCAGTGTCCCTTTACTTGTGATTATAATTGTTGCTCTGGTAGTTGTTGGTAGTGGGATGGATGCTGAACTGGGGGAAGAGCACGGTGTTGGCTTGCGTCAGTGCTGCTGCCTGGTCCATGCCTGTTCCTCACTGAGTTTTTAGACCATCCTAATCATGTTTTCAAGTCTGCCTCAGAGCACTTCGGTTTTTCTTCTCTCCGTGTGATGGCCAGAGCTTTCTGGAAGGTTTAACCTGGAGACCCTTTTTTGTCAGTTGCTACTTGTACTTAGGCAGCAATAAATCCTCTGTATATTGTCACTGTTCTGAGGAATGTCATGGCTTAGGAAGGAGGCTCGTGGTACCAAAAGGTTGTGTAGCCTTCGTGAGCTCCTGTAAATAATCAAAGAAACACTTCTGATACTCAGAAATGAGCTTCTGAAGATCTGTGCAATAACACTAAATTCCTCTACAGCCTAGCTTATTGACAGCGTAGTAATGAGACCAACCCTGCCAGTAACAAGAACTTCACACAGAAGAAACTGGAGAAGTTTTCTGAGGGAGAACTAAATTTCTTTATTCCTCCCCGAAAGACAGACATCAGGGGAGCAGAGCTGCTGTGCAGTGTCCCCGAGGCATGTCCCCACGTGAGGAGCAAGAGCAGTGTTTGACCAATCCTTTGCTGGGTGAATGGATGGACCTGGGTGGTGGCTGAACTCTCCCAGACTCAACCACTGCCACAGACAAGTACCTGTCAAATGAATTATTCAGTTAATGCTGGTGAAAGCAGTGTGGTGGTCTCCCCTCCCTCTGCTCTGTGCCCTGACTGTGATCTTTTATTTGATCTCGCTTTTCATGTTTTAACTATTCCTTTTTCGTGTCATCTCTCATTGCGCTCTCTGGAGCTGGCTTTGATATCTTTTCTCTTTGTCTCTTTTCTGTTTCGCTCGGTTTCCTCCCTTTCTTCTTCCTTTGATGTTGCAGAAAATGACCAGAATGGACATCTTCCCACATGTCTTCCGTGTCTTAATCTTGTCCAGTTCAAGTTATCCACTATTTGAAGAACTTCACCAGATACTCATCTAATAGTGTGGTTTTGTTAACTCCAAGCAATGGTTTTGGGTAGAAGCTGGTTGGGCTGCCTGGGGAGGAGATGGTGCCGCTCCTTGCCCTGGGTGTCAGGGGTTGTTCTGGGTCCACCTGTGTCCTGGGAGTGGTGGTGAGGCAGGATAGAGCCCCCCGAGAACAAACCCTCCTGGTTCCAGAGTGGTGACAGGCCCTGGGGGTTGTTTCCGCAGGCGTCTCGTGTGGGTGGCTGGTGCCGAGGGGGCAGCAGGAGTTCATCCTCCACCTCAGCACTGAACAAATTAAAGGAAAAACCAAAATTGTATTTAAAAGGAGATTAATTTGCTGACTTTGAGGAGCAAGAAGTATTTAAGGCAGAAAATGGAAATGCATATTCTGGCTGAGCACAAGCTTCATCATTAGATGGCTGAAATTCTCCACTCTGTCGTGCCAGTGAATCTACATGAAACATGTATTTTCCCGGAGCTAAAGAGCTGACCTGGGTGGGGGAGGTAAGTACCCAGAGTGGTGGATGAGCATAATTAGGACATGGATTGTGGGTTGGCTCCGTATAGATCAGTTTGTGTTTCGTTAATGTCTGGTTCCACCCTGTCTGTCTGTTTTATTGGATTAATTTATTACTTTCTGAAAGTGCCTCTCCAGTGAGCTAAAATATCTATTTACTGGAAGTATTTGGTTACCATGAAAAAGTGTATTTGGCATGTGTTTGGCAAATATTAACTACTTTCTTCTGTTTCTTTTGCAATTTAATCTTCTATTTATCTTGGGTATTGATTGCTGAGGCCCTGGTAATTATTTGCTGATTTTGGAAATAATTATTTTAGAAGCTCGGGTTACTTTTGTAATATTAATCATTACCATGGTGTGCTTGCCTGAAAGGATGGGAGCTCTCTGACAGCTCCAGTTGCAGGGTGGACATTAACTGTCTGAAACTATGCCGCCATCTTAAAATAACAAAATCATTACTGGCGCTTTGTTCCTGAAACTAAGCAGATATTTGCGGGGAGGCAAACCTGGCAGTTACACTCAGCTCTGCAAATTTGCCGTTCCTCCCGACGGGAGGAGCGGCCAGATTCTGAAGTCAAATAAAAACAGGGTTGTGTTCACTTTCCAAATTAATTTCATGGTGTGTTAGTCTCAGGCCTGGCGCAGGGTTGGTGGGCGATGGGCTGCCCCTCTCCAGCGGGGGCACAGCGACGATGGAGCTTTGCTTGGGGGGAGAGAAGCAACACTCCAGGAGGGTCTTACACTTGCAAGTGAACGTGCTGCCATACAGTGGCACATCTTGCTTTGGGGGAAGGTGAGAAATTGGAAAGTCTCTGCTGGGAGCTGAGTAATTGGCACCTGCTATTATTGTGTCCCTCGTCACCCTTTTAATATCTTGTTTATAGAGATACCTCTCCTACGGATCTCATTACACAGCCGTAAAGCACGATTCTTTAAAAAATACATGCATTCCTATTCCTGCCGGGTCTGAATACCCACCTCCTTCAGTTTCCATGAGGAGGGATGGTTTTGGTGGCATCCAGGCATCTTTTCTCACTGCTGGGCAGAGTTGCGGGTACCCGTGAGGAGACGGGCTGTGCCCTCGCCGTACCTTGGTGGAGATGTAATTCTTCCATTAACACAGAACCTGGCAGGCAGTTAGAGTGGCTGGGAGGGGAATTTTGTCTTCTTGTTGTTTTAGGCCTTGAAGCAAGGGATTGTGTTGGCTGTTTGAGTGATGTTGGCTTGATCTCCATCGGAGCTTGCACGGTGACATATATTACTAGAGAGCACAAGAGGCGACGTTTAGCATACGCCCCTGGGATCCCTGGTGCAGTGAATCCCATTTCTTTCTCATGCATCAAGTGATATGTTTAATTGGTTTTAACAGTTTTGTCCTTGTTCTTTTATTAGTGGATTGTGGTGCAAAAGAAAGCTGGGAGCGTTTTTGGATCCTGTCCTGGGTAATTCGATGACTAAGTCTCGTTGCGCTTCATCTCTGTGCAGGTGCAGTGATGCGTCTCCTGCAGGGGATGTGGTGGGAAGAGCGTCTCCTCCTCCTCCCAAACACACGTGTGGGGAAGGAAGGAGATGGAGAGGGCAAACTCGTGTTTGTGACAATTGTTTTCTGATTCGCTTCATCACCTTAAAGAACAGAAACGGTAAAAGGAGCCTCAGAAAAGAGGGCATTGCAGCAAGCCCTGCCAGGGCTGTAATCTCTTTTCTTCATACGGAGGTATAAAGATAATTCCAATCGGGATTGAAACAGCGGATGGCAAATAATTCTTGAACAATCCGCTTATGGTGTTCCAGGATGCGAATGAAAACCACTAATGGGATAAAGAAGGATCTAGATAATTATCTCGACTGCATTAAATCCCATCCTTTCAGGAGAATACTCTTGTGCGGACACCAATTTCATGTGTATCAAATTCTAAAGCTGACTAGACATTTTCAAAGCTGGCTGATTCCAACGCAGCCATCCTTGCTTGGTGATCACATATCTTTTATCTACCTGGTTGGTCCTGATAAATCTGATTTCTGGTCTCTGCTGCCCTGGTTCCTTTTTTCCCCCTCCCCACAGCAGGTTAAAGCTGTGACACACATTCTCTCCAGGGCGGATTTGAAACCTCCTTCATCTTTTTCTCCTTTCATTTGGTCCGCTGTTTTGGGAGGCTTCCTGGGTTTTTTTTCCCCCTTTTACAGCTGGTAGTGCTGTTGTTTTAAATCTGGCAGAAGAGCTGCATGCAGTATTAAGGTGTGCAAGATATTTTTTAATTTGATCCATTTTTTTTCCCCATCAAGAGCTCTGCCTTGAAGTGCGGGGGATGACACCATGCTCCAAAACAAATCCAGTTGTACAGTCAGTTAATGAGGCTCTTGTTGTAGGCTCTTTGCTGCCTTTGTGTTTGAACCTAATGGACACCCCATGGATGGAGTGGAGGATGGCAGGAAGGGAAAGGAACAGTTTTGTGTTGACTGAGACCGTGACATTTGGATGAGATTGGATTAATTAAAAGTGTTCAAAGCTTTGTGTTGCAGGAGCTCTGTTCTCTGTGACCCCATGCTGTTCGGAGGTATGGGCCACAAAAACACACTTCTAGGAAGGTGGGTGTCAGAAATGCACCTCTAGGAAGCAGCTGGTTCTTCGTTACCCCCCGCCAGCTTGGGCGGCTGCATTTTCCATCTGTCAGAGAGTCGTTTCTCTTCTCCAGCCTCACACCAAGTGTTCACCAAGTGAACTGAGGCATCCCTGAGCCAGCTGCAGCATCCAGGCTGTGTGTCCCACAATGGGAACTGGGCTGGGGACTTCCAGCTGAGACGGCCGCCCACGAGCCATCCTCCAGCTGGAAGAGGAGGACTGGCAGTCAGCATCATTCCTTTGCACTCTGGAGGACAGATGCTGTTCATGGCTGTCTTGTCAGGGAAAGGCTCCCATCATTCACATGGAGAGTGCTCAAATGTAGCTCCTCAGTGGCAGACCCTCTGAAACCACAAGGTTCCCATCTTCACTGCCACGGCAGCGCTGTTAAGGCTCGGTTGTCTTTTGTAAGTACAGAAGAGCTTCCTTGCTTTTAGTGAGAAGTCAAAGAAGAAATGCCATCCTGTCCAAGGTGGATTTGTGTTTCCAATCTCCTTCATATCTCACAGAGAGGTTACAAGGGTCAATTCTGTGCTGAAATCCAAGGAGTTGGTATGCTCATTTTGGCTGTGGACTGGAAATTGCGCTTGACACCAGATTTGCTGTTCACGTGACTGTGAGCTGTCACTTGCCTGTCCCAACTAGTGGATGTCTTTAGAGGCACATGAAGCTCAGCCCTTCCATGCCAGGCTTAAATTTGGGACAGGTAGGCTGCACGACGATCTGATGTGCATTTGGGCCCACCCCAATAAGGCACTTGCTGAGCAGGGCTGTGTGTAGAGAAGAGGATTCATGGTGTCCTTGCTGCCTCTGGAAGGCCCTTCAAGAAACAAGTCATGTCAGAAATGTGGTCACCTTGTTTTGGTGACACGCTTCTTGAACAGCAGCTCTTAAACTGAATTGCTCACACAGAAGTCATTATCAAGGTTTCTTCACCTCCTGATCACAGCTGTGTCCCCTGAGGCTCTAGGAGCAGGGCTTAACTCTAACAGTGATGCCTGGTGCAGGCTTTTGCCCTAAAACCACCCCCATTCTGCAAGAGGAGTCTGGTGAGGTCTGACAGTTGACGCCTAAAAATCAATGGATTCCTGTGTAAGGCAGGATACTCACCCTACACTCTCTTGACTTGCAGAGAGATCCTGGTGGGGATTTTTACCTGGTTCTTGGTATCACTGCACACCCTTCAAACGAACTGCTTGTTTAAGAAATCTCGTTACTTGCTTCTCATTAAAGGCATCTGGTTGGCTGAGTTGCTGGTTGAAATCTCCTCTCTTCAGCCTGGTGCTGTGATGGAGCTGTTCCTGGAGCTGTTGTCCCAGGTGTTACCTCCGTGGAGCATTATAAACGATCCCCTGCCATCTCCTGCTCGGGGGAGCGCTACCCAGAGAGAAATGGTGTTTTTTTTCCGGATGTCTGCACAGCTCCCGAATGACTTTGCACGATGCACACACAGAGGAAGGCAGATACTTCATGTCTCTTTGGAAATCTGTCAAGAGAGTGGCAGATCGCTTAGCCTGAGTCGTGTTGGCTGTTCATAACTTCTAAAATGCAGGTCAAGAAGTATTGCTGTAGCAGTTAGAGGTCAGGCAAAATTACAACCTTTAGCCCTTCGTAGCAGCTGTGGTCATCAAAGGAGGTGTTTTACTCATGGGATTGAAACTTCAAGCACTCACCTCTTGATCCAGAGCGCTGGTTAATTATTCTTCAAGCCTTCAAACCAAAGGTGGGCGTTTCTGCAGCTACCCCTGATGGTGCTCAGAGGCC
Source organism: Pseudotriccus pelzelni (assembly GCA_035584735.1). NCBI lineage: Eukaryota > Metazoa > Chordata > Aves > Passeriformes > Tyrannidae > Pseudotriccus > Pseudotriccus pelzelni. Next base: position 11,161,131 of record JAWMRA010000028.1, on the reverse strand, counting down.
CCACTTGAGACCAGGATGCCCTGGGTGCGCTGGGAAGCCTCCCGTGAAAGGCTGGGCTGGGAGAAGTGGGTCCATGTAGGTGAGGCAGCTGTCAGTGGCAGAACATAAAATCCACCTCTACTCATCAGCATTATTTGGTGGCCAAGATCGCTGAGGTGCTGGCATATGTGTGTGTGGGGTCATTTGCATCAGATTTGGTGGACAGGATGAAAGGGATAAAAGGTGTTGCCAAGAGAGGGCTATTAGGTGGGTAGAATTCAGATTGCCAACCAGTGCAGAAAAGGTCAAGAACTTTTTGTCTTCTGGTGTGTGGCACAGCACAGGGGTGGGAAGGTGTGGGTTTTATACGTGCTCTCCTGTTTAGTTTGGCTTCCAGGAGAAGTCCTTATCTCCTTCTGCTGCCAGCTTCCTCGGAGTTGCCCTCTTTCCCTCTGCTCTGCCTACATTTCTTGCTGTGATTTCAATTATTTATACCATTTCCTTTGCCCTTAAACTGCTCCACTGCCTGTGCGCTGCCAAAGCAGCTGTCGCTTCCCAAGCCCGTTCTGCTGATGTGTGAAGAGCCCATCCCTGTGCACACAACTCGTTAAGAGCATTTCAGGGCTCTTCAGTGTAGGCAACTATGTGAATGTAAAATTGCAAGTGGATCTTATCTTATGGAAGGTTTTGAGCGCGGCTGGTGAAGTAATGATCTACTTACTGATGTAGGGTAGCAGGAGGGAGCTGCTGAGGGTAACAAGAGCAGAGGAGGAGGAGGTTTGCAAAGGAGTACGTCCCCTTTCTTTGGTGAGAATTAAGCAGGTTAAAACCAGAGGCATAATCTCCTCTCAGTTACATCAGTGTGCATTTGGAAGGACCTCTTTAAAATAATTAATTTCTTTTTAACGCAGGCTGGTGTCACAGAGGAAGCCCTGGGTGACAGGGAGGCACAGCCTCCCCTGCCAGCCCAGATCCAGATCCACGACTGGGAGAGGCAAATTCAGCCCTTCAATTTTGTGCTTCCTTGTTTTTACCTCTGCAGCATTAAGCTTGGAAAATGAGCAGGAAATGTTTAAATCCCTTTCGTCATTGCTGCCATGTTCAAACTGAATTAAACTCTCGTCCAAAGCGAGCCTGTGCCATAGGAAACATCTGCCGTGGTCCGAATTGTGCTTTGAGGTCAGAATTAAAAAGTATGTAACTGCTGAGCAGTGAACAGTGGATACTCAAATCCTGCTCTCTGCCAAGAGATGTTTTGCAAGATGTGATTTGTACGTGTCCCTTGTACCTGTGCAGGTACGCGAATGTATTACTGGGATAGGAGCCAGCACAACGTGTCACAAGAAATCATGGTTATAAGGTGAAGTGGTTTGCTAGAAAGTTAAATAATTTCTTATTTCAAGCCGACATTTGTTTACTTATTTGACTTCTACAAACGTTGTTTCTGGAGTGTACTAGTAATTGCTGTGAGGATGCAATTCTATTCATGGCACATCTGTGTCAGGGGCAATATTTATGTGCAGTGGCTGCTCGTAAAATATTTGTTCTCCTCTTGGCTCCTCCATCCAATAAGTTGACGTGAGCTCTCAGGGAAAGTACCAACAATTTTTAGAGCTGTTCCAGATATAGTCCTTGCAGAATTTTTTGATTGTGTAACTGAAAAGAGCTTTTGAAAAGATAGAACAAGTCTCCAGTACAGATTGGCCAAGGAGAGGCTGGTGCTTTGCTCTATTTGGTGAGCTTTCAGTCTGCTGATGAAGAAAAACTAAAGCTCCCCTTTTACAGAGTATCGTCTGAGGGCCAGGACTCTTGGGGTGTATTTAAGTGCCTGGGCTTCCTTCTGTCTTGTTTTGGGTAAAGACCACTCAGGTTTGAAAAAATTGCTCAAGTTGTGTGAATTGCATCCTGTCTTTCAGCATAAATTGCAGATATAATTGCAAAATAAACTGAGGAGTGACGGACAAAAATGAGGAAGGCAGAAATTTGGGCAGGACTTGCTGTTTGCTAATGCCATATTTTTGCTGCACAGTGGCAAACATTAGTGCCACGTTTATTTCAGGGGTTAGTTACGTTGAGCCGCCAAATTTCTAATGGATTAATGGACATTTTTGTTCAGGCTGGGGGCTCCTGAGGCCCCAGAGCAGTAGAGTGGTGGCACCTGTCTCCTAGACGTGGAAGTGAATTGATGAAAAGCAAAGCCCTCTATAAAGCTGGCTGGGTGTCATTCACACAGGAGGGAAATCAAGGCACAGGAGAAGTTCCCAACCTGCCAGGTGCATAAATCCCTTTGGAACCTCCCTCCGACCATCCCTCCTGCAGCCCCTCAAACACGAAAGCCGTGTCTGCAGAAGGATGGCTTTGCATTTCTCTTCTGGCGTATTTGCTACTGAAGGAGCGGCGTTTATTGTGTTCCTCTGGGAGGTCTACACTTGTTCAGGGCTGGGAAAGTTCTGCAGGGCTCGGGAAAGGAACCCTCGGGCTGTGGAAGCTGCCAGGAGCACAGACGGAGAGAGCATCCAAGCTGCAGCATCTCGCCCTGCTCAGCTGTATGTTCTTCAGCAAGGCTCCAGTGCTAGACAAAATACCACGTGTGGGGAGGCAGACGGTGCCAGAGCCTCTCGAGGAGAGCAGCAGTTGCCCCTCGGAGTGCTCGGAGGTTGGGTGGATTGATTGTGCTGCTCTGGCGTCCCAGGCGGGTGAAGGGGCAGGGGTGGGAGGTCACACCTCGGGCTGCTGTCGGCGCAGAGGGAAGAGGGGCATTTTTATGCTTCGTGGCGCCTCTTTTCCTGCTGTGGAAAAAGCTTCTGTTCTATGTGCCTGTGTAAATGCTTTATAGCCTGGGTGCTGTGAGTACTTGCTCAAAAATTGATGGTGAATTTTTACTGTCTACAGGCAGTGTCTTCAGGTTCCAAAGATTCTTCTCTCAGTTTGTGATGTGTTTTTTTTACTGCATTTAAATGAGTTATTTTATATAAATTCTTAGTATTTATAAATTCTGAGTATTGGCAGGCTGACAATCACTTTTCTTCTCTTCCCCCATCCCCTCCCTGCCTGTTTTTCCTTTTTTTTTCTTTTCTTTTAAACTTGTTTTTTCTAAGGAACTGAAGCTGTGCCATTCTTCCCAACAGCTTTCAAACTCCTGGTCTTGCTTTAGCCCAGTTAGGCCGTGGTATGGAAACCCCAGAGATGATCTGTAATCCTCCAGATATTTTGAAGGTAGCCAGGAGGGCAGAGAAGAGATTTGTCGATGGCTCTGACAGAGGATAGTATGAAGTCCTCTGCCAGGCGTGGGTGGATCTGTACAGAAGGCATTATCTCCATAGCCCCAGCCACAGGAAATGCAGTGATCAAAGCTTTTGGTCCAGTACAGGATGCCCAGGTGTTGGGTTTCCCCCCGGGCTGGGGTTGCTGGGGTGGCTGTGGCTTCTCTGCACCCGTCAGCAGCTCAGCCCATCCCTCCTAAATCCTGCCAAGTACAGAATATAAACAAGGCCAAAGTTTTTTTGTTCCTTCTCACACCTCTAGCAGGGGTTAAAAGTAACCACAGAAAGAAAATAATTTTTGTGGGGCATTAATGGGACCATCCGTTTTGGATCCTACCTATGGCCAGAGCCTCATTCTCTAATTTTTGTTGCTCTGACTTCTTTGTTTTTCTTTCATTGCAATCAAGATAATGCAGTACAACAGTGCACTAAGAATTCCAGCTATTCAATTACCTTTCAGAAGTTGACTTAATTGGCTCCTTAAGTGATAGCTCTCTATTGTGTGCAATCAGCACCACTCAAGGAGGGAGCAGGAAGAGGAGAAGGACTTTGTTTCTAATCAATAAATAGAAGTCTTTGAAATAATGCTGCTTGCAATTTGTATCACAGGTTAAATTACGCCGAAGATGGTCATCTGTGCCTTCCTTGAGGGGCACGGCTCTAGCACAGTAATAAAGCTTTGCTGTCCACAACCACGTGGACTATTTCACTCTGCGTTTCCAGTTAATCCAATATTCTCCCCTTGGATTTTTTTTTTTCCCTCTCCCAAGTATTAGAGAGAACCAAAACCATATTGCTGTGGAGCCCGGCACAGGTGGTTTGGGAAAGTCTGATGTGTAATGAGTAATCATTTGTTTTGCACCTCATAAAGTATGCAAATGAATGTGATACCTGATGATAAATAATTCAGAGTGGAGATGCAAGGCAAGGGGAGATTATAGAAGGAATAAATATACGTAAACCAACTTTAAAAAAAAAAAAAGAGCAATCTCGAAAGCCTGAGCTCTTCTTCCAAGCTACAGCCCATGGAAACATCTGCTTCTTGGTGCAGGTTTGCCTCCAGTGCTTGAATCCAGGGGACTTTAGGCCAGCAGGATTTCCATTTCATAGTCAGAGTTTGGCCAAAACTACAAATCTCAGGAGCTGCCACCCTTGCACAGCTCTGTTGCACTTCAGGTCATCACTGAGCCTCGGTTTAGGCAGCAGGAAAACTTTGCCAAGCTCACCAGGTTGCTTTTAGATATATATTTTTTGTTTTCTTTTTTCCTAGTTGGTGGGGGAAAGCTCCTGAGCTGCTTCATAATTTCATTATAGCTAAAATTACTAGTTATAATTCACTATTTGGTCCTAATTAAAAAGATTTTTAATCCAGAAAGGTCTTCTTGAGATTGCAAGAGGCACAAGACTGGAAGCCACCCTCAGACCTCTGGTGCTGCCACTGCTTGGGGCAAGTTCAGCCTCCATCCCTGAATCCATCCCCTTCCTAGACACTGGAATAGGTGAGAACTGCAGGTGCAGACCTGTAAGGAATCACAGGTTCTAATGTTTAAACATCCAGTGCACTCCTAGGTAGGGTGCATGTCTGTCTGCACTGGAGTTCCAATGGCTTCTGCACATGTATGGAATTTCATTTGATTTGGAGGAGAACCTGTGGGATGTTCTTTGCAGGGATTGGCCAGCTCACACCAAACTGGGATTTAATTGATTAAAGATGCTTCTTCCTTTGCTCCCTGCCCCATCCTGGATAATCAGCCCTCAGTGCCATGTTCTTGCTGCAGGGAGGGAAAGTGGTGGAGATCCAGATTTATAATCCCACACCGAAGAGCAGCTTTTAAGATCATTTCGGGTGTCGGCTCGCAGGAGTTTTCACTAAACTGTGGAGGTGGTGGGTTGAGTTTGCCCTTTTATCAGCCAGAAATAGCGATGCTGAAATGTCCTGGTCCAGCTCAGCACTTGGCAGCGTTCCCTAAATTGCCAGCAGCCTTCTCCTGGCAGCCGCTGGCCGGTGTCAGGCGCCTTCGTGCCCAGACACCCCGACAAGGCTGTGTTTGTTAGCAGAGGGTTGGTACGGTCTTGCCTTGGTGGAGGAGCGGAGCTGAATGGTCATTTTGTGATGACAGTAATTGCAGCATCCGTGCAGTTTCACCCTCCAAGTGTTTCACTGGTGATCCCAAGTGCCGGGTTGATTCCACAGTGACTTTTGCAGAGCACCCGGTGGCGCTGGGAAGGTGTGTGGCGTCCTTTCACCAGATGCTGCAGCTGTGGGTTTGCTCGTAATTTTTCTGTGTTGAGTTAAGCAATATAGAGGAAGAAGGAAAAAGAAGCAACTTTTTTGTTGCAAATTTACTCTGTGGCTTCTCTGGCTCCTGGGAGGAGCTGTTATGATAAAGTCTGATCTATTTTCACGTCTGCCTATGAAGAATGTAGGATTTATCTTTCAAATGAAATTTGCTCTGCTGTGCTGCCAGCAGGGTTTTTTTGTTGTTTGGTTGTGGGTTTTTTGAGTAGCTATTTTTGTGAAATATAACCTGAGAATTTGTATTGGCTTAACACTTAAAATGTAGCCAGGGAAAGATGGAATATTTGTCTTTATTGTATTTGTTTCTCCTGTAATGAGACATTACTGGCTGTCATAAAGTCCTACAGCCCAGGGAGCATGCCCAGTGATTTTCTGCTTGCTCCATTAGCTTGTGTGCAGACCTCCTGATTTTTTATGTGCATGTGCTTTTCTACTTGTTTAATCCTGCCAACTGCTCTTCTGGTTGGAAATCCATTTCTATAATGCTGGGTATTACACAAATTTGTTGAAGCTCTTAATGCAGATAACGGGGAGGGGAGATGAGGCTGCTTTGCCCAGTCAGCCTGAGCCAACTTTCTGCTTCCCATCAGTCACACAGAGCTTTAGCTGCAGCTCACTGAGGGCACAAAATGCACGCAGTAAAGAAAAATAAAAGTTTAAGGAACAGCTAGAGTGCTGTAAATGTTGCTTGGATTTTGATTTACGAAGTCCAAGTGCAGCACAAATTGGATGGCTCGCTGTGCCCTGTGGAAATCTCTTTGTCTGCCTTTTTTTGAAATATTTCCATAACTGGTAATCATGGGATTGTAGCAAAAAAGCCCTTCTGTAAAGAGCTTTTTGGTCACTGCTGCTGTTTACTATGACTCTGCACAGCGTGTTGATCACAGCTTCTCATTCACGGGAATATTCACCGGGAATTGCAGTGTGGATGCCAGCAGTGGGGCTTCCCAGCCCTGGATCTCGGGGGTTGTGTGTGCAGTGCTTTGGGGACCAGAGCTGGGGTGGTGAGAGGCATCTTCCCTCTCCGAGCGCTGTGTGTGATTTGTGGTGTTTGTGGAGCTGTTCCCAGCAGAACTGAGCACATCCCTGCCTGTTGTACTGCTCTGGTTGTTTTAATCTGTTGAATTCATCCGTGGCACTTTGCCTGGTGGAGAGCAGTGGGAATGTTGTCAGCAGTGGCAGAGAAGGATGCCAGGCTGCTTTTTTTTTATTATTATTATTATTTGTAGTGGAGCCATACAAAGTCCAACCAGGGCCTCATGACTAAGGTTTGAGTAGCTGTTAAGCATGCACATACCCTTTGTTTAAGCAACAGTGTAGGCAACCTGCTTAAAGTTTAGTGTGAGTTTAAGTATTTGTGTTAACTTCTGACTTAACTGTCCAGTTCTATTAAAAATAAAAGGAATAAAATCCTTCTGGCACACTTCGATAGCTACAGCATTTGGATACTCTTCAGCTTCTCTCTCTTCTCTTTCCTGATTTCTTCCCAAGAATAGTCGCAACACTTTTCTTTTTTAGGACTTTGCCCTAATAATTACATCTGTGAAGATCCGCTGGGATGGGTTATCCCACAAGCAGGATTATGCCCTTAAATGGAAAATAAGCCGCCACACCAGCCAAAGTTTGGGGAAAAAAAATACTATTTTGAGAAAACTAAGTTGCTAAATGTGTTGTCCCATGTCGTGGAGCTGCACAGTCAGGAAATGCTTCTTAGTGCAGAGAGGAAATGCTCGTTGCATTCTTTTTTAATTGTCCTTTAGATAGGAAAACATGCCTCTAATTAAATGCCATCTACTCCCCCCTCTGCAAAAGGGACGGGAGGTGTGAGAAAACATTCGAAGGAGACAGGGAGGGAGGCCAGTCTTGCTTTAGGAACCCTTTAATTTATTTGCTGGCTTCTGCTCCTTCCCTGCCCCCCCCCAAGCCAGTGTGGGTGCAGGTCCTCCCCAGGCCGCCCGTCCAGCTCCCCGGCCCCGCTGCCTCTCGGCCAACGATTTGGGCTAAATAATCCAATTAAGCTTTGCAGCTTATATAACTGCCTTGGCTTGAGGCAGCAGCCGGACTGACGGGGATAGAGAGCACATCTGGAAATAGTGTGCGCTGAACAGGCTGCCGTGGACGGAGCCAAAGTGATTTGGACAAATTTGCTCATACGCACAAGATGTCCTTTGAGCAGCAAGATGTGTGCGTACCGTCCTCCTTGCTGAAGAAGTTGAATTTAGAAAATTCTATCCATAAATTGTTGCCCTGGCTGGGAAACATAGCTGGCTTTATTTCCTCCCCCGTCGCCTTTGGAAGATCATCTGGCTCTTCCTTTTCAGCCCCAGAGGAGCAGCCAGGCCCTGTAGTACACTGGTCATAAATAACACATTTTTATTTCAAAGGTGGGAAGGACTTCCAGCATCATTTAGAGTGACTTCTTATCTGCTACCCATCATAGGAGTTGCTTTTTATTTAAAGTGAGATACAACCTGGTGAATAACTGGAATACAGCTCTGAAGAAACAAACAAGTATTTTTTCCTGAGAATTCATTATAACCCTGGTAATTTATCCTAATGGTTAGTAACACTATTAACGCATGGACATTTGACGTTGGCTTGAGGGTTGGGGAGAAAAAAGAACTCAGCCATTCCGTATTTCAAGTAGCGTGCCTGGCACAAGCTTACAAAAAACCCAGTGCACGTTTTTGGCGCTCTCAGATGTCTGCTCTCCTGTTGGCATCCATTACTCTCCGTAGGGAAGTTATGGGCATTAACAGCAGAATGCATTTCCCTTCATATGCGGTGATATGTGCTTATAGCTTTGTTTTATAGTCTGCTGTCTAATGTTAAAGAATTTATTTGTCACTGCAGGTGTGCAGGCCTGGCTCAGCGCTCACGTCCTGCCCGTTCCTGGGTGCTTGCACGGCTGCCTGTTCGACACCTCCCAAATCTGTGCTGGGGAAGGGTTGTAGAAACATCACACCCCCCCCCCCCCCAAATTTTGATGTGGCACACACATACACACACGCTCAGCTGCTGGGCTTGTCCTCGGGAAAACATTCCCAGGGAATTAACTAGAGTTGGTGTGCACTGGCCAGGTTGCCAGTGAGTGGTGCCAGAGCTGCAGGGGTGCCGAGGGTGGTTTGGCAGAGGGGACATCACTGGGGCACGGCGATGCCAAAGCAGTGCTCTGTGACATTCTGACCCCACAGTGGCTTTTGAAGTGTCTTGGACACTTCTGGGCAGTGCCCAAGAATATGCACCTTGTCAAAACCCTCCATGCCGAGGAGGTGGTGCAGAGCACTGGGTGGCTCTGCTGGGGCTGCTCCTGTCTGCACCAATGTAGGGCTAATAAATGCTTGACCCGTACTGCTGACAGCATCCTGGATGACAACATCCAGGATCCCTTCAGTATCTTTGCACTGGCAGGGCTTACTCTGGTTTGCTATGGAAAACTTCAGGTATTTCTTCTAGTATGCTGAATTATAAGGCTGTGGTGATACCCCTGCTCTCAGTAGGCTTTGGATATGGCCATGGGGGTCTTGTAGGAGTGTCTTCACAGTCCTAAATACCTTCATACAAAGTCATGATCTTACAGTTTATACATTTTGGGTTATTTCCATGGTCATAAGACTAAATAATGAGTTCCCTAAAAGAGACTGTGTGTCTTGAACTGCTCCTCCCAGCCCATGACTGTGCTGGAGCTCTTCTGTCCCCACTGCTCCTTCGGACATGGTTTTGCTGGCAATGATGACACAACTCTGCTGTCACTTCTTCCACGTTGCTGCTGTATGTGACAGGCTGACTGTCTGCTCTTGATGTTTTATTCCTAAAGAAGACGAAAATTGGATTAGATTTTTCTCAGCCATGCACGGTGGTGATCCTGGGTAACAAAGCTGATCCGTGTGAAGGAAGCTTTGGGAAGCTGGGAACCAGAGGAAGTTATTAACAGGGGACTCACCCAGGCTGATTTGCTTTATGGATGTCTCATAAAGGCGCTCCAAAGGATGAACTGATTGCTAAGCATTTTTCCACAAGCTCAAATGACAGCTTTTAGTACTGAAAGAGGCGCTGAGCAGCCTCGGTGGTCAGTGAGAGACCCTTTCCAAAGCGATGCTTATGGATGCATCAGGGGTACCTAAAGCACCTGAGTACAGAAATTACCTCCTCGGGAACCGAAGTCCAATAAACCTCTTTGTACACAGGGAACAAGGGCTCAAATTACACTTTAAATACTCGTGCTGAAAATTTTAAGGGCAGTTGTGTTGTGGGTGAGTCATGCTGCTGTTTTCCCTGTGCCGTGCTGAGCCTCACTCCCCCGTGGTGGGATTTTTCCTTGAGTTTTGACCTCCTGGCACCCCTGGGACAGGCAGACTGCAGCGAGCGGAGTCAGGCCCTGTGCTCCTTCCCTCCCACTGGTGTAGTTTGCTGTGATTTCTGCAGTTTAACTCCTTCAGTACCAGCTCTGGCTTTGCTCAGATGTGCTCTTGGGGTCTGTCTTATGCAAAACACCTCTCCCTCCTCTCTCCCTCCTGTGCCTGTGCCCCTCTGGAGCTCTGTACTCACTCTTGCCTTCCCCTCACACCTCCTTGAGTAGATAGCCTGATCCGATGTCATCCTACATGTATGGCTGCACTGGTGCTTTCTGGGCTGCATGAGATGAAACTGTTTCATCGTGGAAAACTCTCTCCATGGGCTCTGACACTGCTTGCTGGGCACAGCTTATGGGTTCCTGCAAGGAGACTGGGGATCTTCTCCCGGCAGCCCATTTTGCATTCTCCTGGCAGCACCTAAACACATCAAATCTCTGTAACACAGCTTCCCTCGGGATAGAAGGTCTGGAAAACTGATCCGCAGCAGCCCACATAGCAATTAGGTTACCTTATGCATGACACCAGTAAAGGTAACTGTGTGAAATACTGGAAACCCAAATCCATTTAAATAGACATGTTCAAAGGGAATGAGAGGTGTGAACAGCACATCTCTGCTCACAGGGAGCATAAAAGTGTCCTCTGCCAGGACTCAGCAGCACTTTAAGAACAGTTGTGAAATTAACCATAAATACCATGGTCTTGTGGGCCCAGGCTCTGGGAAGCACACCTATTTTTGGAGGAGGTAAGCAGCAGGCTGTGAGGCTCAGGGCATTGCCTTTAAGCCTTTAGGTAAACCTGACATTGCAAGAAAGCAAAACCTCTAGGGATGTGGTTTCACAGCCATTTAAACTGTTCTCCATTTGGGCTGTTGTCCAAAAGGGCATCCTAGTTCCTGTGTGCTTCCTTTGCATCACTGGCTCGGTCAGCAGGATGATCTGACCCAAAATTAAGCCAGCAGTGAGGATGCTTACTTTTCCAGCTGGATCAGTGCGTGGGATCATGGGGCTGGCTGCGTGTTGGTGCCCTCTGAGGAGGCACAGAGTGCAGGGAGCACCCTGCCCGTTTCATCTCGTGCAGCTGGAGATCGCCAAGAGCTGCTCCTGACACCTTGCCCTGAGCTCGGCACGGGGAGTGGGAGATGCCAGTAATATTTCAGAGCAGCAGCTTGTTGAGAAGCTTTCAGGCATCATTTAATAAGCAACCAAAGGTCTTAGCAGTAGGACACCCGCGTAGTCAGCATCCTCCTCCCCTCCAGCTGTTTATTTTCTACCCTTGAAACGTCCTGCAACCCCCACCTTGTGCTGTGCCATCACCAGCATCTGTGTTGCCTCTCAGCTGAGCTGGTCTGCTGGAATAATGCTGCTGCTGCTGCTGGCACGGGGCTGCAGGGCAGCTCTGCAGCTGGGCTACCCTGGGATGTGGAACCAAGGCCGCCTGGTTCGGGGTTTAGTCCTGTTGCTGGCAATTCAGTAATTTCATCTTTGTACTCCCAGTGATGGGTTTCCTGCAAGGAGGAGAAATAAGGGCTTTTTTTCACACTCTAAAGCAGCTGGTCTGGTTTTGAGGGAGGGGATGTCGACGTTATTTGATAACCCTTTCTCATGTTTTCTTGGCTGATGAATGACAAATGGGAGAAGTGGGTCTTCCTACTCTTTTAGCAATATGTTTTTCTTCCCTGGAATTATCCTAGCATATAAAATGAAACAAGAGCCCTCAGATAGCATCAACACTTATAGTTGGTCTAAGTGTGCTATTTAATGGCAATGTCTTGTTTTTCCTCTAGAGAGAAGAAAATGTACCCCATTAAGTGCTTGTGTTACAAGCCTGCACCCCAGGGGATAAATATTTCAAATATTAATGCTGAGTAATTTTTAAAAGGTTCTGCGTGCCTTTTATTTCAAGCATTCTGCAAATTATTTAAGACTGCTAGAACAAAATGCAATTCAGATCAGCTCCATCCCTGTGATCAGTATGTGATTTTAAAATCTGCTTCTACCCAAGAGCACGGTCGTGCATCCGATCAGGCGTTGGTACAATAGGGAAATTGTGATCTGTTTGTGGGTGCGGATCCGTAGGTAGACAAGATGTACAATTTACATACACAGCGGAGCGAGGGGAACACTCAATATCCTTTCACTCCAATACAGTCACATGCATTGCAAATGAGTTACTCTTTTGGAAAAAGAAGTCAAACCTGACTTGCATTGAAGTTCTCAGCTATTAGCATGAGCGGAGCCAGGGACTCCAGCCAGAACTTCTGTGATTTCCTTGATATCCCTCTTAGTACATCGCTCTAGCTTTTCCATATGCGTTCTCTGGTTTATAACACGGCAACACTTTATTTCGCTGTTGTAAAATTCTCTCATACACTCAAGCCCTGCCAAAAGCTTCATATGTTATTGATTAAACAGATTCCCCCTGTTCCAGGATTTCGGCTGTTCTGAGTCCGGTGGCAACTTTAGTGGAACGATGAGTGCGACGGTCGATCGCACAAGGAGGCAGGGAAATACAAGGTCCCGGCACTTATTGCTGCTAATCGATAAACTCACCTTCAGTTTGCAAAGTGGAGCTGCTTTTTCCACCCACCAGTGCCTCATCTCTCCTGAGATGGGCTGAGCTTGTCCCTCAGCTGCAAAGTGCTGGTGGCTCGTGGTCATTTGTTGGGGGGGATGACGATGATGATGTTGGATTTTAGTAATGCTGGGAGAAGGATTAGTAAGAATTTCATTTCAACTCCTTCACAGGCAATTAGCGACAGCTGCTGCTGGAGAAAGGATGTGATGATTAACACAGTGACCTTTGCAAGGATTGACTTCCCTTCTTGGAGGGATTCCTTTCGGACAGACTTGGGAGCCGTTAACATTGAGCACAGAGCGGGATCCGTGGGGCCCTTGGGGTTTGGTGGAACAAGGCCTCCGTTTCACTATTAACTTAATTAAGTTGTAATAAAAAGGGTTTTCCTTTTGGACTGCAAGGCATTTGCTCTGCTTCAGAGTTTTCTCCTTCTCTAAAGCTCCAGAGCTGGTCCCTGCCAGCATCCACGGGGATGTGGTCCTGCACGCCCCAGCCATCAGCTGTTCCTCTGGGGCTGTTTTGGTCCATGAGATTTTGCTCACCGGCTTTGCTGCTCGTTGTGAGAACGAGGTGAAAGGGAAAGAAATCCAGTCCGGAGGTTTGGTGAGAGCCAAACAAATCCGATTTGGGTTTTTTACTGGGAGTGATGGTTTGCAATCCAGCGTGAGGCTGAACAGCCCACGGCATAGTCAGTGCCCGGAGCCACATGCCTGGAACTCGGCGATGCACGGCCGAGGTGCTGCAGGTTCCTGCACGTGCATTTTCAGTTCAGGAGAGCAACGTGCTGTGAGTCTGTTTCTGCCGCCCTGAGGTGCATCCAAGAGCATTTTCCATGCCCATGCCATGGAAGAACAGTGCATTAGGCAAATGCATCTTCTTTTAAACCACACACAGGGTTGTTTGGTAGGATTGACCACATGTACAAGCTTTCAGCCTTTTCCATTCCTTTTTTTTTTTCCTTCTCTCTTTCTACCCCTCAGGTTTGCCTGTGTAATGTCCTCACTTAAAAATCCTGTATAGCCGCAATTATTTTGAGGTTTAATGACCCGTGATTTCTGTAATGCTTTATTTTGTTCACTTTCAGCATGTTTTTATTCCCCAGTCAAATAAAGAGTATTAAAAAACCCACCAAGAACAAAGCCCTCACTTTCCATTTGAGAGAAAAATGCTTCGAAAGCCATATTTGTGCTACACAGGTAAATAATTAGATTGCTAATGAATTAGGTTCGCTTTGAAGACAAAAGCTTCAGTGTTCCTAATTAAGTTGTAAGAAGACATAGAAATGCTGGGTCTTTCTCCCAAGGAAGGAGAGGCTCCCAACCCAGATGAGGCCAGGAACCACTGGCAGGATAGTGTTTTACCCCACCTTGGGCTCAGCACCTTTCAGGTCTTTTAAATTCCTCAGCGAATTCAGAGAAATAGTATACTTTGTGCAACACATTTCCTTTTATCAGTTTCAAATTAATATTTGAATGGGATGGTTTCTTACTCCTACATTTTGAGACAAGGAGAATGTAAGTCTGTGATGTATTTTCTTTATATCACTCTATTTTATATGCTTTTCATGATAAGCCCTATTATCATACCCATCCTAAGATGAATAATCTCTTTTTTTTTTTCCCTCAGAGAGCAGGTGTGTTGTTTTTTTTTAGGCCTTTGATCATTCTTATCACCCTCTCTAAAGCCCCTTTTAAGTCTGTGTTAATACCTTATTTTAGAAGAGGTGAAAACTATTCTGGGACTAGGCGGTATAATTTTAATAATGTTATAATCTTCATACTATTATTCCTCATCCCATTCACTAAGCACACTAACACCTTGTTTGCCTTCCTCTCCATCCTCCTTTTTTTCCCTAGATTGTAGCTGCCTGCAGAGCAGCATCAAGACACTGAAGCTGTGATCTCCTTAATGTTATTAGTTAAGAACCATGTGAAAAATACCTTGACTTCCCCCCGCCCAACTATTTTGCATCTATCAGCTTTGGCGTCAGTTTGCCGTTTTGCTGCCTTTTGTCCTGATTATTTGCTTCATTTCAGGCTTTGACAAACTTACCTTTTTGTCAGCTCTGTATTTGGCTACTTCATAAATTCACCTCCTTCCCCAGATCCTCACTAAATCTATTAGCTGGTGAGTTTAATACCAACCCTTATGGCTTCCTCCAGATAGTTAACCTTTTGCTATGATGAAAATTCACTGTTTAATCCCATCTTCTTTCTCTTTAGATCAATGGCAGTATTTGCCCTCTTCCCCTCTCCTCCTCAGCTGTTTTGCAGCAAAATGAATTGCCCTCCGATTTTTCTGTCTCATAAATCCCTTGAACGGGTTGATGAAACCCCAGGACAAATCAGAAGCACTAGTTCCTTTGTCAGAAGCTGATGGTGGTTTATACCTGCTGGGAATTTCCTCTCCTGCCAGCGTTTTTGTTTGGCAGGTAAAACCCAGGGGATTCGCAGTGATCTCGGAGCTCTTTGTATCCTTGAGCTCAGTGTGATTCACCCACAGAGCTGGGCTGCAGAAAGAGATCCCAAACCTGCTCTGCAGGTACCCAAGAGCAGTCTGACGGCTTCTGCTGCCTCCTCTGCCCTGATCCAAGACATTTTAGGCAGAGGTGATGGGCATTACTGTTTGCTTTCCTAATCTTTGGGTTTCTACATCCTTACTTTGGAGCCTGCATCCCCCCTGCAGCTCCCTGAGGAGCTTTTGGGTCTGGGTGGAGGCACTTCTGGGACTTGTTCTCCTCCTTGGAATGGGGATTTACAATGTTCACCATCTGCATTATGTTTCACCATCCCCATAATGGGAAATCTACTCATCCCCATCCCTGAAAACTTAGTACTTAGGACTTAAAAAGCAAAAAAAAAAAAGAAAAAAAAAGCTTATTTTTTGAAAGATCTGTGTGCCTGTTGTCTGAACTGAATCTCAAATGCAAACAGTTGCTCCTACTTTTAAATAACGAAGCGCAGGGGATATGAATTTTCCTCTCTCCTTCTGATGACGTGTGTGCTGAGACAACATTAAACTCCAGTGAGGAGACGCGCAACAGAAATACGATCAACACCTACTGCTGCAAAAAGAAATAGTGACTTAGAGGTGCCCGTGTTCCCTCGGGAGAGACCGTCAGTAGAGAGATGCATTGCATTTCTATCTCATTACGTGGAGCTGCTGAAGGTTGAAATGCTGTTCAATATACCACAGGCTCCTATTAAATGGCTGTATTAAAGAAAGCAACACACACAGATTGGAGCTGGGCGAAGCGCTTTCTTTATTTGAGGATCATTTTTTCAGACAGGCTGACTTTTAATAAGCCTCTTGCTCTGGCTGATGTGTTGGCTCAGCGTGACGGTGATGAGGAGGGATGCTCAAACCCAGCAGCTGACTCGGGGGCAGCACAAGAGCCTCTGTGGTGCTGGCCTGAGCAGCTGGGTGGGCACTGATGGCAAAGGGTGACTCCTCCTGCCATCGCCCACCTGGGCAACCAGTGCCCTTTACTGGGTAAGAAGGATGGGTACTGGTTTTTTGTAAGATGCCATAGACTCTTGGTGCTCCAGAACAGCTCTGTGTCCAACCAGGACAGCACTTGAGCACAGCTGGAGTGCAGCAGTGGCACCAAGGGGCGTCTTGTGGTGGTAGTTACACCAAAATACATCATTTGGCCCCAGTTCAGAATAGCACACACTGCAGGTGGTGACTGAACTGAAACAAAGTGTAAATGAAAGGCAGAAGATGAACACAAGGAACTAAACCATAGCTGCTGGTTTTGGTGGCTGCATTGACCACCAGTGACCATTATGCTCCATCCCTGGAAGTGTTCAAGGCCACGTTTTATGGGGATTGGAGCAGCCTGGTCTAGGGAAGGTGTCCCTGCCCATGGCAGGGGGGTGGAATGAGATGAGCTTTAAAGTCCTTTCCAACCCAAACCATTCTATGGCTGGTGACTGCCAGTGCCAGCACGATCTAACCCAGCCCCGTTGCTTTGAGCTGGGAAACCCACGTGCCACCTCTCTGCTTTCCTGCTCCCAGCTCTGCCTGAAGCTCTCCACACCTATAGCTATTTTCCCAATAGTAATCAGCTTTCTAGGGGTGCTAAAGACTCTACTTTCTGGGTTACTTTCTGTCTTGGTTGTGACCACAGTTTTTAACAGAACACAACATACTAAAAACAAACTTGGAAAAGTTTCTTTAAAAACTTGTTTTGCTTTAAAAACCTTTTTTCTTAAAAAAAAAAGGTAAAACCCTTACAATAAGGAAACTTGGGGTGTATTTTTTTAAGCAGCAGCCAGAAAATGTCTGTTTTGACTGAGTATCCAGGTGGTTTGGGACGCAGTGGAGACGTAAATGTCACATAATGTTTACTGAGTAGAGCATCTGTGTCTGCTGTGTGGTGATGGCACTGCTCACACTTTCTGTAGGGAAAAATCAGCCTCCAGCAGGATAGTTGTGACTGCTGGAGCCTTTTAGGAGGTCCACCCTGCCAGATACCATCTACTTCCCAAAGTCTGGCCTTGACAGTGTTTGATTTTCTGCTGATGTGTCTCTCTGCTTTGCCATCTTACAGGAGCCCCATTACGGTTTCTTTAGATTTGAAAGAAGAGACCTGCTTAGTCTTTATCCTGCCTGGCAAGGCCAGTGACTTTGGGGGAGATATTTTTGATGCTGAGCTATCCTCTCTTTTTCTTTCTGCTACTTAAAAGAACATTTTTAGTGTCACAACTTACCCGTAGCTCCACTTACCCTGACAGAGTCTCTTCCCAGTGTTTTTTGGGTCGATGATTTGGGTTTTGGTTTTTTTTTTATGATGAGTGTGTAAAGCTGGTCTCTGCTTCCTACAGCCAAATAAGCAAAGGGCAGCATTTTGCTTTTAATGCTTTTAACTGCTTTTAAAGTGTTTATTGTGGAGTTACTGCGATCCCCGTGTACCTGTGTGCAAAGTGCCCAACACCTGTGTGCTGCACCAGCCACCAGGTTTCCACGGGACTACTCCGTTTTTGCAGCTGAGTTTAATTCACCGATACGGCACAGTGACTCCTTCTATCCATTTTAATGGTCCAGTGGAATTCTGTTAGCAAAAGACCTAATGAATGTTGCGATTCAATCAGGGCAATCTAGAGTGTAATGCGTGGAGCGGTGCCAGCATTATATAAATCATTAAACATCAAAACGTAAAAGAAAAAAAAAAATTCCCTAATCATCATCTAACTCCAGGAGCTGCTGTAAATGGCTGGGGCCTGGTTCCTGTGCTTCACTGCTTGCATTTTTGGATAACACAGATGCTGCAGCATGGGGAGAGGGTTGTTCATGTGCTCTGGAGACCCCCCCAGGCCCTTGCAAGCCCCAGAGGGGGGAGCAGTTATTTATTAAAGGGGTGCTTTAAATAAAATGAGGGAGAACAGTCATTACAGAGAAATTTTCTGTAGGCAGTTTGATTTTCTGCTCCAACTTCACTTACATTGTAAGGGAACTGCACTTTTTCTTGGCTCCTTTCGCCCTGGGAACTCTTGCGACAGCCAGTCAAAAGGTGCAGTTATTCTCTTGGAGCCGAGATTTTATAGAGATAAACACTTTAGAGGTTTGAGGGTTGTTTTTAGTTTTTAAACCAAGTCTCTTGAAAGTCTTCCTAATGAGAAGCAAATGCAGCTAGCAAAGCCGTTGCACTTGCTTTTGAAAAGATTGAATTGGAGGGAACTCTCTGGTGTTGGCCACGGGTCTGCTCTGCTGGGGGAGGTTATCGGCGGAGAACAAAACCAGAAGTAATTGGGCTTGAAATATGAATGTGTTTAAAATGCACCACAGACTCCCTGGGTGGCTGGAGTGTGATTGGAAAGAAGAGTGCAAAATACAGAATTATAAAATTCCTGACTGTATATATAGATATACATACATATATATATATATATATGTGGATGACTGTGAGATTTCAAGGTGGGGGTTTTATTGGCACTGGACTGATTTTTGTGCCCATCTGCTGGTTTAGGACCAGATTAGGTATTCTGCTTTCACTTAAAAACTGAAAATGGAAAAAGCAGAGTGGACACAGCTGTCCCAGCCCTCACCTGTGCTAGCAAACATGGTTTGCACTTAATAGCCACTTGAATAAGAATGAAGCCACAGAATTCTCCATCGTGGAGAAATACCTTTTATTAAACGGGTGCTGTCTTGCGTGGACAAATCCTTTGGGAAGGCTGCAGGAGCTCAGCTCTGTGGGGCATCCTTAAGGCTCCTGGGGCACCCATTGGCCCCACTATCGTGTGCCCATCTGCTGCATCCTGGCTGCTGGGAAATCACAGGATCACAGAATGTTCTGAGTGGGAACATTTCAGGAGTTTCAACTCCTGAAAGGACCCGTTCAAGCCGTCCCTGCCCACTGCTTCACCAGTGGTGTGTGTTGTTGCTCGGCAAACCCAGCACAGAGTTCTCAGCTAAAAAAATGGAGCCTGGCAGCTGTGGCTGGGGAGAGAAGGGAGTGTGGGGGGACACTGGTCAGTGAGTGACGCTCAGGTGGATGCTTCCTGTGGCCTCTGTCCCTCAGCCTCCGGCTGCTCCCTACTCCAGGGATCCTCCCTCCAGATCTGCTCCAGTGAGCATGGGATGGACAGATGGTGACTGGCACTCAGCTGTGCCCAGCGCTGCCTCCCTGCCCTGCTGAGCACCGGAGGATGCTTGATGCCCTCCTGGAGCTTCACAGCCAGCCTGCTTCTAAAAACAGCTTGTGAAAAACCACTGAGTGCAAATATGGGCCCTGGCAACGTGAGAAATGGGTTCTTTGCAGGGCGCTGGCCGTGCACGATGTGTGCTGCAAGTCTGAGAGGTTTTTGGTCTCCCAGGTCTGTCCTGCAGCCTGTCACCTAACACCTTCTTTCTTTCTTAAACCAGTGTATTTTAAGCCCAAAGCAATGTGTTATCTCTCTCGAAAAAAGAACAGAAAGCTCAATCTTTTTTGTTTAGATATAGTTATAGCTGGGAGTTTTTGTCCTGCAGTGCGTTGAGTCTGGGGATATTTTAAGAGCTCTGTTATCTTGTGCTGTGAGGGAATACAATAAATATGTAGATAGGGAGTGCTGCTGCTTTAAAAGGTAAGTAAAGGCTCTGTGCTGAACTGACACTAGCTGAAAAATTTGTTCAGCCTAATTAGCAGCAAATCACTTCTGTGTCCAACCTTGCTTGTAGAGATGGGAGCCAGTTCCCCCCCTCTTATCCTCTGCTGCCCTTCATGGGTTTTCAGAGCCCTCCCTGGCTGAGCGGGGAGGGTTTTTGTGAGGACACAGATCTGCAACCACGTGTCACTGCGGACTGACGAGTGCAAAATTACTGGAAATTCATGGGAAACTGTACTCCCATCTCAGGCTTTGTCTGGGATTGTTCAAGCTGTCATCAGAACCAGTCATGATCGATCAGCTTTTAAATTTCATGAAATTTTAATTAAAGAATGGAAAGCCTACGAAGACATCATAGGACAAGAGCGCTGGAAACAAATACAATTTCACTTCCAACCATTAGCCAGAAAAGCAGCAAATGGTTGACTGCACATCACCATTGCAGTCTAAGGAAAAGTACAGCTCTTGGCTTCGGCGGGCAGGTCATTAGTGACTGAATAATCAGTGACATTTCCCTTCTAAATCTGACACAAATGAAGTGCAGTGCTCTGGAAAAAGCCATTAAGTGCAAAGCCTTGCCTTTACTCTGCTCCAGGTATTGCGGAACAAGTTCTAGTGGCAGCCTTTAGCTGCGATTTGGCTTTGATAGTATCCACGGGATAGCAACCCCCCGGGATGTCGAGAGCCAAATGCTTCCAGCCTTGCACAAGCCATCGTGTCATGCACAAACAGAAGGTGAGACTTGTTCCTTGCTGGTGTTCACAGATGCGGCCGGTAAAAGATACAAGTAGGAATAGCTGTAATCTGGGATACTGGGAAGCTGAAAGGTGTATTCTTGTGCTTGAGAGGTACCAGCAGGTAAAGGTCTTACTCATCGTGGAGTCAATTTAGAGCTGGCATCCTCCTGTGAATTCCCATGGCAGCTCTCAGAGCTGGGTGTTAACCTGTTTTCCTGCACATTTGAAAGCGTTTTCTCGATGGGAGTGGAGAGCGAGTGGCACCGCACAGGAAAAAGGAAGGACTGGCCTTGTTTATGTCTGTCCTTGACTTTCTCTGAGTAACGTGTTGTCAGATGGACAGAGTAATCAAATGGGTGTAACTTCCTCCGCTCCCTCCCCTTGTGTCATGGCTTTGAAAATAGTGTCAAAAGGTTAATAGGAGCCAGACTGCCTTGGAGGGGGACTTGTGCTAAAGCAGCGAGTCTTGAAGAAGGTTCTTCAGGGGGAAAAGACTGAATGGGGGAAACTTTTCCTAGGCAGAAGCATTACCAGGAGCTGGACTGGGAAGCACTGTTGTCTTGGAAACTCTGTGCTTTGGAGCTAGATGTCTGATCTTCAAGATTCCTTTTTCTTTTTGGACCCCAAAATAGATGTTGTTGATGCAGTCAGTGCATCTTTTTTTCAATTGCTTTGATTTATATTTAGTCCTGCATTGGGAAGTTCCAGTGCAGTATTTTTGGTCATTAGCTCTCCTGGTCATGTTTGGGTTAAGAGTCTACTATTCAGAGGATAAATCTGTTTTGGGTATAGTCCTGTGAGTTATGATCGTCCTGAAAACACATGAGTGACCACAGATAAAAGTGTATTTTTAATGAGCAGTTTCATGAATAATAGGGAAAAAAACATCCCAGGAAGGCTTGTTAGTGGCTCACCAATTCCACTCCCAGCTATTGAATAGTTAGTTGCAGCTGAAGGCTCTTGTTAGTTTTATTGCCTAAGCAGGGCATGGGAGAAGATGACGTTTCAAAACAAAAGGCTTTGTTGCCTTATCGGAAGTTTCTTTTTTATAGATTAGGTTTATGATGCATCTTTAAACTGTGTATCCAAACACTTGAATTTATATAACCATCCAGGCAGATATTGCCATGTGATATTCTTTATCCTGACATGTTTTGGAGAGGTTAGATTCCCAAAATCTCTTTTGACTGTTAAAATTTGGAAATCTCTTCTGAAGTTGGAGGAGGTGCAGTCTGAACCCTCATCTCACTGCAGAGCAACATTTCCCCTGGCCAGCGTCTCGCTTTCCATCATTCAGGGTCCTCCAGGAGATCTGTGTGCCCAGAGAATGGTAATGGAGCTGGGGAAGGGTCTGGAGCACAAGTCTAAAGAGGAACAGCTGAGGGAGCTGGGGGGGCTCAGCCTGGAGAAAAGGAGGCTCGGGGGGACCTCCTTGCTCTCTACAACTCCCTGAAAGGAGGCTGTAACCAGGTGAGGGTTGGCCTCTTTTCCCGAGTAACAAGTGACAGGACAAGGAGGAAACAGCCTCAAGTTGCGCCAGGGGATGTTTAGATTGGATATTAGGAAAAAATTCGTCATATAAAAGTCTGTCAAGCATTGGCACAGGCTGCCCAGGGAAGTGGTGGAATCACTATGCCTGGAGGGATTTAAAAGATGTGTGTGTGTGGCACTTGGGGACGTGGTTTAGTGGTGAACATGGCAGTGCTTGGTTATGAATTGGACTTCATGATCTTGGAGGTCTTTGCCAATTGAAACAGTTCTATGATTCTATTCCTACATGACCCAGAACCCAAAACAATAAAAAGGGAGTAACTTTATTTTGTTCTGCAACTTAACCTGCCCTCTCACCGACCCTCTCACCAGTGGGTCCATGCTGGACCGCAGCTCCCATTAAATCCATGATCCAAGGAGTGGGGAGGCGGGACAGGTATGAGCGATGGGCATTGCCTTTGTGCCTCGGAAGCCTTCTGAGCACAGAGGACAAAGCTGCTCTCTCTTTCCCGTCCCCAGGTGACGTTGTGGACATCTACCAGCGGGAGTTCCTCGCCCTCCGGGACCGACTGCACGCAGCCGAGCAGGAGAGCCTGAAGCGCTCGAAGGAGCTCAACCTGGTCCTGGAGGAGATCAAGAGGGCGCTCTCGGAGAAGCAGGCCCTGCGGGATATCAACCGGACCTGGAGCAGCTTATCTGGTGAATAAACAGAGAAGTTGAGGATCTCGGGCAGTTTTGAAGCTGTTTGCTAAATGAGGAGGTAGAGAGGTGTGTGTGGCGTGCGTGCGTGCAGGGCTGCGGACAGGACCTGCTCTTCTCTCCCCCGGCACGAGCAAATTGTGGAGTTCAGAGGGACTTGGGAGCTCTTAAACTTCTGTTTAATTAGAGGTGCATATGCATCATTAAACAGAGATTTGCCTCTGCTGAGGATATTTGCCAATTTGCTTGCTTACAAGCTTTTTTCTCCTCCCTTGAAAGTCATACACACCGTTTCCTATGGCTTTATTGAATCCATATGGAAAATGGGTATCCAAAGAGAGGGGGGAGGAAGGAGTTGGGCTGGCTGAGCACCCCTCGCCAATTTATTTGTTCGTTTTTTTTTTTTCTTAAGTTGCTCGGTTGAAGAAAATTGGATCTCTACAGAAAGATCTGATTTGACCTTCATTTTATCTTCATTCTCCCCTCTCCTTCCCAAATATTTTGGGATTTCTTTGAGGCCCTCCTGGCTCCTGCTGAACTTTAATTGGGTTTGTGGTAGCATGTTAAAGGTTGGCCTGATTTTTTATAACCCAGCAGTAGTCTCGGGTGGCCAGGCTGCTCTAAAAAGGCTTTTTGCCTTGCAGTCTCTTCCTACCTACTGTGCCTTGCAATTGATTCCCTTTTCCTTTTTAAGACGAAACCAAGTTAAAACTGTGGAATATCACCAACAAGAATGTGCTGCACCTTCCCACCATCTTCCATCATTTGCCACATTTGCTGTCTAAGGAGAACAGTCTGCAGCCAGCCGTGCATGTGGGACAGGGGCGCACTGGAGGTAAATGGGAATTAGTGCTGCTTCTGGTGCTCTTCCTCACCTTGGTCCGTGTCCCTTCCCTTCCCTCCGGGCCTGGCTGTGGCACAGGAATGAGCAGGGCTGGAGGAACGGCTGCATGCACCGTGCAAGCTTCCTTGGTATCGTGACATGTGGGGTGGGTAAGCCATGTCATGTCTGCCAGTCTACAGGGGAGTGCTGTCTGTGCTCTGGACTGGCCCCAGAATGTTCTCGATGCTTCTGCCAGATGTTGTTTGCTGCTTTCCATCTCCAGAATGCTCTAGCCTTTGCCTGGAAGGGGGTCAGATAATGCATAGTTTGCAGGTGCTTCATGGAAACTCTAATCCATCTGAGGAGACAAATCCCATTTGGAACAGGACTTGGGTTACTAGATAATTCCCCCCTGCTCCTGAATCCCAACCCAACGCCAAAGAACTGACTTGCCTCTCCTAAACTGAAGTGCTTCTGGCCATGGGAGGGGTTTGGAGAACAGGAGTGGTCTTGAAGTTGCTGTTCACAGGCTGAAAAGGCCTCTGGGAGGGAGAGGGCTTTTGAGTGTTTCTTTCCTTCAGGAAGAAAAGGCAGGGTCTGTCTGACTGCCATGGGTGCCCTGCCAGCCTGGTGCACTGCAGTGCTGCTGGTTGGCACTGGGATGGGGGACAGGAGTGTGGGAACGCTGCGTAGCCCAGGAACCCACCAACCTGCTGCTCACTGCTGGGTTCTAATGACAGAGCCTGGCCCTGAGCAGGTGAGCCATGAGGTGGTCAGGGAGCAGAGCAAAGTGTCTTGCCCAGCACAGCCCCCTCTCTAAAATCTCTCCATGGCCCTGGGCAGTGTCCGTCGTGATGGGAATCCCCAGCGTGAAGCGGGAGGTGCATTCCTACCTCTCCGACACCCTCAACTCCCTCATCTCAGAGCTCACTCAGCAGGAGAAGGAGGACTCCGTCATCGTTGTCCTCATTGCCGAGGTAAGACACAGCTTTCCCGGTTTGCCCCATTTCCCTGGCTTCCATCCCGCTGCCTGCCACACTTGCTGCCAAACAGGACACTGCTGACCCAGCCACCAGCTCTGCCACTGGCTGGGACGACAAGCCCAGCCCGGGACCATCAGGTGTGTCTTGCCCACAATGAAACACCGGTTGGGCCAGAGAGGGTCAGGATGTGAGCAGGCAAACGGATCTGTGGGGCACATCTCTTCTGAATCGTGATGCCTCTTGCAGGGTGCCTGGGTGGTTATTCATCCCTAAATGTGCTGAAGCAGCCCCATGACCACGTCTTGGGGAGCTCTGAAGCAGATCCATTTCACCACGTACCTGTAGGACAGCACTAACCCCCTCTCAAAACCCAGGAGTCGGTGATTCGGGGCTGAGACTAATATGCCTCTTTGTACTGGTGCCTGGAGCCCAGAATCAGTTGCTGAATCCAAGGGCTAAAAAGCCTTGATACATTAATCCACAAGAGCTGCTTTTATCTATGGGTTTAGATGGTTATTTTTCTCCCTGGCTTTCCCCTCAGGATTATTTTCTTGAGCCTGAAGTGCATTTGTCTTAATTTCCAGAAATCCGGTGAGAAAGATAAACCTCAGTAGCCTGTTACTGGGAGCGGAGCAGAGATGAATGTCCGGGTTTGCTGCCTGTTTACCCGTAATGTGACATTTTGAGTAGCATTTGGCCTTAGGGGCTCTGACTGGTATTTTGTACAAGAAAGTGTGCGCAGATGGGTGCAGCCCAAAGTGCCCAGGACAAGGTTTGGTCCTGGCTGTCATCTGCCTCCCTTGGAGGCAGGGCGGGTTTGGCGACTGTTTTTGCAGTGTTTAAGTTGAAGCATGAGAAATTTTAAGCAACTGGACCCAAACCAGCTGTTTTAAACTGCAGTAATATTATTTTTAGTTGACTTGAAAATCAAGTTGCACGCTGTGGTGGCAGCTCCTGACTTTCATGTGTACCTGTGACGAGGGAAATGAACAACAAGTAAATTAATTCTGATACTGTGAAGTGCAGGAGCACACATGCCATATCCCAGTAACAGTGGTGGCACTTGTTGCAGATCCTACCTTTGTCACTGTTGTCTCTGGCAAAGTTTGCCCTTGGAGCTACATACACTTGTGTGCCTGCTCTGCCCTTTCCAAAAGCCTTTCTCCATGTACCTGCACTTGTTAGGGCTGCTTGGGCATGGGATAAAGAGTGAAAAGTGGAGAGGATATGAACCTGGAGCAGATGCTGAGTAGTTTGGAGATTCAGCACAAGTGCAGCAACTGATGTCCCTTGTGGGATGGGGACTTGTCCTTTCCAAGAGCCACTGCAGGTGTCATCCACAGTGGCTGGGCTTCCTGGGAGTCCTGGGAGCTCCTTGGCTGCTGGAGGGGAGCCCTGGGGTGAGGTGGCCAGCTTGGCTGTCACCAGCCCGCTGTTTCAGACACTTGGAGTGGAGCTGCACGTTTCCTGCCTTTGTTTTTCCCGTTGCTGTTTTTTTGGCGGCCCTGAGGTAAGAAATCAGTCCAGCGCTGGGACTCTGAGCCCCATTTAGGAAAGGGACATTTTCCTCTTGAGAAAGCCCTCCCTTGTCACCGTTCCAGTGTGGAAGTGCTGTCCTCAGCCTGTGACACATGTCCCTGGTGTCTCACTTCCCACCTCCACCCGGCGCTGAGCGCAGCAGCAGCTGGTCCCAGCCTCTGCGATGCTGCGTCTGCAGATCCACCACAGTCCTGTGATCCGTTTGACTGCCCAAAACAATGCCACCACCAGGAAACAGGAACAGTTTTTGCTCTTGGGTCTCCTGCCCTTTGTTCTGGGGTTTTGTTTTTCCCAGTCGCTCTGCAGATGTTTTCTGTCCCGTGCCTGTCCCCGTGTTTGCACTTACCTCACCCATAGATAGCAGCGCAGCCGACCTTTGTCTCCCAACATGGGTTGCCAGGTTGACTGTGGGAAAAAACTAGGGGGTTTTGTGAAGGAAAGTGTCAAAATGAACCTGAAATGAAAAATGCACACTTATAAGTAATCCCCTCATTTTCTCCAAAGGGATGGAGATCTTCTTCTGCAAAGGGTATTCGCTTGGATACAAGCCAGTGGGCGTAGGGAAAAAATAAATAGCCCGGCAGTTAACACTTTGTGCAAACACTTGGTGCTGGCAGGGGAAGAAGTGCCACGAGAGCACATGGGGAAGATGTGCAAGGCCTTGAGTCCTTTGGGATGGATTTTGGTGTGTGATGCCTTTGTTTAACACTGACAACGAAGGAGGGCTCGTGAGAGTAAAACTGCATAAAAGGAGACATGAAGGTGAATGAAGATGGTACAGAGGTGCTGACAGTACCCCTGGGGTGTGTTGAAGATGATTTCTGAGCCACAGGGGACACAGGCTGAGGCTCAAGGCTCTAACACTGCTTTTCTTTTGTTTTCAGACGGATCCACAGTACACGGCCGGAGTGGCAGAGAATATTAAAAACTTGTAAGCATTTCCAAGTGGCTTCAGCATACAGCTTGTGCCTGCAGCAAGGCCAGGGAATGGCTTCATTAAGGAGAAAACACGTACTTTTCTGCTTCCCTATTTTATTTTGTTGCTGTTTCAGGGAGTTTTTTCCCTGTTTTTAAACTCTGGGCTGTCTTTGCTATTGCTGCTTCCACTTTCTGCTTCTTCCAAAATGCATCCCATATGCAGCTTCCAGGAGCCTGCTTTGTGCTCGCGGCATTTAACGCAGGCGGTCATGTCGTTCTGTTTTGCTCCTTCTGTCCCGGGGCATTGTGAGGAGATGGATTATTTAAATTTCCAGTTGTTTCTGTGTCTAGTGCAGCCCTGTACCCGTTCTGTGCAGTCTGGGCAGTGTGGCAAGCACACCCAAACACTCCTGCCTTATTTTGCCTTAAAAATCCGCAACCCATCTTTCTTCCCACTCCAGCCTGTTTGTTTTCCCCTTGTTCCAGGCTCTGGTTACATTTGTCTCTTGTGCTGGCTGCTATTTATGTCCTGGAGCCTTAGTGGCTTTTGCAGCTTCGTCTGTGGCTGTTTAAGCCAAAGCTGGTGTTGGATTATTAACGGTGAGCCAGTCCAGGCGTTAAGGGCGTCAGAGCTCTGAGGCAAAGGAAGAAGGTGGTGAGAGAAGGGGCAGCGACTCCCGTCCAGCTCCTGCGATTGCACATTTCCAAAGGATCGCAGTCGCCCCACGAAGGAGAAGCAAAAGGGCAGCACATCCTCCCGTCCCCGAGCCAATGATGGGAGAGGGGCTGGGAAGTGCGTGCTGAGGGTTGTGTTCCCGGGCACTTGCAGAAGAGCTGAAACAGAGCCCTCCATCTTGCCGTGCAGGAGCTGCCAGGGCTCCCCTCCTTCTGCCTGCTGGCAGGAGGACGCACTTATCGGGGGATAATGGACTGATTGTCCGATGGATCCTGATGAAATTACCGGGCGCCGCTGCAGAGAGCGCCTCTGCGCAGAAGACCCGAAACTTTAATTGACTTAATGATTTGATTTCTCGTCATCTCCCTCTCCAGTGTCTCCTGCCCCTCCCTGATTCACTGAAATTATTTTTCTTCCAAATTGAATTGAGGTGGTGTGGGGCCAGGGCAGGCTGGACTTTTCTCTCACAGGAGGGAAAAAGCTGTTGCTGCCTCAGTGCAGATTTTGTTAGCTCAGTGAGAAGCTGCTGTTTCGCTGCTGCCCGAGGAAGGGAAGATTTGAAACTGTTAGCTGAAAAACCTGCCAGTCCCAGGGAAGGAATAAGGAAGGGAAAAACAAGTGAGAAGTTTTTGGCAATCTCGCTGCTTTGTCTCCCTCTGCCCCATCTCCCGTCCTCCAGACTCTGCACAAACAAAGGAAATCAGCCTTGCACCAAATGTTCTCGAAAAGGCAGTATAAAAATAACTGGTTTTCCCGCTTATCTCTCACAGTTAGAGCAATCCCGGGGTATTGCTTGCAAGGGTGATGTAGGTGCCTGCTTTTCAGATGGGTGACATTATTTTCTGTTTGACTCTTTAAAGGGTTCTTAAAGGAAAAGTAGATGCTGATTTGATCAGCATAAGAGAACTAGGTAGAATTCCTGCTGGCTGTCTGAGCTACAGCACAGCAGTGTTTTAAGCAACGTAGCAGAAATGTATAGCACAATCTCAGCAAAATTAATTTTAATTACTGATGCATTTGGGAAATCAGGAAATGCCAGTAATGCCAGCAAGTCCTTTCTTTGGTGAACCCGTCTGCTGGTCGTTTAATCCTGTCAAGAGTACATGGTGCTCACGGCCGGTCCTTAAAGCTGACCTGTGTGTGTGCACGGGAGGGAGGAGGAGCATGTGGGGCTAATAGAGACCGTGGGAGGGAGAGAACAGCTTAAAAACTCCATGGCAATCCCTGCTGACGTCCTTTGGTGAGGCCTGGAAGTGCACTGGCTGCCGGGGAAGTTTGACCTTAGGGGCTGTATTTTTTGTTTGGGTCTGCGGCTCAGTGATGGGTCTGTGGTGTGTCTGACATGGAGGTATTTGTTTACTGCTGTTTTTCTCCCTCAGATTCCCAAAGGAAATACACTCAGGTCTCCTGGAGGTAATTTCCCCGTCTCCGCATTTCTATCCTGATTTCTCCCACCTGCGGGAATCCTTTGGGGACCCCAAGGAAAGAGTCAGGTAAGAATCAGTGAGCTCATAAACAAGCAAGCCCTGAATTAAGGAGCTGTAGCATCTTCTCCACTTGCTGCAGCAGAGACAGCTCTTCTGCAGGGCCAGGCAAGGCCCTTAAACTTGCTTTATCCAAGATCTGGAAGGATGTGGTGTGATGTGGCAGGGATGGCACCAGCAGGCACCAGCTTTGCCAGGCTTGCCTTGTGCTACGGTGTTTCCCTCAGCAAACAAAGGGCTCGTTTTAACCCAAATTATCTTCACTTTGGGAGTCCCTCAGCTTTCCAGTAACTCTTAGCTGACCAGTGTGAGACCAAAAGGCAGAGGCTGAATGCCATCCCCTCTACCTCCTAGAGCTGTGTCACCTTCTTGGCTCAAACCAGGCCTTGGGAGGCTCCCTGGAGCACTCCAATATCCCAGGAGAGGCCAGCACTCCCATTGTCTTTGTGTCTTGCAGGTGGAGGACAAAGCAGAACCTGGACTACTGCTTTTTAATGATGTATGCCCAGTCCAAAGGCATTTATTACGTGCAGGTGGGTGTGGTGCTTGGGGCAGAGGGAAAATGGGAGTACCTGAGAGCTCACTGTGTCTCTTACCAGCTGAGAGAGGGCAAAGAGCGTGTCCAGTTGTGTGATGCAGCAGAATGGCAGTGGGTTTTTAACCTGATGGGTTCAAAAGCTGAGTTTCTGAAGTACTTTTAGACTTAGAGGCCTCCCGCCTAGGGAGGGCAGGAATCCTTGTTTCCTTTGCCTTTTAGACTGAATGAGAAAAATCTGCTTGGAGCATCTTCTGAAATAAACTGGGTCTGTGCCAAAGCTTTCCTACTCTGGTCTGTGGTGGGATTGCTCTGCACGGAGAGACGGTTACCGTGACCTGCATGTGTCATTGGCACTGAGTGTCCTTTCCTCTTGCAGCTGGAGGATGATATTGTGGCCAAACCAAACTATCTCAGCACGATGAAGAACTTTGCCTTGCAGCAGCCCTCCGAGGAGTGGATGATCCTGGAGTTCTCTCAGCTGGGGTTCATTGGTAACGTTCTCCCCTGCTCACCCCAGTCCTTTCAGGCACAGGCACAAGTGACTGCTGGCTCTTGCCAGCATTTATGCTCTTAGTCAAACAAATTGTCCCCATGAGATGGTAAAATACTTGGACTTGATCCCTCCCTATTTTTGCAATGACCCTTGTGTTTGCACAGGGGAGAAAGATCCTCACAGCTGGTACTGGTGATACTCATTTTTAGTAAAAATAAACCTGGTCAGTGGCCCAGCTGACAGCCAGAAGCTTAAATGTGACCAGTAGCTTTTAGGCTGGATGGGATCTGGATTTGCCTAAGAGTGTGCAAAAGGAAGTTTACATCAGCCCAGAACTATTTTGGGAACAGCAGTACATGGTTGCAGTAGCAGTTTGATCTGTTGTTTTGGATACTGGTTTGATTGGCTTAAAACTTGTAGTTTTTGGGGCAGGAAATGGCCTGTCCTGCAGCTGGCTGAATGTTTTTCATCCTTATTTCTCACTACTGAATGGGAGAGTTTTAGACCTTTTGATACTGTTGTGACCTGTGAGACTCTAATGCTTTCTAATTCTGTGATGAATATTAAATCCGGAACTGTATTAGCAGTGCCCGCAGTGCTGGTACATAAACCAGAGCCACATGGTATTTCCTTTACGTAGAGAGATGGACAGATCCAACCTTCACAGCCCAGCCTCCCAAGTTTTTTACTCCACAGCTCTGCTTCTTGACCATTTCATACCATAGCTCCTGTCTCTTCTCTCTTTCCTTGTGCTGTAGGAAAAATGTTTAAGTCTCTGGATCTGAGCTTGATCGTGGAGTTCATCCTGATGTTCTATAAGGACAAACCCATTGACTGGCTGCTGGATCACATCCTTTGGGTGAAAGTCTGCAACCCTGAGAAAGATGCAGTACGTAAACAACCTCAGTTGAAGGGAAACCTTCTGTCATGTGTGTGGGCAAATGTAGGCTTGGCTGTGCCTCCAGAGGACTTTCCCTGTGAGCTCTGGTGCTAACTGACTTTGCACCGATCCGTGCCATCCCTGTGGAGTGTGCTGCAGGGTGCCCCTGTGGATTGTGTAAGCAGAACCCTGGGAGTTCAGGCTTCTGTATTCTGCAGCTGCCAGAAAAGGCATTATTTCTGCATCTAAGCACTAACAGGGTATTCCTCCTCCAGTCCTCGAGGACAGTAGCTGTTCCCCATTCTTCAGTGTTGTTTTTCACTCCGGTGTGCTTCTCTCCCTGAAGCCATTCCCTGCTCGCTGACTCTGACCCCGGAATGACCCTTTGACGCCAGCCCCGTGTGCCGTACGCGCCCGGAGCACCCACGGGCGCTGCCCAGAGAGCTCACCCCGCATGACCCAGAGCACACCCCCCCTGCACAGTCTGCCAGAGTGAAGCCAGAGCACACAAGGCTCTTGTCAGGGTTTCTAGAAGGGTGCAGAGAGGTGAAATGGGCTCTGTTTTCGTGCTGCCGTCTCGTTTGCAGAGCCACGTCCACACGGAGCCATGAGCTCCCTCACCCTGCGGAGGCTGTGCTTGAGCTCCCAGCAGCAGCAGCAGTGAGGGGCTGCAGTGAGTGGGAAGGGCAGAGGAGGAGTGTGTGTGGCAGCAGGTGAAAGATGAGCTCACCCCCAGATACTCACCTGTCTCCCCTCTGAACATACTGTATTTACTCACCATGTGCTCAGGTGTGACAAAGCAATCCCCAGACCTGTCCGGCAGCCCCCCACAGTCCTCACAGCCATGGGCAAAGCCAGGTTGGTGGGATGCTGGGATGGAGCTGGGAATGATGCTGCTGTCTGTGCCCTCACCTTCAAAATCCTCAGCTTGAGCACTGATTAAATGCAGATCCTGCTGTGCGGGATCATCTTCTCCTTAACTCATCTGTGCTCATCTTTTCCTACCTGGCGGAACCAAGGTTTTCCCAGGGGAAACTGCAAACCTCTTAAACCTGTTGCCTTTTTAAAAATTAACCTACTTTCCATGTGGATTTCTGACTCCTTTCCCCCACTGTTTGCATGATTAACTCTGCACAGCTCCCTTTCAAACATGACTTTCCCTTGTAAATCCCACTGTGCAGAATCAAATTGGTAGCAGGGAGGATTTGTCGCTTTGATTGAAAGTTTGTTTGACCCGAGCTTTTGGTAAGTGCTTTGCCTGCTCTGGATATATTCTGCTCTTTCTTTTTTAACTAATTTTAGATTTACCTGTGGTAGAGCTGTGTGAAAGGATGACCTTCTTACCACCAACTGAGCCATTCCCCCTCCTGGCTTGGCTGAGACAAGACTGCTGTCAGCGAGTGTTTCTTTAGCAGAAGGGGAAAAGGGGAGAAAGAGAAATCAGGAGATGCTGTAACTTCCTCCATTCCCCTTCCTCCTCCTCTCCTGGTCCAGAGTGAGATAGACCTGATGGGGTTGCATCCACTGTTGCTGGCAATGAGTAGGTTCTGTCCCATTAGCATGGCTGGTTTTAATTTTCTAATGTAACGTGAGCTGGATTAGGGGATTATCTCCTTTGCAGCTTGCAGGGGTCATGCCTGGAATTTCCCAGCTCCCTGCACTGTGGCAGTGGCCCGTGCAGGCAGCCCTTGGCGGGGGCTTGGTTTGATGCCCTGTCTGTGTCAGGCATCCAGTGACACAGCACCCGTAGTGGGATTTCTGCCGGGGTTTCTCCTGGGTGAGAGGCTGCAAGAGCAGATGGTGTTAGGGGTGTGCATGCACTTCTTTTCTTGGAAAAAGCAAAAGCCAGATAACAAATACCCTCTCAGTGCAGCTTTTAACCTGTATTTTTGTCCTGCTCCCCCAAACTGAGAGAAATGAACTATTTTTAAAATGTGTGTTCTCACCTCCCCACGCTCTCAGTGTTTTTTCCCTTTTGTCCTTTATTCCCTCTACATCGTCTCTCTCCCTCCACACCATGAAAAATCACTGCCTGGACTGGAGTTGCATCTCCAAGTTTATTTATGTGGTGGATAGGCGTGAAACAGCCCAGCAGGTTTGACAAGGGCACGTGCTTACAATGCCTGCCAGCAAACTGGAAACTGCCCATCCAAAAAGAGCCCACACTTGGTACCTGTTCACTTGGGCTCTGAGTCATCCCAGGACTTACTGTACCTTCAGACATCGGTGATCCCAAGCTCTGAGTTGTAGGAAAAAGGCTTTCCCAATAAGCCAAGGACAAAAGAATCTAAATTCTCTGGCTGTCCCTGCTGACGGCACAGACAGGTTTTGCTCAGCATTCTAAACTATGCTTGGCAAGGAGAAATTTGGCACTTAGACCTGGGTACTCCAGCTGCCTGGCAGAGCCCTGTGGCCAAGTGGCCGAGAGTCACTCAGTTTCTCCAGAGTGTGATTAAAAGCCCTCTTGCCAAATTAGAGCCTAAATAACGCAGAAGGGCACAGAGATGGAGAGGCAGGGCTGTCTGTCACTCCTCATGCCCTTGTCCATCCCTCCCGTGGGCCACAGTTGTCCACAGAGGTTTGATCGTGGGGCACAGCGGGATCGTCTCGTTTCAGAAACACTGCGACAGGCAGAAGGCAAACCTGAGGATCCGCTTCAAGCCCTCGCTCTTCCAGCACGTGGGAACCCACTCCTCCTTGGCTGGGAAGATACAGAAGCTGAAGGTGGGTACCAGCTGCGTGTCCAAGCTGCAGGTGACCTGTTCTGCACCTGGGAACTGGCTGCCTTTGGGTGGGGACATCAGTGACAGCAGCTGGTGGGACGGTGGCAGCTGGATTTCTGTGCAGTGACTGTGTTTTATTCTGAGTTACAGTGAGCTCAGATAGCTCCTGCTCCTCAGAATGGCAGTGACATGCACCAAGAGTCACTGCAAGTTCTTAAGCCTTGGTACCGGTCCTGGCCACCCCATCCTAAGTGCCAAACCGGGCAAGTGACTTCGAAGCATCCACTGAAAAGCCCTGGAGAGATGACTCCTGGATTGGTCTGACTTCCTTTCCACCCCACTCCATGTTTCTGGGATTTGGTGATAGGTGAACTAAAGCTTGCTATGTAAGAGCTTAAATTGTTGATGTGTGTTTAAACAGCAACAAAATCAGCCTTCCCACAACTACGTGTGGACCCATAGACACATAACCCTGGGCTGTGCTCATCCCGTGTCTGTGTGATCCCCAGGGAAATGGGTGCTGTAATCCAGTTCAGTGCCCGTCAGGCTGTGTAATCCAGTCATTTTTATGCTACTGTCACTCTCCCAGCTGCCTTATCCTCAGGTGTAAGGACTGTTTCCAGAGCTCCTGGGGCAGGGACATGCATTCAGGGACACTTGGATGATGAAAAGCTCTTTGGTGCTGAATCAGAGCGCAGAGCAGGAGTGTTCTTCTGTGCTGCCTCTCCTGAAACTCTGTTCTGGGATCCAGTCACACATTCCCCTGCCTAGTGCCTTCCCCAGATCGCTTCGATCCCTCATCCTTCTGTGCTATGCAAATGGAGAGCTTTTAATTTGCTGGGACCTCAGTTCCTCACGGGCAAGAGCAGCTCACGGCCCTCCTCTGCCCTCTTGCTTTGTGCCCCCCCCGCCCCCCAAGGACAAGGACTTTGGAAAGCAGGCGCTGCGGAAAGAGCACGTCAACCCTCCTGCCGAGGTGAGCACCAGCCTGAAAACCTACCAGCACTTCACCTTGGAGAAGGCTTACCAGCGGGAGGACTTCTTCTGGGCCTTCACTCCCACTGCCGGGGACTTCATCAGATTCCGCTTCTTCAAACCGCTCCGGATCGAAAGGCCAGTGCCTGGGTGGGGTCAGCAGGGGGGCGTGGGGACAGCCTGGAGCACGCAGAGACACTGGCATTTTGCTCTTCTGGCAATTTAAATTACATTTCCTGCCCATCTCCTGCTTGGCGGCCCAGGAGGAGGGAGCAGTGCTCCTGCAGGGGGAGGATAATTTGACCTTGCTGATTTGACCCTTTGGTCAGCGGGGCTGTGTTTGCCAGAGCCCCCCTTTGCTTTCCTGCACTTGTGAGTTAGGTGGTCTGGCACAGCAGGTCTCCTTCCAAACCGTGTGCCATGGGCTTTTTTGGGGGAGGTGCCTGGTAGGCTGAGCCGTGTCTGACGATTCAGCTGGGGTGAAAGCCATCGTGTCCCCCCTCCCTGAGTGTGGGTTTCCATGGCTTTGGTCTCTGTCACAGGTTCTTCTTCCGCAGCGGGAACATCGAGCACCCAGAAGACAAACTTTTCAACACGACCGTGGAGGTTCTGCCGTTTGACGTAAGTGTTTTATTGAGAACTGAGGTGAGGGTGGAGTGGGAAGCAAAAGGGGGTTGAGAGAAGGGAACTGCTTTAAAGCACCAGAAAAATCCTAACAAGACTCAAGTGCCTCTGAGAGGTGCTGGCTGGGAGCCAGAGGGTCACACTCGCTGTGATGCCACCTCAGGAGTGCAGTGCTGTGCTGAGCATCGCTGTGGGAGCCTTTCCTGCCTGCAGAGGGGATGCCCAAATGGGTGGGATGGCTGCAGAGGAGGGGATGGAGCCAGGATGGTGCATTGGAAGCAGCAGCCTGAGGGCAGCAAACGTCCTCCTGTTTCGGAGCATGAAGCTCAGGGTGCCAGGCAGGGAATGAGGTGCCAGGGCGTGCTCGTGTGGGCAGCTCCGGGGCTGCTGCTGTTCCTTGGGGCTTTTGGGTGGCTCTTGCCACTGGCCTTGCACAAAACTCCTCTCCTTCTGCAGAGCCTGCAGTCAGATAAGGAAGCTTTGCAGGAGGGAAGAGGCGCAGTCGTCAAATACCGCAGGACGCCGGATGGCTACATCCAGATAGGTACAGCGGGGCACGGGGTGGCCTGCTGGGTTTGATAACACACCCTCACCTGCATGTCAGTCAGGACCCTTAGTGCTGTTTGCTTGGCAAAGAGTCATTTCTGCTTGCCAGGAGCCAGGTTGGAACAGGATTTAATTATTGTTGTCTCCTTTGCTCCACTGCCCTCCCTCTTAGACCAGGTTGTCCTCTTCAGGTAGTTTTTGGTCCTGCATTTCTGCCTGTCTCTGCTCAGAGCTGGGACCAAATGATGCAGACTATCCAGTTACTTAACCTGGGGTTAAAATCCTCCACAGTGGGTGATTTTGTGGTCCCAGTACTCACACCATTTGCAGGTCAGACTTTGTCTCTTCCCACCTGAGTTTGTTTTAATGTTTGTCCTGCCCTTGGACAAGAATGAGTGATTGCAGCCTATGGGGACCTGCTGGTGTGGGGTTTAGCCCTGGTGTCCCTCCTAAGATGTCTTTTTTTTTTCCAAATAGATAAATAAAAGAAAAATTCCCTGGGACATGTAGCACTTTGCCACTTTAGCGTTCCTCTGTGTGCTGGCTGGTTTATCCCACTTGCATTTTCAAAAAAAAAAAAAAAAAATCACACCCAAAAAGGGTGAAAGGGTGTCAGGCCACTCTG
Source organism: Pseudotriccus pelzelni (assembly GCA_035584735.1). NCBI lineage: Eukaryota > Metazoa > Chordata > Aves > Passeriformes > Tyrannidae > Pseudotriccus > Pseudotriccus pelzelni. The sequence goes on along the minus strand of JAWMRA010000028.1, from coordinate 11,124,816 downwards.
TCCCCTTTCACACAGCAGTGATAAGTAGCCGAATACTCCCCTTTTTGTTTTGTTCAGCTGATTTTTGTTGCCCAAAGTGTGGCACTTGGCACTGTTTGGCCATCCACGTGGCTGGTTTTCAGCCCATCTCATGTTGGGCAGGGGCTGCCATGGTGGCTCATGGTGCCCTCAGGGAAGGGAGGAGGTGGAGGGGCAACGCCAGGGGACTGTCCCTGTGTCACCCTTGTGCTCTCCCCACCAGGCTCCTTCTCCAAGGGTGTTGCAGAGGGTGAGGTGGACCCGTCCTTCGGGCCGCTGGAGGCCATCAGGCTGTCCATCCAGAGCGACTCCCCGGTGTGGATCATCCTGAGCGAGGTAAGCCGGGCTCCCTCAGCAGGTCCCCACCGCGGCCCCCCACATCTCTCTGATCCCATCGCTCTCTTCTTTCAGATTTTTATCAAAAAAGCAGAGTGAAACGGGCACGAGGCAGAACGGACACACTCGTGGATCCCCGGTCCTGCTCCCTCCCTCCCGCTCCCTCCTCCCCACGGCGCCTTGCCCGGACAAGGACAGCGCAGGGCCGGCTGCCGGAGGCGGCACACGCCGACAGACCGCGGCAAACCTGCTGCCGGGCTGGCACCACCATCCCTAGTGGTGCTGCAGGGCCAGGACGCCCGTCATCTTCTCCAGAAGAGGAACAAAAAAGCAAAACCCAACACGCCGTGCAGAGGGCTGGCCTTGCTCGGCTCCCTCGGCCCCTCGGGATGCCGGCTGTCGCTCGGGACACACGGACACGGGACAGCTTGAGGTCGGGACGAGCTTTAGTGAGCGTGGGGACAAAAAGCACCTTCAGCCCAGGACAGGGCAACCTCTGGCTGTATTTGGGGACAGAGCGGGGCTGGGTCACGGTGAGTCCTGCCGGCTGACCCTGCCGGCGCGCTGAGATGGAGGCGGCCAGGGATCGAGGTCTGCCCTGCCCTCGCCCAGGCAACAGTCCCGGCCACAGCTGAGGATTAAGCGAGGGCAAAGACTGACCCTCCTTCAGCAGAGGAGGAATGAATTCGAAGGGGTTGGAGCTATGAGTATGGCAGGGAAAACAAAAAAATAAAATACGCCGCACTGTGCCTGCCAGCATTGATCACAGCCCCTTAACTCACGGTGAAGTCTCCAGTGTCTTCATGCCTTGAGATTGAGTGCAGAAACCATCTTTTTTAAATAACTATTTCAGTTATTTGTTGATGTGAGGGGTTTTTTGGGGGAAAAAAAAAAAAAAAGCAGAAGTAGCCCAGTTCAAAAATAGTAGGGATTAGTGTAAATCCCAATGTCCTTTCAGCTATACACTGGAATGCATTATACTACTTTAATGTGCTGTATTTTTTATTATTGGATACATTTGATTTTTCAAGTACATCTCTATATAAATATATAAAATAATGTGCACTGTAATAAAAGCTAAATTTAAACCTTTGGTGCAGCAGTGAGAGTCACTTGCAGCAGGGCTGCTCTAGTCACCTGTCAACCCCAAGTTTTCAGTGGAAGGTGAAATCCAGAGAGCACACAGTCCTACTGGGGGGTAGGTGATAAATGAAGTCAGGGCCAAGCCAAGGTCATGAAGTCAATGCCAAAAACAGACTTCAGCACTAGAGTCAGGCTTTTCTGCCAGTATTTGGGTAGGATTTTAGACAAGTTTACCCATCCTTTCCAGTTAATTTTAATCACAGCAGCTTTTCCTAACGGAACCCAGTCCCCAGCCCTCAGATGTCATCACACCAGTTCCCAAGCACGTTTGGTGATCACAGGTGACTTCTACTGAGAAAAGGAATTTATTTTTGTGCATCCATGATGTGATCCTTCCAACACAGTTCATTACAGCAGTAAGGAGAAGAGACGACAGCATGCGGGTCAATCTGTGCTCCGCGAGGCAGAGCCAAGGGCACTTTAGAGCAGACAGCACTACAAAACCCAGCAGTGAAGCAGGGGCTGGGCAGCGTTTGCTTCCTGTGATCTCTGAAGAGCAGAGGAGTGCCAGCATCAACCTCCCTTCAGAGAGGAACACAGAGCCAGGGAGGTACTCCCTCTCTGACCCTGCCAGCCGCCTGCCTCCCCTGGCCGAGGGTAAACAGTGGGTTTGGGAGAGCCATGGCCCTTCTCACTGGGCACCGTGTTGCTGGAGGGGCTGTGCCAGTGCTGCCATCCACGTGAAGGAGTGGGGCTGCAGGAAGTGTGCCAGGAGCCCGGCCACTGCCAGCCCCAGCAGCAGCCAGAGCAGCCAGGCACTGGCGTACAGTGGTCCCAAGCTGGGCAGGAGAAAACACCCAGGTCAGACACCACCAGCCCATCTGGGACACAAGGTGTGCTGACAACGCTTGGCATCCCCACCTGCCTCCTCTGAGGCCGTCAGGGAAGAGGCGACAGAGCCACGAGTACGTGGGGCAGGAGGGGAGGAGAAGGAGGTGACGCAAATCTGCCTTCAGTCCCACCCGTGGGAAGGAGACCTGCTGCAGGGGCCACATCCTGCCCCCAGCCTCCCTGGGCTGGTGTGGGGTGCTCACACCCTGGGCCGGGTACTCACCGTCCCTGCGCAGCCACGGCGTATCCCTGGAAGTACTTGAGGCGGGTGCAGAGGTACAGCAGCCCACACGCCGCAGTCACACCTGGGGGGGAGAGGGGAGTCGAGTTCTGACAGGGCCAGGGGTCCCTGGACACTGCCAGGGCTGCATCCCAGCACAGGCACCCATGGCCCTGCTTCCCCCCACAGATGGGGCATGGCCAGGAGAGCCAAACGTGGAGGGACTAAGCTTTGAACCACCATGGGAGTTTAAATGGGTTTTTTCCCTCCCTTCTTGTGAGGGATGGACTTCTCTGCCCCCGCCCCGAGTTGGACTTGGGTTGGCAACACTCCCTTCCACGGTCTTTCCTTGCAACTTCCCTGTGGCAGCAACCAAGCCCCTGAACTCACTTGGTACAGCATAGACAGTGGATGAATAACTGTTTGAGTTATGATTTCTCATCCTGACATAGCAATTTGGGTATAATTTGGCAGCTTTGCCTCAGATTGCTGCCCCCCTGGCACTCTGGGACAGCCTGACCTTATTTAAGAGAAGCAGCACAATGGGACAGCCAGGCTCTGGCAAAGGAGCAAGGGCTGCCAGTGCCTGCTCCTCCAGGCAGGAGACAGGCTCAGCTGCTCCCAGCAGTTTCATGGATGCTGGAGTTGAAGTGCTCCTTGGTTTATCCAGCTCAAGGGGAACTCTGCTTTCCCCAAATAGCGGCCTCACAGGTACAGAGAGAAAGTATCTTGAGTTGCAATGGATTTAAGCTGGGGGGCTTTTTTGGTTTGTGCACATGGCTTGGGGTTTCCCCCCCAGCCTTCTTACCTTGATGGAAGAAGATTCCAGCAACCCAGAGGAGCGAAATGAAGATTGGGAAGTACTCTGAGCAGTTTGCCCTGGTGAGAACAAGAGAAGAGAGTTAGTGTCAGAGTCTGGTTAACCAAGGCCGGAGAAGGGAGCTGGAAACATGTCAGAGCAAACCAAAACTCTGGAATGATGAGTCCTGTCCCCACGCACGGCACTGCCAGAGAGCTGCTGCACCTACAGCTGCTGGGGGAGAGGCTCCTTGTCAGTACTGAAAGAGATTTCTCTTCCCCTTGGACACCCAAATTTGCATGTCACACAAGTCACAGTTCAAGAAAGCTTTCTCCCAGAAAAAATTCAGCAGGAAGTGATCAGATCTGCAGCCAGGTTTTCTTCTTCCTTTTTCCCTTAGTGACAGAAATAGAGACTTTTTGCAAGAAAGAACAGTGGGAGCTGTGCTATTAAAGACATTGGTTTTGTTTCTCAGCTTCTCCTACATTTTACCATTCCCTAGGCAATTTAATCTTAATTTTGGCCAAAACTTTACCAACCCATGGGGAATGGAGACAAACTGGGAGCTGGAAGAAGTCTGAAGAACCTTATGCTGCAAATAGAGTTTGAGCCTCGGTGAGGGGAGGCTGCCGGGTTTCCTCAAGTGAGTAATACATCAATACCGTTTTCCCTTTTTTTTTTAACATATATGTATATATCAAATTATCCATTTGTATGCTTTTCCACGGGGAAAAATAGGGGAAAAACCCACAAAGAGGCAACACCTTTTCAAGTCTGAGTTCCCTGAGGTGACCTTCTCCGCAGGTCACAGCACAGGGCTTCCCAGCACACCACAGCCCGTGGCACGACTTGGTTAACGCACATTTAATAGTAAAGTACTTAATTAAAAGCCACATCAGCAGAGTGAGGCTGATGTCTCCATGCAGGCTGGCCTTCCATGGCACCTCAGAAGGACTGAAGGGGGTGTTTTTGCCACACCATAGACGTTTCCTGCACCCCGGCAAGGGAATGCAGCTGCTTTGTTCAGCATTTAGTGCCGTGCTGGAACTACCCTTCAAACCAGCTCTGGCCAAGTCCTTTCAGTGGCTTACAAAACAGGACGACTGAGATGAAAGACAGAATCTGGTGCCTGCTGGAAGCCGAGGGGATCTGTGAACGCTTACAGTTTAGCTCCAGCGCTGCTCTCTCCGTAGGAACAGAGCAAAAAGAAACAGCCCTCAGCATGGGCCCACCAGTGCTGACTCTCACAGTACAATGGCTTCTGAAAGGGGAAAAAATTAAAACACCCTTGTAGCTGGCCCTTTGCTCCAATTCAACGGCAAAAACTTACAGGCAAATGTCAGGTTATTAACACATCTTCAGCTGCTCTCATGATTTGGAGCCAACGGTAGCATTAAATTTAATGATTCTAAGGATTAATGCTCCACACCTCTTTCATACGGCCACTAATTTGTAATTTGGCTGCCTCACGGTGCCAGAAGGAGGATTATCATGGATGGACAGAAACACCCCAGCCAAAGGGCTCCAAATCAGAACTCAGACCTCTGCAGGCAGAGCACCAAAAAAGAAAAATCTAATATCGGTAGCAATAAGTGAAAAGGAGACTTGAGTGTGACCACTCTCTCCTGACAGTGACACTTGGTTCAAGTCATATCTAGACAAAGTCATCACAACAAAGCCAAAATCTTACTGAGCTCTGAAGATCCGCTCAAACTCAGGGTGACCCGTTGTTTCAGGGGGGGAGATCTTGTACTTCCGACGGGCATAGATCACCTGCAGTGCAAAATAGGCTAAAAACAGAACAACACAGCAGTGGTAACAGTCCAGCAAGTGTTTGTTTAGCCAAACTTTATCCAGCTTGGAGTAAAGCAAGTGGTTAGAACAAAAGAGCGGATATGGTCTGGGTCCAACACCCAGGGCTGTCACACATGACCTCGTATAAATGTGCATTTATTTCATGCCTGCACTTTAAACTCAGGTTTGGTTGTCCTGGCACAGCACCAGTGCTGGATGGCACTTTGCATCCTCACACCTTGGTGCTGCTCCCCAGCAAAACAAACACACCAGGGCCTGCAAAGAACAATAAAACCTCCCCAAGGCCATTCCCATCACAGAATAATTTCTTAATCTTGCATTTTGTGTTTAGAGTATCCATACATCCCCCAGCCAGTCTGATGGGAATGATCTATAACATTTTCCACTATTCCTAGTGGGTGTCACAGAGCAGCATCCAAGCTGTCAAGCACTGGGATATCATTAAGTCAATTAGAGGTGTTCATAATCATGGCAACAAAAGGAAATGGGGAAGGGGGTGATGATTTTTTCCCCTTCATACCTGCAGAGAAGCCTCAAGGCTCCAGCAGTTCAAGGAGCAGAGGTGCTGCCAGTACCTGCTATCAGCCTGTGCCAGGTTTGGGCTGAGGCACTGGCTTGGTGTCCTGCTACACCAGTTCTTCGTACATTTGTAAAGGACATGGAAAGTCACGTGAAAACAATGAAAAGATGAAGATTTGGACTGTTTGTTGAAAGTTCTTACTCCCAGAGGTGATTGCTGGTGCTTCAAGGGTTTTTATTTAGGTGCACCATTCCACTGCTGATTTTATTGAAAACTCCTAATTTCATATAGGAGAAAACTAAATTACAAAAACAATTACTTTGGTGGCCGTGGCAGTGTCGCTGAGACACTTGGATGAGCAGATAGCAACAACTCACATAGCATCATTTTCAGGGCATCACACAGAGAGACAAGGAGCCAGGGTGCAAGGCCTGCCTAGTGGACTGTCCTGTCGTAACAAAGATAAAAGCAGAACAGCAGGATAGAGAGGGGGAAGTAAGGACAGATGTTCCAAGATTAAAGACGTGTGCCCGCAGAAAAGCATTAGAACATATGTAGAAGGGAATTAGAAATGTAAATAATCTGATGCTATGTGACTTGTGTATCACAACGTTTTTGTAATTTCAATACACAGACATTCCCTGAAGAACACACTTTAGAGCAGTTGTGTTCTAGTGTCTTCCACAGTGATCCAGCCCTAAATGACGGGTGCTGAAAGAGAAAGGAGGGAAGATTCTTCTTTTTGGGAAGAATCAGTCCCCAAAAGCACTACTCAGAATGATGTGTTCATAAAGCCCACACTGCATGAGCCTTCTCAGCATGGACTTTTGGGGAAAAAGAATTCAACCTACCCCGCAGAACCTTTCAAACCATTTTTTTTTGTGATTCATGTCTCTAAGTTAATCACCTGTGTGGATTCCCATGTGGCTCGCAGGGACCGAGCTCTCCCTGAACTTTGCTCCTCAGTGGAGATATTCTTCATTCTCTATTTGATTATGTCCACACACTTGTCAAACCATATCATAGCTGTTATCTGCCACATTCAAGTGAACATGGCAAACAAGCCCTGTGGGGCCTGACAGGCAGTGACATTGCATAAGCTTCCTTTCCTTTGAAGCCGTAAAATAAAGGAGGAGGGGGGAAACCTGGGGTAGAGTAATTCTGCTGTGTGGTACTGTGCTCACCACAGGGCTGGGGCACATATCTGTGGAGCACTAAGCTCAGAGCTTCACTTAACTGAGCATGAAACTGCGGGCTCCCAGAAAATTCTAAAGAAAAAATAACAATCAGCTAACTAAGCTCAGCCATTAAACCGCATCTCCTACACCAGGATGAGATGGAGGAATATTCAAAGGTACACCCCATGCCTGTGCTTCAGTGCTCATCTGCTCAGAATGAATCCCAGATCTGTAACTCACCTACAGAAACCCCTCAAAACGTGCAAGGAAAGCCACAGCACAGCTCTGCCTCACAGGGACACGAGCAACACGCGTTTCATACCAGCAGATGGAAAGCAAACACGTAGTATTTTGCCATTGTTCCTTGGCTTCCCGTGCAGGGACCATAAAACCAGGATACTTTATCCAATCTAACACAGACAGGAGGGTGACAATGCTTGCTGTTTATCTGCTGGCTTCACACCTCGGTATGGTTTGCACAGCATGAAAGTAAAATGCCTAAGGCTTCAACCTTTAAGAAAAAGTACCTGAAGTTCCCATAAAAGAGATGTATTTCAGACAAAACTGCTATCTATGGATTTCCTACTGAGGGGTTCCCAAATGAACCGCTTAGTGGTATTTCTGTAACTCAATTTGAAGTTTTCTTCATGTCTTCTCTTTGCACACTAAATGCTCCCTCACTCCCACTTAGTTTAATAACAAAAAAATTCATAATACAGAAGCATCTTCAATTTGTAGTTGCAGATATTCCCCTTTAAATCGTTTGAGTGGAAATTACCAATAATTCAGAAACCTTGAACTGTTCTTCAAGTGGCGTATTTGTGTTCTAAATAATACTTACACTAAAAGATTTATCATCTGGTGGCTAAAAATACATCAGGCTGCTCAGAGATTCACATCCATTTGTAAGCAGAGGTGTGATAGCTCTATGGTGAATTAATTCAGTAATAATACATCCCAGAGTCAAACCTTCCCTTATAGAAATGTGAAGATTTTAATATAATGGGGGCTCTGTCCCCACCTCAGGCAGGGGAGTGTCCCCTTCCATGACCCTCCTGAAGCCCAAGGGGGAGAGACTTTGCCCAAAGGACCCACAATTAAAGAGAGCTTGGCAACAACACTGCTCTTTCTGAAAGGTCTAAACATTATCTGTTTATACTACGAGAAGTCACTGAGTTCCTCTGAAGATGTCTGTGTCTATTTCTGACCAGAAGGGCTTGCATTAGTTTCCAAATTACTGTGTTGTCAGTTCATCTTGTCAGCTGCTCTGTGCAGTTAAGCTGTAAGGACGCAGAACGATATTGGCCACAGTGGAGAAATCCCTGTGTGCACGAGGCTCTTTTCTCTACACATCCCATGTCTGTACACTGACCTCTTCACCAGCACACTTATTAACCTGCCTTCATTTTGGCTACCTCCAGCCACTCCAAGTTACGTATTGCCTGCTAAAATTCAAGCACAAACTATTTTACTTGAAGAACATTCTACTGAAATAGTTTTAAGTCTAACAGTTTTACTTGCTGGCTTTGAGGTCTGCAGACCATTCTAGCTCCTATTAAATAACGACCACCCTCAGGCACTGACACTTCTGCCATAAATGGCCAAACATTTGTATCATTTTACCACGTTGGAAAACAGCAGCTTTCACTCCATAGAGACTCCAAGCAAAATACAGGAACCACGTTCCACGAAGTTTGACATAATTAGCTCAACACTACTGAGCACTGTATAAAGGACACTTACCTTGCTCCAGGACTCCCAAAACCGTGACCGTGGCCAGCAGGTCTATCTGATCCCTCATGGTGCTGACTGGAGCAAACCCCAGGCAGGTGTGATGGGGACAGCTGCACCCCAAACCCCTCTCCCACCCTCCCACCACCACCCACTTCAACAGAACTGAGTTATTCCCCTGACACGGGTGTTTCCTCTACCACGCCTTAGCTCACCTTAACTCTCTCCACTCCACAGGGTCTTCCAAAGCAGGCAGCCACCAGAAAATGTCTATTCCAGCCAAGTGCCTTTCGCTGAATGATGGAACAGCAAAAAGCTTTGCATGGGAAAACTGTGAAACGCTTGTAATTATATTTGCAGATTTTACACGACGACTGAATTATACGTTGCCAGCAATGGAAAGATGATGGAATTCTTTCCAGCCCTTCTGTTGCTGGTTTTAATGAGCTCTGAAGCATCTCAATTATGTGAGGGGTCATAAAAATTATTAACAAGCATTTGCAAATTAATGACTTGACCTTCTGTTCCTATTCCAAGCAGTGGAGTTGACCACGTTCAAGGTTTGCTGCACTCCAGCTGGAATAAGTTAATTCTGCTGCTAGGTTCTGTAACTTTACAAAGAGCATTCAGATATTTTATCCTACTAATTACTGCTCTAAGGTTACCAAATAAGAATAAAATTCTTTTCTAGCACTCACTCACCTTTTGCAGTTTTCTGATGTTTTTAACACTCTGCAGTACAAATCTTTTCCTGGCTATCATACAAAATAAAAGTTCTCCGTTCCAAATGGAAGGCAGCAGAGGATGTAGAAAGAGACCCTCAAAGACATTACACTGACATCAGAACTGTAAAACATAAAATTTGAAAAACAGCAGTATTTTAGCCCTGAGTAACTTCTTTCTCCACTCCACGAAAGTAAAATATGTATCAGTTCAAAACATTATCTTGTGTTTTGGAGCAATTTCATATGGACGACTACTCTGACTTTAAAACTTGTAAAATCAAAAAGGAGAAAAAAGGGTATCATTCATTAGCAAGTAAGGCTTGCTGCTAATTTTGGTGAAGAGAAGGCACAGGACACGGCCGAGCCACTGCATTTGTCTCTGTTCAGTCACATACACAAACCCTCAGTACAGAATTTGTGCACATACCAGACCTACAGTTTCCCTCAGGTGGGACAAAGAGTGTTTTTTGTTCTGGTTTGGCTCTTCAAGGCCCCAAAACCCCATTGTGACAGCTCATCAAGTTGACAACTTGTTAATGAATTCAAATATCCAATGTTACACTTTTTGTGAATAACCACATATGTAAAATAGCAAAACCACTCCCTTTCTCTATAAAACACTCATATGATGTGACTTCAGACCCTCCAAGGTACCACAAGACCCAGACCGAAATAGAAAAAAAAAACCAATTAACCTTAAATGAACCTATTGGTTCATTGGGTGCCCAGGATAAATTCAGAAGGGAAATGTCACCAGGAGTTCTGTTTCTGCTTATGCCATTTCAACAAGCAATTCAGGCTTGAGAAAACACTTCCATTACAGAATTATTACATTAGTCTCAGGAAAAACACCAGCATCAAGGAAAAAACATCAATCGGTTTCTGAGCTGGTCACAAGCTGTCACTGGCTCCTTAAAATCTTTGGAAAAACACACACGTCACTTCAGCGGGGATTGCCCGGGACATTCCTGGTTTACTCAACAATAACTGAAATGCAGCATTTTTAATGGGACAATAAAATTAATTAAGTAGTAACTTTACAGTTCCCCACAGGCTGAAATCAGCTGATCCTGGGTTACTTATTATAACATTTGGTTCTTTATAAGCTTATGAAGTTATAGGTCTCCTCCCCCCTCCAAACATAACACAGAACTTTGTAGAGTAGGAATATACTAAAAACACACTCTGGTAAGTCAGGGTGCTGTGAGGGAACCTGAAGGCTCCGAGCTGGGGCTGCAACCACAACACATGCCCGGCAAGACACCAACTTCAACGCCTGGAGAATGACCCTTCAATTCTGAAGCTGTGCAGTAGCTCAGGGACCTTTCCAGCTCTAAGCCAAAATCTTCACACACATTTCTGCCAGCATTTCATTCCTTCCTTGTTCAGAAGCATCAACTCATGCCTGCAGAATGTGTGGATTTTTGTCTCAGCTGGATTTTTGTGTGTGCCATCTGCCTACATCAAACAAGGCTTGAGGAAACCAGTTTGAACCTCGCAGGCCTGTTATTTTGAGGGAACTGGCATATTTTTGGAACTCTACCATTCTGCACATGTGAGGTCTCGGTAGTTATTAACATCTTTTTCACTAGCAACAACCACTTCTGCAGCCGAATTTCCCAGCTTAAGGTCTACAACTGCTTTCCAAAAAAAAAAAAAACCCACAAGAAAAAGCCCGGAAGCAGTGGGTGCAGCACAAAGCCTTATTTAAAAAGTAAAGTTTTCTAAGGCCCTTTTATCCAGTTCTGGCCTGTTTAAATGGGCTTTCTGAAACTGTAAGAATTGGTAAAACACAGCAGCAGAATTTGAGCCTTAGCAGAAGGCTGAGCAAAACCGTGTGTTGGGCTGAAGGGAGGGAACCACCTCACTAGGAATGACAACGCTGAACTCTGCTCAGCTCACACAAATGTATAGTCACACCATGTAGGTTTAATACACTAGCAAAATATTTATTTTATAATGATAAAACAGAAGTGAAGGATTTCTTTTTGGTGTGCACCAGTAATTGTAGTAAAAGAATAAGGGGATTAATGGACTCTTTATACATTTCAATGACAAAAATTCATAAAGGTTAGCATCAAATTCAACTGTTCTCCATTTACAAGCATAAAACTTACCATAATACCCCCCAAAACACATATATAAAGAATTATAGTTTTAAAATCTATAAAAAGTAAAAAATATACAGTCAGAAGATCTAACTCTTATTCAAATCTTTAATATAAAATTGTAAACATTTATTTACACAAAGGAAATGTGTATAACAAAATTTTGAGCACCCTTTTCAATTGAATGATGGTTTTTGGAAGGCAGTGGATGTTGCACAGTGACACTCTCACCTCGCCTGCCCAACCAAAACCGCAGTTTATAAATAAAGCCATGGGCGGCCGGCTGGGTTCAGTTCAGGGGAGACACAATTTATTGCTCTGAAGCTGCAGCAAACGGAAAGCCCGAGTGCATTGACAGACTTGTTACAGGGCATGAGGGCAGAGCCCAGCCCTTCCCATGCACCTGTGCACACCAAAACCGTATTTTCATTTCCATTGAACTGTTCCAACCTCGTTACAGTGACACCGTATTCCCAACGGGCCGACTGCCTTTTGTGGACAGCGACCAAGGCCAGAAGCCAGGGCTGTTTGGATCCTGTTCACACATGGAGACCAATGGGCATTTTAAGCCAGTTTTCCTCGAATCACACTTAATTTTACTCCAACAGTACCATGAAAAGGCCCTGTCATCAAATCCAGACACCTTCCTGAACAAACCCTCTGGTCAAGCAGGGCAATATCCACCTTAGCTTCCAGAAACAGTGGAGGAAAGAGCACATCTGCATTTTCCTGGATATTTAGCTGGATTGCCTTTTTGGTAGTAATAATGCAAACAGCAGATGTTCTTTTCCTCCAATTAAGAAATCACAACTGGATGGATTGTATTTTGACTTATTCAGAACAAAGCTCGTGTGCAAAATCTACCAGAAAACAGAGCAGATTTCACCACAACTAAACAGGGAAGAAAGAAAAGCTGAATCCTACTACCCTGTTATTTCTGTCAAGTGTTTGTAAGGGGGAGAGAAGACTAGTGACACTGAAGGATGTCACCTGAAATTGAGGTTTCAAGCACCCCCGACAGGAAGGGAAGGCACACTGGTGCAAAGTTAACCCTTAAAAATAAAAATACAGCAAACACTCCTTCCCCTGCCATTGCTAGTTTATATCTATAATCTTCTAATGACACTTACCTTGGACCAGGTTTTGGTTTAACTTAAAAGTAAACTAAGCTCACTAGCTCTTTCCTTAGATTGCCAGTATAAGAAGAGTTAGCATCACTTATTTGCATCTCAACTACTTATTCTAGAAAATATCAGAAGTGTCAACAGGCAAAGTCACCAACACCTCTGTCCTCCCATCCAAAGAGAATCTTTATGTTACCTTTTCCAAAGCTCTAGGAGGGATTAAGCCTGCTTCAGGGAAGTTTTATCCACTATTCCACGGTGGGAGCCACTGATCAATACAGATCTTTCACCAACAGTTCAACATGATACAACAGCAAATCTGATCAACAGAGCAGAATTCACCCACACTAGGTAAGTGTGCTGCACAAACCATGTTCCATGCATATTTAGAAAGGGTTAAAGTATTAGTGTTAAAAAAGCAGTTTTTAAAAGTGCAAATTGTCTCATAAAGGAGCTGCAGATACAGTAAAATATTTTCCTTCTTTGAAACCAATGACATCTTTTACTTCCCTTCATACCCTCTGGAAAAACCCTCTCTCATACAACTCTGCAGTGCAGAAAACTGCTGAAGAAGCCAGTCTGTGTTGAAGGAAATTGCTTTAAAATCACAATGCTGGGTTTGGCTCGAAAATTTAAAGGAGCTTACCAAGAAAGTAGATTTAGAAAGGGAAGAGGTATTTGTGCATTTAAAACAAAAGCTTTCAACTTTATTCTCATTTTAAAATAAAGGTTAAGGCAAGGTGGTTTGTTGGTGGAGAAGGGATTTTTTTGGTAGAGAATAAGGACTTTGGAACACTGACTGTTCCCATCGTGTTTTGTCCTTTCTGGGACCAATCCCAACATATGGATAAGAGGTCTCCTTGGGCTGAGCTGAAGAACCAGTGTCTGCTTCAAGGGATATTAAAGAAGTAAATCCACCAGACCATAGAAAGATTATCAAACTCGTAACCTAGTATTAAAAAACACAAAGTATTTAAAGGGGAAGACTTCCATACTGGAGCAACCCTGATACAAGTATTCTCCCAGGCTGCCTGTGCTATTATTGCTCATAAGTACTTTCCACCTCCCAGCCAAATTCCTTTTTTCCTCATTTTTATCCTGAAGTGACAAAGTCTTGTGCTCATTACTAACGCATTGCTAACTTCGGGTAACGAACCGATCTCAAAAGTTAGTTTTACCTTTTACAACAAAGAAAACTAGATGAGCTGTCATGAAGCAAAGCCTTCATTTAAATACAACTACCTTTGGAAATAAGTTATGAAGAAACAGGTGCAAAGTAAATGGCTTTACAACTCATGTTAAACCTACTATAGTTTAAAAGTTCTCCCATGAGAAATTCCCCCTTTAAACACAGCAAGGTACAAGCCAAGAACTGTGCCTCTCTACAACAGAGTGCAAACTGCAGCTTAAAAGACTACAATCTATGAAGGAAGATGACTGTCTAGACTAACTGGCCAGGTTTTAATACTTCCTCTCATCTATTACCAGCATCTAGATATATTTACTGTGAAATACCACTTGCTTACTGAGAGTACAGGCACCTGCTTCAGCAACGGGGAAAAGAAACAACTCAAAACATTTTGCAAGCATACTCAGGTGCATAACAGCCTCTTCTCAAATAAAAAACTCAGAAGTTGGATGGACAGTACTATAACAACATGTCAAGCTACAAACAAATAATTATTGCAAGTAATAGCTGCAGACTAAGCCCTAAACACAATTTGTGCAACTATTTGCTTTCTTTCTGCACTATTTCTGTGGAATTTTCGTTTTATTTTTTAAATAATTAAAAAACTTAAGTCTTAGAACACTGCTTGTGAGATTTCTGGAAGGCTGGCTAGGACACAGTTATTTTTTTGACCTGTTCAAGTGTGCGACTCCCCAGAGACCCCAGACAACGTGCACTCCTCCTGCAGACCCGCTTGGTGCACCGTGACCGTGTGTCAACACTCATTGAGAAGCAGCTCCAGTCTTTTTCCCAACCATTTTACCTCTAATGCCTCCAAGTCTCCTCAATGCCACAGGTTTGGTTTTTTTTTTTTGGTCCAAGTGTTGTTTATATGTCACGAAATAATTAAAAAAAGTAGAACCCCCCACCCCCGGCCCCATTTTAATGAGTTCCTAACAACTCATCCAAATCGTTCATCCACTCCTCTGAAGTCCTGTTTTTCAGCAAAGAGTCTATCAGGTCTGTGTCACCAGTTAAGTTCTGAAGTCCATTATTGCCTGACTGGCCGCTGTAGGCGAAAGGCAGCTCCTGACTGGTCGTCCTCACAGGGTACCCTTGGCTACAGTGCAGGTTTCCTCTGTTGGGCATTTGCTGATTTGGGTTCTGGTTGAAAGCATTCAGGTCTGGAACAGGCTGGTTCATGCCGGGCAGCACTTGCTGTGAGGGTATCTGCTGTTGTGTAGGTGGGTTTGTCCGGGGCTGGGCACCCAAAGAGGATGACAACATCTGCCCAGAGACGGCAGCGTTCATCGAGGTCATGGGTCTGCTGGTGCTTAGGCTTACCTGAGGCATTCCCTGGGCAAACTGTTGGTTGGACATCTTTAGATGAGTCTGCTGCATGTGGAAAGAGGAGTTGGCAGTAAATGGTCCTAAGCCACTGCTTGCTTGTGTCTGGTTGTTAATATTAGGGATACCTTGGTGTTGCCAAGATGGATTTTGAGCCCCCATAGCAGCTGGTACTCTTGCCATCTGTGGCTTAGATAAGGTTGGATTCAGTGCACCTTTATTGTGCTGCTGTGAAATACTCGAGTTTGCTAAGGTGTTCTGCCCATAGCCAGCAGGAACAGCAGTGCCCTGGCCCAAGCTGCCCTGTCTCTGCATCGGAGTCTGTCCATTGGCACTGGGAGCTGTGTGCTGGGGGACCATCTGTGTCATTCCAGACGCCAGGTTGTACAATCCCCCGCGCTGAATGTTTTGCATATTGGGATACTGAGTCACCCCCCGGTCCTGCTGACTGGAGCCCGACTGGAGTGGTGGAACAGGAGTGTGTCCAGGTCCCATTTGAATCATGTTCTGCGTCTGAGGAAACATCCGTGGGCTACTGGAGCTGGACTGTCCTAAATTACTGACCCCAGGCATGGCTGAAGATGACCCTGAAACACAAAGAAGTATTTTGTACATTAAATACCTGGGTCCAACCAGAGCCAAGCCAGGCTTGGAGGCACAATAACCCAGAATGGAGGTGCAGCTGCATTTCTACAAACCAACCTCTGCAACCGGCACACAGACAGCGGGAGTTTAATTAAAGAGTGTCAACTGTTACTCCAGTTAGCATCTCCACCCTGATCTCAAACAGATATGCCAATGTCCTAAAAAAATCTGAATACCACTTCTAAGAGCTCAGCATCATCAATTTTAAAAAAATTAGAACTTTAAAGGCAGGACTCTGATATTTCTTTGTGAACAAAGGTAAACACATACTTTGAAGTGCCTGCACAATCTGCTAAGCTGTTAAAAATACCACTTATAGCACACAGCCATTCTATGCATACACTGTGATCTCTTCTCATATACCTGCAGGGTTCCCAGTCCTCCATTTCCACCTATTCCAGGAATTTTTACTATTTATATAATTTAGCTTTCAGAAATTTTTGGTCAGCTACCTTTTGGATTCCCACAGTGAAATATTTGCTATGTTAATACACAATGCTGATAACCAAGCAAGGTGATTTGCAAAAATTTGTTCTCAGCAAATCAAAAAAAGGCCTTTGTTCTTGTAAATACTGAGTTTAAAAGTTTCTCCCTGAGGAAGAAATAGCCCTCTACTTGAAGCAAAAAAAAGCAGACCAGCACTGTGAAGTGTAATGCATATAACACCCCTCCCACTCCTTACAGTAGACCAAGGGAAACCTACCTACACTAGTACCTTCTCCACTTTCAAACCAAAAAGTCAGCTGCAGAATTTTTTGCATATTTTAAGATAGCTGAGGAATACTGGCTTCCCATTATTATAAACATTATATTTGCATAAAAACTGAATTATCAAAAATTCAAATATAATTCAAATTATATTGAATTAATTATCAGCAAAGCACACCAGTGTTGGGGGGTGGATGAGTGGAGGAAGAGTCTCACTGTATGAATACTTACAGTGAAAAGGTAGTCACATACTGGGATTTAAGATGCAAAAAACAGTCATAATTATAAGGGAAAAATTATTTCAGTAATACTGATATTCATTATAGCAACTCCCACTCTATTTCTAACAGTTGTATACCATGTTTCTGTAGAAGAGTGACAGGAGGAAAAAATGTTTCAGGGCAATATTAGAAGGATGCTACTGATCCCTGAGTGAGCACACAATCCTTTTGTACTGGCATCAAGTTTTTTCACCTGAGTAACAAAACACAGTCGTAGCTCTACTAGGCACTGCACAGTAACAAACACTGTCAGGATGAAGGTATCACATTTCCATTTGCATCTTTTCCCTTCAGTATTTATTTCTGCAGGAACACAGAGAGTAAGGAAACAAAGCGAAGGGAATTAGCACTTTGTACTCTAAGTTACGAAAAAAGACAAATGGCTTCTTGATGCCCTGTCAAGTAAAGATTTCTCAGGTAAGGAGATGAGCTTTTATTGTTCTCTAGTTCTTCCACATTTTTGAAGTGACTCCAGCTTAACAGTTAACAACATCTTTTATCTAACAGTTAATATACTGAGGACATACCAAGCTGCTTCTTGTACCAAAAAAAAAACCCCATGCAGGACACTAAAATGTAATGAAGAGAATTCAAACTGCATTCCCTTCTAAAGGCAGCAGGGGTAAGAATGTCAGAGAATTTTAACCTCATCCTAGTAGATGAGAGAAATAATACACCACTTATTTTTCTTTAATGAGGGCCTGTGATAGGTACAGGCAGTAGCAATGTCAGGCTTCAAAAGAAAAAACAAACCTGAATCCTAATATATCAAAGTTAAGACAAATTTACAACCGTGAAAGGAAACAGCCGTATAAAAAGGCCTTCAAAACAGTGAAGGTACTTAAGAATTTTACTCATTTCCAAAACAACATTTAAGAAGCAGAAGCTTAAGATGTCCCAGATATCTGGGGCAGGGGAAGCTGTTAATTTGCAACTGAATCACAGCACAGGTCAAAAGGTTTTAAGGCACAGTGACGTGGGAAGGCGCTGTAATAAATTAATTAAAAGCTATCCAATTCGGGTAATTTGAAGACAGCTTGTTTTTCACTCCTGATATTTTTTCTGCCATTATTTCAATTGCTCTGTTTACTCACCTGTGAACTGTCCAACTTGTTGCTGGTATGGATTCTGTGGCTGATCCTGGTACTGGGGAGGAGGCCGAGTCAGGTGCCGCTGCAGCTGCTGCTCCTGCTGCTGCCGCTGTTTCTCCTAAGAAAGATCCAATGCAGGACAATCAAAAAACAAGACAAGCTTTTTCCAAGGACTATCCTGGATAAAAACAAGCGATCCACATACTTTTACGCTGAGCTGGTAATCAAAAGGGCTTCTGCAGCCTTAGAGTCACTTCAGACCTTTTTTCTAAAGGCTCAAACAGTCAATTTAATCTGATGAGTGACAAGACCAGGAACTCAGAGACAGCAACACGCACTACAGGAGTTACTGCAGTGTATGTCTGGAGCCCTTTAAACATCGAAAATCTGAGATCTTAGTCTTTCCATCAGTAATATAATCAATAGGAATTTTTAGCAATACTATAAAGGACAAAAACAGGTACAGGTACAAAAAGAGCAAAAGTGAATGTGTATTAAAAAAAAATATCACACATGCTCTTTTGCTCTTTATCCCCAAATCAGTTTATTTTAGACTTCCCTTTAGAAATCAATAAAAGTGCAAGTCAGAAATATCAACAGTAGTACACAAAAAAGTAAAGAGTGAGCATGTAAATATTTTCTAGTCTTTGCTTGCAAACATGAAAAAATACAGACAAACCCAAATTCTAACACACCACAGGTTTTCCTAGAAGATTATGGAAAACTGCAGAACCAAGTCCATAACAGAAGTCATACAAGTTTTGTAATCATTGTTTAAAACCACTTTCTTAACAATGCACCAACCAACTGAAACAAAGCCAACTCATGTCACAGAACAGCTGTGCCTCTTTAAAAGCACATGCAACCCGTGCCTATTTTATGGTAAAAATGTTTGAAAAATAAACCAAGCAAATTTTCTATTAGGAACTTTTGGGAAAAACAAAATTTAAAGTCTTGAGGGGAATGTGGATGCTCTAATAGTACCCTCAGACACTGACAGGGTTACAGCCAGATGGCTTCTGTTACAATATAAAACCTACCAGGTACAGTATTTCTGGCTCTCCTTCCACAGGTACCCTCAGCCAGACTGAAATTCTGAGGTCATCAAGTAGTGATACAATGCACAACCACCTACTTATCCAAAATGTTACACAGAGCACAGAAGGGGGTAGAAATTGTCTTCCAAGAGCACTGGGGTAAAAGATACAAGCAAGAAGCCTTTGGAGAAGAGCCTGGTGCAATGTAACAAAGGGCAAGATACACATCGCTACCACCCTCCCGAAATTTCGGCAGCTCCGAAGCTGTTGAGACACGCAGAGGAATGAAGAGGGCAGGCTGCCTGACAGAGAGGACCTGCTGCTTGCAGGACCAGTCAGACCTGAAAGAGGCTGACCACAGAAGCCAACAAGAGATGCCATAGCTCTGAGAGAAACCTAGAACTGCAGAAGCTGGCTTGGGGAAAAAAAAAAAAAAAGCAGAATACCAGATGCAAAGACAGCTTTAGAGTGGCAGGGAATGGCACTGAAGCTGCCTGAAACTACAATTCTCCTGTAAAATAGAGATCAACAGATACAGAAATCTTTCCGTAAAACTACATCCAATCTCATGTGTATCCAAAGAAATAAACATCAAATTCGACTGTTAATGAGATCTAGCTTGACTGGGCAGCACAATGCCAATAAACGTGGCAAATGCAGCGTCTAAGGCTCCGAAGCAAAGCTGCTCCTTATCTGGGACCAGAGTTCCAGTATCACTATACAAAGAGGGAAGTTACAGAAGTTATGTTGCAGTTACCATAACTAGGGCATGAATTAAATATTTTCATATTACAAATATTTACTGCAGCAACATGTCCTGGCCAAGCAGAGGCAAAAATGTAGGAAAAAAAATGTTTCATCCCTGTGTTTGAGATGTGCTGCTGACCACCCTGTTGCTACACCACCCCACTGTTCAGAGAGGTCTGTCAGGCTCATTACTGAGCTAAGGAAACCTACTGGGCCACAGCCCTAAGCTCTAAGAGAGCTCTTCACCATCCACCAGTGATGCAAAAGCAGGAGGTCACACCCCATATTTGCCTTTTCCCCACCAGCTCTCAAAGAATACCTGTTCGTTAACATTTTGGGAGAGTAACGATTAGTCATCTCTGACATTTGATATTAACATAGAAGTCAGCAAAGACCGAAGGATTTACTAAAAAGTATTCTAAGTTCAGAGATCACAGAACTTGTACAGAAAATATTATTATATTATTATATTTGGGCATTCTCTGTCTTTCAGTCTTTAATAATATAATTCCACCACAGTATTCCCTTAGTTCAAATTGTTTTAACCCAGATCTCAAAAACATACCTTTACCAACACTCATACTGACTCACACACTCAATTTTCTAAAAAACACTACTGTGTTTTATCTACACTGGCTCCAAAACTGAAGGGCCTTTTCTGTCACCTCAGCTGAGTCCTCTATTTTAATGGATATTTCCAGGTGATAAAAAAGCCATTGGTAGGATTTGGCACAGCCACAGCTCCACAGTCCTGCAGATTCTACTGCAACCTTCCCCACAAAATGGGCTTTCACATATTTTCAGTTCAGAGAAGACTATCACTTCCTCCTTTCTTAAAGCTTCTGATGGACAGCTGATGGAGGGAGAACTTAGAGCACCTTCCAGTACCTAAAGAGGGCTTACAAGAAGGCTGCAGAAGGACTTTTTGCAAGGGCAAGTAGTGATAGGACAAGGGGGAATGACCTTTAGCTCAAGGAGGTTAAATTTAGATTAAATATTAGGAAGAAATTATTTACTGTAGGAGTGGTGAGACACTGGCACAGGTTGCCCAGAGAAGCTGGGGCTGCCCCATCCCTGGAAGTGTCCAAAGCCAGGTTGGATGGGGCTTGGAGCAACCTGGTCTATGGAAGGTGTCCCTGCCCATGGCAGGGGCTTTAGAACTGGATGATCTTCAAGGTCCCTTCCAACCCAAAACATTCTCTGATCCTAAAACACCAAATGCTGTTTCATGCACCAAAGCAAATCAGCACAAATTAAAAAACCAGACTGCTGGCCCCTCTCACCTGTTCTGCCAGCAGATGCTGCTGCCTCTGTTCCATGAGGAATTGCTGCTTCTGTTGCTCCATGAGCAGGTGCTTTTGTTGCTGCTCTCTCTGCTTCTGCTGGTCCATCAGCATTTGGTGTTGCTTCATCACTGCTGCTTGCTGCTGATTGCTGAGATAAGCTGAGTTGCTGTGGTTACCTGCCATGGAGACGTTTGGAGCCTGGGCACCCACACCGGGGCCCGGGACAGAGACGGGAACGCGAGGGACGTTAGGAGAAGGGTTTTGATCCTGTGGAATGCAGGAAAAGTGACAGAGTTACAGAAATGCAATAGTTTCCCCACTTGTGAAGCTTGCTATGGAAGTTCAGCTGATTAAAGACAGCCGAACAGCCATCCATACAGTGCCAGACAGAGAACTGACAGTTCAGAGGTACAGTCTGAAGCTCCATAACAGTTAGGAATACAGGCTTTTAACTTCAGTCTCAAAGTACTTCCCAAATTCCAGATCAGACAGGTGAGTGTAGCTCTCTGTGCTTCTGCTCAGCCAGGTACGTCAAAAACACCAGCTTCAGTTTACTTTAGTAGTAGCTTTTCAAACACTAAATTTTAAAATTCCATTATATAAAGCATTTATTTAAATCTTGCCTCTTTTGTCAACATTTAACTCAACAGGTGTTTGTTGCCCTTCCTAAAGATGCTGGTTTTTAGTATTAGACCATTTACTATTTGCAGGTGAAGGGAAAAAAGGTTTTCACTTATCGAAATGGGTCTCAACATATTTTTCCAGCGATCAAACCATCACTGTATTCCACAGACAAAAATACTACTAGAAACAGGCTTGATACTATTAATTTTTCATTAAATCTGCTATTTTTTTTGAGGCTGGAACTTGGGAGAAGCAAAAATAACGTGGAACGATTATCATTCAATATTTGGTACTGTTCTCTTTGTACCCGCAAATCCATTCAAAATTTGACAATTTTCGTAACTTTTAAGCACAGTTCAGCCTCGCCTCTAATTACACAAATAAATACTATGTTCAAGCTCAGAATTCAGCTGACGGGTTCAGCTGTTGGTTCTCACTCTGCAGTTCAATAAGAAATCATAAGCCAAATATAAGTAATGCTGTGCTAAGTTGTTCCTATGTGCAAGCTTTTGAGAAATCCTCCAGAAGCTTTCAGCAGTATTTCTGTTAATTTGGTGCCAGTGTGGCAGTGTAGATGCAAGGTCACCCTCATGCTTTCCAGTGAGAGGGAGATGTGACACACAATCATCTCCACCCTTCTTCTTCCATCAAAATCTTGTTAGACTGTTACTTCTGCCAGCTTTTAAAGAGACTCATTTTTTGTACTTTGTGAACCACACATTGATGTCAATTTTTATTTGAACATCAGTGTGGTCTTTATCACAGATAATCCGATCTTTTTCACAGTTTTTTTGTTTTGCTGAGAGAACATATGACTGGAGTTAGATCTCCAACGGTTTTTGCTGGAGGAGCTTTAATCCTTGTAACAAAGACCTTTTTTCTCAACAAACCCTCTTGTGTGTGCATTGCAGGGACACGTTACAGAATCCCAATGAATTTATACTTCCACCCACTACATAAATTTTCACCTGCAGCATACCTGTAGTATCAGTTATATACAAGGCAAAACAGCACCATCTGGAATTTTCATTTACAGTAAAACCTGAAGCATATGCTTCAAGCAGGAAAATATTACTATTATTCATTCTTAATTACATATTCCTCTCCTATCCCGTGCTGCCCCAATCCCCAGAGACTTAACCAATAACAAATTCTTAGAATTGAAAAGCCCCAAGGAACACCCAAGAAATCAGGAATGCAGCCCCCACTTCCACCTCTCTTCAAAAGCAGGTCTTTTTATAGCAAGCCAACTCTGACACAAGTAGGGACTAAAAACAAGGTAAGGAAATCAAAGCTTCTTTGAGAACACTGTTCAACACTACAGTTTTACTTGAGTTATTTTAGTCAGAAGTTTACAAAGCATCTATTTATCTTTGTGAGTAGAAACTTCTGTGAAGCACAACATAATTTGTTGCCCACAAAGTATATTAAGCTGGAAATCACAGGTTACCACATGACCTAGAACCCAGCATTAAAAACTGTCCCCCATGGAGAACAGACTTCATGATTCTTGTCTCAGCTTATTGTGCATTATGATTTTCCTCTTTAAAAATCAATGAAAACATCTGAAACCATACCAAGTAGTTTGCACCTTACCTATCCAACAACCTTAAATCTGCTACTGAACAAAGGTAACAAAGCCCAGGACATTCACCTGACTGTGTGGCAGCCGGTAGGCAATGTTTCCAGGCTTGGGTTTCAACAGGATCATCCCGTTTTGGTCGTCGCTCACGTGGGACAGCGGTGCCTGCTGGCGCTGCTGGATGTAGGCCAGCATGGGGGTCTTGTTCTGCCCAGGGACAGCCACCCCCTGCTCACACTCTGCTTTGTAATGGGAAAGAGGTTTGGTGTTCCCATAGTCCAGCATGGAGCCCTGACTATTCACAGGGTTCTGGTTCAAGCTGTTTTGCTGATGACCCAAAATGTTCACGTGGTAATTGCCTCCAGCTCTCGGCGAGCTTTTATTTCCCAAATTAGGCATCATGAGTTTCTGATTGTTGAAGTCTGGCTGATAAACCGATGGGCTAGTGGGATTTTCCATGGTATATGGGACAGCCAGAGGACTATGAGAAGACCCAGACTGTTGCCATGTAGACATCTGATTTGTCTGGTGGACTTGTGAAGCTTGTTGCTGGTTCTGCAACATCTGATCTCTCTTCTGCTTGGCAGCAATCTGCTGAAGTTGATGAGCAGAAGACATTTCTTTGGCACTTCCTGGACCCTTCCCAGGTAACAACACGTTGGGGAGAGGCCTCTGGACGTTCTGAGAGTGGTTTGATGCCTGCATCATGGGCTGATTAGGATTTTCAGTCATTGACTGACTGGGAGGCTGGAACATAGCCTGAGAACTACCGACCGCTGGAGAAGCGGCACTTACAGGTACAGAAGCAGCACCAATAAATGCTGAACCTGAAGAAGCGGATCTAACCTGGGGAGATCCCAGCTGCTCTTGTTCAAAGGGTGCTGGGGAAAACTCAGTCTTTATGTTAATATCTTGTGGCAATGGAGTCTGTGCAGCTGAATTTGAAGAATCTGCATCTTTTTTGTCCTCAAAGTCATCATTAAAGAGATCCTTCATGTCTTCATCGGGCACTGATCTATTAAGCTCCTCAATAAGTTCCTTCCATTCTTGCTCATTTAGATTTAGATCAGGCATCAAGTTATTCTGAGATATAGAACCCCCTGCTCCAGCAATCATACAGGGAAGATCATCTACGGGCTCCTGCTTCAACTCTTTGTTCAAACTCAGAGGAAATGAATCATCAGCATCACCACCTCCGTTCATCTGCAGGCTGGAATCTGGAAGACACTTCTTGCTGAGGCCATCCAGCCCCATGGGATGTTTCCCATTAAGTTGTAAGGCATCTCCGTTGCCAGATTTCTTGTCAAGGTGATGGAGTGGAGACACAGGGGGCATTCCATTGGAAGAACCACTCACTCCTAGACTGTCATCGCGACGCAGCTTCTTGGACATGGAAAATACATCTCCGTAGCCATTCTGCTGGTCTCCGTTCTGAGGGGAAGCAGCACTGTCAAGCTTTCTTTTCACAGTCTCGTGGAGCTGCTGAAAAAAAAAGGACTATTTTAATTATGTAGTTCAATGTTTCATAGATTTGGATTTTTATTTCTCACCAGGACATTGTCAAGCTCTCAATAAGACATTTCAGAAAAAAATTAAAAAAGAGAGAGATATACAGCACATGACATGACTTCCTCACTATAATCTCTTTGGGAAAACTTTCAAAAACATGCACTACTTCAAACCTAGACTCCCTCCTTCAGACAAAACTAAAAGCTGCCATATATTCCAAGAAGAAAAAAAAACTTGGAAAATGGCTGTGAATTGGAACGTGTTACGATTTTTCCTATTCAAAATGAGAAAAAATATTGAAGAATGTTCAGAATCAAATTTTAGATGAGAATAAACCCCTGTATTTTAAATGACCCATGTAGACACAGTATAATTGCTCCGTGAGACTGTTTTATAAAGCAGTCTCACATTTAAATATTTAGAGAAAAAAGAGTGATTCTCTTGTGATTGTAACTTTTAGAGAAGAACTATGTATATAAATTTTGTACACAGTCACACTTCTGGCACAAAAGCAAAACCAATTTGTCACTTAGCGAGTGTTGCTTCACACTTGAGGAAAACGCAACCCAGAGTTCAGCCAGTTCTACCCCAGCAGAGCATGTTTATCCCTTTCCTCTTTTCTCCCAAACTATTTGCCAGCTGCTCCTCTCTGCACTCCGACCACCAGAGCCCCAAACAGCTCAACAGTTGGTTTTTCACAGCTGGTGAATGCAGATTCTTTTTCTCGTGGTGCCACCTAGAAGCGACCAGTGGCTACAGCAACAGTTTTACAGCCAGAGCCCGAGCGCCTTTGTTCAACTCCTCTTTTCCTGCCAGCGTTCTTCCAAAGAGAAAGTTCTTTCTATTGACCTCAAAAGCATCTGAAAGCACAATTCATGCACACATCAAAGGTGACTATAAACTTTTTCTTCTCTTGGGTGCATTCTGCTAAAAAAGTTGTGCTTTGCTGGTGCTGGAGCATTACACCAACACAGGCAAATCTGTAGGGCAGAGACGCTGCTCTGACAGCGCAGTGTTTAAAGAGGGAAAAACCCCATCAGCTCCCGACCCTTAGAACAATCTCAGCAGGACACACGAGAGGGATCCTCACTAAGAGCCACTGAACAACAGCCCTCTCACATGGCAGAAAAGCAGCTCCTTAAACAAACCTTGAGACAGGGATGGTTCTTTGAATATTACCTGCAGTCTTCACAAGGCAATCCACTAATCCCTGGGAAAAACTGTCTCATCCAAGAAAAAACAGGGGAAACCTCAAGGTCTCAGCACTCAAGCAAGAGGTTGTATATGTAGGGCCAGCATAAATTATCAGAAGAATTTTATACACTTGCCTGGGCAATGGTATTCTTTGATTTAAGGAGAGAAGGACTTGGTTCACAGTTAATTGCCGCTATTTTTTAAAGCAGTCTACAGTTAGCTGATCTTTGAGGAAAAAAACCAAACACCATCTGTTTAATGCTTGCATAGGTAACAGCAAATAAACCCATTAGTTGTTCAATGCTTGCACAGGTAGCAGCAAAGTCTTATTTTTATCTGTGGGACAGACTGCAGCTTCCCTGGAGACTGATCTTCTAGATGGCTCATGGAAATCGCAGCAGAGCAGCAAGATCAGCAGAAGACCGAGTAGGATGAGGTGAGATGTACATTTAGAGAGGAGGCTGGAACTTGAAATCTCTTAATTTGAACATCAGGTCTCCAGCTTGGAGTAGCAGATATGTAGTGAATGTTTCAAATACCAACTTGAAAGAATAATGGAAATTTACTTTTTTGTAAAAAAGCAAACCAACAGAGAGCAAGTAAATCTCAACTCAATCATAAATATGGCTTTCAGCAAGTTTCTCATTGTTTATTTAATACTCCCACCAGGAAAACTGAAGCTCAAGGTGGATGAATAACTTGCCCAAGGTCACATGATGAGTCAAATTACTCAAAGTTTGGGAATGGATCCTCCTTAATTCTAAATATTAGGGGGAAAAACACTCTCTGAAAACTTACATGAAAATAATAACTTTGTTTTGTACAATGGAGATATTCTGACATTTCCTGTATTGAAACAGAACATATGCCAATTTGGGTCACTGCTGTAAATACAATTCATACAGACAGATAACTTAAAGCAGCTTGGACTTGAATCTGTACCAAGGTCTCTGCTGCTATACTACACCATTTGCAATATATGCAGCTAACCAGTCTAACATTAAAACACCCATATTTGTAAGGTACACTCACTGCAGTCTAGAAAAAGATACAGACCCCTAATACCCACCACAAGCTGTTTCTGTCACTAAAAACATGTAGGAGCTTTTATATCTCTGTAGGTTTTAACAGTCATAACACTCAGATATCTGATTCCTGGAGACATTGTGACTTTAGTTGTTGGAGACAAAATCCTCCTTTCACCTAAAACTGCTTTGACAGAAAAAAAAAGGAGATAAAGTTCTTCCCCAATTTGTCTGTGTCTGTCCAAATAATCTGGTTTGGGAAGGGGGGAAATAACAAGGTGCATGTGAGATACGAGTCAGACTGCAAGCTATCTACATATCAAGCTGCTCCAACAGAGTTCTCAAGGCAAGAAAAACCTGTTCTCTTCTGCCAAAACTCAAAAAACCCAACACACTGACAAAGTAAGGCATAGCTTACTACCCACTAAGAAAATCCCTTCAGCTTTCATTTCCTTGCCCACCACCATCCTGTGAGACACAGTGGTCTTGTGGTACACTGGCCATGGTCTCCTTAGCACCATCAATCAACTTTATTTATAACACCAGGTCAATCATTTCCACTGTCACAAGACTGGATACAGAAAGGTATTCCCATTTTCTCAGCCTACTCAATTTCCCAATTCATGATGAACTTCCAAGATCACAGCTATCTAGCTTTGCCTAAAAGGATTACCCCTAAAGCACTTATCTGAAGCATTTACACCAATACAGGAACAGTGAAAAGCAAGGGATGTGAGCAGGTCTCAGTCCTTTGGCCAGGACAGGACACAGAGTTTGACAAAGAGCCACTGAGGGGCCCCACAGGCTGCACCTCCTCCACGTCACATCACCTGAGCTGCATTTTATTCATGTGAGCAAGGCAGACAGTGCTCAACGTGGTCATAAACACACTGAGCTGGCAGGAGCACACGTGCCTCGCTGTGGATTCCTCCTGCACAGAACACAAGCTGACAAAACGCAGGTGGCATCCATGGCAACAAGAGGTGTCCAACACAGCAGCCTCTGACCGTGTAACCCACACACTGCACTTGACCAGGACACAGGCCCATGATGCCAGAGGTGGATGTGTGTCCAGGCAAGTGACAAGGCTTCCATCAGAAAACAGACAGCACACAGACAATTTTGATATGTCCAACCTCTGTCTTAAACCCCCCTCTGACTGCAGGGGAAGTTGAATGACTTTATAAAAGCTGTCCAGAATTACTCCTGAAGCCCAGCAAGAAACTGGAAAAGCTTTAAAACTTCATCTACAGCTTTTCTGTCACCACTGGCAGAGTGCAAAACCTCAGAGTCCAGGGCAGTGCTCTCTTACTGCCTTGGTGGGAAGGGGCATGAATCACTGATCCAAACAATGGCACAAAGCTGCTCTGGTTGGCTTTGTTGTTTGTTTTGTTTGGTGTTGGCTATTTTGGTGTGGATTCAATACCTGAAACTAGTTTTAGATAATAATCTGAAACCAATGACATTTCAGTGTGTTAGAACTCAACAAGCATGAAAGTTGAGTTCACGTTGTTTGCTTGAAAGCAAGAATTGTTAAACTGAGGACAGCCAACTGAAGTTCTTTTGCAAAAATCCACTAATCCACTTTGAGTCCTGTACTCTGAAGGCAATATATATATATACGAACTGGAAACTGCATAGAAGTTCCATTTCTTCTAAACAAAGCCAAACAAACTAACAACAAACCAACCCCCCAAAACAACAAAAAAACCTCACACCTAGTGAACGTGGCAGAAAATAAACTTTTGAAAAACCTGGTTCTCATACTGTGCCTTTTAGGCTCTGCGTAATGTTCTTATTTTGTTTTTTGAAGCATCTGTTACAGAGATCAAAATATTCTTACAGGATTCAGTAGAGCTTTAATTTTCTGTAGATTATTTGGAATTAGTTTACTGTCACAGTTTTAGAACCAAGCGTACAAGGAGTTATCATGAAATACCAGCAAGAGAAATATAATGACATTTTCAAAGAAGAAATGCCTTATTACTCTAAAAATATAAGCTAGCACCAAGATGCCTCCTAGCTAGATATCAGCGTTCTCACCTAGAAGGGGAAATGAAAATAGAATACATTCATTTTTCTGCCATGAAAGTGGCAGTACTGCAGCACACACAAGCTCCCACAAACCAGAGTTTACAATAGGTCCTCTGCAGACACCAATTCTCCTCTCCTGCCTGGCCAAGGACAGGAGCAACAAAGATGCAAAGATGACAACCAGTTAGACTGGAACAACAGTGCAAATACCAGAAATTGTAGTGTATGAATTTTGGATAGAAAACATAATATTTTGACTGCACAACACTGTAAGAACTTCTCATTTACTGTGCATCTACCCACAGCTTCCAAAGTCGCATTCCCCCTTGCAAGGAAAGCATTTTATTACCCAATGTGTTCCTGCATTCCACTGTGCTGTCAGACCCAAACTGCTGGACTCATTTTAATTTTTCACTTTAATTCCAGAAGACTTTTGTATTTGGGTGACTGCCTGCTGGAGTGAAGAAGGGCTGTGGATAGGCACATCTATAAATATCCCAAGCCTGCATTAGTCACAAGGGGCAGCTTCTGCTACAGGAATTGTTCTGCTGAATCAAAAAAACTGCTGTGCCTTCAGCTGCAGTGCCGGATCCTCCACCTCACTTGAACTTAAACAGCAGCAGCAGATCAGTCACTCTCAGATCCTTACAACTTAGGAAGCATCACTGCATATCTAACTAATCTAGTGAGGGAAATGTTTCAAACAGACAACAATACCTCACAGAGAATTAAAAGGAGACAAAGAAAAACCTGTCTGAGTTGTTGGGCAACAAACCATCAGACTTGTCAGCAAAAACAAACAATGGTGGCAAGACTACACTGCACTATAGTAATGTATAAATAACATGTAAATAATTTGCTATTTTTGTGGTAAAATGTAACTTCACAATTTAACATCCCTATGCCATAGCTTACACAAAAACGAAATCTTCTGAACTGTTGGCTGACGCCTCAGCTTTGTTAGAGGAGTGCCATTAATGCTTGTCAGAACACTCCAGGCAATCTATTCCCTTTAATTCATTACTTCAGGTCTTTCAACCAAGAAACACTGCATTGCTCT
This sequence comes from Pseudotriccus pelzelni, assembly GCA_035584735.1. Taxonomy (NCBI): domain Eukaryota; kingdom Metazoa; phylum Chordata; class Aves; order Passeriformes; family Tyrannidae; genus Pseudotriccus; species Pseudotriccus pelzelni. Next base: position 11,094,930 of record JAWMRA010000028.1, on the reverse strand, counting down.
CCTAAGCCTTAAATTTCCTTTTTAAACTTTTTACTTGGTGCCTTTGCTTAATTTAGAACTTATCTATTATTAATGTAAACACTTCTATTGCTCCCAAATAAATGCTGGTCTGCTCTTCAGCTTTAACATAGAGCATTCCCAAGACAGGCCACGGACTAGACCTTCCCTGCTCATTCCAGAAATACTGTTTGTGGTTTTGTGGCAGTCCTAGACAAAGCAAGCTCTCTGCACAACAACTGCTCTCAGGTGGGGAAAAAAACTAGTAAGAAACAGGGAGCAGCTCTCCTTCCAAGATACCACATCATAAAACAAGGAGTGGAGATGAAAATACAGATCTTGCCATCCTCCTCATTCACATGTCAATGAAACGCCTTCTGCTCAGCTCAGCCATAAACTGCCTTATAGTTTCCTACAGAAATACAAGGAAGCCAACCTTTCTCCTGCAGAGAATTTAAACAGCATTAGTAGAATGAGCTTTTGTGTATCAGAACCTGGCAAAGAGAAAAAAGTGTTCTAGGAGACAAACCCCATCTCTTCCCAACTTCCCTGTTTCTCGGAAATGTAAGGTTAACACAACAAACAACACATCATCCAAACAGGCACCTACTTTGAACACAGCCTTAATAACGTAACCTTAAAGAAGAGAAATGTGAAGTAGATGTCAACCATTTGAACTTCCCATTAAATAATGGCCTGAAAGTTTTTAAAAAGTAGGAAGATAATGTGCCTCAAATGAAGGACAGGCCTGCCTGGCGCACAAATAATCCAAGGTATTTCTGTATCAATACTGTATTCCCTCACTTGCTGTAGCTCAAATTTTAGAACTGCTAAGTAAGAAAAGAAGGAAGCAAGATCCATCCAACTTCAGGAATTAAACCAGAGAAAAGACTAATGGAAGAGAAAATATGTGATTTTGTCTACTTGACAAATCATACAGGACAGTAAGGAGAATGTGCTGGTGCCACCCTGATCCCTGTGACCATTCTGGATTTACAGAACGTGCTCAGCCTCCAGGAATGCCTGCACTGTTCATGGCTCATGGCATTGCAGCTCCACATCCTATGGCTACAAGCCCTCTGATACTGCATCACAAACCCTTCAACTTCACATGAACTGCTCTCTCTTTCAAGGATCAAAATAAAGGTTTCATTAACTTTCAACACAGAGTCACAATTTCCAAAAGCAGATTCACAGAAAACTCTGGATCTTTACAGCAGCAATAGCTGATATAAGGCATGTTTCACTGATCTAGCAGCATTCTCTGGAAAGGAATGTGTCCAGGGTGTTTTAAAACAAGGTAATTTTAGTGTCCATCCAAACTTCATTGAACACTATAAACCAAACCCATGTCCTTCCCATTCAAAGCATATACTTTTTCTTGATAACTGCAACATGATGGCTAGAGGTAAAACACCAACCTAGAAAGGTGCTTCTTGGGCCAAAGCAATTAAATTAACAGTAGAAGTTTGTTGTTGTTGTGCTTTTTTTCCGAGACTTGAATTACTAAGCAAACCAACTTTATACCCCAGTAACAAGGTGATGAATCAGCAGCTGCAATTAAGCTTGCAGTCATGGATCCTGGGAAGGAAACAGCAGGCCAGCCCGAGGAAGAGTCATTCATACACTAAAATCCTCTTCTGTTGTGTAAATTGGCCACTGGCAGCAGCTTCCTGTACAAGGGCTTCCCCAGATGTGCAGTGCACTTCAGAACCTGCTGCTGTTGAGAGCCCTCATTATAATGGACGCTAATTAGATCAAATCCACATCCACAGCGATTGAAGAGAAACAACACCAATGAATTAGAGACATCTTTCTTTAAAAGGTCAATATGAAGACGTGTGGAGGCAGTCTAAGCGACAGGATTTGACATGCTAAAGAGCTCTGTGTGTAACAAAAATACACATTATTAATGGGTAAAGCCCCGTATGCAAAAAGCTTTAGAGCCCAGCAGGAAATAAACACAACTGCCAAGTCTTTAGATGATAAAACACAAGTTTGAGTCATTTTTGTTCCGACACGAGTTTATGTTCAAGATCAGTCTGTTAAACAACAGCTAACTGTAGAGTTTTACAGAATCAGTGCCAGGAATGCACAGGGTTTCCTCTCTGCCTCAAGCACCCTTCTTCACACCCTCTGAAGTGCTCTAACCGTGTCACAAGGCCCTCACTCTTAACAATAGTCAGCAAGTCCTAAAGTATCAGCCAGAACAGAAACAATTCAGCTAAGTAGCACTTTCAGCTCATCCTGTAACTACTGCAAACTGCACTGGTGCTGCCCATGACATGGATACACCCCGTGTTTCAGTATTTCACATCACGTCCAGGATACACAAGTATGCAGTAAACTCCATCATGAGACTATTTTAAAAACTGTAAATGAGGTCACAGACAGCAGAGAATTGCATCCTCCTCCTCTTCTAATCCAATTAAACACACAGACCACACTGAAATCATGGTTTATTCTATATATTAACCTGGAAATGTCTCAGATTAATCAAGCATCCTCTTTTTAAGACAGTCAGGATAGTACTGAATAATTGTCATGCACCACTTAAAAATGCCTGGTTTTAAGGCAGACAGGTATTAAGACAGGCAACCTTTAAGAGGTTATCCTACTAACCTACATTACTGACACATTAGCACACAGCAATATATTTAAAGGGCCCAGAATAAGTTAAGCAATAGCTATCTTGATATACAAACAGGGCTGTGTGAATATGTCCTGACAACCAGAAATGCTAGAGAAGCCAGAGAAACATTAAGATTTTGAGCTAAGCCAGTTTTTAATGGGTGGAGTGGGATTCCCATAGTGTTCACACCCACTAGAGTGAGTGGCAAACAAGCAGCTGCCTTTCCACTGAAATTCTTTCCAATCTGCACCAGAATCAACAGACACATTATTTGCCTTAAAACTTCCCCCTGAGTAATAATCATATCCCGATCAAACGATTCCACTAAACCCTGACAGACTAAATTAAAGACATAAGCAGGCAAACAAAAAATCCATAGCAGTGTTAATGCCCCCCTGACAGTTTCTGCGGGGACATTTTAGGTGAGTTCGCCAAAAACATAACTCACAAACTACTCTGAATGATTGTAACCATCAAATAAAATCCGCCACTACCCCTACCCCACCAAGCAGCAGCTTTTATGCGCTCTTCCAGCGTGCAAAGGTGACGAGTGAAAACAAAACACCCCTTATCAGCTGCGAAGTTGTAACCCAGCGGAGTACAGCAAAGCAGCACCAACCCCAGCCCTCCCACCGCGGGCCAGCACAGCTTGTCTCCCTCCCTCCATCCAGCTCCGGAGGAGCGCTCCCGGTGCCAGCCGGCCCCTGCCGCCGGTCCCTGCCCGTCCCCCGCCGCAGCCCCGCGGGCCTTACCGCGATCAGGGCGCTGCTGCGGCCGTGCTGCTCGGCGCCGGCGGCCTCTCCGTCCAGCCCGTTGGCTCCGCTCCTCTCGGCGCTGCCCGCGGCAGCCGCGGCGGGCGGAGGGGGCGCGGGCGGCGGAGGCGCCGGGGGCGGCTGGCGGTGCTTGCCGGCCCGCTTGGCCTTGGCCTGCAGGCAGCGCTGGTGCAGGGCGAAGGTTTGCTGGCGCTCCAGCTCCAGGCGCTCCGGGGACACGGCCTGGTAGCGGGACTCGCAGGCGCTGTGGTGCCGCCGGCAGAGCTCGATGCGCCGGCGGAGCCGCTCCATGACCGCGCTGTGCCGCGGCACCACGAACTCCGCCATGGGGCAGGGGGGCAGCACCATGGGCCGGGCGGCGAGGGGGCGGCCGCCGCCGCGGCTGCTGCTGCTGCTGCTGCTGCTGCTCACCGGCTGCTCGCACCGGCGCCCGCCATGGCGGGGCCCCCGCCGGCCTTACCTGCGCTCCCCGCCGGGATCGCCCCGGCTCCTCCTTCCCCCGCCGCCCCGGCCCGGCGCCTGCTCCGCTCCCCCCCGCCCCACTTCCTCCTTCTCCGCCGCGCCCGGCCCCGCTGCGCTGCGCCGCTCTCGCTCAGCCCTGCTCGCCCCGCGGGGCCCGGCGGGGCCGCGGCGCTGCCTCGCCCGCGGCGCTCAGGAGGCTCGGGCCGGCCCGGACCCCCGGCCCCCCATTGTTGTCCGCGCCGCCGCCATCTTGGAACTGTTTTTCCCCTCCAGAGCCGAGTTGAGAATAAGGGGGCGGAGCTTCCTGGGTGGGGGGGTACGTCACGGCGCGCGGCGCGTCACGAGCCGTGATTGACAGCCCTGCCGGCCAGTAGGAAGGCGCAGGGACGCGAATGAGGCGGTGGGGCCGATCGGGGGCGGGACCCGGAGCCTTTAAAGGGCACAGGTAGGGAAGGGGCGGGGCGCCCACAGCGCAGCCAATCAGAAGCGGTGGAAGGCGGGGCCAGCAGTGATTGACAATGGGGCGTGGAGCGGAGCCCGTCCCGTCCCACCCCGGCGGAATGAAGGTCCCGATATCCCGGGAAAAGCCCTCTCCAAACAGGGCTCTGCACCGCAGAGCCTCCGCTTTCGGGTCAAACTGCGAGCTTGCCCGTCGCTGGAGCAGCAGACTCACCGCTCACCTCATCGTCACCCGATGCACTTTTGCTAATTAGACATAAAAGCCAAACGGATTTCAGTTTCTTTATTGATTAGTTTTTACATTATTTTTTTTTCAAGTCGCATCTACAAGTACCTGTTTGAAAGGGACATGAAATCACAGTCCTTGTTCAGCAACACAAAAAAAAAAAAAAAAGTGAACCAAAAAAAAAAAATGTTGAAGCCACGAGACAAGAAGTGGCATTTACCACCAGTTTGGGATGGGGAGACTGGGCACCAGAGCCAGGGATGTATCCATAGCCTCACAGGAGGAGCTGAGCTTGTGAGGAAGGGAGTAAGGAAGGAGAGACAACCACAGAAATGTACAACTACAAGCAGTTAGCACTAGCAAGAAGCCCTCCTCAAGCCCTGGAGTCAATCTTATAAACAGACCTTCAAAATGCACTTGAAAGGTCACAGCCTCAGGCTGTGACAATTCACTGTTCACCAGCCCCAGCAAGGCCAGATCACACCCAGCAACACTTTGGGGAGGGTTAGTTGGTTAGCTGCATCCTTATTATCAACTCTCTGACCGAGCATCAGCTCCAGGAAAAAAACTGTTCCCAACACTTCTGCTGCCTCGTGTTCTTCAGAGCCCATGGGTTTTGTTTTTATTTGCCACCTCTGTCTAACACACCCCCCTCATCCTCAAACACAGCATATCAAGCTCAGCATCCTTTTCAAGAGCTGCCACCCTTGAGTGCACAGACACAAAAGGCCCAAATACACCTTCAAGTATTTGTAACACTTCCAAACCCACTTCAAGGTGGACCTTCACTACTTTAGAATACACAGCCATGCTTTAAAAGCACCCAGGATAAGCAGATAACTATTTTTTTTTCCTCCAAGACTTTAAAAATAAGAGCAATCCTGAGGTCAAACTGAGGCACCCAAGCCAGAAAGCAGGATAAAAAGTAACTTGAGTTGTCTATCCATTTTGGAAAGTCTTCATTTATTGTAGTGATTATTTAAAGCATACACTAAGGTATCAAAAAAAGCCATAACATGCAGACAGGAGACTTTTTCAGGAGATTTAGCAGAAGCAAATGTAGATTTACAATTAGCTTTAATATAATACTATTTAAAAGCTGATAGCAGATCTCAAGTTCGCTTTTGATGCTTTGAAAGAACATGTATGCACACAGATTGTTTGGGAGTTTAAGGCAATTTGCATATTAAGATAAAAAACATTAGATTAATAGATTTTTATGTTGTGCTCAAAATGTTAGCTGAATTGAAACCATTTACACATACTTCATCTCAAAGGACTGAGAGTCATAAATAGCAGCTGCTCCTTGATAAAAATACAGTCCTGAGAACAAGCCAGTAGCAATGCTTAAGTTATGACATCTTCCATGTCAGAGTATAAGCTATATTTGCAATAAGGAGCAGTATTTACCAGGTGTTCAACAGGCAAAGGCATTCTAAACATGCAACAGCTCCCAACAGAAGTCTGAAATTACTTCCAGTATCTTGCTTACAATAGTTTATTTGCACACTGCAGAGAGACCAAGAAATCCTGCTATGCATTTGTGATCACTAGTATTTCAAACACAACAACCAAGGGATACAACATAAGGACAGGTAGCAAGAGGTGTTTTACAAAAAAAAAAAAAAATCCAAACCCAAAACAAGAGTCTTTAGTAATTGGTTAGATTGTTTGCAAGGTAATTGGAACACTCTTCCCTCCCCAACCCCTGGGAATTATTCCCTACACTATACCTATCCTATGACCAAACAACACTGGAGTGTTTAAATTCAGTGCAAGAAGAGTAATTTTAGGACATTTAATTTCACTCTAAACAAAGGCAAAAGTTCATCTATATAGACATCCAAACGCCAACATATTTGGTACAGTGTCATTAATTACATCCATTTCACCTTCAGAGGTAATGCTCTTGTAGTGCTCACCTGCATTCCACAAAAAAAAGTGTTTGAAACAGTATCATGTGGTAGACTCAACGCTTTAAAAAAATTTATTCAGCTGGAATTGGAACTCCCTAACATTCACAATATAGTTTAGAATGCACTTGTTACATGAAGAGCAGATAAAGGACTTAAACAGTTTCACATACCAGTTAAGATACTCCACATGCTCCTTCCCCACCTACAATACTGACATCTTGGTTGTGTATTTTTTTTTCCTTTTTTTTTTTCCTTAACAAATACTCAGTTCAACTTGTGTACCTGCCTACCTCCCCCGTTTCTACAGCAGACATAGTGACAACAGTGAGAGGATATGGGACACTGTAATTATTCAGTGTTTGGACCCTGGGAAGGAGTAGGCCTAGCTATGAAAATCGAGCTTGACAATGAGCTGAACATGAAGTGCTTCAGCAACTGAGGCAGAGCTGCTCTCAGGAAGAGCTGTATCGTCACGCAGAGAGGACAGAATCGGTGGCTGAGCAGAGGGGAAAGGGGGAAGTAGCCTAACCACACCTCCCCCCAACCCCTCAGCTTCACGAAGAAGAGCTCAAGAACAAACAAAATCGGTTATCTGCAAGGTCTGCAGGATGAAATGCCACATTAACATGACCCACTCCAAATCCCAGATCGTTTGTCAACACTTAACAGGGCTTTAGCCATGCACAGTATCATATGCTATAGACTGTCTAACCCCCTCCTTCCACCCCTTCTTCCTCTTTCCCCTCCCCCCAAAAGAATGAAGTTAATTAATTACAGTTTCACTACTTGTTTCCCCATACATCCCCCCTAGTTTTTTCCTTTGAAGGCAGAGGGGTTGTCAAAGACATTGATAACTTTTCTTTAAACAATTACCAAATTTTAAGGGATATAAAGACAATGGTGCATTTAGGAATTTACATATTTGTAAAAAAAACTAGTTATAAAACTGCATTTTTTTATCACCTAGCACTTTCAAGATTCATTGTTATATTTCACTAATTCATATATTAAATTAAGCCAAGGTTTGAGACTGGAAAAATTCTACCAATCTACTTAAAAACAGAAAAGAATATTTAAAACCAAAAATGAAAAGGTTAGTTATGTTACATTCCAAAATCCACAGCCCATTATATTAAATGCATTCTTTCTACAGGAATGATGCTCTTTAAAACAGATGATTGCAAATATTTTACTGCTAGACACTCCATTACATTGGATAGTGTGACTGGAACCTGTGGATGGTGAAATCTTGAGGTTTGTCCAAGTTTCAATGTAAGGTGTCCAAGGTCCTCTCCCAGAACCATGTTTCAAAACAAAAAAACCAAAACAAAACAAAAAAAATCACAGATCAAGTTCTTATGACTTTTTTCAATCTTTCCTTGGCTTTCTGTTTCTGGGTGATCTATTCACAGTTTCCTCCTCCTGCAAGAAAGTAATTTGTGTAAACATCAAGGGAATAAAACCTAAGATTATCTTTAATAATCATTTTGTGAAAATCTACAAAGAATAATCTACTTTCACTCCGACATTAGGATTTACTTTTTGAAAGGACCTGCTGCTGTAACTACTTTGTGGCATCCTTGTTTTCACAGTGGATGTACAGTGTTTGCTGCTGCTGGGAGAATCCTTTAACTTCAAGCTTCAACACTCCACCCATTTTTAAGTCGGCCATTATGTCAGTGTGGAGCACTAAAAGGTCACATCCCGTCTGCACAGAAAGCTGAATCAGCCTTTTGCCTCAAGAAGATGCATTCCATGCAGTCCCACTCCTCTGGCAAGGCAGGCTCTGTGGCTGTGCAAGGTGCCCAGCTCTGCTCAAGTTGGCCACAGCAATTCCTATTCTGCAGGGTGATTCAGTTTTCTGAAGTTCTGACCGTGGGAGGGAGTATCACATGAGCCTGGTTAACTTTTAACTCGTAGTAAGGGCTGTTCTACATAAACTAAGGAAAAAAAATGCCCAAGCTTCCCTCAAAGATCAAGCACTCTTACCTCTGATGCATGTTTCCTGTCATCTTCCTCCTCCTCTTCCTCCTCCTCTTGACTAGCATTTCCTGGATCAGCATCACCTTTCTGCTTTTCTTCTAAGGGAAATTTAAAAAAAAAAAAATTATCACTCTCATTTCTGACTTATCTTCAGTTCACCATTACTTTTACTCCATGTCTGCCAGTCCTGCTGGTTTATTCTGTCAGGAAGAATATTGTTCAAGATTATCTAGTTTACTTACCCATCTTTTCCTCATTTGCTTCCTCCTCCTCCTCTTCCTCTTCTTTTTCCCCTTTGTCTTTCTCTTCCTCTTTCTCATCATCCATCACATCAGGCTGAGGAGCATCAGTCTTTTTGTACTCTGCAGCACTTGGCTGTTTCTAAAAGACAATGTCAAACCCAGGCAATTATTTGTGGCATTAAGGCACATTTTACTGAACCTCTTTTTAACCATGATACTAATCATCAGAGGAAATGCATTACCTTCCCAGAACAGCAGAAAAGGACCACAAGGAACACTGGCAAAGCCACAGTGAGGATGTAGACTACCCAAAGCCAGGGACGCTCTTCAGCAGCTGCCATCATCTGGCCCACAACACCAGGCTGTGAGACAAAAAGAACTGTCAAATTTCATCCCATACAGCAGGTTGTAGCACTTAAGTTTAAGAAACAGAATTTTCAAATATACTTTTTGCATTTTTAAATGTTGTATTTCATACCTTGAAAAAAAATTAAAGATAATCTGTACAAGTACTTTTTTCATGGTTTACAAATTAAGAATTGGACTAAACAGTCCAATTATCAGAGCAAAAACTCAGAAGAGAGCAGTGAACACTCATAGTTATTTATAGCAATCATTACCACACTATAACTAGGAATTAAGGCTCCAATCTGGTTTAGCATAACCCTCAGCCATGGCACATACAGGTATGTACTGACACAGGCTGTGGGAGACAAGAGCAGCAATGCTTCTACTGTTCCCCTCAGCAGCACAATTGAACTTTCATCTCTCACCTCTGCAGCACCATCAGCTGCCTTTTTCAGTCCCCATCCATCATTGGCCCAATCATCAGCCACAGCTCTTTCAGTACAGATGATGAAGTTGTCAAAAAAGATGTCAGATGTCATTGACCATAACTCAAGTCCCACAGCAGTGAAGGGAGTCATCTTGAAAGGTTCCAAGTCCTCAAAAAAATCTGGGTTTGGGATCTTCCTAGGTTTCCATATACCCTAGGAAAGACAAAAGACATTCTGCCTCACCTAACAGAAAACAACTTTTAGTTCTCAGCCCATTTTAAATGGAGAGAAATAACAATCCTTTGCACTTAATTACAATGTCTATGGGTGCAACTTAGCAGGTTTCGGAAATCAATACAAAGAAGTGGAGCCTGGTAAGAAAGGATTTTGAATCTGTCCACTTGAAATACAGTGCAATTGTAACAGCATTTGAATTCTTAATTGCTCCTGCTGAATCCTGCTTTTCGTTAGAGAACTGCTGCATTGGCCACCAGTTTGTGCAATGGAAACACCAACCTGATAGTTCACGTTATCAATCATAGGAGGCTTCCATTTGCCTTTGTAGTTTGGATTGTCAATCATTGGGCGCTGCCAGGTACCACAGCCAGGAGCTGCCTCACATTTAGGATTTGCAATCTGAGGTGCCTCCCATTCCCCATCCATATCTTCATCCCTGAAAAGGGAAATACAGTTTTGAAGTCCACCCCTTGCCTTCATACAGCATAAGACTTAGGCAATGTGCAGTTCCTGGGAAAATTAATACTCCTAACATAAAATGGAGGTACTGAAACTTCGTACAGCATAGGTCTGGAGAAAAATATATTGCAGAAGGAACAATGACTTCAAAGACTAACTGAAGCACAGAAGTTCAACAAAAGCCAGTCCCTGAGCACAGACTGCCCCACTGCCCCTTCCAAGTAGGTACAACTACAAGGTGAACATCCCTGCCCTACTCTGCTTCAAATCATGGAAGAGCTGAAAAATGCAGAGGTGAACACAGGACAAAACTCCTCAAACTAACTCTGCCTTCTTCTTTTGAAGCAAAATAGCCTGTATTGGCGATTTTGCTAGCAAGTGACAATGAACCAGCTATTCTTACACTTGTAAGTCAGTACCAAAGCCATGAAATATTTGCTGTCACTTGCAATAGGCAGTAAACTTACCAATCTTCAGGCTTCTCCGCATCAGGGTCAGCTACGTATTCTGGCTCATCATCCAGCCAGCCCTCTGGTTTCACAGCGTTTTCATCCGCGATCTTTGCAGGAGCGTCCTCGTCCCTGGAGGGCACGACATTATGTATTAACACACACAGCCCATAAGAGCTCTTAACCCCAAGGCATGATTCTACAGACCCTGAACAAGCCCACTGATGTAGACAGCCAGGGTAACACCATGATTTCAGAAAGGAATTGCCTTGCAATCTGTTGCTTTTACATGTGCCTCACATACCATGGTGCCCACTGCAAGATAATACTCATTTTTTAAAAGCCAATCTAGAAAGAGCACATTACAGCAAATCCCATATCTTGGCAGTCACTGCAAACACACACTTGAGCTTGAAACTGAGTCTGTCGTTCACAAAGCGTTGGCCCAAAGAGAGAAAAGCCAGGACCAGTTTCTGATTTATGGAATCAGGTTTTTCAGTCACTTTTAACTACGGCATTGCACAAACAACTACAAACAGCTTCCAGTTACACCTTCTGCAGCTCATCTTTGGAGCTCATAAGGATGAAAGCAACAGCCAGCATAGGTGTTTCTGTAAAACCTTTGTCTGTGGCCAACACAATAACAGGAGCACTAAATAGAAATTCCCAGAGGATGGGGAACCTGCTTGCCTTTGTCTACAAAGCACTGCTAAGATGTCTAAACTGACTGTATTTTGATTACAAGGACAAGACTCAAAGCCTTCTGTAAGTCATCTGAGAGAAACTTTGATCAAGACCAAATTATCGGGCCAAGGACTCCCTCAATTCCATCCCTCCATCAGCTTACCAGTCATCTGGTTTAACAGCATCTGGGTCTGGGATTTTTGGTCTCTCATCCCAGTCCTCAGGTTTCTGGTCATTTGGGTCCTCAATCTCTCGGGGTGGATTCACAGGAGGAGACATATCATTTAGCAAATTCCCACTGTTGACAACCGTTTGATCAACCAGTATCTCAAAACTATTATCAGGATTCAAGACTGGAAGGAAAAAAAGTTGATGTAATCATTCCATGTACGATACAAAGCATGAGTCATAAAGCATCACTCATCCCCACTGTACAATCCAAGCTACCACCTACCCAACAGCTGCTTTAGAGAACTGTTAAGGACCTTTCTCCTTATGCCAAAGTACAACTAGTGGTGATGTACCACATCTCACCTTGTGAGAAAGCAGACTCATGGCAGGAGTCCTACTTTAAACACGCTAAAAGCACAGAGGGGTTTGTGGACTGATTTAGCAGTTACCACAAGTTGACTTTGGCACACTAAGTATTGCTTTAGTAGTAACAATGTATATATTCACATTCTACTCAAGACTAAGACTTCCTACTACTGACTAACAAGATTTTAATCTCACTACTTTATTCAGTAGGAAAAGCTAAAGTGCTCCCTGAAAGACAGTCATAGCTAACATAGCAGGCACTATTTCAGGAACCCCTGAGTTTGTCTGGTACTACAAAAGCAGCAAAAAGAACAACACTATGCCTCTAAATCTAAAACACACCGTACCCCAAGTTACTTTGGGGGGCAGCATTCAGGTAGTTCATAAATGCTGATGATTATTTCAGATAACTGCTCTGAAATTCAGTTCTCCTTTAAACATTAAGTTCAAGGTCTCATGACCTTTCTTACACGAAACCAGACTTCCTATAAGGATGAAATAAGCCTTTGTAGAGATTTCCAGTTTTTGCATTTGAAGCTTTCAAGTGGTTTTTAGTTGTATTGCCACAAACATTCAGCTGTTCATCTGGCTCACTTCAGGAGCTTTTGATTCAGGAAGTGTTGCAGTTATTAAACATGCAGATCTAACAGTCACCATACCTAGAGTATAAAGATGAGTCTTCTTATCAGTAAAGTAACTCTTCAGGTCTGCATCTGGACGCTTTGCATGTTTCTCCTCATATTTGCCAGTCTTTGGGTTTTTGTGCCGGAAGATGAAGTGCAATTTATAGTCCTCTCCACATTTGTCGGGGCCAAACATTATTGTATATGGAGTTTTGTCATGGAACTGGTCCTTTAAAAACAATGCAAACTTCACTCCATCATTTTGAAATACAACTTAAGTCATTGCCTGGCAAAAGAACTCCCAATTCATTAGAAATTATTCTGCAACTTGGATATCAAGCCCCACACTAAAGCTTGTAGTCCTCACATAAGCCTCTAGAAAAAACACCAGAATTATCCCATCTCCTTCATTTTGCACCTTTGGTCTGTACTTGTCACATGGAAAACACCAGTTATGTAAGTGTTAATCAGAAAGATTAGTGTCAGTGACAACCACAATGTTTAAGTATATCTCTACATTACAATAAAGTATTTCAAGAGCTATCAACACAGAAATATCAGTTACAGGCAATAAAGAATGAGTAGCTAGTCCAGCCAGTTTCTTTCACACACAGTGATAAGCAGCATTAAAAGTGAGGCCAAATTGTATTTATGAGCTGAGGTACTGTCTCAGTCTGATATCTAACTGGATATAATCATTTCACCACTGAACACTGCAAGCCTCTTTTGTTCTTGCTAATGTTATCTTAAAATTCAAAGCACATACAAAACTGATTGGGCAGCCAAGAAATCTTCTGGATGTTTATGCTTGTTTTGGATTTTTTTTAGTACTTTGGAATCTCTATTAATAATACAACTCCCATGAGACTGCAGAAGGAAAGAAGGATGGGTAACAAGCCGTAAAAGGTACATCCTATAAAGTCTAGGAAGAAGGCTCAAGAAAACCCACAGGCTACAAAAACCTGTGCAAGGTGACCCAGCAGTTCAGCTCTGTCTGAAGAGGCACTTCAAGGGAAGTGTATGACTGAGAGGACAGAAAACAAGAGCCTGAAAAAGCCTTAGGAGTTGTATCACAGTCTCTTCCATCGACAACAATTTTAAGACAATGCATTCAAAAGTCATTTATGAAGCAAATCGTTCTATATAAGTCATGCGTGCAGCTGAACATGTGAGGTTGTATCCAGTCCAACTTCTCAAGACTCAAACAGACCCAGTAACTCACGTGGGTTCGCATGTCAAAGGCAAGCCAAAAATGCAAGGTGTAATTTTATTATTTAGTAATTTTAGTCTGTTTTAGAAGATGAAACATGGAATCTTCCTCCTGGGCTGAGCTTCCTCAAGAGATTTTCTCCTCATACACGGGCTACCTTGCTAAGCACCTTCTCCTTGGTCCTACAGCCCAGGGAAGTCTGAAGTGTTGCAGAGTTTGGCAAAGCTCTGCAACTGCTCAGCTACCAGGGAACTCCAGAGTTTCCACTCAAGGGGCCATTTCATTTCAGCATTTATTCTCTCCAACTGGAAACACTGGGAAAATGCTTGGTGCAAAGTACTTTGGCAATCTGCCTTCACTGAAGAGGTTTCTTCAGGAAGAAGCAAAATGAAAAACCTTTCTTTCACAGCTAATACTCAAAGTAGTAACATTACTCACCAGGTTCAGCTCCGGGGTTTTTGAAAGCAATTTCACATAGGCCCCACCACACTCTATTCCATTTTGGAAGTTTACCTCATACCTAATTTTAGTTTGGATAGAAAGGGGAGAGAACATGAGGAAAAATTACTTTTGTAATACACAATTGCAATTTTTAGGTACATATTAAGACTGGGCTTTTTTTGTTTTCTTTAAATCACTTGCCCAGTGAACATTAAAAATACACACCACACTCTAAGGACTGAGAAAATATTCAAAGGGCCTGAGAAACAATGAAAACTGAAGATTCAGAAGACTTGACCTGACAGAAAAGGTTAAAGAAATTGAGTGCTGGTCTAGAAGATCATGATCTATAAGTAGAAAGAAGGAAGAACAAGCTTTCCAATATATCAGACACTGCAACAGAGATTGAGGTGAGACAATTATTTTCCCCACAACTACCATGGCAGACAGACAACTCAATTTGCAAGACTACCAAAGGGAAAACAACTGGGTCCTGGGAGAAGCCCCTTTAGGGTTATAAGCACACATCAGAACATTTAGGGATGCCAAGGAGCCTGAAAAAGGGGAAACATCTCTGTCAGGAATAGGTTAAGTATGCTTGACCCTCTCCCAATGCCAGCAGCTGGAGTGGATGACCACTGGGATTTATTTTTAGCCTTGTATTTTGAGCCAAAACTAAACAGTCATGCAAAGCAAAGTGACCAATTCATTATCTTGTGCAAATATGAATTAGTTTACTCTTTATTTAAAACTGATAAAGTCAATAATAATCCACAATTCAACTGTTCTCACTGAATTATTTTTTCCCCTGACTTGCTGGTCTAACACACATCCAAGTAGATTCTTCTATATCAGCTGTGGCCAAACGGAGCTACACAAGTTGTTCATTTTCCAGCAAATGAATGAAGACAGAGGAAGGAGGAAAGAAGCGCATCTTTACTCCTCTGTCTACTCCACCTCAGAAGAGGGGGCAGTTTATTGCATAATAAAGTGCACTGACTTACACACAGACCAGCTTTCGTTCAAAAGGACAAGGACTTCCATTATTAGCAGTACAAAAGTCAGTTGCCTGACCTTGTTACTACAATTAGATCAAGTGAACTGAAGCCACAAGACAGGTTACCAAGTCTGGTTTACACAGACTTCTTCCTTTTTCAGGCTTCAGAAAGACCCATGCTCTTCCCAACTTTCCCCTTTGGGAATCTGGGTTACTATTCTACTCTCACTTAAACAATATAATAGGTTACAGCATCTTGTGTCATGTAGACCCACAGTCAACAACAGCTCAGTTATGGAATTAACCCCAGCCTGTTGCCCTGTCATTCTGGAAACAAGAGAACATCAAGTTATCCTTTACTTACTGTATAATAAGGGGTTTGGTATCAAACACAAATGGCTTTGAAAGTTTGGATGAAATTGCATGATGCTTGGCTCGGGTTACCAGTACAAGCCCTTTGTCTCCTGGAAGCTTAGTGTCCTTCATGTCTTGGACTTCCCATTTACCTGGGGAGAAATTAACCCAATGTTACTGGTTTTTAAAATCTCCAAGTGGATCTCTTGTCTAAATTAGAACTTCATATTGTTAGCCAGGTATATAAATACTCCTTCCATTTCCTTCAATAAATATTTTAGTTGGGAAACAGAAAAGAAAGCCTTGCACCTCTTCTTCAGATATGACAAACGACTTCAGAAACATTTATCATCCAAAACCTGGATTTAACTCACCATCATATTTTGCAATCTCATCATCCGTATCATCTTTCTTGGCTCTGGAAAGGATCCACCTAGAAGACGGACATCCAGTGGTTGAAAAACCAACCTTTTTCCCTTACGCACAGTAAAAATTCTGCCCTTAACATAAGACATCACCTGCTGTCCTATGACTACACCCCAGTGTCTTGATCCCCCAAGGAGCCCTACTCCCAAGCCTGCAAACTTTTCTGCATGTGCCACTTCCCTCCCCCAAAGCAGGATCACTCTTGTTCAAAAAAATAAAAGTAGTACCTCACTATCCTCACATTTACCTGAGGAAAGTAAAAAGTCAGATGAGGCTTAAAGCATTACACTTGTATGGCTCACCTCCTCCTTGTTACTAGAGCTTAATACTGGTTTAGTTTGGCACTTTAACAGCCAGCCTCAAGAAGGCACTGCTGAAAATCCTCACCAACCAAGGCCCTTTGATTAAGTTTTGAATAACACCGCCTCTGCAGAGAGGGTTTCATTGCCTTTCACCAAGACTTTAAATTATTTGCTGTACTGAATCATCCTTCAGATAATACTCACCCATCCAGAGTTCCTTTATCAAATGACTCCGCAAAATACACTTCACCAGTTGGGACTGGGGGCCTGTAGGTAACCTATTGGAAAAGAGGGGCACTTATGCACCTTTCAAGACAAATTCTTTACACAAATACAGGAACATAAAGCTCACATTCCTCCTCTACACTCAAGTACAGCTCTCCTGGACGTCTTTGCAACATAAATACAGAAGTTACATAAATATTGCTGCTTATGCCAAGCTGTAGTGCTCTTGCCTGCAACTGAAACTCAAGTATATACCTAGTTGGGAATATTAGTGTTAACTCCTGATAATCACATCACATATTCCAAGGTTAGATCTAAGTCTTCTGGAAGAATATGAGGGACATGAGAATAGAAACAAAGCACCCAAGCTTAAATTCAAGCCCTACTCCCAGATAGCATCTTTAATAACAGCACAGCATATTAAAGGTTAGCAAAGTAAAGACAACTCTGATCAGACTCACATTAACCTCAACACAAGCAGCAATTCAATTTTTAACAAAAGTTTCATGCCAAACCTTTGGAGCTGGAGGAGGACTGCTCGTTTCAGATTTTGACTCTTCTACCTCCTCAATGGCATCGTCCAAGTCATCCTCGATATCAACCACATCATCAGCATCGTTGTCTTCATCCATGTCATGTGCCTGGGCAGCAAGGATCCCAAGAGCCAGCAGGGTCACATACAGTAGCCATTTCAGCTCCATGGTCTGGATAAACAAGAGGAGGCAGAGAGGTCAAGCCAGCACTGCACACAGAGCGACGTGTTGCCTCCTGGTTCAAACCCAAGCATCCAAGGCAACAGGTGAAGTGCCTCGTCACGCCACAGAAAGAAAAGTGCAAACTTATCTTTCCAGCCCTGTTATTTACTGCATCTGGCTGGCTGAGACAGCTCTAAAAGCTGGACAGGAATACAACATAAAGCTAACTATTTAATACAAAACAGATGTTAACTGAGTGCAGACCCACGCTGCAGAACTGTCATCATTTTGCTCTTATGCTGCCACAGCCCACGAGCAGGACAGCAGACACGTACACAACACCACAACTTACGTGGCTGCAAAAGCCTAAGGAGAAAACCTATTTTGTGCTCATGAAGAACTCTAAATGCAGCATGCAGAAAGTGAAGCTTTCATTCTGCTTCCAGGCACAGAGTAACCCATGGAGTAATCAATTCTCACCTCCTGTTCAATACATTTTTTTTGTCCTTTCAACTGCGGAACTCTGGTGTTTTCAATCACCAACCCCCTTCCCCAGGTTTTATTCTGGAATTACTGCCAACAGTCATTGATACTACTGGCAGACGTCTATAAGCAGTTGAGGCTACTGAGGCAGACCCAGGAGAAACACAGTTGATTCAATTCCCTTCTTTCAATCTCTATTTTAACAAGATGACCAAAGAAAGAGTAGCTGTTAACTGAGGCTTTACAGAATTGAAATATAACACTTAAACTAATTTATAAGGTGCTCCTAAAACATGTCACACCTAAAACATGGTAGATGTTGGCAAGCCATAGCTTAAAATACCTTGTAAGTAAAATTGGTTTCAATTTGACGTTCTTGCTAGAAAAACTCCAAGATTACTGTACCTTTAGGCTGACGCAGAAGGCAACACTCCTAGAATGCTGCTCAGTTTTATCTGGCCAACAAAACTACAACAACCTGTGCCTTGCTCACTTTTTCTCCTTTGCGCCTCATTCCAAATTTTTCTTCCAAAACCAGAGTTGTAACTGACACTAATTCTTTTTGAAAGCAAGTATAAAACCAAACATCCCCTCCTTCCCTTACACTCCTGCCTCAGGCTGTCGCCCTGCAGACTTACAAACATAACTCAAGCAGAGTTAGCAGTGCCTGTAGGGGCCTAAGATCATGCTAGAAAACAAACTTTCAACTTTCCGAAGCGTGTTCAGGCAACTAAAAGAATTTACAGACTTAAAGGCTTATCAGCACTACCTGATACTCCAAAATTACGGTGCATACCAGATCTACCATTCTTAGATTATTCTTTAACTTCTAATGACAGAGGGGATGTTTCATAAGTACAACAAAAACTGTATTTTAAAGACTTGTGCTGAGGTCAGTTTGTCACTACAGCAACACACAATTGCAGCCAGTTTTCCAGCAATAGCAATGGCCTTGAGGATTATTGTCCAAATGCAAGTGCACAGACCTCCCCTCTCAGCTCAGGCAACTGCACCCAAACACCTCTGAGCCAAAAGGAGGATCCTTCCAGAAGGAGTAGCTGACAAAAACGTTCAAGGGCTGTTATATACAAGCAGAGCTTGTTTTTTTAATGCACGGTGTACAGCCAAAACTGAACACAGTTTCAGACCCCTTAGCAGTTCGTAGCTCTTATTACTAGTGTGGAAATCACAACACAAAACCAAGGCATGAAAACAGTCAAGAAACCATTGGTACCCTCAAAGGTTCAAGTTCTTCTTGTACAGATAAGATACTCTCTGAATTAACTTATGCCCACCAGCACAAAACCAGTACAGAAAACATGAGCCTGAAATTTCATCTGGAAAAGTGATCTTTAGATCTCTGGGTGTGTCCTATGTGACTGAAGCAAGAACAGATGAGACGGCACAAGGACACCTTTCCCAAGAAAGGGTTCCACTTTGTCTTACCTTACCAATAGGGCCTCACCAAGTACTTTTGTAATGGAGCTAAATTCAGGAAGATTATACCCCAACTTTTATAACTGCTTTCAAGTTATATTATGCAGAGAGAATGAGCACTTTATGATTTGGAAAGTGATACGAGGAAGTTAATCTTAAAAGTGAGTCAATTCTCTCCTTCTAAAAGGGAGGAGTTTCTGCACCCCTCCTCCCAACCTTGTGCAAAGGGTATTAATGGTTTAGCACGCAAGTAATCCCTTAAGCAATCTCACCACTAGCCAACCAGCAATAAAGTTTTGGTGAAAGAATTAAATCATCCCCCACAACTTCCTTGCTAGTACTGACTCCATATTTAATAATTACCTACTTCACAATTCCCCCCCCCCCAACTACAACCCTTTGGAAATATTTACCAAAGTCCATTTGCTGCTGACAAATGATTGCACCCAAGTTGCAAAGCCCCATGGCCTCATATTGCAAGGCTGCTCCAGAAATTCTCCTGTCAAAGCATTCTAGTGGAACCAGACAATTCTGCCAGTGACCACAAGGCAGGGGCAGAAGCTTTGGCACTGCACACCTGTACTCCTGCTACAGCCACAGGAATCTACCCTGAAGGTCTACATTTATCAGTTAATGTTCTGTCCAAATTTGAGGCCTCACTTACTCTCACTTCAAGGGAGAACTACCATCTGATCAAGTTCCCAAGAAAGCTTAGTTCTTTCTCACCCCACCAGAAAAAAAAAGCTTAAAAAGTCTGAAGACAAACTAAATCCAGTTCTATGTCCTTACCTCTTTATAATCACTGGCAAGCAGTAGTGACAGGTTTATATTCCTCCAGAAAGCTGCTTAGGGCACTTCCTATACATGAAATCAGTCCCAAATTCAACATAAGCTACCATTTATACACCTTGAATACAGGCTGGCAGCTTCTGCTGCAACTGCCAGTTACCATGCCAAGCTCCTTATTCTGTTTAACCTGTAACAATATACAAACTGACTGAATTATAAAGAAATAAAAGACACTATGTTCTCAGAAGAGCAATCTAAGAGAAGCACACATTTTCGATATTTAAAAAGCTACTTCTATCCATAATGGATGTACTGCTACAGGAGAAAATTTCAAATTCACTTCACAAAATCCTTAGGGACACAACATAAACACAATTATGCCCTAGTAAATTAGATTATTCCTAAATAGGAGGGGAGGGGAGTGGGAGAGAGAAGAAATTCAGGTTTTATACAAAACAGACATTAATCAAATTTTAGTGGAGCTTTAAGTTGCTGGCAACTACAGGTGTTCAATTAGTCACCTAAAATGTAGTGTGAACCTTCAGACACCCAGCCACCTACTCTATCATGATCAGACTTCTCCCTTGAAGAAGTGTCCAATTTCCAAGCAATTACCATTGTTAGCCATTTTTTAGTCTGCCTGCACTTCCCTTCTTCAGCTTTAGCTGTGCAGTATTTCTGAAGGTTGGTGTATTTCTGATCATGCAATTGCTGAGAGCCTTTAACAAAGGAACACTTTCATAATAGGTGAGAGCTTCTGACGTCTCCATTCTACTTCAGTGCAACCCTCCCTTTCACCATAACAACGTTTCAAGCCAGAGATGACTGAAACTCCATCTACTTTTTTTTAAACACGGTCTTCAGACACTTAGAGGCACTGGCACACCACTGAGACCGCAGGGAAAACTCCTGCAGGGTAATCCCAAAGTACAAACTAGGAAGAGAGTTCAAGACTGCCAGGGCTACAGATCACTTGTTTTCCCTCTGTGCCCACCCACAGCCAGCTTCTAAAGCAAAAGAACCTAAGAGCTGATAGTTAAGCACTGTTCACCTGACTGTCAAAAGGCTGAGGTATTTTCCCCTGGAATTTACAGGACCTATAGCAGAGCACTGAATAGAGACACCTGGAACAACTGCACTACAGACTTCACTTTGTACAAAGTCAAAACAAAACCAAATTGGAGATTCAGCGAGAGAATCAGCTTTTTGCCCCAAAAGTGGCACTCTCAACACGTGGCTATGGGATTGCAACCTTTGGAGTTCAAGGCTTTCAAGAAAGTCATGCAGTATCAGAGACTAATTTTTATTTAGAATTGCCCTTTCTCTGGGCATAAAGGGAAAAGTTCTTCTCAATTACTGGCGTGACACTGGAAACACTTGGCTCGTACAGCAAACAGTTGTCACCATTCTCTCTAACATACACATGTCCTGTGGGGGAATAGAGAGTGAAAAGACTCACAAAAAAGATGTTCAAGTCCTCTGCTATCATACTTCCAGAACATACTGTTTAGTAACTTCCCTGTCAGGTCAAACAGAGCCTGCAAAACCAGTTTAATCATCTCCTTGGTTACTAATCTATTTCAGTGGTTCATCAAGCCAGTTCTTAACACAGCATATTTCAGAATGTATAACTACATTTGAATGGCTACTGGCTATGTAGTTTACTACTTACTCATTTTTTTAAAGAATTAACAGTCACATGAAATGAGTCTTACTAAAAATAAGTCACTTACTATGAACTACACCTCGGCAATTTAACTGGATGAGCATCAGTGGTTTCTCTTTCAGCAGCATCTGAAGTCTCAGCTCAATGACTGAAGCACAGGAAAAGCAAATTCTGCCAGCAAAGTCCTGTGTTCCAAACACTGGATTTCAGTGTGGTGTTTACAGCAGAAGCACACCAGTAAAAACAAGTAAAAACCAGTAAAAGCACAGTGCATCCTCATACAAGGCAAGAATTAAGAAAGAAAAATGTAAAGACACAAAAGTAAAGAAATTTCATCACAACACACACACAAAAATGCAAAGAGATGAGAACAGAAAGGCTGAGACACAGATATCCTTTTTCCCTCTCAAATGAGTTTTTTGTGGTTTCTGAGTAAAGGCTTGGTTACCCTACTTGGTAGTGCACTAGCTTCTTACAGTCAGAACTACTGAAGAGCAGAGGAAATCTCTTGTACAGCTCACAATCTCTCTGCCTTCCACATCCTGCCTCCTCTGCGGTGCCAGGGTAACTGTTTACACAGCCTCATGATGAACCAGCAGCTGGTTTAAGATGGCTCGAAGTCCTTCTGCCCTGTTATTTTAACCCTGAATCAATACCCCAGGCCACCCCAGCAAAAGCAAAGAGCTGTAGCAGTACAAGTGGAAGGACCATGAGATAAAGTAGCCAAGGATAAAGGAAACAAAGCTGTTGGCAGCAGAGTCAGCTTAATGCCACAGTTTCAAGCACAGGTCTGTCACCTGCACCTCCCTGACCTGTCTTCGGGCAGACTTGGGGGATGGACACACAGCAAAGCTGAACAACTGTGAGGTCAAACACTGTAACACCAACTCCCAGCATAGCACTTTACCATCCCTCTAAGGGGGGGTATAACAAAATTATGTTCATATATATGCAGCAATTCATATGATGTAGACAACACTTTTTCCCCTTAGATATTCAGTTTTGCAGCCAGACAATTTTCAGCATTGTGAAGATTCTTTAACATCATAACTCAATGAACAGCTGACAAGGCTGAAGCAAAACCACCTTGCTTACAAGGGCCCAGAGGCAGGAGCTCTCTGTGGGGGTGGTTTGCCTCCCTTTCCCCCACTTTTTCTTTTAAGGACTGGGATACGCTGCTACATGAGGAGAAAAGTCTCCTGGAAAGGATTAGCCAAACATCTCCTGGAGAGCCCCACAGAAAAAGCTGCCTCTTGTTTGGGTTGTAAGGAGCACAAACCAGGCAAGGGATTAGGTGTGAAAGGGGACAATAACAAGGCTTGCTTTTAATAGGCATTTCAAATATGCCAGTTTCTAAAAATAATGTACAACAGTGCGGGTACAGTACAGGAGCAAACAGCAGACACTGTTTGTCAGCACAGATATCCTTCCAGCAGAACTGGAAGTCCTTGGAGGGTGAAGACATAGCCGTGAGGCTTTTTGACCATAAAACAGATGGGCTGCTAGGAAAATGGTATTAAGTAGGGGAAGATCTGGAGGCACCCCAAGATCTTTCAGATCATCAAGCCTAGAAATCAATTCAAGTTTGCCCTGCTACAGAATTGATTCCAGCAAGAACAGGCTGCCATCATGATTACTACCAGAGGCAGAAACTGTAAGGCCAGAAAAGGAAGTAAAGGGCAGGGCTAAGTACAAATCACAGCGAATTCTCAGTAAAGGATTTATTCATTTACTGGGGGGGGAAGTGCTGCAGCACACCAAATGCCACAGTAATCTGATGGAAGTTGGAAACTTTGTTACTGTTTCACATTAGATTCCCTTCCTGGGAGGGCAGTTGACCCCAAGAAACAGTTTACACCTCACAAACAGCTTGTGATGCTGCCCGTGAATTGTACAAATATCTTCTTCAAAACGTTATTTTTAAAAAACTAGAAATACTTTATACAAACACAAAGTTTTACTCAAAGCTTTTCCTGGTTTTATTAACTGCTTTGGAAAAGCCCACCTAATATGGCCAAATCAACAGTAAGGTGGTCTTTTAAGTCAAGTGCATCAGCATGAAACTAGAGTAACACATTTCAACCTATATTTAACCAGTATTTTATCTGCATTACCTCATACATTATTATCGTTCCGCTATCTCCTTGCAGTATTTTAGCAACAACCAAAACCACAATGGGTAATTTTGTTCCATAAAACCTGTGTGTTAACTATGCTTGCTTGACAATGTTAAGTAAACACACTGCATTTAGGAACACATTACTTGCCTGGAGACCAGTTTTCATACATCTAACATACTCTACCTAAGTTCCAGGAGTTTTCCACAATGCTCTGCAGAAACGCTGCAGCATTAATTATGTTAACACTCACCATATTAAAGTCTGGATCTTTAATATTACTACTACCATTAATACACATCTGACTTCCCCTCACAACCAAATCACCTGCAGCATTTCTCTTTCTGCAGCCTAGAAAGTTCTTAACCACAAATCTGCATGTGAAAGTTCACTCTTTAGAATCAGAACGGGCAAGAAAGCAGCGGGCTGTACATGCTTTCATTCAAAGGTGTGGGGTTTTTTTGTTTTAAAAGCACACAACAGAATCTTCAGCCAGAAAGGAGAACTGAGGTGTCATTTATACACTATTTTGAAGACTCCCAACGTGAACAATATTTGGGTGGCAAAAATTAAAGTGCACGTTTTAAGTCCCTCAGATTCTCAGTTCTCAGACCCGCAGACAGCACCTCACCTGTTGGCCTCCAGCTCTCTACGCCCCGAGCTGCCCCTTTCCAGAGGCTTCTCCTTCCCCTGGCTCAGCCCGAGCCAGGCCCCGCGACACGCTCCGCACCCACCTCCTCTCCTCCCTCCGCGGGGCTTCACGGGGAGCACGTTCGGGCGGCTCACGGCTATTTCTGACACTGGAATACGCAGCCAGACCCAACCCAGACCACATCCAGCCCACATCCACCGCCCACCCTCGGCCCCAGGCCGCTCCCGGCCCCAGCATCCCCGGCTCCAACCGCTGCCCGGCCCGGCGCTCACGGAACTTACCAGAAGAGCCGCCGCTCCCCCCGGGCCGCCC
Organism: Pseudotriccus pelzelni; assembly: GCA_035584735.1. Taxonomy (NCBI): domain Eukaryota; kingdom Metazoa; phylum Chordata; class Aves; order Passeriformes; family Tyrannidae; genus Pseudotriccus; species Pseudotriccus pelzelni. Next base: position 11,070,369 of record JAWMRA010000028.1, on the reverse strand, counting down.
CGAGCCCTGCGGGTGCCGAGCGGGACCCGCCGCAGCCCCGCGCCCGCCCCCGCCCGCTGGAGCCTCGCCCCGAACCCCGGGGGTCCCCACCGAGCCCCGCACGGGGCCGGGCCCCGCACGGGCCCGCCCGCCGCCACCCCCCCCGCCCGGGGCCCAGCCGCGCTCCGCCGCACGCCCCTCGACAGGCCCGGCTGCCCCGCCGCCCTCACCCCGCTGGCGGGGCCCGTTCGCCGCTTTCCCGCCCCGATGTCCCGGAGCCGCGGCGGCTGCGGAGGGGACGGACGGACGGACGGACGGACGGATGGACACACTCACCCCGCACCGCCCCGGCCGCCGCCGCCGCCGCCCCCGGGCTCCCCTCGCCTCTGTCACGTGCCCGCGCGCCCGCCGCCCGCCTCTCCGCCGCGCGCCGGCCCCGCCCCCGCCCCACCGCACTCTGCCCCACCCATTGGCGGACGGGGAGCGCGCCCGACCCCCTGGCCCCCGGTGTCGCGCTCTGATTGGTCCACGGCAACGCCGCTCAGCGGCCGGCCCGCCCCTAGACACGCCCCCAACGGCGCTGCCCTTCGTGGAGCGCTGCTATTGGCTGGCGGAGGTGCAGGAAGTGCTGCACGATTGGGTGGCTGCGGGGAGGTCGTTGCGGGGTGGGCGGGGTCCCAACGGGTCCGGGCCCGGGAGCGCTGCGGTGGCGGCCGGGGCGTTGCGGGCGGTAGGGGGCGGTAAGGGGCGGTCGGGGGCGGGGCCAGCACCTCCTCACTGCCCCCCCCACCGCCCTCACGGCCCTCACCCGCCTCACTCAACACCCTCCTGTTAAACTGCAAAGCCACCTCAATGTCTTCTCGTTCTCTAGTTCTTCTTCAAAGGGGTTGGGGTTTTCCTGCCTATTCAGAAAATTCGGTGTGCCCAGCCTTTTTTTTTTGCTCAATTACAAGCTGAGGCTTCAATAAAATGGAGAACGGGCTTTCCAGTGGGTTTGGAACGTTGCAGCGCTGCTCAGCAGACCGGAAGCTTTAAGCGGTGCTGTATTTCCAAAATGTATTTCTGTAGAGGTGAAATGCCACTGAACGCTCAACGTTTGTGCATCGAACTGGTACAGAAATGCGGGGGAATGCAGGAATAACATGGCCCTGCTGTGCCGAGTGGGACGGAGAGGCCAAAGGAGGTGCTGGGTTTGATGGGATCAAACCCCTGCCACAACAAGATTAAAGTTGAGAAGTCCCTGTGTCCCACCGCACGTGCAGCAGGAGGGCAGGGAACGTGGACCTACGGTGGGGAAAACAGGCTCCTGATACCCTGTCAGTAACAACTCTTTAAACTCGTCTCTGAGCTGCTCCAGCTGAGAACATTTCAATGGAAAGCTGTGCCTGAACCACGCATTTCAAAGCAAACTCCTGTGTGGGCTGCGGCGTGTTCCAGGAGGTAGATGTTCTGTAGGAATACCAAATCCAGCATCGCTGGGAAGGGCAGGAGAAAAGTAAGGAAGAACAGGGTGGTGGTTTTCCCCTTCGTAAACATGAATCTGTTTTGAGTTGATGCAATGAGTCAGCAGCATAAGTCTCCCCACAGAGAAAATTCCACCGCGTTAGGACAATGCAAGCAGGGCCCCAGCGTTCAGAAATAAGGCTCAGCATAAATGAAATCAGCAAATCCCTGCTTGCACTGAAGTTTGGAATCAAACACATTTTTCCAGAAAGCCACCAAGCTGGCTCCTAAACCTCCCTGTTGAGCTGCACCCAGAGGCTGAAGAGAAAGTGCAGGCAGACAGGCAGGGAAATAGCCACGGACTACAGCAATATAGCAATAACCACAAAAATAGCAGCACAGGAGATACCAAGTGCTTTAAATAAGAACCTAAAAACATCACAGAGGAATACTTTAAAGAGTAACAAAGCAATATATTTTAGCAAGCTCCCTCCTCAATCTAGGCTAAACCCATTTTTCCACCAAATCTCTTTCAAGGCCCTCTCTTGAAACACTTATTAACTCCAACACAACTGCAGGACAGTGTAAGATTCCCGCTGCAATCACAGAAGGACCAGGAAGTCAAATATGTACACATGCCTGTCACGTATGCTTCCCTTTCTCTCCCACCCTCTCCCAAAAGGGAAGACATTCCTTCCTTTTACAACCTGCTGAATCATGGCACAGGCAGGCAGTCCTGGAGCTGGCTCCTGTCTGTACTGCTTTGTCATCCAAGGGAACAGAGCAACATAAGTTTAAAAAAAAAATAAAAATAGAAACTGCTAAAAGCATATCCTACGCTGGGATTTTCAAGATGTTTGAACTTAGATAAAAGGAATGCAAAACCAACACAAGAGAGAGAGATAATCCAGAAGAAAAACAAAAAAAGATGAATAAAGGAAACAGAAGAAACACGCACAGAGATTTAACTGCTTTGGCAGCCAAGAAGGTGATATTTTTAGACTCTGGAGTGCCAGGGCAGGGATGATGAAAGAAAGAGCATGGCAGATACCACATGGCAAACATGGCACTGTCAAGGAAAAACATTTTGGTGTGTTCAGGCTTTATTGCAACAGATTTGCCTTGTTCTACTGTCAAACACTCAGGGAGCGTGCTGACCTCTGACTTTGGCAGTAAAGTTGGAAAGGCAGAAATTGGTCAGTGTGGCGAGCCTGGCAGAGCCTGCACATGCACAGCTCAGAGGTGAGAGGCAATCCTCAGTTTTTAAGTGCACTACAGCTTTGAATGACTGCATTTTGGGTAACTTTTCTTTCTGGGAGCATTACCAGACATAGAAACCTCCTGCGCGTTCCACTGGTGCTTCCTTAATTCCCTCTCGTGAGAATTCTTCCTTCCTTAATCCCTGCAGGGCATCACCACATTGCTAGAGCTTCCCTTGCATTTCAAGCACTAGTAGTACATCTTTTCACACTCCTCTCCTATGGAAAACTGGCAAGAAGTAGGTGGAAAATCCAGCAGGTCGGAGTGGGGGGACACGAGGGACACCACACCGGCAGAGAGCAGGCGGGCAAGGCAGATGTCCAGCAGGAGAGCGCTGACTTTTGCTCTTTCAAACTTTGAACTGCAGGAGGGAAGACAAGCTCTCATCTCTGTATGGGGCAATGTCCACACGCCCTGGAATGCTTTCCATGGAAAACATGTTTCTTAACAGTGGCATTTCTGGAGAGCATGCCTGAGAAAAGAGCGGGGAAAGATACATGAGCATTATCAAAGTGGGGAGAGAATAAGTGTCTGAAAAGGAAATAACAAAGTCCTGCCATTTTCAGCGCTAACAAACATGAATGTAAGAAGTGTTATAAATTAATTGTGATAAGATGAGGCAGATAAGTAGAAAAAAAAAACAACAGAGGAGCAGAAGCAGAGCACTCATGGATGGGAGGAGACAGGCAGACACAGCACTGGAGGGTGGAAGAAGGTAACCCATCCACCTGATACTATTTGCACAAGCTGGGAAGTGTTCCAGGGAACAGGAATTTTACAGAAGACTTCTGGGACTCTGAAACTCAGAGTTGCCCAAGACAAGACAAGAAGTGTAGGTTTAGTCTGGACATAAGGTAGGAAAATCCTGATGGTTACCATGGGTTGTACACAGCTTTCCCAGCTCCCTTAGGCATTGCACCAGTTTGCTGGGCACCATTTTGTTCCCACTGTGCCCCTTTTCCACCAGCTCTTTCCCAGATCAGATGTAGCTTTGCTTAAGAGTGGCCTTCAAATATCCCCAGAATTGTGTCCTCCCTGAGGGTCTCACACTTGAGGCACTTTTATCTAAGTGTTCTTGCAACACACCTAACTAAGGAAATGCAAATCACCCTTCAGATTTAAATACTTTTCACCAACAGTATCAGGCTGCCACCACCTTGGTGTCCTGAGGGCATCAGCAATGCCCAAACTTTTTTGCAAAGGAGAAAATTCTGGATTCCCACAGCTCACTGAGAACAAGGGCACAGAGGGGGGCTGTGAGTGTTATTAGTGATGAGGCCAAAAGAGAGACACTGTGCTGAAATGGAGTCTTTCCACTTTAGCTCACGCATTTCAGATCCACTGGAGCTGATGGTGACTGACAGTAGCTGCTCTCCCCCAGCTGCTCGTGGCTCCAAGATAATTCCTCTACAGCTCGTGTCCTTACAGCACACAAACCTCCCCTGTGAGTCGGTACTGCCTTGCTGGCTCAGGGCTGGTTGTTTGTTTGTTTGTTTGGAAGCAGTTGTTTTGCCAAGGAAGCTTTTGCTTGTTTGTTTTGGAAGGGAAAAAAAAAACATTTTCAGTTCTGAATAGTGAAGTTTCCAAACATCTTAAGTCTTGACAGATTGATTGGGTGTGATTAATAGCAACTGAAATTCCATTCAAATATACACTATCTGAGGGAGAAAGGAAAGAGGTAAATAGGTATATTATTTATGGGAGAAGAAGGGCAGGATGAGGAAGTAAGGAAAGGAAGGAAAACAAGGGAAGGGAGGGAAAGAAGGGAGGAAGGAAAGGAGAGAGAGAAGGAGGGAGTGAACATCTTCTCCCATATCAACATGTGATTGCTCCAGAGCATGTCAAGGTCCCATGGCTAGGATTTTCCAAGGGCCCACTCACCCCTTGGCTTCAGGGGACAGGAATTCCTCCAGCCCTGCAGGAGAAGACAGGCATCTGGGACCAGATGCAGCCCTGGGATAACTGAGCTGGCCTCAGCACAGTGCTCCCTCTCTGCAGCTGCCTGCCTTCCCCACCAAAAACCAGGCAAAATCACAGTAGAGCTGCTGCATTCCTGACATGCCACGTAAACAGCACAAGACCACCTCAAACCTCTGGCCTGTCCTAATCCCAATTTACTGGAATCAATAAACAAGGAATTAGCAGCACTTAACCTCTCCAGATGGGTCACTCTCCTGTTTGCAATCATCAGCTCCTAGAGCTAAAGAGGCTGAATAACAGAAAACCAACATTTCAGTCATTTCAGTGGGTCTTTGTGTCTGACCAAAAAACTCTCACCACTCTTCTTTGAAGGAAGACAGAATTCCAGATGTGGTTAGTACTTTGCACACTGGCTTTTGATCCCTATTTTTTACACTTCTCTACTGTTTTCACTTAAATCTTGCATGTGGTTTTACACTGGGCCTGTTTCTCTTTATATTACCAGCGTGTCACCCTCCACGTGGCTTCCTCCTGTGTGCTCGTGTGGCTGTGCCATGGCTGGTGTTGGGCACCTGTCCTGGCTGAAAGGAAATCAGCTGAAGGGCCATGTGGTTTATCTCTGCTGGATTCGCAGAACTGGCTTTTTTTGGAGCAGCACAGACGTGGATGTGCTTGAACAACTTGTGAAATTGAACTTCTGACACTCAGTGATGCTGAGGAAGGCAGGTTGGTGGTAAAATACTCCACTGTCAGTCACAATGATCCAGGTGGGACATACATCCTATTCAGTTGCCCCTGGTATGGAGCATCATCTTCTGGTGGACAGCACAGGTGGAAAACTGAGTTTGACAACCTCTTAAATTGCCATCAAGAGCTCTGTAAGTCAGTAACGTGCAGGAGGGACTTGCTTCTGGGAAACAACCCTCCCAGGGAAAAGCTCTTCCCAGAAACAGCTCCTTCCCGGTGGTGTGTGAGATGTGAGGAGGAGCACGTGCCCACAGGGAGGGGACACTGCGGCCACGGTGGCTGCAACCAGCCAGCAAGGATTTCCTGAGCTCACACTGTTACCCTCAAGAAGCATTGGGTCACAGATGGGAGCTGCAGGGCTCCCTCTCCAGAAACAACAGCAGTGCTTGCAGTCCCTGCTCAAGGCACTCAGCCAGGGGGGAATCCATGCCTGTGCTCACTCCAGAGGGTTACAGCAGATGACAGCAGTAAGCCTCTGTGTGCTGAGGGTTTATGTCCGTTTCTCAGTTACAACATAAATTTATTAATAAACAGGTGAAAATATTTCCCTATAAATGGAAATTACATATAAGCCATTTCCTGACACCAGATTCTACCTAAGCTCACAAACCCAGCTCCCTGCAATCACCAGCAGCTCCCCAGGCTGGTCAGAGATACTCCCTCCCCACTGCCTTGCCAGGACTGTGTTTGGATCCCTGAATCACAGCGGTCTGTGTTTCCTTCCACTACTTGGGGTGCCTCCTGACCTAACCGTGTCTGGCAGGAAGGTGACCTGTGCATTGACAGAGTTCTGCCCCAAGGAGCAGCCAGAAGATCTCCAGCACGTTCATCCCTGGTTGGGATCTTTCCCTTTGCAGGCAGGAGGGTCCCCAGACCCTCCTGCACTGGGAGGGTCGCAATGTCCACAGCTGAAGCTTCACCAGCCTGTGGCAGCCTCTGCATCCCAGCCTCTGGAGACCATCCCCACTTTCGCATTCTGATGTTTTTATTTTCCTGTCTCGAACAGTTATTGCTCAGAAAAAAAAAGGCTGATGCACATTTATTTTTCCAAAGAAAATTACAAGAAAATTGCTCTCTCTGCAAGCTGGTGTCTCCTGTGCTTTCCTAAGGACAGCAAAGGGGCTTGGACGAGGGGACTTTAAGCAGGCAGGTTACAGACAGTGGAGGGGAGAATCGCTTTCTGCTCTTTCTCCCGGGGCAGGTTTTGCCGAGCACCCGCTATTTCATCTGCAGCTCCCCGCTGCCGTCTGGTGGCAAAAATGCACTACGGATCTCCCTTCCAGCCCGGGCTTCTTCTCCCAAGACGGCGCCAGGCACTTGCACAGGGTGTGTGGTTTGGGGCCCCCGTCTCTCACCCTTCCTGGCCTCGCCTGCCCTCCCCTCCCTGCAGAGCCGCTCTGAAACTCCGCCTCTTTTCTGCAGAAAAAGGCTCTATTCTCTGCCAGGAAGGAAGGGGATAAGCAAACCCTATGGTTTGAAAGATCCAACTGTGCCTCTGGAAATGAGACATGTTTCCAACACTCCTCAGCCTCTCAGGAGATCCCAGCTCCTGGCAGCCCTTTGCCAACATCCCCAAAAAGTGCAAGCACTTCTGAGCCCCCGGACGCCCAGTGTTAGTTAGTTGGAAGTGGTGAACAGATTTCCATCCCCGGTTGCTGGGAGCAAAGCAGCCAGGAGTGCAGGGCTTACGGGATTTGCTGCTGCTTGTATTTGTGATAAACATCTCCTAGGGAAGGATTAGTGCTGGGTCCGGAGGTGCTCCCACGGCTGCCCGGCCTCTGGAGCCCAGGAGGAACAAAGGGTGTGCTGAGTACTCTGTCACCATGGAGTGCCCCGGCTGCCAAGTCCTGCTGTGCCCAGGGACAGCAGTGAGCCTGCACAGCTGTGGCAGCAGGATGAAGAGCAGGACCACGGCGAGCCGCTGCTTCCAGCCCATTGTATGGAGCTGTGCACAGTAAAGGTGACCTCAGCAGGTCCAGCCTGGTGATCCTCTTGCATTCGCTTGTGTTGCTGTGGCTGGTAAAACCAAAATACCATTACAGTGCTGTGGGCATTCCCTCGCTCGTTTGAGTGGTTACAGAGGAAAATTTTCTTTCTTTTCACTTGATGTCAGTCCGAGCCCTTGCGTGAAAGCATCTGGTAATGGGCAGAAGGTGTGTGCTGTGGAGATGTACTGGAGGTTTTTTTCATGGAAATATCTATGTTTATATTGTATCTGACCCAGGAGGTCTCTGAAATGTAGGGTGAACCTGAGACAGAGCCTGTGAGGTCCCTGTTATCTCTGCAGACATCTGAAAACCCTTTGGATGGAAGCCAAGGCTGTCCACCACTGGCAAGCACCCACAAGATCCCTGATACCCTCCCTGACATCAGAGCCAGGGCTCTGCTCTGGAGCTACTTGTTCATGACAAAGTGGAGACAAGGGAACCTGATGACTGTTTTAACACCAAACTTTTCTGCCCATCTTGACTCATTCCAAGGGAAGACCAGAACCTTTCCTCTGGGCTTACCTGCCGGAGTGTGGGCCCTGCTGCCACTGCTGTTTGATTATGGGGGAGTGAGAGGAAACGATGCTTAGAGTTATTTCAGAAATCAAAGAACCTTTTTTTGAAGCAGATCTAGGCAAGAACGTGTCAACCAAAGAAGATTTAAGTGAGAATATGGGATCCGTTGGGTTTTCTTCTGGTTTGGAGTAACACCAGTGATCAGCATAGCCCTAAGGGTGTGGTGTTCTTGCTATTCTTTACTGTCCTGAGCTCAGCTTCACCGCAGTTTTCAGTTCAGCTGACTGGAAAGCTGGAAATTGTAAGAACCCATAAACATGACCATTCTAACAATGTTTCCGGGGGAAATGGTGAGTCAGGGGTTGAGAAGCAGCACTATGGCTGTGTGCAAGTGCAAGTGTAGCATTTTCTGTAGTGATAGGAGATGCAGAAGCTTTCTAATGTAGAAATTTTCTAATGTAGGGAGTGTGGAGGTGGGGATTTATTTCAGATCTCTCTGGCTATTAAAGCAAGCAGAATTTGGGGGATAAGCGGCTTCCTTTGATACATGGGGAGATAGGCAAATGAAGGTAGTCTAGTCAGTCATAGAAATGCTTGGCATGAGAGGGAAAGGAATGGTTAAGGTTACACAAGAGGAACATGACAACCTTTGCTTTCATTTTCAAGTCAAATAGCTGAGAGTTTGATCTTATCAGTCAAGACTTTAATTAGTCATGTGGCGAGTATCATAACTGAAAGAAACAGATCAAATTATAAAGGCAAGCTGCTACCAATCTCAGACAAAACTCAAAAGAATGAGGAGGAATGAAGAGATAGATCTGATTAAGATTAATAAAAACTTCAGCTGTGCCTTAGGGAATGTTGATGTTCTCAAACAAAAATTCCAGAGTCAAAAATATCGTGCTTTAGTTTTCCATCAAGAAACTGGGCTGTGTAAGAGCTTGAATTCTTTTGGAGTGTGCTGACCCTCCAAGATGAAGGGGCTGAGCTGCCCCCTTGCTTGCCTGCATATAGAAACTGTGTATCATAACTGTCTGGTGTCAAACAAACTCTCTGGTGCATATCAAACAAGCTCAATATTTTCATTTTACATTTCCAGTTAATTTCTTTCATTGATTCTAAATGTTTCCCCCATTAGACTCTCATTTTCACAAATGCATTTACGTGGAACTGGAATCAGTCACTGACTTACTTTGCAAAAGCTCAGTATTTGTTTCCTTCATTAGGGTTAGGTATTTGAAAGCCCTGATATAGTGCTGGTCATCGCCCTTTTACATTGCAATTTAGTGCTTTCACTCAGCACCTGCAGAGATCCAGGAGCTGGGACAGAAAGGGAAAGGCTCAGAAGGAGTCTTCACTTCTGGTATCTTAAATGGAGCTCCCTAACTTGAGATAAGGTAGGAGTTATCTGCCCTTGCTTTGGGACAGCAGGGCCGGAGCAGCTTCACGCAGTGTCTGGGCTCCACATGAGGCCAGAGGAGTCACACTCCCCAACCCAGTTCCCCCTGCAACTGCCACCACTGTCAAGTACTCACAGATGAGCTTGACCTCGGCCAAGCTCTGAACATGGAAATGCTACAACAAATGATGGCCAGTAACCAGGAACCCATCTGCTCCCACACCCATATCTTGACCCTGTGACCCTGGTCTGTGTCCCTGGTCCCATGCCAGCAGGAGATGTGGAGACTGGCTCTGTTTCATTTCTCCTTTGGAGATGGGAGAAGGAACAGAGTCTGTTTATGTTCCTCTGGATTCAGTGATTTAAGTGACGTGAGCAGCCTCTTCACTCTGCTTACACTGTGCTTGCAGCCTCACAGTGTGTGTGCCCCTCGCTGGCACCATCCCCAGTACCTGGGCTCTGTTCCCTGCCCAGCACATCACTCAGGGCATCTCCTGGGGGCATGACAGCAGAATAGTTAAAAGAACAGCAGTCCAAACGATGCCCTGCTCTCATCTGTGTCATTTGCCTTTGGTTCATTCCAAAGGTATATTTCAAAACGTTGACACCTCTGACATCAGAGGAGCTCTACAGAATCATCCATCTGTTTCCCAACACGTCCAGCTGCACTGTCTCCAGCATCTTCTGCCCTTGCACAAGCTCTTCCACGGGCGTCATCCCTTGTCCCACGCTGGTGGCTGGACACTCTGTGGCCTCACTCTCCCTGTTTGTCTGGCTGAGCTATGGCCCAGGGTTATGAACAGGGTGAAACAAGGCAGGACACTCAGCAGGGCTCAGGTTCCACTGGGCACAGTCCTGCAGCACTAAAGAAGGAGAGCAGAGCAGCTCCGTGAGGAGAGCAGACCTCCCTCCAAATCACCTCCTTTCCCTTAACCCCACGTGCGACAGGACTGTGGTGTGAAAAGTCACCGTAAGGCAGAGGAACCACTGCCCTTCTGATTGCCCCTTCCCTGCAGATATGTCCTTACACAGCATCACCTCCCAACTTCAGGAGAATTCCCCTGACTCTTTCTCTGTGTCTGGCAAGCCAAGGGTCTCTCCTTCTCAGGAGACCTATCAGGAACTCCAATCTCCTCCCTGAAAAATGTTTCCTTAGAGTTGCCTGCACTCTGTCCCTCTCCAATGCCCTGCCCAGCGCTTCCTCATAACCAGGTAGGGCTGGTCAGCATCTGGCTTTCTGTACAAACAAGGTAGAAACGCTAAATAGTTCTATTTCTTCACCTCTATAATTTAGAAAAAGAGAAGCTGTGCTCCATGACCCCTCTTCAGACTCTGATGTATTTTGATGTACTCTGTAGCCTTGCAATTTTCCCCCCATATCATTATAGGATAATACTAAGTGTGTGTTAACATAAGAGTTGCCAAAGATGTTTGAAAGGCTTGTTTGTCCCTCTGCAAAGGGAAATCCTCCCCCTCCCTGCCATATGCACTTATCACTCCAGAGATTTATTGTTCTTCGAACTACTCAGAAGTGCCGTTGCCTTTCTTGCATTGTTCTGTTTTGTTTATTTGCTATTTCTGACATTCTGCTGAACAGGGAGTAGGAAAATTGGCAAAACATATGAAGAAGACTTTCCTTGTGTGACAATAATACAAGGCAGGTCAAGAGAGGGATTTAATTAATATTTTTAACAGATGTTGATCATAAAAGAAGGAGTATTATTCATTTACATGTATCAGTGCCTTTTGATGATGGGTTAAGTGGTGAATTTTGGCATTGCCTTTGTACTGATGTGCCCTCCAGTCAGATTTAATATGCATACAGATAAAGCTCACCAAATTCCATTAGATGAAAGCTTTCCAAAAAATTTCTCCAAACTATCCCTAACTTATTGAATATATATACTCATTTATGTAGTTTTCCAAAGACTCAGCTTTCCATCTTGCCTTTTTGGAAAATTACTTCTAATGTTTTTCCTATTTAAAGTGAATCTCTTCACCTTTGCTGGGGTGAGAAGCTCTGTAAGTAGGTGCTCGGCAGTGGTCCTGCTCCGTGTAGCAACATTCAAGATGCCCAGAGATTGGTTTAGCCCTTAGAAATTTTGCTTTAACTAAATACTTGAGAAAATTTATGCGACCTCTTTGATATGCCACAGATATATAAATGTCAGGAATATCCGTTTGAAATCAGTCTGGATAAACAGGCTGAGGCACATCTCTGATGCACACTGAGTTTGTACTCCAAGGGATAAGTCGCAGAATGTCAGCCGGGATGTTGGTGGCAAAACCAACCACCTGCTCTTTTACTTTGTGAAAGGAGGAGCCTCTGCACAGATGCACATCTTAGGGAGGCATGGTAATGCTTGTCATGCCAAGGTTTTATGGTTATTTCAAAATGCAAAACCCAGGAAACATCCCAAATCTCTCAGGAGATCTGAGCCAGCTTGCACCTTGCTGGGAGTGCTGGTGGGAACTGCAGAGCAGAAATTGTCTGCAGCTGTCCCCACTTCCTGGGAACGTGTGGTCAGCTATGTCTCAAGGGGTGAAATAATAATGAATTGGCTTCTTCTTGCTATGTTTTGAGCCTGTCCTTCCTTTTACAGCTGTAAAAGCCAAGAATTCTAGGAAAATCTCAACATGCGTTGGTCTGAGTTAACAGAAGCCTTCCTGGATGTGGGAGGTCAGGAGAGCACGTCCCCAGCCCCATCACCTCAGTAACAGCTGAGGAGCTGTTACTTAAACAGACTGAGTTGTTTGGGGCTGAACTCTCTTTATTTCTCTCAAACTAGAAAAACACTTCCTGTGAGAAGAAATTCTTTTGAATGAACCCTCCCATCTTTTTTCCTACGTGGCTGTTAGAAGGACAGTAATTATTCTTGCGAGCAGTTCCACAGTCACACGTTTGGATGTACTCGGTGGCTGCAAAAGAATTCGAAGGCAAAGGAAGCAAAAGCACGACCTAGATTAGAAAATACTTCCATATTTGTACAATACAATTGGAAGGACGAGGCGCCTTCACGCTTCACAACTGAAGGGTGAGTTGCTCATCTGCAAAATGTTTCCCCTTTCACTGTCAGGAAGCTCTTGGCATTGTACACTCCTGAAATACCTTTCTAGGGGATGTTACTGCAAGTAACAGTGCTGGACTCAGCGCTGCTGGCTTCTCCTTGCTCTGCTGCTCCTGGAGACTAACGGGTCCTGCAAACTCTGTGGATGTTTAAAATTCCTCTAAGCCTTTTGTGTTGATCATTTTTTCTTCCCAAGCTAATTTCTTTAATTTCTGTCGGTGCTGCATCCAGCTCGCAGTGCTTTCCTAGCATGGTAATTAATGAGGAGGGAGAATGGATTGTTGGCTGCAGGAAGAAGTGGCATAAGCAACCATGGGCACAGAGAAATGCCTCCAGTGATGACTCAGTGGGAGGTGCGAGGACTTTGGTCCACGCTAGTCCAGCCTCCCTGTGGCAGGGCCATGTTCACACAGTGTAACTTGGAGTGCAGAGCTGGGAAGTGGGAGGCAACGTTTCAGTAGCTCCCGCTCAGAAAATCCACCCCAAGGTGCACCTGGGATTTCAGGACTTGCCTTTGCTTAGGAGGAAATTTGGCCGTGTCAGCCTCGGGAGGTGAGGTTTTGCGATGTGCTGTCGTCTGCAGGGTGCTGAGGCTGTCCAGCAGTGACAGACCCCCCATCGAAGGGCATTTGGTGCTGGGAGGAGGGTACTTGTTCTGGAGGTTTGCCTGTTCTTGCAAACACCAAGTGAGAATGGAAAATAAGCAAGTTCTGTCGGTGACAACCAGGGACAAGAAAAATGTGTCCTTTGGGAGTTTAAAAACAGCTTGAAAAATTATGCGTACGAGGGAGGGAGGAGGAGGGGAGAGACATCTGTGCTTGTTTATCCATTCATATTTCTACTGGCCTTCATTATACTTAGACTATGCTAAATGATGATAGTAGAAATATTTTGTGTCTAATGATGATCTGGAGGGTGGGTGTGCTCTGTGGAAGCCTGTACGGCTACTCCTGGCTCAAATTCCCTTACACTCCACTGTCATCTGATGGAGATGTAAGCTCAGATCTTTTTAGTTCAGTTGTTTTGCTTTGTATTTTATTTTGTTAGTGGACTGTAATCAGTCAGGAGCAGAGAGAAATCAAACATTTTTAGGCACTTTGAGACCTTTGACCTTTTTGAGCTGACACAGGGGAGTTCTTAATTTCTTTGACAACTAAATGGAAGAAAACACAATGTTTCTCATATTTCTGAACAGCCACTGGAATTAAAAAGGTTCTATTCTGAAATGAAAGAATTAATCTTAAAGCTGGTGCATGAAAATCAGTGGGGTGTGTTTGATATTTGGAGCAACACTAGGCTGGGACATTGTTACAGCCATTTGAGGTGCCTTTACAACACAGAGAGAGGCAGAAAACCAGACCCAGCGTATTGCTTCTTAGGAAGTCTACCAAGGACACCAGGCATACAACTTAACTCCTGTAACCTGCTTTAATGTAATTTTCTGTAATAGTGGTGTTCAATGATCACTTTGCCTTAACCAGCTTTCCTTTTCCTCTGATCTGATGGGAGAATTCTTCGAGTGAAGGGAGAGGAAGGAAACAAAGCTGGCTGTCCCAGCAGCTCTGGGCTTGCCAGCTTTGTGCTGTTAGAAGGGAATTATCAAGGTGGGTGTCTCCTGACATGTGAAAACATAATTTTCCTTTTGCTATATCCTAATGAATCCTGCAGGTTTTTCCCCACACAGAACCCTCTCTGGTGCTTACAGGGAGAGTTTGTTGGGCTAAGGATTGATCAGCAGCCTTAAATGCACAGCTTCCATCTTTCTAGTATGAGGGTTGGCTCTGAAGTCCTCTGTGTGTCTGACAGTCCTTCTGCAGAACTGATCCCCAAACAAAGTGTCACTGTGCAGGACAGATATAGAGACTTTTTATACTTTATTACATCCTGTCTTACCCTTGTAGAGTGTTTTTCATGCAGGGGTTTGATTCGACGCTGTCTCAGCGCTGTGGCCATAAGTCGTTCTCCATGCCCAACACATGCTATCCAGAGTCTGTGTAGGGATATGTACACAGGGATATGTACCTTGGAACACTGCCTGTCCTGGTGCTCTGGTGGGGCACAACAGCCCAATTGGTTCCTCATGCAACATCAAAGAGAGAGATGTGCCTTGGCATGCATTTTAAAGTGGATGCCCCTGGGGAAGCAGATCACCAGCCTTTTGAAATTTATCCATCCATTCAGCTCCCAGTTCCCTTATCTCTCACACCTTCGCTCTCTGCTTTTTCACTTCCTCATAACCCAGTCTTGGAAAAGGGGGGCAGGAACTGAAATACTCCTTTAGACCTGTCACCACTGATTTCCATTTCCACAGGGCATATGGTAACAGGCAGGGCAGACTCCTCCTGGGTGTGAGTACCACAGGCTAGATCTTCCTTTTGTTTGTTCGATTAGAGCAAAGTTATGCTGCCAGCTACCACTGCCAACTGCCACATCAGCAAAGATTAAACCTGGCCAGAGGAGCTTCTAAGCAAGAAATCCCATTTTCTAGGGTTTGGAGGAGTCAGTATGTTGGATCAGATTCATCTGCTTGCTGCCGTGACAGTCCTGGGAGTCCTGGAGCAAGGTAGGGACCATCGGATGCACATACTCAAATACTCACTGGGTGAATCTACTGCAACTCCACTGATTTTCTTTCATTTTCATATTTAATGTCTGCTGTTGCACTGGCACTTTGCTGCTTTTCAGACAGTAAACTGATATCTTGTCTGGGTTTTGGGAAGTATTCAACCAAATGAGTGCCTGGGAAGCCCTTCCCCTGAGATGGCCTGCCTCCCTCATTCAGGAATTTCTTGGTTGATTTTGCCCTCTACAGACACATAGAATTTCTTTCACTGGGTTTACAGCAGTTCCTGGAGTGTGTGTAGGTACGAGCATACAAAGAGCTCTGCAGTGTGGAAATGTGGAAGGAGGGGCTGTGGTGGGTCCCACGGAACCACCCAGCCACGGGTCCGCATTGCACGACAATTTAATTCAGTGTCTGGGTGACTTATCTGTGGCATCAGTTCTGTCCCTACTCAGTCAGAACTTGGGAAGAGGAAAAAACTAAAATACTGAAAAGAAAATTGTGAGTAACAGAGTGCATCAGAGTTGTGTAACAGTTTCTATGGAAATGAGGATATCTTAATTACACAAGAGAGAAAGCAGATAACACTGGTGATACATGACTGCATACTCCTCACTTCGCTGTTGTACTGGGTCATTCCTTTTCCATACCTAAAAGGCTAAAATTTGGGATTTTAGTCTAACTTTCTCTGCTATACTGGGTTATGGGGTCAGGAGGAGCCTGCAGACCTTTTTCCCCAACTTCTGGCCATCTCCTGACACCACTGTGCCCAACCACAGGACTGACCACTGCTACTTTTCTCTCTTTTGTTGCAGCCTACTTCTTCCTCCAGGTGATCTATGCCAGGAGGTTGTTTGGCGTTTCACCTCCAAAGACCTCAGGCCCACCTGAATTTGAGAGGGTCTTTCGAGCACAGTAAGAACCTCCTTCTACCTGATGTTTGCCAGATCTCATGTGTAATGGCACTGCCTTTCCTCTACTTTGCCATTCCTTTCTCGGGACTGTAACTCAGTAGTTACTCACCTCCCTCAGGGTTAGTTAGTGGGTTGTGTCCTAAACCAACCATTGCTGAGAGAAATCATGTAGAAATCTGCTGTACAGTGAAGGGCTGCTAAAGACAGCTCTTGGTGCCTGAGACTTCGGCTGGTTTTGGCTGAGTGGTGTCCATGGTGTACGAGCAACCCCAACAGCCATGTGCTCTCTCCCACTTCTGCATGAAGCCAAACTGCTCTAGCCTTACCTTCCTGAGGAGCAAAGCCCCTTCCCTGGGGCTTTGGGACATTGATAGAAGGGTCTGGGTTGTGGCACTTGGGAAGGGGGAGTGGGGGTGGTTCACAAAGCCTTTCTGTGCACAGTCTGACCTGGGCATCTTTTGCTTAATTTTTTGTGCCCTGGAGACCCAGTTCCTTCCACTGCCTAATTTCTGGGAATAAAGCTGGGACAGGAACTCAGGGGAAAGATGCAAGCCTGGAGGCTTCTTATGGCAACATCTCTGCTAAAAAACAACAGCCTCCAGCATCTGTAAACTGCTAGGGGAACCAAAAAAGGAGGAGCTTCCTTCTTTCCTTTGTTTATGACCTTCCTCTTTCCTGCCAGGGTGAATTCCTCCGAGTATTTTCCCATTTTCCTGGCACTTCTGTGGCAGGCTGGACTCTTCTTCCATCAAGGTGAGAATATCCCGTTACCTGGTTTGTCACTGGATCTGTTCCCCTAATTGCTGGCTCAGTCCTCAGGTCCTGCTCACCTTCTGAACAATAAATTAAGCAGTAATTCTGTCTCTGAGGGAGGGTAAAGCCAGAGAACACAGAATCTCTATTCATTCGCTTTGGGCTACCTCTGTGGCTTCAAGTGGCTCCAAAAAGCTTTTGGAGCTGGTGACTGCGATCTCTCTTAACCACAGGTCTGGCTGCAGCCTTGGGTCTGCTCTATCTCTACTCCCGCTACTGGTACTTTACGGGATACAGGACATCATCCTCAGAAAGGTAAACACCTCTGTCAGAGCCTGGAGCACCTGGTAACCCCTGGGGAGTTGTATTTGGGAACATAATGTGCTTTGGGGGAGCTCAGGACTCCCGGATGCTTCAGGACTCCTGCATGACTCGGCCTTGTCTCTGATGTGTAATGCGGGCATGGATACAGGGCTGGGGGCAGCTACACATGTATGGGGCAAGGCTGGAGCTGCCCCCAGCCCTTTCGGGGGGTATGTGCTCCCTGGAGGCAGGAGCTGGGCACGGCACCCCACACAGGGGGCAGGGAACAGCCAGGGACTGCCTTTCCACCCCACTTCTGCAGAGAGGAAGGGGCCGTTCCCAGGCAGGATACTCGGTCTCAGCAGGCTGCCTCTCTCCCACCAGGCTCGCCCCGATATATTTTTCCGCTGGAGTTCTCTGGATTCTCGTTGCAGCGTCAGCCCTGGGCATCCTGCATTTCTTGCTCTCTCACTACGTGGGACTGAATGTCCTCCAGCTTCTCACAGCGTGACCCAGTCCTCTGTCCCTCCTCAGTGTCCTCACCTTGGAGTCCTGCTCCGTCCTGCCCTCCGTAACAGACTGGCTGCAACTCACACAGCCCCCAGCAACAAATCCACCCTCACCTGAGCTTTTATCACCTCCCTTCTCACTGCCCAGCACCAGCACGAACTGCTGAGCTCTTCAGGAGGTATTTTTCCCGCATGGCACTTTGTGTGCCAAGTGCTCCGTATCTGGCAGCTCCGTCATGCGAAACCACAACGATCCAAAACACGGAGAGTTGTAGGAAAGCTGGACACGTAAAAGCAAACTCTTCTCACTCTGAGTTTCCCAGTGAGCTGCCCCAGGGAATTGCCATGTGTTCCCTGTTCTCCAGTGGCTCTCCCTTCAGCCAGGGCACCGAACACAGGTTCATGCCAGTTTTCGGAGGCCCACACCTATTAAAGGCATTTATTTGGAATCCAGTGTGGGCTGAGGCATAACAAAAGAGGTGAGGGATAAAAAGAAGCAGCCACCAACATGTTGAGCAAAAGTCTGTTAGTGCCCTCATGCTGCTCATCAGCCATTGCCCATCAGACTGCACAAACTCATCACTGCTGTGTGTCTGATTTCCCACACTGCTCAGCAACAAGGTGCACAATTAAAAAGTCACTGAACTTGCTGTTCTAGGTGGCTCTTCATGAGTCTGCAGCTAGCAGAGAACAGCAACACGAGTGTTTGAATGCAAGGTGGCTGCCTTGGTTTCCTTGGTATGCAGTCCAATGCAGCCTGCAACCCTGTGTGCCATGGGAGGAGAGCTCTGAGGAGGGAGAAGCTGATTTTTGGAGATGCTGAGCTCATGGATTGGGTGCTGAGCTGCTCAGCATGAAGAAGTGTTTTCCGCTGGGTGGTTTGCACGGTGCTCAAGTCCCACCTGCGTCAGGAAGGGCTGGATTTCCACAGGAGTCCACTGTTCACAACACTGATGGGTTTGGCCATTGGTGCATTTGGTGCCCTCCTGTCAGTGACACAGCTCAGGAAACACCAGGAATGCTCCCTGTGTCGTCACAGGGGGAATTCACACCAAGCTCAGAGAGCAAAAATAACTGCATGAGCATGCTGCCAGTCCAAACACACTGTAAAACCTGCTTGTCACCCCTCCCTTCACCAGCAGCAGGCACATCTAAACTGTAAGAACAAAAGGCAGAGCTTTTTGGGGGAAGTGATTAATTCTTCACATTGTTTCCTTTCCTTCCCTGCATTTTAAATTGGCTTACACAGCAAACCCCCCAGCCTATTTTGCGTTTGGGCTCTCCCGCCTTGGAGTCCTGCCGCTGCATTGAGGCTGGCAAACACTGCAGGGGAAGGCTTAAAGCCAGACAAAAATAACTGTAGAACACTTGTCTCTACAAAGTTTTTGGTGCAGCACAGCCCCATCCTCACAGGAACCCCCGGGTGTCACAGTGAGATAAACAATAACTTTTTTCCTGGCATCTTTGGTGACACACTTCCAGAAAGGCTGAGCATAGTTTAACCCTGTCTGTGCCTTAGCAAGGTCTGGGGCTGGCAAGGGAGGGACAAACATACCACCTGCCCCCAGGGAGATTTCACTTAGCCTTTACATTAACAGGTCCCACCGTCTCCTGAAGTTGATTCTCAGTCTTCACCTTTTTACCAGCACAACCAGTCACTTCCCAGAGGGTTAATAGAGAAGGACCAGCCCCAGCTACTGGTGCAGGTCTTGACTCCGTGTCCAAACCCCACTGTCTGAGGTTATTCCAAGTGGGTGCTCAATGGTTCTGCAGACATAACTTCTGTGTTTTATCCTACAATCAATTTTCTAAGCCCGCCATATCAACCTGGAATCACTACCCACCTCAGCCCCACTGTTGTCCACTCTGTGTGTGACAGGGCTGCAGAATGACTCAGAGGAGAGAAATTAATGATTCAGCAGTGAATTGTAGCCAGCTTCTCTCCTTGGATACACAGAAGACCATTAAAAATCCTGGCATGACACAGTCAAGCTCTGGCCTTGGTAGCTGCCATCACTACTTCTGCCACAGAAAACCTGCCAGGCACATCACTGGCCCTTCAAGCCACTGTCAGAGGGGCCATTTCAGGTGCTCTGAGCAGAAAGAAAGCTGCTTCCCTCCACCGGGGCTGCTGTCATTGCTCTGCTGCTTCATCAGTCAAAAAAAAAGGGCTTTGGACTGGTCGATGGTTCAATCATGCAGGCCACAGGTTTGGGATTTACCCAGTTCAAAGTCTGCTGCCCAGCACGCTGTGCTGCTGCTCTGTGGCACCAGTTTGTCCACCTGCATCTGCTGCAGAGGTGCTGAGGAGCCAGTGGGCTGGCAGGGGCTGTGCTGGGGTCCTGCCCCTGCCACCCTGGGCCACCGTGCCACTGGTGTGAAGGCCACCCCATGAGTTCCAGCGTAAGGATGATCCCACGGCCACCCGCACTGCTGCATGGTTCACGTCCAGCGCCAAGGGTGAGGGTCTCCCCGCGATGGGGGCCGGACTCGCACCGCTAGCCCCGCTCCCCCCCGTGTTTGTGTCCCTGCTCCCCCGTGGGGTTTGTGTCCAGCCTGCCACGTGGGATTTGGGTCCCCGCTCCCCCAGGGATTTGTGTCCCCACTCCCCCCTGGGGGTTGTGTTCCCACTCCCCCTGGAATTCGTGTCCCCGCTCCCCCCTGGAATTCGTGTCTCCGCTCCCCCCGGGATTCGTGACCCCACTGCCCCCCGGGATTCGTGTCCAGGCTCTCCCCCCGGAATTTGTGTCCCCTCCCCGGCCCCGCCGCTTCCTCCTGGAGCCGGGAGAGGGCGCTGATGCCCCGCGGCTGCGGGCGGGGGGTCCGGGGGTGCCCGAGGGGTCCGGGGGTCCAAGAGAGCATCGGGGGCTCCGGACCCGCCGCCTGTGCCGGGGCACCCGAGACAGGCCCGGGGCAGCGCTCCCCGGGCAGCCGGCACGGCCGCTGGCACTCAGGCACGACCCGACGGCTTCGAGCGTGATCCGCGCTGGGCCAGGCTCTGGCGTTAAGGTTATTGGATTGGAGGAGTCCTGGAGCCTCGCAGGAATCTCCTGGAGACGCTTACGGCACGCATAAAGAGCCCCTGCCAGCGCCGTGCGGATTCCCGAACTCCTTCCTGCTTCCTCCCCTTACAGCTGCCAGTTCATTGTCAGCAACGGGGAGGAGGAAAAGGTTTGGCGTGAGGTATTTGGAAGCAAATCCACCCTGATAGTGCCACGGGCTCCCAGGAGAAGCAGCCAGGTTTATGGGAGGCCGGCAGAGAGCAAAGGAAACCCGCAGAACCAGCGAGAACTCTTTTTTTGTCACGAGAAGTGCAGAGGCTGAACTTGTAAACAACCCTCCATCCCCGTGGGGCTGCATCCCACGCGAGGGGCGGTGAAGGCACGCAGCATCCCACCCAGGCTCCCGGCAAGGTTCTTGTATCCCGGTGCAGAACTTCGTAGCTTATTATCTTGAAAACTCCAAGGACCCCCGCGTGTACTTTCCTTCCTACCCGTGACGTGATGGCCGGTGCCGGATAAGTGCACAGACAGGTCTGGTGCGGGCAGCAGCGGGTTTACACGTGGCCACCAGCAGCGAGATACTGTGCCCTGGGACTGGGGAAAAAAGCACCCGAGCCCATGGAAGAGCTCTCCAGTCCCTCCGGAGCACGGCTTGGTGGGATGGGTGGAGGACACCCTGGAATTTCCCCGGGAAGCAGCAGTGCTAACTTTCTTAGGGGAGGGGGATGTTTGGGAGGGGAACTCCCGTGGGGCTGGGAATGGAGGGTGCAGCTGGTGGCCCTGGCTTTGCGGCACTGGCATGTCACCCGGGTTTCCATAGCACCAGCATCCATAACACGGGGCCAAGGGGAGGGAGAGAAGTAGGTCAGACAGGGCTAACAATACCCAGACGTGTCTATCTGCGGCTCAGGCTGATCCAGGAAAGGGAGGGAAATGGAGAAGAAAGGCAGAGAGAAAGAAGGGGGGGGGGAAGGAAAATACAAAGTATCCACAGTTTGAGCAATGCATTTCTTTTCCTCGGAAAAACGAGAACCTTTTAAAGCCACCTTTGTGTATCAGCGCTGAGCAACCGAGACTAGCACCCACCTCCTGCCCATCTGACAACAGACTACAAGGGAATTCAAATGCTAATTTGGAGCCAGGCTTCTCAATGGGCCTTTATTTTTGCAGCAGCACCAGGATCAGAGCTCTGGGGAGGCAGCCGGTTGGAACTGTGAGGATGCAGGCTCCAGAGAGGGACTGCAGGATACTTTCCCCTCTCCATTCCTCACCTTCATTTTGTCACCCCTTGTCTTAGTTTTACTTGTTTACATGCAAGTGACTTCAAGGGCAAGGAGAAAGAAAGGCAGGCACAGAGGAGTTGTTCAAGTGAAATTCCCTCGGTAGTGACCCATTTTATGTGCTGAGTCTGCAGAGGCCTTGCCGTCAATGTCACAGCATTTTGGGGGTTGTCTGTTGCAGTTCCGATCTCTGTATCCATCAACGCCACAACCAGGGAGAACATCATGGGCAGTAAGATCCAGAAGCCTGTTGATCTGAGCAAACATACGGACACGCAGGTCTGCTGGGGATGGAATGGACCAAGGTTAGAGGAAGCAGTGCTTTGCTCAGGGGGAACTGGGGGGTGGAAGTGCAAGAGCAACAACCCTCACTGGAAAGACTGAGATGGACTGGGGTGGCTGTGGCTTGAGAGCGCTGTGTTTGCCTCAAACGCTGTCACGGAGCAGCCACAGTGGTGAATGGAGCACAGGGTGTTTCAGACAGGCCAGTGAGAGCAGGCCCCTCAGGCCACCTCGCCTGCAAACAAGATCTCCCTTCGCATTAACCACAGGCCACAGCCCTGTGCAGTAAAAAAACATTCCTGCATTTGATAGCAGGGTAAAACCTAAGCAAAACCAAAGCTATCTGCCACTTTGTATGTTAGCAGGTTGGGAGGAAAATCCACACCTTGAGGATACAATTTGCCTCATCCTCATAATTTTTCTATTTCCCAGCAATTACCACTTGTAGGAGAGCACCAAGAATTCACCTTTCCCCAGGTAAGGGCAGAGCCACAGTATATATAAGGTGAACAGGGCTTAACATGCCCCTTGAGAATGCCCTCCCTCCAAAGGAAAACTCACACTCCTGCTGTGGTAGCTGAGGGAAGAGCATGCCCAGCTCCAGCCCCCACTGATGCTGTGCCAGACTCTGTGTTCAGGGACTAAAGGTAAAAGTCAGGTAGGGAGAGCAAAAGGGTCAGCACTCAGGAGGACTCAGAGCACTTGTGGAGTGAGAGAATAAAAGATCAGTGCCTGAGCATGTGCATCAGCCACGTTGCTTTGACGTTACACTGCTTGACAAGAGAAAGCTGGATGACCCCAAACTAAGGCAACATTGCCTGCAAGGGGTGGAAGTCAGGGATCATCATGCCAGCGAGGATGAAACCAGTGAGCTGCTGTGGTCTGTGCTTCTGAGCCTGCAGTTGGTGAGGGGCTAAAACAGGCTGTTTCATGGATGTGGGTGGCCAAGATAACAAGAGCTCAGGACTGTTATCTGCCCTGATACAGCTCCAGCAGCACACACTCCCAACACCGGACTGAGTCGCCCCACTGTGAAGTATTTACAGCTTTGCAGCCCCTTCTCCTTCTGGAAGGGTGTGAGGAAATGCAGACAAGGCTCGTTGGGAGGGATGGGAATGGCCACTTGCCCACCGCTCTCCTGGCAGCAGACAGACTGAACTGCCAAGGAGCCGTGAATGTTCTGCCTGAGTGAAGAAACCTTTCCCGGGAGCAGCCTGATGAGCTCAGCACGGCGCTGCACGGCCAGATGGCTCCTGGGCCAGAGCTGACTCACGGCCACACAGCTCAGGCAGGCAAAACACCCCGGTACCTGCAGGAGACACCGCAGCACTGCTGCACCCGCGCTCACAGCCAGGCAGCCCATCCAGAGAACCCAAAAGGTGTCCTGCCAGCTGCCGTAATTATAGTGTTGCTGAACCGGAACGATGACGGGCCCAAGTTACACGGACAAGCAGGAAAGCACCAGCCTGGTGAACTTCCAACACAGCCCTGAGGGGATGCGACCACCGAGGGAGCAGAACAGAGGCAACTCTCCCGTTGTCTCAGTGTCAAAGGATGGTGAGCACAAGCTGTGGATATAAAGGGAAGGGTGATGGATTCAAACAATGCAGCAGTGGCCTCACAGAGAACTAGGGACTTGGGTATCCACTTTTCACTAAAGCAGTGTTTATCAGACTCTCCAGCTGTTTTCTAGACTGGCTTGGGTTCTTAGTGAACTACAGACCGGGAAACATGAGCTCCGTCCAGTCTCTGCTGCAGACCACCATTTTCAGAGTACTGAATAAGGGTAAACATAAATAAATAAATAAATAAAGTGAAAAGGAAGAAAGGTGAAGTGTAGCCAAAAATCCACTTCAATTGTCCAAAAGCCATGAACTGGCAGCATTAGTGGGTGATGAACGTGGCCATGTTATCTAATATGGCAGAACACACATCATGCATTTTTAATAGCATTGTTTAGCCTCTATTTGTCACAGCATCACAGCTAGAGTCTGTTTCTAAAGCCATGGGAAATAACAGAAAGGTTATAATTGAATTGTAGGGCTTTTGACTGGAAGTCACACACACAGAAACCCACAAAGCATTGGTATAAGATTTCCACGTATTCCCTATTTTCAGATCTCAAATGACAAGTGAATCAGCTGCAGCAGTATGTACTGAGGGTAAATCAGGTCTGCAGACTGGCTGTAAGATCCCGAATTCTAGGTGCTTATATGCAAACATGAGGCACATGCAACACATGTAGCTGAGACATGAAAAATGAAGTTTATGATGGAGGCAGAACAAATGGATAACATCAGCTGTGGAAGAAAGGGAGGGCACATGCAGTGATGATGGATAAGGGGTTCTGTCGTCTCTTCAGAGCAGGTATTTAAGCTCTGATCACTTCTTTCTAAAATGGCAAATGCTGACTCACGAAGGAAACATTGGTAATTATTTTTGCATTGCAATAATGTCTCCAAAACCTACTCAGAAATGAGCATCTGCTTCGCTCCCAGACACACAGTGTCTCCATATGGTTGGATGCCTATGGAACCCTTCAACCAGAGCTTCAACCAGATTCTCTCTGCTACTTACTCTCCGAGGAAAGAAACATAATCAAAGACAGCCTTGTGCCAAACAGAAAGCAGGTAGAAGGCTTCAAGAGCTTTACTTCGCTACAGCTTAACACTTCACATGCACACTCAGCTTTATGCATCTCTCCGCAGGTTGGACTGGGCCTCCTGTTGTGGGTCACTGTTTCCAGCCCCACCCTCCACGAACCTGGAGGGAATCGGGGACGTTGCACGGGGGCTGTGTGACTACCTGGCACATCATTTCTCCAGCAGTTTCGACTCAGGAGGCCACCTCTTTGGCCATTTTCTCCCAGATGGACTACAACACCCAGCAGGCTGAGCTCGGCTTGGATTACAGCCCTCCCTCCCCAGAGCTTGAATGAGGCAAAATGTATCTTCTGGGAACGCAAGTGGGAAAAGGAGAGCAGCTCCCCTCCCCTGCTGGCTGGATGGCAGGTGAGCCTTTCCCCTTCCCAAGAGCAAAACAGTGAAATTCTGAAGCGGAACAAAGGCCTGTCAGAGAAAAACACGTCCCCAAAGCTGCGGCGTGAGCTGTGACAGACACACTGGAGTTCAACTGGGTCTGCTGGAGAGGAAGGTGAGGGTGTCAGGATGACGCCATAAAACAAAGCACCAGGTAAACATGATGCCCAAGAAGAAATCGTGGAATAAATAAACCTAATAAAATCCTGTATCAATGTTTCCAGCAGGATTTTTATCTCCTGTCTCATTTTCTGCAAGTGCTCACATGCCATGGGACCACCCCTCACTTGCAAAAGCATTTACCAGCCAGGGCCTCTGAGGAAAAGGGCTGCTGCTCTTAGCAGTAACTCCACTTGAATTGTTACTTATTTTCATCTTTCAAACGCTGCATATACATTGGCTAATTATATCTCTTTGATGACTATTTATGTCTTTGCTTGCCTCTGCTGTTCACAGTCACGTTCTTCCCCTGGAAGTGTCTATACCAAACTTCCTGTTGGACGTGTCAAAGGCTGGCTGGGGTTTTGCCTAAGCTTCAAAACACCTACATAGTTGCAAAAAAAGAAAACCCCTCATATGACCTTTCTTCTAACACTGGGAGGATATTCACGCAGCAGAACTCCTTGTCGGTGTGAACGCAGGATGACTTCAATCTCCTAAGAGAAATCTAAAGAGAAAACTTACATCAGAATGCTGCTTGACTACAACAAACGTAAGATCAAGAAAATATTGGGCAAACCAGGCTTTATTTATCACTGAAAATTAGATAGAAAGAAGTCAGCCACTACAGACCTCTTCAAAGCCATTTAGCCATTTGGAATATGATGCATAAACAACAGAAAACCCATTTTCTGTCCTTTTCCAAATGCGCTAATGGGGACTAAAAAGTCCAATCAAAACTAATACAATGACACATAGTAAATGTACCCCAGTGTATGATTATTAACATACATTATAAGAAGCCAAAAAAAAAAAAATAGCGTTTTCTCACTGTTGAGAAGGCTTCAGCAGGGATTAGCAAAGGGATTTGCCTCACACTCACTAACCACTAAACAAAGCTGTGAGCAGACGCCACACCTCCACAGTCCTAAGGTCACCTCTTATCTGCCCAACCGATCCCTTGCAGTTATTTTAACCTGAAGCCGTTCCAGTTCACGATTCCTTGTGGAGGGTTTCGGTCAGGTTGTGAGGGAGCGCACCGAGGGTGCAGAGGCCGTGTGGGCAGTGGCCATTCCCACCCTCTCCACCCGGGGATTCCCAGCGGCCGTTCCAAACCCAGACCCGCCACCCGCAGTCCCTGTGGGGGGCCCGGGGGGGTTCTGTGGTCCCCAGGCCCCGGCCCGGCCCGGCGCGGCCCGCGCAGGCCCCGCGGCGGCGGGAGGCGGGGCCGGCCCAGCTGACACGGGCGGCGGGCGGGGCCGCAGTGCGCGGAGCCGCCGATCGCCGCCGCAGCCCCGCAGCTCGCCGTGAGCGGGGGCGCCCGGGGTTGGGGGGGGGGAGCGGGGCCGAAGCGGGGCCGTGGGGGTGGATCGGCGGGGCGGGCGGTGAAGGAGGGACAAGGCCGCCGCCATGTCTGGGGGAGCGGGACGGGCGGGGGCGGGACTCGAATCTGAGGGCAGACGAGCGATGGGGGGGGGGTTCAGACTCGAACGGGGGCGAGCGGGACTCGAACCCGGGTCCCCCGGGTTGGGGGGGGGATCTCGGGGGCTCGGGGGACCCCCTCGGGGGCCGCGCGCCCCCCGTCCCCCGCTTGGCCCGCCCCCCCCCGCCGGGCGCGCGGGGCCGGACGTGACTGGCCGCGTTCAATTTGTCACACGGCCATTGGCTGGCGGGGGCGGGCGGCGCGTGACGTCAGCGCGCGGCGCGGCGCGGCCGGCGGCCATTTATAGGCGCGGGGCGAGCGCTGCGCACTCGGAGCCGAGCTGAGCGGGCACCGGGAGCGCTTCGCGGCCGCATCGCGCCCCATCCCCGCCGGCAGCGCCCACAAACACCCCGCGCCGCCGCGATCCACCTTCCCCCGGCCGCCACTGAGCTTTCTTTTGTTTCCGTTTGTCGCGCAGCGCCCGAGCGCCCCCCCCCCCTTCCTCCTGTCCCCACCTCCGCCCAGCTTTGTTCTTCTCGCGGCCCCTGCGGGGAAGGCGCGGCCAAGATGGACCCTTGTCACACCGAGGAGACAGAGGGCGAGATCCCCGGCTTGGGTAAGGCCCGGTGGCGGCGGGGCGGTGGGGGATGGCCGGGAGGGAAGGCTTGGGGCGGGAGGGAG
>JAWMRA010000028.1:10986790-11043042 GCA_035584735.1 Pseudotriccus pelzelni | reverse complement strand
CCTCGGTCCGCACCGCCGTCAGCGCCGCCCGCCGCTCCCCGGCCATGGCCGCCCCGCTCAGGCCGCCGCCCGCCGCATGGCCCCGGCCGGCGCGGGACCCCCGAGCCAGCCCCGGGGCCGCTCCCGGGGACACCTGCCTTTAGCTGCCCGCCGCCGCCGCCGGGACCTCCCTCGCCACCTCCCCCGCCGGCCCGGCCCGCCCCGCCGTACCTGGCCCCCGCCCCCGGGGCTCCGCGGGACGGGGCGGGCGCCGAGAGGGGGATGCGGGGATGCGGGAGAGGCGGCGGCACTGCCGGGCGTGAAGGGGATGGGGCGGGGGTGGATGAGCCGCGGGCACCCCCCGGTCCGGTGAGGGGACCCCGCGGGGTCTCTGGGGGCTGGGGGTGTCCTGCTGCGCGCAGGAACGGGGTGCGGAGCGTCCCGGGAGTCAGCAGCGCACACCACACCCCAGCGGCATCCCGAACGGCATCCGAAAGCGAATCGCATCCCAGAACACACCCCAAACCGCATCCCAAACTGCATCCCAAACCAAACTGCATCCCACACCGCTCCCAAACTGAATCCCATCCCACACCACATCCCGAGCAGTGGGGTGTGGAGCATCCCCGAGTGAGAGTGAGCCACCCAACCCACGCGGGTTGGAGCATCTCTGGAGGACATGGAGCACCTCTGCAGGTGATGGAGCATCCCACATCCACACCCACCCATCCTCCACGGACTCAGCCTTGAGCCAGGCTCCGAGTTTCTCCCAGCCAACATCCACAGCCCTTGGCTCTCCCACCTCATTCCCCTCGGCTCCACACAACCTCCCACCAGCAGCAGGGAAACTGAGGCAGGCTGCTGGGAATTCCCTTTCCAAGCAAGCCAGAGGCAAACGCCCCATCCTGGCAGCATCCACACTCTCTCACACCTTTGGAGAACCCCGATGTCTCCTCCGTGCTCCCCTCCACCTCTAATCCCTGCAGACCCACCCAGAACGTGCTCCCCAAGGAGAACAGCCCCCTGAGCATCCCCCCAGCTCGTCTCACTCCCCAGCAGATGCTCCTGACCTTCATCCCGCTGCGTTCCGTTCAGCGTATTCCCCTCAGGAGGAGGTTTAGGTTTCACCTGGGATTGATTAAAGCCTCGGGGCTGTGGAGGGGGCAGGGTTGAGGTGACCTGGAAAGGACTTGGACCAAGGTGGGCACTCGCTTGAGGTGGCCCAGGGCAGGTGGGAGGTGGTTCATTCCCGGGGCTGTGGGGTCCCTGCACGCACTGGGCAGGTCCCATCCACACCTGACCACCTGCCCAAACCCTGAGAACTTCCATCAAGCCTGGAGCTGGCAGGGCTTGGAGTGGAGCCAGGCAGTCTGAATCAACACAGCACCAACCCCAGCCACTGTCAGAACCAGCAGAGGTTTTGGGAAGCCATCCCAGGATTTGCCAGCTTCGCCTCTCACTTGCCCCCAGCTGTGGGGGTCCCACAGAGCCACTGGTGTTCCCCACTCTGGTGAGACTTTCAGGAGGATTCCAGAGGCCAGGGGATGGCGAGGGGGAGGCCTGAGTGCTCGGAGCCTGCTGCCCTCTCGGGATTGCAGCTCAAGTTCCTGGCACGGATTGGAGGCCAGGATTTGCATCTACAGGATTTCCAGTAAGTTTTGCAGGCCTGGAATGCAGCTGCAGGGCTGCGGGGTGGGGAGAGGGGCCGGTGGCACCGGGGCAGTTGGGACCTCTCACGGGGGGCACAGGGATGGGAGCAAAGCCCCGGCTGGCCCCCCCCAGACTGGGGGTGCTGGGGGGTCCTGGGGGTGACATTGCAGAGGGGAGGATGCGAACCCTGCCCCCCGTGTGTGAGGGAGCCTGAGCTGGGTGAGCAGGATGGGCAGAGCTGGGGGCTCCAGGGGTCCCAGGGATGGCACTGTCCGTGGGGTGAGCGCAGGGGACAAAGGGCAGCGGGGATGGTGGTGGGGGACGGGGAAGGGCTGCGGAGCACCTGCTTCTCGGGAGCCTTGGCCTCGTCCCAGGGCAATGAGCTCCTGGCATCGGTGCTCACACACTCTGACAAAGCGGCTGGGACACCCAGGCCTCCCTCCACTCCCTCCTTCCTCCTGCCCACTGTGGGATGGGGGGGACCCTCTGGGCCAGGGGCTGCTCTGCCCCAGAACCAGGGTGAGCCCCCAGTCCAGGTCCTGGCGCTGCTGTGGGGCCGTCACAGAGCTCACTGCCCTGGCCCCGAGCTGGGAGCAGTGCCAGTGTCAGCAGGAGCTGGGGCACATCCCAGAGCGGCCCCATAGGAAGAACAGGGATGATCCCACCCCGCTCTGCTGCAATGTGGGGGGGTGGGTGGGACAGGGCAGGGACCCGGTTCCTCTTCCCACCTCCCAAGGTGAGGGAGGAAGAACGGATGGGGAGCTCCAAGAGAGCTCTGCACCCCTGGGCTCTCCAGTGGCAGCAGGTCCCTGTGAAGATGGATCCGAGTCCCACAGGGGAAAAGAGCCGGAGCTGATCCCCGAGGGAACAGAATTCTCCAGCGCTGGCTGCAGGTGGTGACCCCAGAGCCCGTGACAGGACAGTGCCTTTCCCTGGCTCTCACACCTGGTGGCCCCCTGGGACCCTGGTCCCCAGGGTAGGCAGTGTGACCTTCACCACAGGGAGTTTTCCCCCGGAATGGGGTGTCTGGAGGCGGCAGCCCCGGGGAAGGACAGCTGCCAGCAGCCAACCCTGCAGGACACCGGGCATGGCAGCGCCCAAGCGCCAGCGCTCTCCTCGCAGGGCAGTGCTGAGCTCATCACCCCCAGGAGAAACGGGATCTTGGGAGAGAAGGGCTGCCACGGCTCAGTGGGCCTCTCAGGGAACACGTGTCTCCTTCTGTGTCACCCCACAGCCCCCCCTCCTTGCCGTGGGAGGCACCCACAGCCCTCCCACCTCACCTCCTGTGGGTGAACAGCCAAGGTTCACCCTCCCCAGCCTGTGCTCTGGGTGACCTTTGGGGATGGAGACCTGCAGGAAGGGCTGGGAGGGCCCTGTGGATGGAACGAAACGAAATCACAGGACTGAAACTTCGAAGGCCGGAAAATTAACTTTTGCCTGACGAAGGGTGATCTCAGTAGCAAAACACACCCCCCAATCAGCTTAATGAAGTACCTGCTGCCACATCCATGATTCCACTACTCAGCTCTCCCCCACTGGACTGGGCTGTATGTGAAGGAGGAGGAGCGTTGGGCCATCCTGAATCCATGGGTTTGTTCCTTCAGTAAACCCCGTATTTGTGAATCTGTGATCGAGAAGGTTCTTACTGAACACGACCAGACCTCTTGTGCCTAATTAGATATAACCAGGGATTCAGCCCAGCCACCCCCAGTCCCCCTGATCCCTTGGGACACAACAGGGTTTATTTTCAGCCAAATTTCATTCACTTAATGCAACAGCTGGAAACTCCTTTCAGGAGCAGAGTCTCCCTCCCCATTTTCTGTCCTTTAAGCAATTTATTCCCATTCAAATTTAACCTATTTCAAGCAAACCCAACTGCTCTGGGTAAAGAGCTTTTCTTCAGCAGAGCCTTGCCTGCCACCTCTGCCCGTGGCTGATAAGGCAGTGCCTGTTCCAGCTGTCCTGCTCTTCCCTCCAGGTCTCTGTCCATCCTGACAAGCGGATTCCCGGCTCTGCTCCCCGGTGGAAGCCAAAAGGATGCTCTGCCGGAGATGTTTGGGAGGCGGCGGAGGGGACTCACCTCCTCTGGCTGCGCGGAGGGTGGCGGGGCAGCACCAGCCCCGGCGCCCCTTCCCTCGCGTGGGATCAGCTGTCGGGATCGGGGACGGCGGGCAGTGGAGACGCAGGATGTGGCTGCCGGGAGAAGGGACCCCCGAGCCCCCATCCCAGCTCCCCCGTCCCGCTCCAGCCCTTCCCACGGGAGCCCTCTCGCGGCCGATCCCACGCACGGAGCTTTCCCGCAAGGCCCTTTTTTTCCCCCCCCACCCAAGTTCTGAGGCGGAGTTTTCCTTCCCCAGCAGCAGCTCTTGGCAAGGGGGGGGCACCGGTGCCAGGGTGAGCTTCTCCCCCCCCAGCACTTCTGAGCTTGGCAGCACCGAGGGAGAAGCCCACGGGTGCCAAAAGTGCCTCCACCTGGGCACAGGTGACACCCCACGTGTGACACAACCTCATCCCCTCGCTGCGAAACCACGGCCAAGGGGGTGCTCGTGCCAGTCCCACGGGGTGCTGTCCCACAGCCCTCCCACCTCACCCTCTGAGTTACCTGGGGGGGATGGAGACCTGCAGAGCTGACACCACGAAAGGCCGAGTCGGCCCGAGGAGGGTCCTGCGGATGGAGGATGGTCCTGGTTTGGTGCTGAAGGGCGAAACAAAGGCCGAGAACCCGAACTTTTGAGGGATATCGTGACCCAAAAGTTAATTTCTGCCTGATTAAGGGTGAATTTCTTGCTGGAAAGGGTGGTCAGGCTGCCCAGGGGGGTGGTGGAGGTGTCCAAGGAAGGCCTGGCTGTGGCACTCAGTGCTCTGGGCTGGGAGGGCTTTTCCAGCCTTGATTATTGTGAGGGCAGAAATTCCACCTGGTTGGGAGGAAGACCCAAAAGGACCTCGGACACAGCGGGCAGGTGACTCTCCTGTCTCTCCTCCCCTTGGCAAGGTTTTGAGCCCCCCAAGCCCCCTGATTCCACACACGTGACCCAACCCCTCTCCCACCACCCGAGCCCTCGTCCAACCCCTTGTCCAGAACACCCTTAAACCCTGGGGCTTGTTTCACCACTCCAGGTGAAGTATTTCCAAGGATTCAGGATGCTCCTCGCCGGGCTCTGGATCCCACAGACACCATGCACAGGATCTGACAAAAGCAATTTATTTCCTTTTTCTGAAGCTTATATTACATGCATTGACCGAAGCCAGTACAACAGGTAACAGCAGGGCTGGGGTCTGTCCACATCCCATCAGCTTTTCTGGAACAAAGAGGCCAAATTCAAGAATCTTTTGCCCTTAGAAAATACAATCACAATACAAGGAATGTTTTTTTTTGCCGTTTTCACTTTAATCACTCTCCCCCTACTCCCCTGTATACAGACAATGCTCCAAAAGAGGAGGCGGGAGAGGAAAATCTAACACACACACACACACACACACACTCTCCCCCCAAACACCCCTAAAGCCCACTGAGATGGGAGGACCAAATCTAGCTCTATCCAGAGGGAACAAAAATAAAAATACAAACAGAACAGCAGGAATAGAGCTGTGACATAAACCAGGAGCAGTACCCTCAAACGTGACTGGAAATAAAAACATTTCACGTGTTGTTCGGCGAGATGCTACAAATTCCTTTTTGATCAGTTCTGTTTCAGTTCTCTGGGTTTGAACAAGCAGCTGGGTACACTGAAATATTGGTTTAAAAATAAAAATATTGCATTCTTGTCAGAGTCCGTTGGATATTCTCATACCCACCAGAGGAAGGTGTAGAGTACACTGGAGATCGCAGCCTACTATAGGCTTACTACCAGGTGCAGGGACACAGAGCAGGTGTGTTCACCAGACCAGGCTGGTTTGGCAGGTGTGAAGGTGGTTTGTGCTGGTTTGCACACAGAGAGGACTCGCTCCCAGGTCCCTGCTCAGTCCCCCGTCACCTGCGTGGCCTGGGCGTCCGAGGTCTGGTTGGTGGACTGGATGAACATGGGCTGGGTGATGTCCTGGCCTGCTGGCATTGTCACCTGCTGGATCTGGTACAGCTGCTGCAGAGACAGCAGTTGGGAAAGGAACGCCTGTCAGTGCTCATCACACCCTTGGAGGGCTCTTAAGGCACCTCTCAGATGGCCCTAAAAAACCATGAGTTGCCACCAGACATTTGCTGCTCAGTCATTGCACAGTAATTCTGTGGATTCTGATGCCAGGTTGAGATCAGGCCAATCCTCCCCTGGGAGGGTGGGCAGGCCCTGGCACAGGGTGCCCAGAGAAGCTGTGGCTGCCCCATGCCTGGGAGTGTCCAAGGCCAGGTTGGAGCCACCTGGGCTGGTGGAAGGTGTCCCTGCCCAGGGCAGGGGTGGCACTGGATGGGCTTCAAGGTCCCTCCCAACCCAACCCTTCCATGATTCTTATGCAACAGGCAAGAACTGGATGTCAGACATCCTAAACTGGTTAAGACTAAGATGGGTCCCACACAGAGTGTGAAGGACTGGATTCATTAACTGGAAGCAAAGGCAGCAGAACACAGAGAATCCACATGAATTATGACTGGCACAACATTCCCTTATCCTGTTCCAGCTCAGGGTTTGGGAGCAGCAGCAGCAGCGCTTTACGGGGTGGAGCTGATTTGCTGGGACATGCAGGTTTAGGACAATGTTCCTGCTCCTTGACCCTCGGGATGCAGCCCCAAGGAATACCGAACTCTTACCTGTCCATCTGTGAACTGGCTGAACTGCTGCTGCCCCTGCTGGACTTCTGTCTGCGTTATCTACGGGGACAAGAGCAGTTTGATCACTGACAGCCCCTCCCAGAGGGTCACAACCCCACTAACAACATTCTGCTGCTGCCTTTCGAGAGCTTTTCAGGCTCTTCCTGACTCCATCACCCCACCACCGGCACGGCCCGGCTCGCGCCGCCCACCACGGCCAGGCTGGTGCTCAAGAACCGAGGACGCCGGGCTCGGTCCTTCCAAACCAAAACGCAACCACGTCCTCTCTGACTTTCCCGGGGGGAGAACGCGGCTTCCAGGATCCCGAAAAGCAGCAGGGAGGCAGAGAAGAAACCCCTCGGCCTCAAGGAGAACAGGAGACAACCCGCTGGCAGCACGGCCGGTCCTCGTGTTCCACCTCTCCTGAGAGGCCGCGCAGCTCCTCCCTCACCCAGGCAGAAGGAGCAGAAGTGAAGAGAAGGTCGATGAACCCAAAGTGTTACCTGCCATCAGCTCAGAAGCAGCGCGAGCTTCGTCCTGAGACACACACACACACATTTTGCATGCACCTTGCACGGGCGGCTGCCTCGCTCTTTCTTTTTTTTTTTTTTGTTACGCTGACAGAAGGAAGAGGAAGGAAAGAAAGGCAGGAATCCTAGCCCAAGAGCTCCAGGAGCTAGGGAACAACACTTTAGCAGTTAGGTGAGCCCTGCTGTGGAGTGCGTACCTGCTGTGCATTGGTTGCAAGCGTCTGGATCTGCCCCTGGACTACCTGGGTGCCTGACACGGGTTGGGCTAAGCGGATATACTGCAGCTGGCCCGCATTCAACTGAACCTGGAGACAAGTGGAGGGGGCAGGGAAAGAAAATTAAACAGATAACTGCGTAACCTCAACACACACAAACTTGCCTTGCTCGTTTCCACAACAGAAGCTGGAGTAATGGATGACCCCCGGGGGAGCCTCGGGTGATTTACAGCTCCTTGGGAGGAACCACCACAGAGCCTGCCAAGGCAAGAACCTGGGAGGGCACAGAGCTCCTGCACGTCCCTGAAGCCCCACACTCCTCCTTTCAGCAGGATGGGAGTGGTCAGTCAGGAGCTAAAACGTGCTAATGGCTCGGTTCCTCAGAGCTTTGAGGACGCTTGTTTTTGGTTTTGGTTAGGAGAATCGAGTCACTCCTTCGATGTATCATTTCACACAAAGAAAGCTGTTAACGAGCTGGCTGCACATGACACTCCTGTCACACCCTGACAAAAATATTAAAGAATATATGGGATTTTTTTTTCACATAAATAAAGCAAGCAGAGATGACAAAACCCTTTCGGAAGCTTTCAGTGCAACTCTCTGCCAACGTGTGTCAACCCCCACCTGGCAAAGGCTGAGCCTTTCTGGGTCAATACTCCATGTGTAAGATCCAACCCCAAATTTATTCCCTACAACGCTGATCTCGCAAGGCTGGCTGTTCGGGGGTGAGGGATATGAAGACAATATTACCACAAGTGGGGATACAAACAGGTTCATTCACACCCGAGAGCAATAAAAAGGTCCCAGTGTGACTGGTACTACCGCTGGGTTTTCCATTCCGCGTTATTTACCCTCTACATTTATATTCACAATCTTGAGGTTAATTATATGCAAAGAATGTTTGGAGTTTCCTTCTTTTTAAGAAAGGGAAAGAAGAGCACAGAGAACACTTTAAAAACTGCTGACTGATAAAGGCTCAAGTGCCTGGAACGTGGTTCTTGGCATTTCCACAAATGCCACCGACTCCACCAGCTGTGTCCGAAAGCTCCAACATAATTTCCAGAGCAAATAAACTCCCCATGAGCAACATTTCAATAAAGAACTTGTTTCTGCACTGAGGTCTCCTGGGAGATCGTGTTTTCCATGCTGCGGGCTGAGATTTTAACCCCACAACTGGATGGGAGAAAGAGATTTGGAAAGAGTTCTTCCAGAAATGAGAGGAAGCTCCAAGGAACCCGCCCAAAGAGGTCTGGCCAAGACACAGATTAAACACAAAATTAACGTGGGCAAACAAGTGATTATCATTTAACTGATGGATAAACAGAAAAACTGGAAAGAAGTGTATGGAAGAAGTCGCCTTTCCACAGACGAGCTGTGATCCTGGAGCAAATGGCACCAGGAGCGTTTGGAAAACCAGCAGAGTACACGAGGAAGATTCTTCCCAATACTCCAGAGGCACTTCCAGTTTTATGAGTTTCAAATCGTCCTATTTGGGTGATGAAAGACTCTTTGCTGAACCCTCACAGACACCAGAGTGAAGAGGAACTATCAGAAGATGGCACTGACTATGCCAAGACAGAAAGGAAATAAGGGGAAAATAAGAAAAGCACAGCAGGAAGAGCAGAACAGACCAGAGAGCAAGGACTGGAACTGTGTGAAACCAAAGTGGTTTCCAGGCTGGGGAAAAAAAGCTCTCACATGTGGCTCCATGTTCGATTTTATTTCACTTGCTGGAAGCCCTTTCAGCACCAACTGCGGTTCTTCAAGTGGTCATGGTTAAGAAGAATCCTCTTAATGACGGTTAAAACAGGATCTCTTGCTGGACAGAGAACTGTGAGTCGTGACTGTTTCATCCAACGCTGCTCCAGTGTTGCTGTTCTGCAGCCTCAGAGCTGTCAGAGCTCCAAGTGTTCCCAAAGATGCCACACTCTGACCTTTGGCACCTCCTGTCCCTCCTCTGCGGCACAAGAAGCTTCTGAGAACCATTCAGAGCTCCTTGTTCTTTAGGGCTTCCAGGAAAGAGGGGGGTAGAGGCACGTTCCTGCTTAAAATCAGACCCTAACTGCTGAACCTCCAGCCACAGTCTGAAAACACGGGAGCACTTCCCACAGGATCCACGGGCAGAAGGTTTTGGCTATTTCATAAAGAATTCAAGAATTCCTTCTCCAAACAGAGGTCCAAGCCCCTTCTTGTAGTTGCAGCATCCACTGGAGACAACTGGGAACAAGTTCTGAACTGCTCTCCTGCTGCTGATCCACCAGTCAGGGCTGGTGGAATGGTTTCACTCCAGCTGGAGATCTCCTTCCACAATGCTTTGAGCAACGAGTCTCTTGGAGAGACTTTCAAAGAGAAAAGAAGAAAAGAATGTCAAAGAGAGCAGCGGAGAATGCAGAGGAGAAAAAAGGCTGCTTGTAGTAAAACAGCCTGTTTGGCAACTCCTTTCTGACCAACACCAACAGGTACCAGCTGAAGACTTAAGAGATGAAAAGAACTGGTAAATTGGAAGAAATCTGGCAACTCCCCCAGCGCAACCCCTTTTCAAGATGCTCTGGCACAGCCCCAGCCTTTGCCAGAGGTGCAGAGGGAAGTGCAGCCAACCTTGCAAGGCCCAACCTGTGTGAAAGCTCAGCTTTGCCACAGCTGTGGGGACACCCAGTAACAGAAATCCCAGTGAAATGGTTGTCTCTCTTGTCACTGGGGTGACCTTCGGCTTCTGTAAACACTGAACGGGGCTGGTTGGTTTTTTTTTTTCCCTGTAAGAGGTGTGAAATCTTCCAGATGGGAAGCAAAAGACCCAGCTTTTGTGATTCTAAGTTACAGAGAAGGTGGGAAAAGGACTTTTTTTTTGATCCATGGACAGGTCAGGATGTTACTGCTGATGCTGGGTACCCAAAACCCCATTTTTAAGCCACAGCAGGCCTATGTTGACATGAAGGCCAGAAGATTTCTTCTGGTTCTGCAAAGCCACCCCTCCAAGCAGCTCTAAGCACTTGTAGAAACATTTCTTAGAACACCAAAGTTTATTAATAACTCCCAGATGGCACCTTTCCCACTGAGCCTGCCAGGTCATGACTTCAGATTGCAGAGGCAGAACCAAGTAAAGGCAAAAGAAGCGAATTCTGGTTTATTGAAACCAGGCTGTAGTCAAGAACTAAGGTTTGGCCAGGAAATATTGTATTTATTGCTTCCTAACCATAACTATTTCCCTAAGGGGAAGGTGTTTGGGGTGGGCAACGAGGCTACACTGGATGGGTTGGATTTATATCCCCCTTCATGTCACACCTGGTTAGTTTTCCTCTCCTAAGTGCAGGAAACACACCACTCAATCCAAACTTCCTCTCCCAGTTAAAAAAGCAAACATATCCAGCCTCATGCCAGAACACCAGCTCACAGTTTGCTCACAGGGCCTCTTCCAACATCCCCGCTGGCAAAATCTTACCGGGATTTGCTGGATTTCCCCCGTGTTGGTGATGATCTGCTGCATGACTTGCATGGTCTGCCCAGTCCCGCTCTGAGCCTGCTGGGTCTGGCCCTGGGGCTGGGCCTGCACTATCTGCACCTGCTGCCCCTCTCCCACCTGCATCGTCACCGGCGTGCTCTGCAAAGAAACAGGCCTGAGGAGCCGGCCAGGGACACACAGCCCGGCCCCGGTGCCCACGGCTGCCTGGGGAGGCTGAAAACACCCAGGGGAGCTCAGAACGTGAGGATCTGAACTCCTGGGCACGACCAGAAAACCACCTTGGGCCCAGAGGAGCTGTGGCTGCCCCATCGCTGGAAGTGCCCAAGGCCAGGCTGGAGCAACCTGGGCCGGTGAAAGGTGTCCCTGCCCGTGGAACAAGATGAGCTTTAAGGTGCCTCCCAGGCCAACCCACTCCTTGATTTCCATGCCGTTACTGACTGTCCTGAGAGCTCCACCACCCAGGGTTTCCCAGAGCTCCTGGCTCACCTGGCCTTGCTGAGGCTGGGCGATGATGATCTGTCCTGGCTGGATGGTGGTGGTGGCCGTGGTGGTCTGCTGGCCCTGCTGCTGCCCCTGCACCTGCACTGCAGCGGGCTGCTGAGCCAGGGTGAAGTAATACTGCACGGGCTCAGCCGGGGTCACTGCCTGGCGCACCTCCTCCTGCAGCACGGGGAGAGCACCGGGGTGGGAACACGGCACCATCCGACCCCTCCCACCCCACATACACGGATATAACCCCCCTGAACAAAGGACATTTGAACACCTCGCTTGGGACAGTTTAACTGAGCAAATCTGAAATGATAAAGCCCAACGGGACCCTCGTTTATTCAGCTGCATGGAAATCAAAGCCATTCCCAGTGAACTGCGGCTAATAATGGAGTCACCAGTGAGATGCTGTCGTCATTGTGAGAAGGAAATGAAGAAAATTACCACAGCTGAAATCAGGAAATTCCATCATCACCTGTTACCTCAGTACAGGAAGACTTGCAAGTGCACCAGGAGGATTTACGGAGCCTCCTGTGCCACCAAACCCCCTCCTTAGCTCCGTGCCCCACCACACACCTCAGTCCAGCTCTGCTGTTAAACCCCCGGGAACAAAAGCCACGGACTTGATGTCAACTGTCATGCCTTTACTTATTGATTTAAATCCAGCTTTTCCAGTTTCCTGCTGTGGGTTTCCAGCTGCTTCTGCTGGTGTGAAGAACCAAAGGCTCCGCTCTAACTCACTGTCTAGCACAGGCTGCGACGCCGCTGCTTTGTTTTATCTCAGGAGACAAAAATCGCTGGTCACGGAAGAGCTTTCAGGCAAAGGAGTGGATTTTCAGAGGTTACGGTAAGTGGCCAGTTGTTAACCCTCAGGAATCGGAATTCCTAAGCTCCCCAGAGCAGCTGGATGTGGCCCCCTGAGGGAAGATGCAGCTCCCGGACGTTCACTCCATGGCAGAAGGCGTAAACAATCCTCTCCCAGCCACCTCGAGTTCACAGCTGAGAGTGTAGGATGTTTACACGTGCTACAACATGGCACAGTCCCACTTCCACCAGCCTGCTGGACCCCCCTGCTTTCACCGAGCCTCGCTCTTGGATTCCCTTCTGCAGATCCAGCTGGGCAGGAAAAGGAAAATTCACATCAAACGGGAGCAGGGGGTGATGTCTGGATGGACCTCGGGCTTCAGGGAAGAGCCTGTTCACTTGGCTGCTGGTTTTTCAGAGGGAGAGCAACTCAAGGTTTATTACTGGGAGGTTTCTCACCAGAAAAATCGCCCGCCAAAGATCAAACTGACCACAGGAACAACCTGTCAGCCTGTGCTGCAAACCACCACAACCAAGCACACCACTTCCTCCTCCTGCAGTTCACCCCTCCTCACTTCATTAATTCCTCTGAGGGAGGGATTAATACCAAATTCAAATAAATTTTCACCCGGGGCACGTCTCCAGTGAACCACAAAACCACATGCACTCAGGAGAGCTGGGGCTGTTCTCAAGCCCAGTCCTCAGGCAGGTTATTTCTGGAGTGCTCCAATCCTCAATTCCTGGCTGAATCCCGAAATAATTATGGCAACTGAATGCTTGTCTAACTATCTCTCCCAGGTTCAGCTGCATTTGCCACAAGCAGGAATGGTTTTAAATCCAAATCTGCTCAAAGCACGCTCCATCCCATCGTTTTCCATCATTTTCCAGCCCCAGCTGGAGTTCCCAGACCAACACAAGGCCAGGGCTGCCCTCCCAGCTCATCCCCAGAACCAACAGCGACTTGTCCAACAGCCTTTTCTGTGGCACAGATAAAACACAGGTTGTGCCCCCGGCCCAAAAAAAAAAAAGCACAGGGAGATTCTCCCCTGCAGAGCCCAGACCTACATTCCATGGGGTGGCTCCTTCTCCCTTAAACTTCTCCTGCTGGAAGAAGCATCCCTGGTGATTCCCTCCCTTCCCACCACGAGCACTTCGAGAGCAGCCTCCAAAATCCAGGTGCACAGTGGAAGTGCTGGTCTCTACACTCAGAGCAGGTACAATTCTGCACATGGTCCAGGATTTATATGGGAATACAAAAAAAACCCCACCCATGCCAAAGACAAACTTCCAAGTCAAACACTTGCCGGAAGGTCTTTCTCATCATGCCAAACTCCCCAGCGAGGCTGTTTTAAGGATCAACTTGGATTTTTTTTTTCAAAGGACGACCCCCTGCAGACCTTCAGAAGCATCAGAAAAGCAGCTGAAAGGAGCTGTTACGACGTTTTTTTACATTTTTTTAATTGCTGGACGATTCCAGGAGCTGCTGAACAAGGAGCAGCGCCACCCAAGCCAGAGCTGCTCCCTGCAAGAGGTGCCCTGATGGTATCCCAGACTTTTTAATCGACCAACTTGTCAGGAAAAGAGATGGCCCATCACTGAAGTGGCCCCCCCAGCCCTCGTGCTGAGCTGAGAGCAGCAGCCTGCTGCTGTAAACATCCGACTGAAAGCTCCTTCCAGCACCTTCCAGCTTCCAGTCAAGGATGTTTACAGGAGCACTGGCTGCCCCAAAGGACGCAGGAGGGGGATTTCCAAGCCAGCAAACCTGGTTCTCCCTTTACAAGCCGAAGGATGCAACTCAAAACACGCTTTTTGAAGTTAAATTTTTTTCAGGTTTGGGGTCGGAACTATTTGGTGGTTTGGTTGGTTTGTTGGTTTTAAGTCACCCCCCCCCCCTCAAGTCAGGCTTCTGTAAA
This sequence comes from Pseudotriccus pelzelni, assembly GCA_035584735.1. Lineage (NCBI taxonomy): Eukaryota > Metazoa > Chordata > Aves > Passeriformes > Tyrannidae > Pseudotriccus > Pseudotriccus pelzelni. Next base: position 11,029,267 of record JAWMRA010000028.1, on the reverse strand, counting down.
TCTCCACTCAAGCTCTATTTCCATAAGAAACCAATTTAAGGACCTGAAAACTACAGTAAATAACCATTCTGACTCTGTATTGCCCTGTTTTAACCCAAGACTGAAAGTCCAGCAGGGAAAGGACAAGACCTGACTCATTTTTAAGCCTCACCTGTCGCTTCGGAGGCTTCAGTTCATCCCTGGGAACGATGTCGATCAGGAAATCGAACTGGTCAAACTTTGTGATTGCCATGGCAATGTCATTCCTCTGCAACAACAAGGAAACACTCCTCAGCTTCAGGAGCCTGTTTTGCCACCGGATAAATGAAGTTGGAGCGGGAATGTCTTCTGCAGGTGGCAGGTTTGGGAACCAACACCACTTTCTGGTGCTGAGCAAAGCCTCCAAAACGTGAAACGAGGGGCTCTTGCAGGCATTTATTCACCCACCAGATCAGGCTTCCCACCACAGAGGGCTCACGGCAACCACCACGAACCTTTCAGCACGTTAAAAAAAAAAAGGGGGAATTCTTCTCAAAATGATTTCAAGATCCCAAATGCACCTGAAAAAACAGCTTTGCAGAAAGATGATTATCCCAACCAATACAGGCACAATCTGACAGCTCTACATTAGTGTTTTGGTGGGTTTTTTTTTTTTTGAAATTAAGCGAAGCAAAAAGCCTTTCAGCTGCCCAGTCACGCTGCACACCGTGCTCTGCGCGCAGGTTTGCAGTGGCAAACACAGGTAACTCGAGCTGCTGTGCCCAAAACACGCCTGCTGTTGTGGAAACAGAAGGTTTTGGGGGAGCAGATTGTGGGAGCAGCTGGAGCAGCTCCTGTACCTGCAGAGTCCTGCGCTTGTTGTCCTCGGTGTGGATCCAGGCTCGCAGGGTGAGCTCTGTTATGAAGATCTGAGCAGCCTTGGCAAACAGCACGGGGGCCTCGGCACTGATCATCTGCAATTAAAACACAGCTTCATTTGGGGTGTTCCAACACACCGAGGAGCTTCAGCGGGCTGCTAAAAACCCCCGAGGGTCACACGTGGATTTGGGGGGAGTTTTCTCGTCAGGGCATCCGTGGGTCTGACACAGCAGAGCTCCCAGCCTGGCAGAGGATTTGGCATCTCAACCTGAGCTTGAAGAGCTGCCTCCTCTGGGCAGCTCCAAGTTTAAAACCTGGCCCTTGTTTTACGCTTGTAACAGTGAAATCACTTGAAATAAGTGGTGAGGTGGCCAAGGGGGTTTGGGGGCCCTGAGTAAAAGGCTCGGCCTTGCCGAATTCCTTCTCCCCAAAGAGCATTTGGTTCGAGTTTTACTCCAATTAAGCAGTTTCATTATTAGGCTGCAGCCTTTTAATGTTAGTAAATAACATTCCAGGCAGGCCAGAGACTTTCCCTGCCCTCCCACCCTGCCCTAAAAATCTCACCTTCCCCTTTATCATCAAAAATTTGGCACTTGTTGAGCTGAGACACCAAGCTGGGCCCTCAGAAGCCTGAGATCAGCCTTTTCCAGGGATTATGAAAAGCTCCCTAGCACTAAAACTATTGCTAATTTTTCCCTAAAAACTAACACAGGAATATATTAAACACCCTAAAGCTTTGTGGTATTTACCCCAGGAAAACAAAGCTGCCAAAGCCTTCATCAAAATCCCAGATGTTTTTTTTGCTTTTCCAGCTTTAATTATACAAGGCCAGGTTAACTTTGCATTCAGCTGCTAAAAAATGCTTTAAAAATCGTAATAATGCTGATGGGAATAAAGAATTTCAAGGAATTACAGACCCAATATCCATCAAAAGGGTCAGAAATACTTTAAGAAAGAAACCCTGAGTGTACCTTGACATCTTCATCCAGTTTCATGATCTTCTTAATGCGAGCCAAGGGCAGCTCCTGAACCCTGAAGTCTTTCTGCAGAGAGATTCACATTTGAGAGACTCTTAACTGACATTTAACCGAAAATAAAGGGGAAAAAAAAAAAAGAAAGGTAAACCAAGTCTGCATTGCCTGGAATTACACTGGATAAAATCAATTTGTTTCCTTTCAGGCGTGGCAGCTTCTCCTCAGGGCTGAGAACTCTCCTGTCCGTGTTTTACACTGATTTAATTCCACTCAAACCTTGTCAGACACTTGGATTTCCTGTTTCACCCCCAAGCTGAAGTGGTGCTGCAGAACAGACTCTTTCTAATACAATATTACCCATTTGTCCACCCCTTTGTATTTGAAGCCACGAATTCAACAAAGTTTCCCGAGCCTCACAAAACTCTGGGATTTCCAAAAAGTCACGAGAGAAAATGAAACCAAACAAGAGCTGGATGAAAACTTGGCTTTGCTTGCGCTTCCCCGTCGCCCAATCCTAATTTTGGGCTTAAAAACCTTGCAAGAGCCTTGTTCCAGAAGATGTCTTTAGGTGGATTTCTCCCTGTTTTCCAGGAAATAATGGTGGTTTAGGAGGCAAACTTTGCATGAGATGCGTGTTCCTTGGGTCAGGCAAACCACCCAAGCTTCCCTGAAGCTTCTCCCATTCCTGAGGATAAAAAGGGGAATTAAAATCAATCAATCAATCCCACGTGTCGCTGCCAGGAACCCTCTTAAAAAGGGAGAAGGGCTGAGGTTACATCCCACTGCATCAGGAATGCAGAATTCCTGCTCACAAAGGGCTTCTTGAAAAAAAAAACCACAATAAAAAAATCATCTTCCCTTTTTCTTAACAAAAATGTCACAGAAAAATAATAGGAAAGTCGTTTCTCCGAGGAGAAAGCACTGCAGGATGTGCTGGGGAAACAAAAGGGGAGGGGGGGGAAATGCTGAAAATGCTGTTTTCTGTTCTAAATTCCTCTTCTAAATTTCTTCCCAGTGAAGAAGAATCTGGATGTTGTGCCTGGCCCAGGCAGGACTCCAGCAGGGTGCATTTTATTTAATTCATCTATAACATTTGTATTTTCTATGTGTGTATATATATATATTAAAAAAGCTTTCCGTGCCTCATTCTGCAGGGAAAGCTGAGTGTGGTGCTCCTGTGAGACACCAAAAATCAGAATTAATTTGGGGTGGGGGTGTCCTTGCAAGGAGTGCTCAGGGCTGGGCCGTCTTGACAGAGGAAAGTGGGAAAATTTGGGAAGGATTTGGGGCAATGAGAGGGTTGGGACCCGCTCTTGGAACACACCACACACTCAGGGTGGCCTTTGCAACCAGCACACAAACAAGTTAAGGGGTTGCTAAGACATGGAAAAACATCTCACAGGGTTTGCTGAGTGGGGTTTTTATTGTTGTTTTGGGTTATTTTTCTGTTTGTGTTTTTTTTTTTTTTTTTTCCCTTAAGCTCCTTCCTTTTTAAAGGGCCTGACTGGGACTCACAGGAAGACGAGGAGGAAACTTCTGATTTGTGACATTTGTAACGGTTTTAACATCAACTCCTGTGAACGGGCAAAGCCTTGAATTTTTCCTTCACTAGAAAGAAACTCAGAACAGAAATTTGGAGCAGAAAACACCATTTTTGGCATTTCCCCCCCCCCTTTTGTTTCCCTGCTGGGGTTTTTCCCCGGAGAGATGACTGTGCCCAGGTACGAGACTCCTAAAATCTGTAGATTTTGAGAGAGAGAATGGGAGAAATTGTGCAAATTAAAGCCCCTTTATTCCTTTAAGGCCACGACACACAAATCAAACCGAACAGGTCGGTGGAGGGGAAGGGAAGCCCGAGCAGGACTGGCCCCCACCCAGCAGGACGAGCCTCAGACACCGATTCCTCATCTTTTCTTTTCTCCAAATTAGGGCTGGATGTCTCCACAGGCCTCTTGTAGCTCACAGTGCAGCTGAAACGCTAAACCCAGCCTAGGCCTGGTTCTTCTTTCCCCAAGGCTGGGCTGCCCCTCCTTCCCATCCCCTCCAAACTCCGGCTCCTTCCCCAGCAGCTCCCCTCGGGATTTCCCCGGAATTTCAGCTTAAAAGCACAAAACCAGACAGAAACAGCCCCCAAAAACCAGGTGACCATCAGCTGTCACCCACTGACAGCTTGCTGACATCCACATCCACTCAGCAGCACCCACAATAAATCCCAGGATTTGAGCAGGGAGCACAGCACTGGAATGTTTTCCCACGAAATCCCTTCTTTCCCCCCCAGCTCCACTGCCCTCAGTTAAGGTTTCCAGCGAATCCCTAACTTGCCAAGCAATAAACAGATCCTAGGACAGTTAAAAATTAAGCTGCCCATACTTGATAAGCTGCATAATAAACCCCTTTCATGTGGAGATGAAGCCAAACTGCAGCTCCCGAACACCAGAATTCACTGTGCTGAAAGAGGAAAGTCATTAATTCTGCTTATGCAGACAAATTTCTACATCTGTTTCTTTAATCAACTATCTGCACACTGGCTGAAAAAAAGCAGCTTATCTTCAGACTAGTGGATTGGGGGGGGTGGGTTTTACTTTGAAGAGCCTGTCTTGGACTGGGGTTCTTTTGTTTTCAGGCACAGGAGAGTGATTTCAGGCCCACTGGATCACAGGAATGTCTCAATCTCCCTTGAAAAGTCATTTTTATTGTATGCCCTTGTTCCCATATCTCTTCTGGGGATGGAAGAAAATAGAACCTACTTAGTCCAGTTCTTATTCTCAGCCTATACGGGATTTTTTTTTTTCCTTAATCAAGCATCTTTAAATTAATAAAGCACCTGATAACGACACATTTGGCATTCAGGATTTTCAGCATTTCCAGCTTGTCAAAGGAGATGGTTCTGGAATAGGGCATAGATGTCTAAACCCAAAAATTCATTCACAAAATTGGAATACAAAGGTGATTTACGGAGGGGGGAAGTTGGATTTGGAAGAGCAACTCCCCAGGGCCTTGTCCTTTGGTGTGGCCAAGGGATGCCTGACATGCCGGTCACACATTTACAGTTCAGAAAGTGAACAGGAACATAATGGGAGGTGAATCCTTAAATCCTTCAACCTCCTGTCAGCTAAAACAGCCTCTGGCAGCTCCACTTCCACCTGTGGCTATTTTAGAATCCCTTCTCTTTTCCCTCACAAGCAGAACTCCCCTGGAATTCTCCAGGGCACAGCCACTGAGCCTGTTCAAACAACCCTTAAATCGCTTTTGTGTTCTCGCTGAGCCCAGAAGGAGCTGAAGGTCTGAGTGTTCCACCCGCTCTGCTGCCCAGCCAGGTTGTGACTCCCCATCCCTGGGAGTGTCCGAGGCCAGGCTGGACTTGGTTTGGAGCAGCCTGGGCTAGTGGAAGGTGTCCCTGCCTGTGGCAGGAGGTGGAACAAGATGAGCTTTGAAGTCCCTTTCAACCCAAACCACGCCACGACTCTGTTGGTATCTCCAGTTTTTGAGGGGATTTGGAGCCCACAGCCCCTTCTGGGTGATGATTTATCAGCTCCTAAGGCCTCCTTGTCCAGCGTAAACACTTCTCCTGGATCCCAGAGCAGCAGGAATTGTGTTCAAGCTGAGGTTTATTTTGCTACCAGACCCTTTTCCCTGTCAGCTGTCCAGGAACAGCCATCCCTGGGGCCACTCACCACGGTGAGGTTGCGGATCTCCTCCATCACCCGAGGCCAGAAGGACTGGAGGCTCTGCTGGGCATCGCTGTTCCCGGCCGTGCCAAACCCGCCATCCGTGGACATCCTGGGAGCTGGCAGAGACAAAACCACGAGTGAGCAACCAGGGAGGGCAGGAGGCAAAGGATCCCACCCACGGGACAAGGGGGAATGCCTTCCCACTGCCATTTTTCCAAAGACTGAGAAAGAACATTTAAAACAAGTGTCACTTTTTGTGGCTTTTTTTTAAAAATCCCTCTTTCCCTCAGGTATAACCAACAGGAGAAATCAACACTCTGTACGATGCAGGATTATCAAAGGCACAGAGGTTTTAACATTCAAATCTTTTAACTGGAGCCACTTTACAAAGCCAAGGCACGGGCCTTTCTGCAAGTGCAGGGTGTTCCCAGTGTGCTTATTATTCCATTTGGACCCGAGGATGTCCGTACACTCATCGGGATTTGCATCTCTGCAAACAGCTTTATTTCCAGTGTGCACCACGAGTGACCAAGGAGGAAACACAGGGATAATAACTGGGATCAGAGTCTCCCTGTATCCAGGCTTGGGATGGTGGGTTGATCCACCTCACCCTCAGGTGACCCAGTGACACTCCAGGTGTGGGTCAAGCTCCAGCTGACACAATTCCTCCCTCCCCACAAACTCCTAGATCAAGCTGTGCCTTTCTGACGAGGAACTCTCAAACCAGCTCCAGTTAATATTAACATCAAGTCAGACACACAAGCCGGGAATCCCTCGGAACACCAGGACCAGCTCTGTTGGCTGTGTCTGCGTGGCAGGAGCACGTGGCTCCGGCAGGATTCCCAATGGGATGGCAGCCTGGAAGGATGGGGGACAGGTGCCAAAAGCACAGGGCCTGCTGAGACACATTCCCAGAGGATGGGACTCAGTGATTCCCAGGCACTGAGAGCAGCTTGGGAACGTCGGGAGAGCCACCAGGATCACCCAGAGCCACTCTGAGTGCCCAGGAATGACACACAATAAATCCCTGGACACACAATAAATCCCTGTGTGTCCCACAGCAGAGGAAGGCGCCACATTTCCCACAGGGAAAGGTCTCCAGCTACACGTGGATATTTGTGTGTCTTTTTCCACCGAGCAGATTTAGCCCCAACACAGGCGCAACCCTTTGCTCCCGATCCTCCTCCACATCAAGGTTTATTTCAGTTCTCCCTCAATCCACAGGGAATCACCAGGAATTCCCAAATCTACTATTCCGAAGCAATGGGGATCTCTGACACCGTTCCTAAGGGATCAAAGGGATGGATGTCAGACAATCAGCTCGGCACCTCCTGCAGCCTCCACTTGCCAAGGCAGAGAAGGAACGGTTGTATTTTAATTCCTGGGTGTGGGAATCTGACAGGGAATGACAAGGAGCACGTCAGGAGGTTGTATTTTCAGTCTCAAAGCAAGACAGGAAGAATTCCAGGTAAGGAAACTATGGAAATAAGTGACTGACAAGTTACCTGCTGACTCTTCAACAACTATTTGCATTATAATACAACCCGCCTACAAAGTGAGGTATTTCAAGTATTTATAAGAAGATACAGAGATATAAATATTCCATTGAGTGTTAAATTGGTTCTCCCTCACCTTGATCTTCGTCAAACGCAGACAAAAAATAGTTTAGGCACATAAATAAAAGCTAATCCTTGAAAACCTGCTCTGGGCCTGGCAATATTTCAACACTAGACGGGGTCTTGGGTGCCTGTGGGGATGCAATTCATCTTGGGGACAAGGCGAATCACCTCTCAAGGCTTTCAAAATATAAATTACCACTGCATTTAACCCACTTAAGTGCTGCGCTGGGAAATGATGCTGCAGGTAACCCGATGAAACAACAGGTTAAAGTAGAAGGAAAAAATTGCAAAGGAGGAAGAAAATTTCAGCACCACCGCATTTCTTGCACTAAATATCTGTGTGTTCAGCCAGCTTGCAGGGAGAGCCAAAAACGGTTTGCTTGGGGCATCTGAAATTTAAAACAGTCCTGCTGGTGAACACAAAAAAATTCCTATGTTCAAGTTAAACACAAAGGACTGATTTCAGAAGGATTCTCAGCTACTTTAAGTGACTGCTTAGGATTATTTTGTGATAAATTGAGTGAGAGTAGAAACAGAGAGTCACCAACAAGTTGATTTTCCAAAAAAAACTTCCAGAAAACAATCACTATATAAAAGCCTAAGCAGGTTAAAACTGCTCAGAACACGAGTACAGGAATTTCTGCTCATTAACACAGAAATGGTTTGAAGGCGCCTGAAAGCATCAGAGGAAGATTGTCAAGGTAAAAACCTGAAGTGTCACACGAACCTACAGCTCTGTGAGACAAACCTCAGCAGTGAAACCACTCCTGAGCAATTAGGTAATTCCTCCAGCCAAGGAGAAATCCTCCCAACAGGATTAGTGGCAGCAAAAAAGCTCCCCAAGCACACCCTGGGTAAGCTCAGCACAGCCAAGGGAGGAGGATCCTCAGATTTCACACACCTGTGTCTAAACCTGTTTGGCTTTTGGATGTGGAGCCCGCAGGGAAATGCTGCGACTCCATCCATCCTGATTTCCTCCCTGCAGGAGTCTGGAGCATCCCTGTGCTCACCCCAGAGGGTGGTTGGCACTGCCCAGGCTCCCCAGGGCAGTGGGCACAGCCCCAAGGCTGCCAGAGCTCCAGGAGGGTTTGGACAACGCTCTGAGGGACAGGGTGGGATTGTTGGGGTGTCTGTGCAGGGCCAGGGGTTGGACTGGATGGGCCTTGGGGGTCCCTTCCAGCTCAGGAGATTCTAGGTGTGCTCTGGTGACCCTGGATGAGTTGAACTACCTGAGCCCCAGGAGCTGCAACCCAAAAACCAGGCTCCGAGATGCTCCTGCAGGAGAGTCTCGGTGAGGAGGTTCACACACACAGGCTGAGAGCAGGAATACCTCACTGAGGTAAAGAGCAGCAAGAAAACCACACTCCCCCCCGAAAAAACAACCCACACAGAGCACGAAACGAGGGAACGAGTTGCCCAGAGAGGCTGTGGATATCCCATCCCTGGAAATGTCCAAGGCCAGGCCGGACAGGGCTTGGAGCAACCTGGGCTAGTGGAAGGTGTCCCTGTCCATGGCAGGGGGGTTGGAAATAGATAAATCTCTAAGGCTCCTCCCAACCCAAAGCATCCTGTGATTCTGTAAGGACAGGGAAGGCCGGGATACACCTGCTCCCCAACAGCCAACCCACCCACACAGCCTGGAACAGGCTCCATCAACACAAACATCTTCTTTCCAGACGAAGGGAAAGAGAAACTAAAGGCCAAAAAAAAAAAAGCTGAGGCCTGGGCAGAAAGTGCCCAGGGGTGATTACAGAGCACATTAACAGGCACATCCCAACAGCTCCACCAGCAGCACTCAGCAATTAGAGCTTTTCCGCTCACCCGAGCACAACACCTTGGACAAACACCCAACTTCCCAAATCCTGGGGCAGCTGACAGATGTGGAGCAGCTTCACTTCACAGGAGGGCAAAGGAAGCATGAACACACCTCTGGTGTCTGTGGCTGGGCTTTGGGGGTTTGTTGTGACTATTTTTATCAACAGATGCTGGTTTGTGCTCTTTCCTGGCTGCCCTGGGAAGGGGGAGCAGCCAAACGGAGCCGCCTCCCCCCGGACAATCTGCCACTTCAGCAGGAACCGAGACGGAAAACACAACCTACAGGAAAATCGCTAACAAACCCAACACCTCTGAGCTTGCAATTCCACCCAGAGCAGGTACCCAGAGCATTTTGTCTGGAAAAACACCAGCCAGGAGCAGCCCACAGCCCATCCACAACCACAGGACATTCCCAGGCATCACCAGGGAATGGGAACAGAAGGACAACGTCCCCATCCAGTGAGACTCATGTCACAGCTTCTAACAAGCTTCTCCCGAGCTGGGCCTGACTCAGGAATCAACCAAACAGGGTGGGGAGCAGATCTAAATGAAATCTATCCAAATACCCAAAGGGATATGCAAACAGCCAGAGGGAAGCAATGAAGAGCCTCGGGGCTCTCCCTGAACGAGGGAAGGGCTCAGCAGCAGCAGCATCACGTACCACAGGCCCTGGTGCTGTCAGAAACGGCAGGTTCTTTGCATACAAAGCAGCCACATTCCCAGGATTTAGGTGACGGGAAGGAGCCCCTTGTGCTGCATGGCAAAAGCAGCACGTTCCACCCAAGTGTCTCAAAAAATGGCTGACACTGAAGCACCACAGAGACCAAAAAGAAATGAGACACAAGCTCAAGTGTTTTGCCTTAAAGTCCTTAAATTGCAGCTACAAATAAGGGGAGCACACAAATATTTCTGGAAACAAATCCCCTCCGCCAGATCCTGCCATGAGACAAGCACACATTTACCACCTCCACGCTGACAGTGTTTAAGGGCTCCCACCCCTCCAAAGAACTCCTCCCAAAACTCTCCTGAAGTGGTTTTACAACCACCACTATCCCCCAAAAGTCACAAGTTAACCTTTAGGAAGTAGCATTAAAGAAAAAGAGGAAATTCATGGCTTATTCTTTCCTTTTCTGTGTTTTAAATATACTGTTTTTACCAAGCAAAAAACCCAAAACCCGACACCACAGCACTGAGAAAAACACCCTGGAAGCCTGAAGAATAAAAAGAGAGGCCAAAAAGTGAGCGTTCCGATCCAATACTAATCCCAGCATTCCATGATCCTTCCAGTGTGCTGCAGGAACTCCCCACACGGTGTGTTTTGGGAGCCTCTCCTTGATTTAAAAGTAAAATGCAGCTGAATGTCTAAAGAATGAGCTCTGTGTAGCACCAAGTGCCAGACACCTCATCCTGCCAGGAGCAGGAGGACCCAATCCAGCAACCCACAACTGGTTTTCCCGAGGACAAAAAATGCAGTTTGGTATGAATTTAGTAACATGTCCCTTTAAATGGGAGCAAAGGCTTTGATGTAGGAGAAAGCATCTCCACGAGCTGCTGCTCGGCCTTAAATTGGAGCAATTTGCAGCATCAAAGTATCAAAGGGAGAATAAATCCCGAGTCTGAAGTGGACTAGGAGAGCACTCTCAGGGACTGGAGGAATGCTAAAAGGCTGCAGCCCCACAGCACCTGTTCTGCATGAGATTCTGCCCTGTCTGAGTTTAAACCAAACCTTTGAAGAAGTCGTGGCTGAAATTGCTCCCCCAGAGATCTCATCCCTCCATGACAAAATTCACTGAGAATTCTCTCTGCTTCGAGATCTGCTCGAGTCAACAGAGGTAATTCCTTTCAGGAGGTAACATCAGATTTATTCCCATTCCACTTCCATAGGCACGTTCCCTCCATGGAGGCCGAGCAGCACCAGTGCCCAGCAGGGTTGGAAACTCAAAGGTGCCACAAAAACCACCCCAAACTACTTTTAGTTGCTTTGAGAGGTGGCAACAGCGGTGCAAAAACCAGTTAATTGGTTTTGATATCAACGGCTTCTCCTTTCACCTCAACATTCAGGCCTTGCCTGCTCAATTACATATAATTATTAAATCAATAATGCGCTGCAGCTCCTTGAGCCCTGTTGGCACCACAAACTGCTGTTTGCTGAACAAACCAAGTTTGAAATCTTGCAGAGGTCTGGAAATGAAGAAGTTGCCACCAAATGCTGCAGAAGAGGGAAAAATCCCTCGGGGATTTGTGCCTGGCCCTGCTGAGGGGAAAAGAAAAACACAAGTTGTGACATACAAGGAGCTGCGGTTACAATACAAGAGCCTTTGGCTCTTGATGGGTTCAGTGATTCCATGAGAAACTCCTGGGAATGGCTTGGAGAGAGCCAGGCTGGGATGTGCTGCCACTGCCACACACACATCCAGGCAGTCATTCCCGCTTGTTATGGCAACAGGGAGCACAGAAAAGGCTTGGCCTGTAAAACCTTCCCTGAACGAGCGCTGGGGGAGGAGGGAACAACCCCCAACGGCACAAATCCTGCACTGGTTTGGGATGGGAAGGAGCTGAAGGATCATCCAGTGCAACCCCTCGCCATGGGCAGAGACACCTTCAACCATCCCAGGTTGCTCCAAGCTGGCCTTGGACATTCCCAGGGATGGGGCAGCCACAGCTTCTCTGGGAAATCCTTTCCAGCCCCTCCCCACCCTCCCAGGGAGGAATTTCTCCCAATGTCTCATCTGCCCCCTGGCAGCGGGAAGCCATTCCCCCTTTTCCTGTCACTCCAGGCCCTCGTCCAAAGTCCCTCTCCAGCTTCCAAAGTTATCCTAATAAAGAGGAAGCAGGAACACTTGTAAAAGGAGCCATAATTGACTCTGTAACCCACAGCAGCACATTCACAACCCCATCATTTCAGCACATCGCTGCACTAACGACACCGGCGATATTAAAGCACGAAAACTTCCACCGTTGTGGACAGGCAACAAATTAAGAACAAAACTACAGCTACAAGACAGGCCCAAATCAGATTTATTTACCCAAAAGATACAGGAACTCCCTTCCAGTTCCATAACTGAGCCCTGTAAAATCTAACGGGGCCTTTCAGGCAGCGGCAAAGGGGGATGAGCACGAACTCCGGGAGGTCTGAACTTCTGCTCTCGATAAAAACATCAACCCCCAAGTTTTTAAGACATCTTAAACCAAGTTTTTAAGAAGCTAAAAGGTCATTTCAGGAGTGAAACGCTGCGTTAAACTGCCCACAGAGGATACTGAGCGCTTCTTGCTGAAGGCTCTTGAGAGAAGGCTGAAAAACGGTGTTTAAGTTGTGCTGCTCCTGCCTCAGGGCAGGAAAAATAAACCCGTGACCAGGTGCCTTCCAGCCATTCTTCCTTGGAATATTTAGCAGGTTATTCCCCCTTCAGAGCACCGTGGAACATCAGCTCCCTAAAACCTCTCTTTATTCCCTCTGCTTCCACTCACCCCAGGCACAGCCTTTGATTTAAGCCTGGATCAGCCACAAAGTCAGGGAGAGGGATCTGGATTCCCAATTCCTCCTTAAAGCAGGGAAGTTTGGTTGCAGCAGCTGCTCCAGGGCCAGCTCTGCACCACTCCCAGGGCTCACCTGGATCCCAGCCTTGCCTCCCTCTCCACCCCGCAGGAATTCTGCTCCTCCCTTCTCCCAGGACACTCAGCAGCTGGATTTGGGATAGGAGCTGCCTCTCCACTTGCTGCCGGCAGCAGGAGGGAGCCGATCCCTCTCCACTGGCCAGGGAAACCACCTCTCCATCCATGCCAAGCAAGATTTGGCTGGATAAACTTCCCCATTCCCACTCTGTTAAGGAATTACAGCCCTGAGACAACCTAGAACAACACAAAATACCAGCTCAATGCCATAAAACACAAGTTATTCCCAACAATCTGTGATTTCAAAGCAGAGGGAAAGGCTGCACCAGCTCATGCTTCCCGTGAGCTTTCTTATTTTGGGCAGAAAAGTCGAACAAACACAATGATTTTAAGGGTTACTGTTCTAGACTTACATCTATTCCTATTTATTGTGGGTTTTTTGTGTATGAAAATCTCCCTCTCGTTCTGCTGTTCTATAGAACAGTCAGTGTTCTTATTACTGGGGTAAGTTCCATCATCAAATGCCATCTTGCAAAAGTTCAAATTCATTATTTCCACGGAAACAGCCTCAAGTCTTTCACCTCCCTGAGCTCAGCAGATCTTCCTTAACTCCAGCACGAACCCGAGCTGCTGAACAGGCAGCCAGGAGGGTGAAATCAGGGGGGTTTCACCTCTTTTTATTTTATTTTACTTTATAAAAAGCGATCCTTAATTATAAACCTGCCAACCTCCTCCCTCCCGGGTCACCTTCAGTGCAGGAACAGACCCAGCTCAAAGTGACCTGCTCTGATTTAGCAGGAAGTGACCAAATAAACAGACAAGGGAAGAAAAGGCCCTCAGTGAGGTCTCAGCACGGAGAAAACCTGACATTTTTGAGAACAAACTAAAAAAAAAACAACCCACAACCCTTTTTTTAAAAGAAAACAAACTTTGGCAGGTGTCCTGAAGTTTGTTCTTGCTGTCAGTGCCCCTTGTAACAGCTGCTGAATTTTTTGCCCCTCTGAAGCAGAAGATAAACTGACTTTATCACTCTGAAACACGAGATAAAACTCGTCTTTATCTCCTTCAGCAAAACACACAAAATTCAAGAGTTTTGGGGCACAAATCTCCACGCTTTAATTCACTCAGGACACGGGCAGAGCAATAAAGCCCTGAAATGAAGAAAGCACTTTGTGTGCCAACTCTATGAAAATACAGATGTCACCCCCATTATATAAATGCAAGATATTAGTCCGATTAAATAAAATAAACCCCAAATACACTGGCTGCAAAGGTGACCTCTTGAGGGCACCCGGCACCTCACATGAACCCTCCTCCTCACTGAGGTGCTCAACTTGGGACCTTCTAAAATGTCCTTTACACCTTCACTGCCTCGGCTGGGACAGAAAACAAGTGTGGAAAAGTCGTTAAAATAAAAAGACGAGCCTGATTTCTCTTCCAGGTTAAAACCCTGGGAATAAAACCCCCAACCCCCCCCCACTCTTATAAAATAAAACCACCTTGGAAAAAAAAAAAACATCAACAAGAAAATAAAACTTCTAGACCAAAAAAAAAAAACCTCCCAGGGGACACACAAATTTCACTGAATAAAATGGGACCTCAAGGACTTTCCTGCCCCTTCTGGTGCTGGGAAAAAAAAATGAAAAAAAAAAAAAAAGGTCAGGAACTGGTGTAATTTGTTAATAAATCCATTTACAGAGTTCCCAGGTTCTTCCCGCTGCTCTTGACCTAGAAAGATCAAGCAGCACCTCTTCTTGCCCAGCCTCCTGCGAGCTGGAGCCACGAAATACGACAAATATATTGGGTCTAACCAAGCCTTCTGTGGGGTTTTTATTCTAACTGATGGCGGCTGCAGATTCCCTCGTGTCCTGCCAGCACCTCAAAGCACGCTGCAGCTGAGAACACCCCACTTTTGAAGCAAACACGTTAAAGCCGCTCATTTTTGCTCCGAGATGCTCGCAGTGACCTTCGTAGTCACGCTGAACCCGCCATTCCTGGCCCACAACCCGCTCCAGGAGTTCCTGTAACATCCCTCAGGACCGAGAGGTGACTTGTGGTGACATTTTGCCTTTCTCACACTCAAAACTGTGACACGCCAAGAAGTTCCATCGCCGGAGATGAGGCGCTGCCGTGCCCTGCCTTAGTCTGATTTAAAATAACAAATTTAAATCAAAACTACCCCAATCAACAACTCTGGGGCTGGGACAACTCCGGGTGAAGCCCCAAGCCCGTGGAAATCCTGAGCTTGGACCCACTTCCTAAAAGCCCTATAAAAACAGGCTGCACAGAGAAATTCCCCCCTCGTTTTGCCAAAACGCCACTTTTCAGGTCGACAAGGAGCAGGGAGGGAGGGGGCAGAAGGGAGAGGACACACGGAGCGGTGTCACCCCGAGAGGACAGAGCAGCAGCTCCGAGCATCTCCCCCAAGGAATGCCTGCAATGTGATTCACCTCCCCGGCCCAAAACTAACTTTAATCGGGATCTCCCGGCTCTCCCCCGGTGCCCGCCGGGATCGGATCCGTTTTTCTCCCTCCCCCACCCGCCCCTGCCGTGGGTTTTTTTTGGTTTTTTTTTTTTTTTTTTTTTTCTTTTTCCCTCGGTCCAAAGTGCCGCGAACAAACTTTGTCCTTCACGGCGGCGGCTCCAAGCTCTGGCATTTCAAGGTCACTCGTGCAGGCCCCGCTCCAAGTTGTGCGGCGGCGGCGGCCGGGGGGTCCCCGGGAGGGGTCCCGGGGGGGAGTCCCTGGGAGGGGTCCCGGAGCCCCTTTGGGCTGCGAAACCCCCCGTTCATCGCTGCTCCCCCCGCTGTCCGCGCCGCCCGGGACCTTCGGGGGGGACTGGCGGGGGGGGGGTGGTGTGAGATCGTAAACGAGATAAGCGCGAATTACAGTTTATTACAGGTCTAACGTCCAGCCTTTAAGTAGCGTTAAAGCCGGTGGGAACGGCCACGCGGCTAAGCAGAAGTTGAAAGTAAAGGTTTTTCTGGACGCCATAACAGTCTCGTCTTAAAATGGTGAACCCGTGCCAGTTATTGCAAAACAACCCTGCTCAGCGCCTGCTATCTGTTTACTGAGTGTCAGCCATTGACAACCGCTGAGCTCCCCCGCGGGGACAGACAGCTCATAGGCAGTAGGACTTTTAAATCTTTATTTTAACAGCGAAGAATACACAGAAAAAAAAACACCAACCACACATTATCGAAGCGCTCCATGTTTGTTCGTTTTATCTATACAGAAAACTATTACAACCCATGCAAGCCAGGCAGGGGAAAAAAACTGAAACGGTATTTTACGTTTCAGTCTTGCCTTAAAATATGCTATAAAGGTAATGCATTTGATTAAAGTAAATTCTTGAACACATTGATTGTTAAGTCTAAATCTTGAACTTCAGGGACTTGTTGTTTGAATTAATTTTCATCTTCTTAAAAAGTCAGGAAAGACTTGACCTGTCAAGAACAAAAAAGTATATATAATATTTGATGCATTAAAAGCTGAAATACCAGGCTTTTCCTTTTGTTTGGGCACAAATGGTTTGTTACTATATAATTTCCAGGGATGTTTTGCCCCTACATTTTTAATTTATGACCTGAAATGCTGGTGGCCTTTCAGAGGGGCAAGGTTAAAGGTGGCATGTCTGAGTGTAGTCTGTAAAAGAACTCTCTAAGCTGTTAATTGCTGGTTTCCATGAGGATATGAGAAATACCTCCACAACTGAACATTGCGCTCCCCTCCCTGATTTATTTAGATCTATTTAATGGGAGGAATTAGGTTTGGCTTGAAGGAGTCATTCTGCAGTAATCTCAAATTGATGATCCAGAACAAGATGGAGGAAATGGTTTATAGGGTTTGCTAGGAGAGCACATTCCCATGCTTTTAAGGAGTTTTGGTTATTTTATTTTTTGCTACTGCCTGGGCACACAACACACTGTTCCAGCATTTACTTCCTAAGGCTTGCCTTTCCTTGGAACTGGTAAACACCATTTTAACTCAAGTGACCTCTTTACTGCC
This sequence comes from Pseudotriccus pelzelni, assembly GCA_035584735.1. Classification (NCBI taxonomy): domain Eukaryota; kingdom Metazoa; phylum Chordata; class Aves; order Passeriformes; family Tyrannidae; genus Pseudotriccus; species Pseudotriccus pelzelni. The sequence continues at coordinate 11,012,732 of JAWMRA010000028.1, read as the reverse complement.
ACCTTGTTTCCTCAAATGGCTGTTTACTCTCCTTCCCAACTCTACTTGGAAGTCTCTTCAGGAAACTGAGCCCTATGTACAACCTTTGTCAGATGTGTTGTGTGAGGGGGCAGAAATATCTCGAAGGAGAGTGATTGTACAAACCCCAAACAAGCACTTCATCACAAATTTTAAGAATGTAAATTGATAACTACAGAAGAAAAGCAGATACAGAGAAACAATATTTGCTACTTACCTTATCGATCAGGTACTCCTGTTTAATCTCATCGTTCTTAAAATCTTCATTAACATCCAAAACCAGAATAGGAATCTCTTTTAGGTTCTCAAAATCAACTCTGTTAAATGGAAGAACGTAAATTATTATGCATAATAAATTATTGTGCATAAGACTCTAGCTCTTTATTTGCTTTCCAAGGGTGCAGCATTAGTCAGATTACCACGTGCACCTGAAATGTTAATGCTGATGGCCATGACTTAAGAATAAAGCCCAAGTCAAGTTTGTCCTTAATTGCTCTTGTGTGACCCAGTCAACATGGTATCACCACAACTTCCTTATTTTTCACAGATCTGGGCTCTTAGTATCTATTTGTTATGTACAAGGGGGGGAAAAAGATAGTTTGTTTTTTACTTTACTTTCCTCTATCTCATTCTGTTTCTCATGGAATCAATCACCAGGAATTGATTCTGTAAGAGTATTTTTTTAAAGTATCACTTACCCTGTGTTTTCTTCCACCTAATTAATTTACTAATATGCATTTTTAAAGCTTCATTGCATGGGGATGGCCTCTCTAACAGGTTATAAAACTGGTATTTAAATTGTTTTAAAGATAAACTGAAGCCAAAATGGTCTCACTTAAGTACAGATGGGAGCAGTAGTTGTGCAACTGGATGTATTTTTCTCTTCAAGCAGTAGTTATTCTGCTAAGTGTGGAAATGTGAGTGTGCTGAACAACATTCTAACTTGTGCTTGCAGACTTCAAGCGATTCTGTGAAAAACACAGGAAATGCTTGCTTACAAGTTTGGAATGAGTACACAACATAAGCATTCCCAGAATTCCACACTATGCACTGCCTTCTGTCTCCGAAGCATTTTGGTAATCCTACATCAAACTTAGGAAAGTAGATGTGACTGATAGTGTACTTTTCCCAGAATTGTAATGCTTCTCAGTCAGTAGAGTATTTTGGGCTCCTGCAGGGGAAAACCTGAAGTCTGCTTTCACATTTAGAGATCCCTTAGATGGGAAAGCTGGTAAGAATAAGGAAGTTGAGGCAAGCTGTGCAGAGATCACTCAGTTGCTGATTAGATTGCTTGTGTATAACAGTGTTTGCCAAAAGCCTTTCTGATTAAATATTAATCCTGGCTTCAAAATGAACTAAACTTTGTTGGAATATAGTCCTGCAAGTTTAAAGGTAGTTGGGACCTTGCCCCCCATGCACTGGAACACAAAGCTGCTCAGTAAGCGACTTCTGTGATTGGCCATTGAAGACTATTTTAACTGTGCCTTCCAATGAGCAGAATCCATATCCTTGCTGGAGTTACAGCTATAAAGCTTCCTAGTTGGAGCTAATGCTTAACAATGGTTTCAAATTAGATGATGTTGCATCTTTGAAAACTGAGAAGAGGGTCTAAAAATAAATCCTTCCAAGTGTGCCTGAGTGAAGCTAGACTTAAACTTGTGTTTTATCAACTTTAGCATAAAGCTGGAAGAACCTTGCTTGCAAGTTGAAACTTGCTACAGAAAATGGGTTCCTACCTCATAGTCCTTTCATGGAGCCAGGTTTCATGTTTATAGTGGAGGTTTTCCAAATACTCAAGCTCAATTCCTTGTTCCTCTTCTCTTCCCCTCATCTGTAGCCTTTCCATGCATTTCTGGAAAAAGAAATATAAATGTAGTCGTTAATCATGTGTTGTAGGTTAAATCAGCTCAAAGGATCAAGTGGTCCTTAACTCAGAAAGACTAATGCTGGACATTAGTGAGCATTAATTTTAAATGCTTGGCTGAACATAAACGAGTTAAGTCTGGAATAACTTTTTTATATCCTCTTAAGCCCCTGGAAAATGAAGTTGGAACTGAAAAACTTTGAAGTTCAGTGAGCATACCTGAGGTGTGGTTCTGAGGTAGATCATGCCATCCAGTTCTATATCTGATTGAAACTGATTCAAGAGCCATGTGTGCCAGTCCTGATAAATAGACCACTCTGTTTCATTAATGTTCCCAGATTCAAACAGGTTAGAAGCAAATACGTATCTGCAATGAAAGACATCAGTCTCATGCCAGGAATGACAAAAATAACTACCAAAACACTTGCCAGTAGAACAGAATTATGGTACTGAAAAAATGTCTGCCCTTAATCAAGCCTGCTCCCTGCAGATATTATTTTAATATCGAGTGTTTCCCCAGCTCTGTGTCTTTAAAGACCTGGAGCTGTTAATGTGAGTTCTTGCTGTGCTGTGAGAATAATTACCTGTCACTGTACACAGATCTCTCAAAAAATTGCACTGGATGTTCTGCTTCATGTAGCTTTGCTGAGATGGGTTTTAACTGTGCTCTTACTCGGCTCAAGCAAGCGTAAGTCTGAAAGGTGTAAGCCCATCTTGTGGGTTTGTCGTACAGCATTTGAAGCAGATTTCCTCCACTCTTCTGAGATGTTGAAAGTTCCTAGAAGGCAAGAGAAAAAAATTCAGTAGGAGCATATTTGCAGGATTTTATTCCCCTTTCTCAATCTGGAATTCTGGTTTGTTAAAGTGAGAATTTGTGGCCCTGGTTTTGTGTGTGGGTTTGGTGTTTTTTTTTTTTTTTTTTTTTTTGGTAAGGAAAATGCTTAAGCAGAGGATCAGAGACTTTTTTGTCAGGTGATTGTACTAGTCACGATGGCTTCTTTAAGTAGGTTGTTTGAGTTCCAGATTTTAGTGTGATTCTGTGGAGTAGGGGTATGATTTGGAATATACATTCAGTAATATTTTGCCTTAACATTTCCGAGTGCCTGACCACCTGGTATGATAGTGGGGACGACTCTGGCTGCTGCAGACTAAGTACAGCTGGATTTTGGCATAGCTCCCTGGTCACAAGACTCCCTGCAGTTTGTTTGCCCTGACACACCTACCTGATACTCATCCTCGGCTGTCTGGACATTGCACCACTTGGCGATGGGCTCGGGGATGATCTCCCACTCATCACTGTGCTTCTCCAACAGCCTGACAAAGGTTGACTTCCCTGCAGCTGCAGGAGATGCGAGAAGTTCACTAAGGGTCGATCAGAGCGGCGGTAGTGACGGGTACAGTGATGGGGTTTGAGAGGGGCTGTCGGTGCGGCATTCGGGGCGCGGGGCTCCCGAGGCGAAAACGGCGCTAATCTGCGGCACCAGAAGGGCCGCGCCCGGGCCGGCCGGGCGATAAGACGCCGAGCCGACATTTTAGGAGCTTCGGCGGCGGGCGGAGCTCGGCGGGGCCGGCGGGGGGAGCGCGGGAGCGGCGGCGCAGGCGCCGGGAATTGGCGCGGGCGGGAGCGGGCGGCGCGTCCCGGGGGAGCCCTGCGCCACAGCCTGCCTGCGCCTCGGGGGCACCGACGGGCACCCGGCCGTGGCGGTGCTTTCCCGACATGGTCCCGGCCCCGCTCTCCCTGCAGAGCCCCTCGCTGCCCGCAGAGCCGGACGGACAAGCCCCGCATTGCCCTCTCCCCTCCTCCTCCGCCATCCCAGCCCCTCGGCGCGCTCCTGTGCTGACCCCCCATCCCGTGCCGCCGAGCTCACCGATGTTCCCCTCGATGGAGACTTTCCTGAGGCGTTTCTGGAAGCTGGAGTCGAGGGAGCCGGCGAGGCTCTGGCAGTGCCGCTTGGCAGGGGTGGACATGGCTTTGCGGAGCGGGAGCTCAGGGGGCTCTCGGCGGTTCCCGCGCACTTTTAAGTGTCCCGCCCGCCGGTGGGCGGGATGGCCGCTCCCCGGGAAGAGGCGGAGGCGCTGCCCCCTTCCCGCCGCCCCTTGTACCCCCCTCCTGCCGCCGCGGGGTTCCGAAATGGGCGTTCGGCGGCTGAAATGGAGCAGGGCAGCTTTGTGCAGGAAGTAACTAACGCGGTTCCACTCACTGAGCAGCTTTGCATTAGTGCAAACGACTGCACTGTGAGTTCGATTTACAGACGTGTCCTGAGTATGTGCATTTTTTGTTTGTGTGGTTTTTTGTTTCTTTGTTGTTTTTAATTTTTCAAAAATCCTCCAGCTGTGGTGGTTCGGTAGTTGTTAGTGGTCTGGATGGGTATTTTTAAAGTAAACACTTCAAGCACTTACATGAGAGATGAGGCCGTGCAGGTCTGCAGTCCTTTTTGGTGCTGACTGGAGAATAAACATGCATGGATGAATGATGTTCATCCAGAGGCTGCTCTGAGCAGCTTCTGGGCTCCAAATAATGCGTGTCAGGGGCTTTATGGAGCCCACTCACCCCTGGGCATGAGTCCTCTACCCACCTGCGTGGGCAAGTTGAGACATGAGCTGCTTGTTCTTTCCAGTGGAAAGAAGGGGCATGGAGGAGTCTTAGATGGTGAGTTACTCCTGTAACTCCTGCCTGTAACGAGATTCAGGGTGAAATCTAGCCAGGTCTGGTGTGTTTGAAGGAGATGGGAGGGAGTAAACTTTTCCTTTCTTTTATGATAATTGTGACCCATTGTCTCTTCTCTCCCCATCTCCTCCAAACACACCAGGCTTCAGTGACCGAAGCGAGCAGATTGTTTCACGTGGGGTAGCGTCAGCATTTGAAGCTGGTAAGTGCTAGTTCCCACACACCTCTCTCTGTGCAGCCAGAGCCCCCTCGCTGTCGGTGCGGGCCGAGTGTCGGTGCCGGGACCGGCCCGGGCGGGCGGTGTGAGGGTGAGGGGGGGCCCGCGGGCGGGCGGGGCATGCGCAGAGTGGCGCTCGGGGCGCGCGGGCCGGGGCTTTGTTTGGCGGGCGGTCGGGCGGCGCGTGCGCACAGGCACGGACAGGCGGCGGCGCGCGCGGGGTGTCCCGGGGGCGGGGCCGGGCCCGCCGGGCCCAGCGCGCACGCGCACGGCCCGGCCACGCCGCAGCCGGTCCTCCCGTGACCGGCGCCGGGTCCGCGGCTCTCGGTGCCCCGTGCTCTGTGCCCGCTCCACGCACACGCACGCACGCACACACGTCGCTCTCCCCGAACCCGCCGCGGGCGCTGCGCCATCGCCGGGGGCACACGGGCCCGCCAGGGCGGCGTCCGGACCCGCGCTCTTTGTGCGGCGGAAGGCCCGGCCCAGCGGAAGCGGGAGAACCCGCCGCCATTTCCTAGCGCGCTCTCGCCACAGGCTCGCCCGCTCGCTGCCGCCTGACCGGGACTAGGCGCTCTCCGGACAGCGGATCAGGCTCGGAGCCCTAGAACCAGCGCGGAGCCCCACCATGTGTGCGTGCGGGGAAGGGGCAGGGCGCGGGCCGGGGGCGGGAGCGGCGCCGTGAGAGTGAGGCGGCAGCGCCCGAGGAAGAGGAGGCTCGGGGAGGGCCGGCGCACAGGCCAGGGGGGCCGCCGGGCGCTCTGAGGGGGTGCGGGTGGCGGCCGTGCTGAGCACGAGTCTCAAAGGGCCCTTTCTGGTCTTCTCCAGCAACCACAGAAGCCGAGACGGAGCAGAGCCTCACCCCCAATGTGATGCTCAACACGGAGAGCAGCGAGGGATACGTGGTGAAAGTCCGGGGGCTGCCTTGGTCCTGCTCCACCGAGGAGGTGCAGAGATTCTTCTCCGGTAAGTTGGGCCGTGGAGGGTGGGGGTGTTGGAGAGGGGCCGGATTCTCTTGTCTGGGTCCTGGGTCCCTGCCGGAGACCCTGTGGCAATGGGAATGCTGCAGGAAGCATTTAGGACCCAGTGAAGTTTGTGATGCAACAAGTGCTTCAGGCAGGGCCCGGTATGCAAAGCCATGCTTGTGCCAGCAGCACCACACAAAGGAGCTTGGTCTGCACGTTGCTGGGATGGGCACAATTGCCTTCTCTGCTTGAGCAACCAGGAAAGAGAAGCTTCCGTTTTAAAGAAAGCTTCAAAATTCTTGCTTGAGATGAAACCAGATCAGTTTAATTCTCTGTGTTGCTCAAACGGGCTCTTTGTGAAGTGTTCAGTGTGTGTCCTTGCCCTGAATTACCAGCATTCTGCAGTAATGAATAGTAGTGAGAAATACATGCTTTCTGCAGTGGCTGGGGACTTTAAAGCTGCTTCAGGAATTTGATGAATTGGACTTTCATTGGTTCTGATGTAGTTTATTATACTTACAGCGATTGCTGTTACTGCTTATTTATCTTAAGCTGATGAGAAAGTTAAGATCAAAAGCAGATACTGCATTTGACTTGAGGTAGAGAAAAGCTTTGAAAATGGATAGGTAATTTGTAGTTGCTGATTCGTAGATTTGACTAGAAGAGTTACTTAATTTTAGTGAGCGTCTTTGGTCATTGTAAGGTTGTAACAAAAAGACTGCTGGTTTTGTCATCTTGATACAACTTGATAGTTTCTGTCACATTTTTCTTTTTCGAGTATATGCAGCTTGTAAAGTCACAATGTTCCTGTAATAATTAATGCTGGCCCTCTTGTTTCATTTTCAGATTGCAAAATTCTGAATGGGGCTCTGGGTATCCGTTTCATCTACACCAGGGAGGGCAGGCCAAGTGGAGAAGCATTTGCTGAACTTGAATCAGAGGAGGATGTGAAATTGGCCCTGAAAAAAGACAGAGAAACAATGGGACACAGATATGTTGAAGGTTTGACTCAGTTGGTCTAGTAACTGACTACATGTGTTTGTGCGTGATGGGGTTTTGGTTAATTGCTTCTCTGTCTCTTTAAAATGCATGTGGAAGGACAAATGGACTTGTATATCATAAGTTGACTAGTTTCAAGGCAAATGACTTTTAAAACCCTTGCTTTTTCCAGAATGCATTAATTCTAAGTGCCTTTTACAGTTTTCAAGTCAAACAACGTTGAAATGGATTGGGTTCTGAAGCATACTGGTCCCAACAGCCCTGATACAGCTAATGATGGTTTTGTACGTCTTAGAGGACTCCCATTTGGCTGTAGTAAAGAAGAAATTGTGCAGTTTTTTTCAGGTATGTGGGATAAAAGTAGTAGCTATAGCACTATTGGTTTATGCTAAAAAAACCCAACAAACCAAAGAAGCACGGATTGCCCTGTAGTCCTTCCAACAGTATTTATGGGTATTAAAATTAAATAAACCAATATTTTATTAGTTATATGTGCTTGAGGGATCCACTGGATCAATTCCTGAAGTACCTGATAATAATTTAGGGAATGCCAAAGAACTACTCAGATTTACACTTAGTGGGACATACTGTTCCATGTAAGGATTGCAGAAAACAAGTGCCTTGCCTTCCAAATTAAAGTGAACAGTTCAGGTGAGAGGATATTTCCACCCCCAGTCTCTGCTGCTTCGCCCTGTCAGTGAAGGATGTACAACGCCCTCACCTCTGGACTCTGTGTGAGGGGAAGGATCTGAGCAATTGTGCCCGTAGCTTCTTCCAAACATAGATTTAGTATTGAACGAAATTCCAGAGAAAAACAACCTATTGAACTCGACCCAAGTACAGGTTTCCAGATTTGCCCCCTTTTCTTTCTATGGGGAAAACCCTTGATGTTGCCTAGCTCAGAGTTTTTAAGGATGAGGAGATAATGTTTTATTTTGACTAATTTTTACTTTTTTTGCAGCTATTGTATGTTTTAGAAACTGGAATTACAAACTATTAAAAATGCCTAAGAATCAATGCTGTCGATTTCTTTAGTATTTCATTTGGTAGTATTTTCAAAATAATAGATTTCTAAGTGTTTTGCTATAACAAAATATAATTGAACTTACTGTTTTGCTTTAAAATACAGTAGAAATATTTTCAATTTTACATCTTCAGAACTTGTTTTTTGTTTTCTGAGTCGGTGATATGAACAAGCAATTTCTAAGCATGTGCGTTTTAAGCTGTTTTTTTCTTACTTGGTCAGGCTTTAAAAACTGTTAATGTGCTTGATGTACGAAATGTGCCTCTTCTGTTCAGGAACTAATACTTTAAAATTACTTCATGATTTTTTTCTTAATTAAGCACTCCTAAAGATAAAAAAATCAATGCTGAAACTTGATGTTTGCATAAGACTAATTATTTTACCTGAGTGACTTCTAGTAAAATTACTTGTTCTGTATAAACCTGTTTAATTTGCTGTGTTTGAATTTAAGTTCTCTTACAAAGTTCGTCTTAAATACTTTCGCAGAATTGAAGAGGTTTGTAATAATATGTGAGGTTCTTAATGCACCCTGCATTAGTTGCCTTCTCTGAGGAGTTGTTCCTGACACTCAGAGCGTTTCTGTGCTCTGCAGGGTGCGTTAAGAACCTGAACTGAATGGTATGTGATCGTGGAGCTCTTTGTTGACGTGCCTTTTTTTCTTCTGGTGTTCTAGAATCAACATACCATTCGCTTAAAAGTGTTTAAATTCTGGTGTTTTTAAAGCTATAAGAAAAAACTCATGACTGGGCTTGTGATGTTAATATTGCCCCCCTACTGGGGTTATTTGTCCTTGGGTTGAAGGGTTGGAAATCGTGCCAAATGGGATAACATTGCCGGTGGACTTCCAGGGGAGGAGTACGGGGGAGGCCTTCGTGCAGTTTGCTTCACAGGAAATAGCTGAAAAGGCTCTAAAGAAACACAAGGAAAGAATAGGGCACAGGTGGGGATGGATGGTTGGTTGGCTCTGTCACTTTTCTTATGGTAAACAATTAAATCCATATTCTCTCTTCTGAAAGTGTTAATGTCCAAATCAAGACAGTGTTTTGGTCCCTAAGTCGATGATGAGTAAAGCCATTGATTGCTGCATCTGTGGCACAAACTGTTTGGATCTACCCAAAAATGCAAGATAAAATTGGCTGAACTAAAGTGTGCTTTGAAACCCGAGTAATAACAGGAGTGCAAAACTGATAGCTTGGAAGTGACAAAGTTGAGAGACTATGGCTTTAAGTTCTCAAATAGCACCAATTCTACCTTTAGCTCTAAAGACATGCACAATACTCTTACTACCATAAGAAAATGTGATACTTTCTAAACTTGTTTTATAAGTTGAAATGTAACAAATTTACTTACTGTATTAATCTTCAATGTAATAAGCATAGCTTTCAAGAAATTGTCACAAAGGGTTTTTATTCTATTTTACTTGTGACTATTTTTCATTGAAGCATGCACCTTTTGCCTACGCTGAATCACTGAAGCATAGGCTGGGTTCACTAGTACATGCAGAGCTTTTTGTGGCATCCTGATGGGTTAAACTCTTGGTGGAGACCAGGTTTTTAACCCTCTGTTTCCATTGCCTCAAGCAAAATGGTGCTGAGTTGAGTGGACGCCAGTCCCTCCTACATTTTTTGACTAACACCTTAAATTGGGGGGAGGTGGGTGGGGAATCAGTACTGCTCCCCCACCCTTAAGGCTGGGATACTGCCAAGTATGAGGAGCACATAAACCCTTCAGTAATTTTAATTTCTTGAAAATACCCTGATTTGATTGTAATGTAGCATAAAATAGAATGTCATTGCCTACATAACGTAAGGAAACCTGGCTTAAAATTACCGCCAGTGTCAAGGCTATGACTAAATGGCTTGTTGTAATGTGAAGTTGTGAGGTGTTTGTGGGAGGAATCGAAGACTGACTTGTCCCTGTGGAAACACTTGTAGGTACATTGAGATCTTCAAGAGTAGCCGAGCAGAAGTGCGCACTCACTACGACCCTCCACGCAAGCTGTTGGCAATGCAGAGACCTGGTCCGTACGACAGGCCCGGTCTTACGCGCGGATATAACAGCCTGGGTAGAGGAAGTAGCTTGGAGAGAATGAGGCGTGGAGCCTACGGAGGAGGTAAGTGCACAGAGTCCGAGGGAGCTGCTCGTATGAAAAGCAGCAACGCTCGGACCTGGTGGTGTCTCTTCCCTGCTTTGTAACTGCTGGTTTGTATGTGTCCTTGGCTTTAGTTCTTGTAGAAGAAATGAAACTTTGTAAACTGTTGTTTGCAGTGTGTACGTGTGTATTTGGATCTTTCTGTAGTCGAAATGAACTTTTATTTGGATCTTTGTGTAGTTGAAATGAACATGTCCAATCTGTTTCTAGGTTATGGAGGTTATGATGACTACAATGGGTATAATGATGGCTATGGGTTTGGTTCTGATAGATTTGGAAGAGGTAAGAGATCTCTAATAGGAACAGTAACTGAACTTACGACATGTGTCAAAAGAAACTAAAATACATCTGAAAGACCTAGAATGGACTCTTTTCTCTGCAGGGATGTCGGACCACAGGTACGGCGACGGATCGTCCACCTTCCAGAGCACCACTGGCCACTGCGTCCACATGCGAGGTCTGCCCTACAGAGCCACGGAGAACGACATTTACAACGTGAGTCCCAAATGCTGCTCCCTTCCCTTGTGCATGGCTTCACGTCCTGTGGTCCTCGTTGGACATGCCAGCTGCAGTGCAGCTGGAGTGTTCATTCGGAGAACGGGGCTGCTGGTAACCCCCAGCTGTTGCATTGGTGCGTTTTAATCTGTGTGACTGTTCCGTGTGTAGTTCTTCTCACCTCTGAACCCTGTAAGAGTACACATTGAAATTGGACCAGATGGCAGAGTAACTGGAGAGGCAGACGTTGAATTTGCTACTCACGAGGATGCAGTGGCTGCAATGTCCAAAGACAAAGCAAATATGCGTAAGTCCGGCTGCTCGGAATAGGTGGATTTAGGGAAATGGCAGCAGTGCAGCTGCAGGGCATGTGCTGTCACTGGAATGCCAAAGATTTTACTGCAGCTTCGCTTGCGGTGAGCCAAGCTGCATGGGCATGGTGTGAAATGCTCTCATGGCAAAACTTTTCTTCTTTCAGAACACAGATACGTAGAGCTCTTCCTGAATTCCACAGCAGGAGGAACTGGTGGTGCCTATGGCAGTCAGATGATGGGGGCAATGGGTATGTGTGACAGTCTCACTGCACTCTTAAACAGGCGCTTGCTATTGAAGGAAGCTGGCTCGTTTTGTGCAGCTCCTGCTTATTTTGTGTCTGGCATCCAAACTGAAACTCAACATTCTGTCTTAATCACACAGTGAAGGAATCGGAAGGGGTAGTCCAAGATTGGAACACTAGCACATTGGCAGGTATATAAACCCTTTGGGAATATATTTGACAATTATTAGTTTAAATAAACTGTGATGTGGCTGGTGGGATGAGTGGCTTCTGGGATTGTGGTGGTGCAAAAGTGGGAGCTTCCTCCTGTCCTTTTATTGTCCTTTCCCCTCCCTTTTTGGGACAGAATCTGGTGATGGAGGATGTATCTGTGGCACGTGACCTGCCACTCAAGCTTGGTCTTGGTGGTGAGGGAAGAATGTATTTGGAGTTGGGGAGAAACTGTCTGAATTGCTTTATCAAACCCCAGAATTGTTTAAAAATCCAAAATGTCTGTTAGCAACACAAGTCTGTTGCTGTTGTGTCTATAAAGCAGGTACCCTCTTGACACCCAGCTGGGCTGTTGTCTTAGAGGTGAAGTTGGGGTTGGTTTCTGGGGGTGCTCCTTTCTCGAGGGTGCTGGGGGTGGGTGGGTATACTGGTGCTTTTGTAGTACTCTGATCACAAGACTTGAAGTCTAATGCTGATTAAACAATAGAAGAGCTTTATGGGGGTGATGTACAAGTGATGAGGTGAAGAGCAGTTGTTAGTGAGCTGAAGCAGTGCTGTGGTGCACAAGCAGCCCGGAGCAGGAATAAGTCCATTGGGACCGTATACAAACCCCAGTTAATGAGCTGTGCAGTTCTGGACAGGCAGCAGCAGTCCAGTGTGAGGTCACTTAAAGTAGAGTTTGTCTTTTTGGGGTGTCTTACATATAATGCAGACCAATCCTGTTCTCTCTAGTCCAGAGAAACTGCAAAAGTAAAAGCAGTTTTTGAAGTCCCATTTGTTTGGAGGATGTCTTTAGAAACCTGATTGCTTTCCTTGAGGTTGTTACCTTGTATACTTAAAGTTCCCTGGGTGTGAGAGAGGTTGTGCCAGAGTGCTGGGGCTGTTGGGTGAGGGATGGGTTTGCTGATGATGAGCAGGCCCTGACAGGCAAGTTCTTAATGTTTTTATCCTTAACTTGGAAGGAAGCCAATCCAGTTATGGTGCTCCAGGCAGCCAGCAGCTGAGCGGGGGTTATGGAGGAGGATATGGAGGTCAAAGCAGCATGAGTGGCTATGGTAAGAGCATTTCTTTGCTGGTTTCAGGTGGGCTGGGTGCTGCTGGCTTAACATGCCCTTCACTGGTGTTGAAGGGCTGTGCTACAGCCTGGGCAGTGCAAGCTCTGACAGACATGGCTGTTGTGAATGTTAAAAAAAATGGATAACTGGGGGGGATCTATTTAAAAAAACAAACAAAAAACAAAACAAAATGGGAAGCTGAGGGAGGAAATGTGGAAAATTACTCTGAAAGGAGTAGGAAATGCAAGTCTCCAGACTTGCATTGCTCTGATCACTTCCTTTCTTAGTCTAAAAGCTGGAGACCAGCTTTGTTTTGACACAGTACAAATGGGGGGGGGAGGGGATGTGGGAGGCTGGGTCCTCCCCATGCCCCCAGAGCGGTGCTAAAGCTCTGGATTGGGAAGGGGGGTGATGCAGAGCTCTTGCTGTCATTGAACGACCGGTGACTGACTTTGGGTACGGAGCTGTAAACTGACACTTTGCAGCGTTGGGCACGGTAGACGGTATTTACGAGGTGGCCCAGCAAGGACAGGCGTTGGGGCAAGGATGCTTCGAGTCGGCCTGAGGCAGCTGTGAACCTGCTGTCGGTTTCCCCCTCAGACCCCGGGAGCCAGGGCGCCATGAACAGCAGCTACTACAGCAGTGGGAACCGCGCATCCATGGGAGTGAACGGCATGGGCGGCATGTCCAACATGTCCAACATGAGTGGTGGCTGGGGAATGTAACCAATCGCTGACTTTTGGTCGCATCTTTTTTAAAAAACAAAAAAAACAAAAAACTAAGTTTAACAGTTTTGCAATACGAGCTTGTGATTTATGCTTTACTGTAAGTGAATTCAGGATTGTTTTAAAACCCTTCAGGTTCAGTATTTTTGAACATACAGAAATGAACATTCATCTAGGATGTAATAACCAAGTAAAGACTTTAACTGTTAAACGATTTGGAGCGTTTCTCAAGTTAGTTTTGTTGTAGGAGTGTATTTAAGCAGTAAGCGTATTTAGGTTAAAGCTGTTTGAATTATGTTAAATGTTGCTCTTATACCATATTACATCCAACGCTGTTTTGAATACATGTTGAAAGAGACATGCTTTTTTGTAAAGAACCAATATAGAAGCTGTGTCTGAAAATCAAAGTGAACATTTGGCATGTTAGTTCTAGTTTATTTCTTTTAATATCCTGTAAGGCATGTTAAAGCTTTTTTTTTTTTTTTAAGTTAATGGGGGAAACATGTTGAGACGCAATACGGCTACTTTAGGATTTTGGTCTTGGTGTTCGTATAAAATTCTGAGGCCTTGATTTAATCTTTCATTGTATTGTGATTTCCTTTTTAGGTGTATTGCGCTAAGTGAAACTTGTTAAATAAATCTTCCTTTTAAAAACTGGAACTCACTCCTTTTTGACCTCCAGCTTCTTGTAACTACACTTGCATCTGTGTCCTGTGTGACTGTAGTGCTCTTGCCATGCAGCTGCTCTGAGCAGTGACTCCTCTCACTGAGCACTGTTCTGTAGTGTTACAGTGACAATTGGGGGTAGCAAAGGAGGCCACCCCCCTGCTGGGGGTGCCCAGTGTGTGTTGGTTCTAAGCACTGCCTGGGTGTGCCCTGAGCAGGGGGTTTGGGCCCTAAAGCTGCTGGGGGTGGGGTGAGAGGTGATTCTGTACTTCCTTGTAGGCATCAGTGGACTCGGCAGCTTCTGCAACCATGTTTCAATAAATGCAACTTGTAAAACATCCTGCTTAAAGATGTGGTTTTGTAAGCAACTTAGTTCCAGCTTTTGATTTCCCTGAAATGATACAGCATCTGCTTCCCTGCCTTTGCTGTAGTACCTGCGTTTGCCTTTGTCTTCAAGGGTTACAAACCTGAGGTCCTTTTCTACAGCGGAGAAGATGCTGCTTCTCCGGGGGGGAGCTGTAAAGGTTGAATCCTGAGCCCTGTGTGCTGCAGCCACAGCTGTGTCTGCTGTGGTAAAAACCTGCTTCCTGGGGGGGGAGTGACTGAGGTCAGAACTGGCAGCTGGAGCCCAGCTCAATGGACTCTGCTGAGCCTCTGGCAGAGCTGGGGGGATCACACCTGGCTTTGCACTGTTCCACATGGAGCCTTTGGAAGAAGCTTAAGGAGCTGTTCTGGAATCCATGGCTCTCATGAGGCTCTGGGTGCTGTTGGGACAGTGGTGGCTTCACCCTCTTGTCCCTGGGTGTGCTGGTGCTCCATAACACAAACTGCTCTGGGGCCCGGCTACCGCTGTGCCCAGGCCTGACAGAACGAGTACCTGCCCTGCTGTGTCCCAGGGGTGGGCACAGAGAGCTGGAGTCACTGCCCCCTTCCTTCTGGGGAAGGGTGGAAGCTGCTGGAGAGCAGGGGCTTCATCGGGCACCTTCCAGAATACCACAGTGTCACACATTCTGGTGTCTTTAGCTTAAGCCCTGGATGTGCATGGCTGGATAAGAACACTCTTTTCTGCTATCTGTGACCAACAGCTGTTTAAAATCCGAACGTCTCTTGCTTTCAGTTTTTGCAAAAGGCTTTATTGTGTAACTACCACACCGTGGTCACAGCGACTTCCAGGACAAGTACAATGTGCAGGTTTTGACTCCGCAGTGAACTGAAGGCACATTTATCGACACTCCCCATAAAGCTCTTGCTATGGACAATTCATAAACTGACCTTTTCCTCTCTGACTTGGAGCAAATACAAAACTGTACATGAGCCAGGAGACACACAGGAGAACCTACAGTGAAGGTACAGAGGAACTGAAGTTCATGTGCAGAGACAGGGATGTCTACAGGGATCAAATAAATGTAGAAATGCCATATACAAATTTTAATACAAATACCTATAAAAATCAGAAAAGTGATTTTAGTTTCAAATAGAGCTTTTGGGGAAATTACAGTTGATATAACTTTCTTAATTATTCCTGTTGAGAGAAGCATTAGCTTGCACAATCCCTACAAATTATTTTACACTGCTCTGTCCCACAGAGGAAACTATCAGAGACCAGCCAGGCTGCTGCACAGAGGACACCTGCAATTCAGAATTAAAAAAATAATGGCTACTTTCCAATGTTAAAGCGCTTCTGTCAAGGGTGCGAGGGCCTTAGGAGGAGTTGGAGGAACACCGCTGGAGCAGCAACGTGTGACACGTGTCGCAGACACGGACGGGTTTCGGGTATGACGGCAGCGCGAGTTCGTTGCTGGAACAAGTGTTGCAGAAGATGTCCCCGCAGTTCCTGCAGTGGTGCTGCAAACAGAGTCAGAGTGAGCACAGCTGCTGAAAAGCAGCACGAGGAAGAGAAGTCAGACCTCGAGAAGGGTTTCTGAGAACGCTGACATTCCCCTTCCCTGCCCACCAGGCCCAGCCCTCCCAGCAGCATTTCCTCCTGCGTGGGGCCCAACACCGGGCGCGATCCTGCGCAGCCGATCCTGGCGCAGCTGCTCTCCCTCCACAGCCGGGAACTGCGCTGGCCCTGCCTCGGGGCGGAGCAGGAGCAGGAGCAGGAGCAGGAGCAGGCGCGGGCCTGGCCAGGGACTGACGGAGCCCTCTCCAAATCTCCACCCCTCCCGCAGCCAGGCCCGGCTCTGCAGGGAGGAGATCCGCCCGTACTGTCCCAGACCACGGCTCGGGACTCCGCAGCATCCCTGGGAGCCGGGCACGGAGCAAGGCCTGCCAGGCCCCTGCTTAGCCGGGAGGGGAGACTGAACACAGCCCACAACAGCTCCCACCAAGGAGAGCACCCAAAAGCAGGAGGGAACGTTAAGGATGGGAAATGCCAAATTATTCCCTGTGTAGTTATCACACCAGCAAGATCTGTAACTGAGGCAGGGTCAGTCTTCCCTTGTGAACTGGGCAACAGCACCATTTTTATTTGTCATGGATTGTTTGAAAACAATCCACTGAGCAACATTACCTTCCTTCTTGAGATGGAGAATTCCTTTTCACATTGCTTGCAGTGTGTTGCTTCATCATCCTTCAGCCAAGTATGACCCTGCAAAATTCGAATGAAAACCACACTAGAGATACAAATAAACTTGCAAAACAAAATTCAAAGACATTTCACCCATGTTGCTGGTATTTTTCAAAAGCCACCTTTTAAAGCAAAATAACCATGGTGGAATTTGAAGGTGTTCAGTCAAAATACCCATGAGATGTAGAGTACCTTTAGTGCTTTATTTACTTCTTTAATGTCCTCCATCTTCAACTTTGATCTGGAAAAAAAAATTATGCCCTCCGCATGACTTTATATTTAGTTGTATTTGGTTTTCCCTCCCATTTCATTGTCCAGCCACTGAATCTACACCCCAATTCTTCAGCCAGCTCCCCATTATCCCTCTGAACCACTCATTATCACCAGGAAATTTTGTCACCTTGGGGTTTGCCCCCTTTTCAGTATAACCACAAGAATGTGGGAAAATCACAGTTCCCCTGTAAGAGCTAAACATTTCCTGCAGTGTTTTCTCTCTCAGCCAGCTCGCTCCTACAGGGATCTCCCTCACTTTCATTTCGTGGCTCTTTAGTTTTCCATGCATAGTAACTACCGCCTAAAATTCTTACAGCAGTTGATTTTTGTAACTGGATGAGGTTTGAAATTCTTGGTTTCGTTTGATACTCCAGATTATGTCACTTACAGGAGTTCAGTTCCTAGAACTTACTGGCTGAGATGAAGTCCCATTTCCTGAAGAGCTTGTTCCTGTTCCTCACAGACTTTCTCCAACTGCTGCTTCTCATCTTGCAGTTTTTTCAGTTCCTATAAAATCAAGCACGAAATCAACTTTTTTGTTCACTGTTTGACCAATAACCTTGATCAGTCTACACAAACTACCCAAGCAGTTCACAAGAATCAGCTCCTTTACAAACTCATTTCTGAGGCCTGATGTGTAGAATTACATGGCTGAGCTACTTATTGGTTCTGCACAAATATTGAAATTATGTAACCATATTTACCAGAAAGAGGAAGATTTTCAAGCTTTGAATGTTTTTGAGCAGAGCTAGAACATATCAGTCCTGTGCCCACACAAGAGCACACAGACAGATATAGATGTACAATTGTGTCCTCAGAATCCAAACTGCTGCACACACAGGAGCAAATCTTCTTCAGGTTAACTAAAATGTTCATGCTTAAAAAATAAATCACATTCAGTAGTTCTGAACACTTGAAGCTTTGCATACCTTCTTCAGTCCTTCCATCTGTTGCAATTCTGTTTTAAGCAGAGTGGTTGCATCCTTCTCTTGGTGCAGTTCTTTTTGCAAAGTTTGCCTCTGTTCCTTTTCAGATTTTAACTCCTTTTCCAGAATTGAGCTATTAAAAAATAATTAATTCTAAAAGACCCTATAGCAGAAAATTATCCTATAGAACTTAAGGATAGCAACAGTATGAGGAGAAGAAATCTTGTCCAAAAGAGGGGAAAACTAGTGTGGTGTTCTGGGAAAGGAAAGAATGGGCAGCAGATATCAAACTGTTATGGCAGCAGATGTCAAAAACTATATTAACATTTTCAGGTCACAGAAAACAAGCAGCAATGAACAGCTAGAAGAAAAATAAACAACTAAAAGGCCCCAGACACCCCTGCCCCAAAACCCCAAACCCAATCCCCACAAGTACATATTTCACTACCTGTGTTTAAACTGTTTAAAAGGGACACTCTACCCTGTGTCTGAAGTGAAAGAAGCATTTTCTGTTAGTATTAGAAATCTTCAGAGGATTAACATTCCCCAAGAACAAGCCCCCAAACCCCCTTAAGAACCCCAATCCCTTTGGATGACAGTCACTTCTATGCTCAGCCTACAAGCGTGACCATACCTATCTCCTGATTTACTAAAAAAGCAATTGAAACTCCATTGCTGGTTGGAATGCTCGGATTTCTGCTGGCACTCTGTGCTCCCAATTGGATATTCTGGAAAAAACCATGTCAAAATCCTCCTGTTCACTGTGCACTGTACGGAAGGGCCGTGCTTCCCTGGATCCTGCCTACTTCTGTCAATGCTCACGCCAAGACAATTCGAACCTACCCGTCCTTACACCTGAGCACAAAAGGAGTAGAAAGCACTTCTGAGAGGAATGGCAAAAGGGAAGGAAAAGAAAAATTCCAACAGATTAAATACCATTTGCTGTCCAGCTGGGACATCTGCTGCCGACACGTGTCCAGCCTGCCAGCAAGCTCCTGCTTCATCTTGGTGCACCGTTCCTCGGCTGCCTGCCTTGCCTTTTCTGCCTGCTGCAGCCTACGAGGCAAGGAACACGGGCATTTCTTGTCAGTTTATACCTCCTCACCCTCTTATTTTAGATTTACCAAAACAGGTCTTTATAAAAGCTTGAACTGAAAATGCAAGTGCAGGAAAAAAAAAAAAAGACTTTTGAAAGTAATTGTGTCTGAAAAAAACCCCAAACAAAAGCTAGTCATGCTAGTTGTTAAACTGGAGTTAATGTGTTTTTAAACAGCCTGCCTATGGAAAGAGCTGTGGCTTTCCAATGGGTCAATTATGGGCATGTTTGCCTGGGGAAAAGAGAACAGCAAGCACAGAGAGATAAGGAGGAGAAAGTAAAAAAAGTCATGCTGGCACGTGTGCCCAAATGTCTATGGGGCATATGGAAGGTCACCCTGTAAAGGTTGACACTGAAAACTTTCTCCTGACTTCAGTGTTGACTTTCTGAGCTTGTAGTTATTACCTCTCTTCCATTTGTTTCATAGAGGACATCATCTCGTTTGTTTTTCCTTCAAAAGAGGATATTGCTTCTGTTTTCTGTTGTAATGAACACTCTGCATTCTATAGGAAACAGTGAACACAGTGTTTAAAGTCTGCCACCACATCAAGAATGTTCAGCTTGCTAAAGGCCAGGCCTGGGTCTAACTGGAATGTACAAACAAAATGCTGATAATGCCAGAGCAGACATTGCTCCACTTGTTTTGTTAAGACCTCAGAAAAAAAAAAATCCCAACCCTTAACTAAGTTTTTACGTATGAGATCAGCTACAAGCCAAAAATCCTCTCTTTAGAAAAAAGTGGAGAAAGAAACTATCAGATTAAATGGACAGGATAAGATCATCAATGATGATTTTAATGCAACAAGTGCACTCAGTGGGCATGGAACCAGAAAGGCAAAAAAACCCAAAATAAATACTGCTTTCCAAAGCAAAGGCCCACCTCAGCACTGGGGCTTCACTGGGCTGTGCCTGGCAAGTGCCTGTGAAGGAGGCAAAGGCCTGGGTAAAGCCTGAACAGGCATGAGGAAACAGCCCATAAAAATTGGGAGAAATCCCCTCTGGCACCACCTATGGGAAGGAAAGGCTTGCTAAGCTCTTATTTAATGGAGAAGCTAGTTAAACTTTTATTTCATTAACAGGAACAAGCTCTGTATATTGTGTCTGAGCATTACTACTCCATGGCTTCCTTATAGAAATGCTTATCAGTTTATTTTTTGACCAATTGAAAAAAAAAACCCCGACATAACACCACAAACCCACCCAAACAACGGAAACCCCACAAACCACCCCCAGCCCCCTGCACATACCTGAGATTTGTGAAACATCTGCAAGTTAATGGCCTTCACTTCTTCCAACTGTTGGCGAAGTGCAACTAAAGTGTCTTGTTTTTCATGAGTATCTTTTTCCAGAAGTTTCATGGCAATTTCCATTTCTGTTTTCATTCCAATTTGTAGCTCCAACTCTTTCTCTAGTTCCTTACAAAGAGATCTCCTAGTTACTGCTGTGCAGTCATACATCAGGACAAGCATTTCCAAACCCCATATAGCCCTGTACACAAACCATGTGTCTTTGCTGTAATGCTGGTATTTTCTTAAACAGAGAACCACCTCTAATTTCCAGCATTCCAAAAGCCCCAATTCCCAGTTCTTTACAGACACTGTTCATGTCCAGTGCCCATCTGGCATCTTGCTTGCAATTCCTTTGTGAATTCTGAAGGGCTGCAAATGGTGCACAGCAGACACCTTGTATTTGTAACGTTACAGTTTAGGCTAAATCCTGTGTTTTTACCTCACTTTCTATAGTTAAGTTTCCTTACCAGCCTGATTTTTTTTTCTTCTTTTAACTGCTTCCAAACATCACTGTACATTTCATCAAGACCCTGTCGTGACTGCTTGTAAGTATCCAATTCTACTTTTGTATCCTCTTTTGTTACCTACAAAGAAACATCAGCAGAAAAGCCACATAAGATCACAAAGTATTTAAAGTATCCCTGTAATTCTTGTGTGTAACACTGTATTTCTATGTGCCATTTCAAGTAAGATCCTTATGTTTTACAACTAATGACCTGGCAAACATTAACAAGCTGAAATTTCAAAGACACCATAAAAAGAAATAATTCTAATACTTTGAATGCTTTCTCCCTTCTGCAAGTATATGAGTGTGTGGTAAAGAACAGCAAAATCTAAATGCCTGCAAATCTAAATGCCTAAAATTATTAAAATGCCTGAGCATACAACACCCAAACTCAGTGATCTGCATGATCTGCACAGCAGCCTGCTCAACTCTGCTGAGCGTTGCAGTTCCCAGTGGGTTTGAGAGCACTAACTGCAGCTGATCAAAAGAGATCACTTATTTTAAGGCTCCTCCCCATCTTTAAATCAGTGGCCCACCTCTACACTCTTTTCACTCCGCTCACGAATCAACTCATTCTGTTGTTTTAACTGCTGCTGCTCTTCCTGCAGTGATCCAATTCGGTCGGTGGCTGCTGCAAGCTGTTTATAAAGAGAACAGATCTATATTTAATCACTGTGCAAGCAGGCAACATCTGGAGCAATTCTAAGGTCAGCAGCTCAGTCTCTGTAGCAGGTGTGCTGCTCACTTCCCCTTTCAGGAGCTGCCTGACCCTCCTGCAGCCGAAATTAATAATCCCACACATGTTTGTTCGCTGCCTTCTGCTTCACACCCTCATCAATTATTTTTAAATATTAACTGCCCAAAGAAATGCATCTAAGTGTAAAAGGCTAAAATCCACCCTGGTTCTGTGGTATTAACTAGAAGTCACCACAGCAGGTCAGGGCTGGCATTCACTGGTGGAACTGTACAGCATTTTCAAGTGGAGATACCCAAAGTACACTGGAAATTGGACTACACAGATACACTCTGAAAGACATGAATTTTTTGTGTGGTGGTGGGTTTATATATATATATTTATATATACATAAAGCATGCTGCTGGATTCTATTTTACTTCCCAGCTGGGAAAGAATTCTTAATTTCTGTTTTCCAGGATCACTCACATGACAAATCCAGAGACATGTGTATGTGCAGAGGGAAGAGGGACAAGTCATGTCCATGACAGTGGTTTGATTACTTTTGGGTGGAGACACCATTGCAAGACAAAAAAACTTGATTAAGGAAATTCATCTACCAGATAGGTGCCCAAAAGCATTTTAACCACTAATTTAGCACAGAAGCTTCCCAGAAAGCTTTCTCCATGTGCCAACCCATGCCAGTCTGCCCAGTCCCCCCACATCTCACCAGTACCTACTCAAATGTTTCAGGTCTAAGGTACGTTCTTGCAGAGTTTAGTCTCTGATGGAAAAGAGCTGTGAGAAATATTCAACAGAGCAGACACAAACCTCTTCCTGGAGTTTTGAATTGGTCTTTTCCAAACAATCTATTTTGTTCTGAAGATCTGCAACCGTGCAACTGCAGCAAGGAAGAGAGATGCATAAAAACGGTAAAAGACATACTGAAAAAGCTAAACAGGACAAGTGTTTGTATATGAGAATAGATGACAATCCCACCTTAGATGTCGGTTCAGTTCCTCCACATAATGCTTCTGGTCAAGGACAGCTGTAATCCCTCCATCTCTAGTTGTAAAAGTGAGAATTTATTAACTGAGAAGAAACTCCTTCATTCTGAAGTGTTAGTTTGTACTAGGGCTTTCAGCACAGACTTGCAAGCTGAGTTGAAACCTTTTATCCTCTCCTTACAAAATACTTGTGCCTGAGCTGGATGAGAAGCACCAGGGAGGTGAAGCAGCTGTTTGGCTGCTTTTCAGCAGCTCCACAGTGAAGTGCTCTGAAGTGACAGAAGCACATAAAATAGGAAATCCCCTTCATTTGCTACAGGTCTTCTAGATCCAGTGCTGTCAATAGCTGTGGTCTCAATTCACCTAACATTTCACCTAATATTATATTTTTTCCTCCATAACTGATCTCTCCCACAAACAGAGCTACTTAACTGAGAGCATTTCTGAAGCAGTGCTTAGAAACAGAGCAGTGATTTAGCAGTGGGTAACCTAGCAGATCATCCCTTCTAAAATCAAATCAAACCTCAATTTAATATTTTGGGTGCCTTTAATTTGGTCCCAGCTCAAGACGCAAACTCTCCACATTGTATTCTTGTTAAAGCCACCAAAGGCTCAATCTTTGAAAGTCAGTATTAGCTGACAAAATCTCTTTTAGACTCTCCTTTCTGGATGATTAATAGTTTGAGGTCTTCAGCACTCAATGTCCTCCCACACACTGACAGGTTTGTTCTACAAAACCCATAATGCTTTAGAATTATTAATTCACCATACGTACTGTTTGCCATCACTGTCCTGTGTTTCCTTAAGGTACAAGGAAAAATCAATCACTCCAACCTGAAAAATATATTTAAGATATTAAGACACCTTATGGTGCAATTCTGCATAGAAGCAGAATTGGAAAATGATAAAATGTGTATTTGGAAAATGATAAAAATATGAAGTTTAAGTTTACAGAGACAATAATACCTATATTCTTCCTAGCTGATGCAAACATGGAAGCCAGTGTTTGTCATAAAAGCATATTTCAGTGTGATCAATTTCCCAGTAGTTATTGGTTGTGAGAGTATTTCCATAAACTACTACTTATGTACTTTCTTTTGATTCACTGTGGGAAACATGACGAGCTTGAACTCAGGACATGCTGGAAAGAACTCTGGACCCATTTCAGTAAAGTATTTATAGATGTACTTAATTCTACTAAAATCTTATACCAACTGATCCTACTTAAGCTTTAATCTTCACCTGAGAATCCAAGTCTTCTCCTTTCAAGCAAAGGTTTGCATCAATAACATTCAGTCCAACCAGCAGACCCACAATAACTGCTCCTTCCTCCTCCATCATCAATGCATCAGGTTCATAAAATTCACTGGAAGAAATATTACCAGGCATCACTGCACGTCAAACAATTATAGTGGCACTTCCATTACTGAAATCATATAAACAGTAACACAGCCTTTACAAAGCTCAGCTGAGCAGCCCCTTCCCACCAATTTATTGCACGAGGCTCAGGATTCAGGACTCTCAGAAAACACTTTTCACTGCAAACACAGTTAACCACTTGCTCTTCTGCGAAGGCTGCAACAACAAGCTTAAAGTGGTCAAGGAATGACTCTCCTTGGAGCAACACAAGGTGTCAGTGATTTGGGGAACACAATCTACACAATATGCCCTTACCTTAACAGATGCTTATGGTCCAAGAGTACCTTGAGATAATCTGCCAGTTTCTTCTGCATGAGTGCTAAATAAAGCCAAGCCCTTCCTCTGCCCACAGCTGTCCTAAAATGAAAAGTTGCATGTTTTGGTAAAAAAAAAAAAGCTTTTTATTAAGTAGACTTGGGCAATTCAAAATTGTCAGTTTACAAAGTGAGATGAAGGATACTATTTACTGAAAATAAAAAAAAAAAAGAAAGGTAAAAACCTCCAAAACCCCTCAACAACTGAAAAAAAAGATCCCTGGGGAAATGAACTGCTGCCTCCAGAACACAAAAGCATTTAAGTATATCCCATTCTTTGGTGAAGGAAAAGTATATTGTAAAATTTTCTAACCTGAAAAGACACATATTGGCAGCTACCATTATAACCCAAACACTGATGCACCCTAGCACTGAAAACAGCCTCTTTCCATCATCCTGAATTACCCAAATTAAATACTACTAGTGCACTCATAAAATGACACAAAGTTATAAAAGCGGGGGAAAGAAGAGGAGTGAAAATAACTGTAAAGGTTTTAGTTATTTTTAGCAAGGTTAAAAAGTTTCCAAATGCTGTATTTAATCTGGCAGTATTGTTTAAATCAGAAACTCTGAATATTTTGAGGTATTCTCCTTATCTCTTGGAGAAGCCAATGCCTCCTACACGCCCTATTTTTTTCCTTTGTGAATAAATCTCATTAAGGAAGCCGAGAGACTACACAAAGGATTCCTTTTCCCAGCAGTATGAGTGAAATGCATCATCTCCAACAACCAACTTACTTCAACTCTGGCAGATTTTTAACACTAGTTGCTATATCTGATGCTTCAGGACAAAGTTTTTCCACTAGCTCCAAAGGACCAAAAAACGATTTGTTCTGTCCAATAAAAGTCTTCTTCACTAAAGGGAGCACACAGAGAAGTTTGTGAGGAAAAATTACAGGCTACCAACTCCAGAATAAAAAATTTTAGTCTATGTGTTACTTTGTCTTACCAGCTTCTAACATGTCAATGAAAAGGGGGCGTTAAAAATATCTTGACAGTATAGGAGGCACAAAATACAGGTTGTACAGGGGTAACCACACAGTTATATCTGCAATGCCAATTAGCATTGCACAGTTATGCAATTAACAATGCCATTCAGAGGTCAAACTGGAGACACAGCAGGACACAACAGCAACTCATTGACCTGCCTCTCCTCAGCTTGGTATCCAGAGCCCACCTTTCAGCCCGTGCTTGAGGCAGTGCTCCAGCACCACAAAGAACTGCTGCAGCGGAGGGAAGTCGGAGTCCAGGGTCCGGCCCAGGCTCAGGGCTGACTGGATCAGGATTTTGATGCTGAGCTTCATCATGTTCATGAGGTTGGCACGCTCCTCCATGGTGTGGCACCGCGCACCTGGGGGCACACGGGCGGGGAAAGAAAAGCTGCTTTAGAAAAGACCTCTGAGATCGTCAAGTCCAATCACCATCGCGTCAACTAGACCATGGCACTGAGTGCCACATCCAAGTCTCTCCTTAAACGTGTCCAGGGATACTGACTCCATCACCTCCATTCCAATGTCTAATCCCCCATTCTTTGAAGAAGAAGTTCTTCCTGATGTCCAACGTAAACCTCTCCTGGCACAGCTTAAGACTATGTCCTCTTGTCCTGTCACCGGTTGCCTGAAAGAAGAGGCCGACCTGGCTACAACCTCCTGTCAGGGAGCTGCAGAGAGCAATAAGGTCACCCCTGAGCCTCCTTTTCTCCAGGCTGAGCCCCCCCGGCTCCCTCAGCCGCTCCTCACCGGATCTGCGCTGCAGACCCTTCCCCGGCTCCATTCGCTTCTCTGCGCCCACTCCCGCCCCTTAGTGACGTTCCCGAACGGAGGGGCCTAGCAGGCACAGCACTTGGGGTGCCTCACCAGCGCCGAGGGCCGGGGGAGAATCCGCGCAGAGTCTCTGCCCGCCCGCCGCAGCCCCGTCCCCGCGGTGCCCCCCGCCCATCCCGCGCAGGGGGGCGACCTGCGGGGGTGCGGCCCCGGGGGAGCCCCCCTCGCCGACACCGCGGGGGAGCGGGGCCGCCGCTCCCGGCACCCGGAGCTGGTGCGGGGGGACACACGGCCCCAGCCCCCCCGGCCGGGGTGGGGGGTCCCTACCTGAGCGGCGGGGCCGGGCCGGGGGGACCCGCCGGGGCTGAGGGACCCCGGCCCGCCGCGTTACCACGGCGACAGCGCGCGGGGCGGGGCGGGCGCCATCTTAGAGCGGTGTGAGGGGCGGGGGGGGGGGGAAGGCGATGGTGGTGGGTGTGTGTGTGTGTGTTGGAAAA
>JAWMRA010000028.1:10940765-10986780 GCA_035584735.1 Pseudotriccus pelzelni | reverse complement strand
CCCCCCCCCCCCCCCCCCCCCCCCCCCCCGCCGAGGGGGGGGGGTGTGGGTGTGTGTGTTGGAAAACGTGGAATACGTACGAATTTTCTTAATAAAGGATGCCATTCGATATTTGGTCTTTGTATATCTTCAGGCCTAACCAACAGGAAGGGAGATTCAATCCGTGAAACAGATAGCAGCTCTAAGTGATGCCCGGGCGCTAGAAAGACAAATTACTTGTCTGTGGAATTTCCTGTTGAAGTTTAGGGCTCGACATGTTTCAGTAACCTCAGGCCTAAAGGGAGGTTAACAAGGCTTGGGGAGAAGGATGTACCACTGAGAGTGGACACAGAGAATGCAGAATCGATGGACCACAAGGACGGATTGAAGCTGAACCAGGAGAGGTTTAGGCTGGATATTAGGAAAGTTTCTTCCCCCAGAGGGTGGCCGGGCGCTGAAAAGGCTCCCCAGGGCAGTGGTCACAGCACCAGAGCTCAAGGAGCGTTTGGACAACGCTCTGAGGCACATGGTGGGAGTCTTGGGGTGTCCTGTGCAGGGCCAGGACTTGGACTCGATGATCCTCGTGGGTCCCTTCCAACTCAGCACATATTATTCTATGACATTTGGCAGAACCTCCCAGACAAGGAAAAAACTAATAAAGTCAGCTCGGCAACTGTGCTGAACCAGCTCCAACTGGGTAAAAGGAAATTGCGGCAGGGGCTGATTGTGACCACTGACTCAAATAAACCCACTGATACCAAAGAAGAGAAAGATTGAGCATGCGGAACAATTAGCATGAGAAGTGAGAGAATCATTAACCAACAGAAGAATATTAATTAATAAGAGGAATGGGTAAACTTGTAGCCAATGAACATTGATGCCTTTGTTTGCTAAAACAGTGAAAAGTTTTGGTGGTCGTCATGCTGGTTTTGTGGATTTGCCCTTTCATTGCAGAACTGTAAATAAATCTAATACCTCCACTCCGTATGTGTATCAGCCTCTTGCATACCCAGGGAAAAAAGCTATTTTGGGACAAAAGGGGGAGCGGGACAGGGACTGGCTGCAGCCCCTCTGCTTCCTCAGGCATCCACAGTCTCCGAGAGGTGCTGCCAACCACAGGCCAGTGGTCACTGAAATCCTCTCTTAAGCCACCGCTGTTGCAGCAGGACAGCCCTGCTGTCACCTGTGGGTCAGACACGATCACACTCCCCTGCGTCAGTCACGCTCAAGATTGTCAACACTAGTCCTAAGACCGTGCAAAAGTCTCTTTGGTACTAATTTTACCTTCCTTTTTGTGCATACAGTGTTAATTTAGGATTAAAAACGAGCAAAACTCACTCTTCCTTGTCTCAGAAGAGGGAAAACGGGGTCATTCTAAACAAATTCATCTTAATAACCACAAAGCACACAAAGTTTCATCATCTCAGCAGGTTACCGTACAGTATATTGTATTATACTATAACAGATATAGTTAATATGCAATACACTATTTAGAGTATACTGTATATTGACTATGGCCAATGGATGCCTCAAAACTGCATATAATGTCTGGACATGAGACTGAGGATTAAAAGGGCTGTAATATTTTGAATGTCAATATTGTCAGGTTGCACACTAGAAACAGAAAATCTGTGAGGTTTTTTGGGGTATTTTCAATATTAACCATTTGGATGGTTTTCTGAATTAAAATTTTTACATTTCAGGCATACTTTGCTTATAAGCCTTGCTCCAGATACATGTATTACCCACAAGATTAAAAAAAAATAAAATAACGTGAATGAAATGTTCTTTATAAACACAAACTTAAAGTGTCTTAATAATGGCTTGCATTAAGTTAAATAATTACTTGAACATTCTTTTTTAGACTTTTTAGTTGCAAATTTACATAGTCAAGTACATCTTTTGCAAAACTGTGCAAGCTGGTACATGCAAAACAAACAGGTATTACACACATTACCAAAGCCAAGCCTCAAAGATTAGGAATCAGGTTACCCAAGTGCAAAAGATCAGAGACACGATGCTGCAATCTTTAAGAATGCAGTCACACACTTTTGTCTCTCATCTAATTCAAGAGATTCGTTCCAACATCTTTTTGAAGCCACATGCCTTGTTTACTGTAATCATTCAGCACACTTTGAAGTCAGAAAACTCTGAAGCACAAAGGAAAGCTCACAGTTCTCCATCTCTTGGTCTTTGGGACTGCAAGTCTGTCTTGATTTGTTTTCTTTAGATTTGTAGCTCCCGGCCTCTCTGCAAGGCAGGACACAAATTCTTCAGTGGCACACCCTGGTTTAAGATGGGGTTTGTGCGTTTAAAACTTGTGATCAACAGATCTGAAGCAGCAGGTAGAGCTTACAAAATCTCTGGAAAAAGAGGATATAGGGAAAAAGCTCCAAATTTTCCACAAGTGGTCTTGCAGGTCTTAGCTTATTTCTTAAAAATACCTGCTTGAAATTAAATTTTTAGTGCTTGGTCAAAGATAATATTGAATGGATAGAACAGGTGATTTAGTGCCTGTTCACATTTTATATATAAATTATGATCAGATTTCTCATACGGAATTTTCCACAAAACTCATCAACATATCCAAATCCTTTCAACAATCTGGGGAGGTGGTGTTGTATTCCCTTACTTTACAAGGAGGAAGCTGAAAGACTATGGTAAAAGTTCCATTAAGTGTGGGAGCTCCATTTCTGGCAAGAGAACATGACATTCCCCACCCCTTGCCAAAAGCTGTATGTTCTTTTGAACTACATGTATTCACAGCATTATTCCCAATGAAGAAAATGGGATATTCTGCCCTTTATCAGGTTAAATCCCAGGTGCTCAAGATGGGCACCCGGGAAACAAACCCACGAGAAGTTTGGTGTGAGACTGAGACGCAGGGAAAGACAAGACTGTATTTTTTTTTTTCAGGACAATTAAACTCTGACTATGCAACATTGAGGGATTTTTACAAAAAAATGAAAAAGTCCATCAGCAGAAACTGTTTTTCCCATCCTGTCCCTGCTCACCCCCACAGAACTCTACCTTGAACACTCAGTACCATTAAAAACAAAAAAGTAGCATGAGGGAGCTCCACTGGTCCAGACTTTAAAGCACCAGTATGAGACCCTGGAATAAAAGGCTCCAGATCCAATTTCTGCTGCATTTGAATGGGGTTTTTTTCCACCTAATGAGTATCACTGAGATTTATTTTCCATATGATTCAACTAAAGTCCTTTTCATTCAGTTCTAAGAGACCTGTTCCATAAAACTGTACGGCCGCCAGATCCATGAATGCAGATGTTCAACAAAGCACGTCGTGGTTAAAATTTTAGCGCAGTTAAAAAGTAACTTGTAACAAATCTGTATCTTAGTTTGCTTGTCCACTCTCTGACATGAAAGGCACAGCGAGTTCCTTCCCTGAACCAGCCCATCAGGTAGGACATGGAATTGGGACATCCCTCAGTGCAGCCGAGGGGAGCCTTAAGGAGAGGGAGAAAAGCCAGCAAATAAAAGCTTACTGCATAAAACTAAAGCCAACTTTCCCAAATACACTACGAGTTTAGTTTTCTTTTGGTTATAATACAGTTCTTAAGTTCTACGTCTGTGTCGATCGTTTAATTTTGCTCCAATACAAAACCGCAGCATCTTAAAAAGGAAAATTCAGAGTAACACCCATGCACCACTGACACGAACCAGCAGCACTTACGGGAGCGAACTGATTTGCGCACCACAAAAGCGAGTTTACGAAAGAAGCGGAGCCGTACTTGTCTTTGCCGGGCTGTCACTGCTGCCGGGCTTGGACACGAACCCCACCAGGGACGCGGACTTCAGGGCGCTGCCGTAGCTCAGCGCCAAGTTTTCCGAGGCTTTCCTGGCCAGCGACAAGATCGGGGCGGACCACCTCCCTTCCTCCGGCTTCGCCTTCTCCTCGTTCCTCAGCTCGGCCGCGTCAGGGAGCTGCTTTTTGTCAATAATCTCGAAATCCTCCCCCCCGCCCGCGGCGGGCGCGGCGCGCCGCTCCCCGGCAGCCATCTTGGGCCGGGTCACATGACCGCGGCCGGCGGCGGCGGGGCGGGAACCGGGAATGCGGCGGGGACTGGGAATTCCGGCGGGGACCGGGAATGCGGCGGGGACCGGGAATTCCGGCGGGGACCGGGAATTCCGGCGGGGACCGGGAATGCGGCAGGGACCGGGAATTCCGGCGGGGACCGGGAATTCCGGCGGGGACCGGCAGCCCGGGCAGGTCATGGAGGTACCGGGAGGCCGGACAGGCACCGGAGCCCTCGCAGGTTACGGAGCCCGGGTGTGTACCTGGAAACCCCGGGCAGGTCATGGAGCTCGGGCTGATCGCAGAGCCCCGGGCGGGTGTCGGAGCTCGAGCAGGTCGTGGAGCCCCGGTGGGTACCGGGAATCCTGGCAGGTGCCAGAGCCCGGGCAGGTACTGGAGCCGGGGTGAAGCACCTGTCTGCATCGGCAGGGCTGCGAGGCAAGCCTGGCCAGCACTGAGCGCTCCGCTTGCTGTTCGGTTACAGACTCCTAGGGACGTGGAAGGCGAAGAAAGGGTTTACCTTTAAACAAGTTAGGAAAGCTTAACAAAAGTACAGGCTTTTGCTGCTGTCCGTGTCCCCAGACGTAACGTTCAATTAGAAAACGCCTTTTGGCATCTCAGATGTACATGGTTAAGTTGTGACAGATGAAAGAGACCTTCAGGACTCTGCCTGTGGTTGAAGCGGAGGCTTGGTGTGACAGGGGCACTGCTGTGAAAAGGGCTTGCCTTGCATCACTCACGTGAAAACCCAACTAGTCAGTAAGGCCACTCACTAAGGTATTTGGGCTGTGTTTGGTAGAACAGATCTATCATGAAGGGGAACTGAAATGACCCCAGTATGAAAATTTGATCTTACTGGGTGCCTCAGATATTGATGTGGCCCACTGATGTGTGCCTTGTTACCTCTTTTTCCATCCAGCAACCACATGTGCTTGAGATACTTCACTTATTTAGTCATGAGATGCTGCATATCAGCTTTTTTTTGCTACGTAGATGGAAATCTTCTGGAAGGAGAATAGGAGAGTTGAAAATTAATTTCAGTAGTCTTGCAGCAATATAAATCTTTAGGCCTAGAACTTATTTATTCTACTATAGGCTACTTTAAGATTGATTCTGTCATCTTGGCTTCTCAGACACTGCAAATTTAACAACTTTTGTTCCTCAAAGCGCTGGGAAATGCTTATATTTTTGTTGAGAATTCAGAGATCAGCCGCCTCTTATTCACCCATGATTCATGTGAGCTAAGTATAGGCTTTAATCTACTTTTGCTAAAGGGTGATAGAGGTAAGTTTTACTCCATCTTGTGGACTCCAGCAGTATTGGGCTGTGTTTATAAGGAAATGATAGCCCTGTAAGTTGCTATCTTGCAGTTGACTATATGAATATACCTCTTGAGTAAGAGCTGACACTGATTTTTTATTAGAGTCAGGGTGGAGTCTTAGCTAGAAGCAGAATTCTAAGCGTTAAATTAATGTTTTTCTTCCAGTACATCTGAAGAAAAAGACATAAAAGTTTTGTGACTGAGAAAATAAGAGCAAAACCAAGACTCCTATTTACCTCATTATGTTGCTCTCTTAGGGTAACAATGACCCAGACTCCCCTTTGCAGCCTCACAATTATCTACTTTGTAAAAACATTAAGTGAAACTCTCACATAGTCTGTGATCATCTTTTCTTATTATTAAAGAAATATTTGATCGGTTTATTTCAAGTGCCTCTGGAGGAAACTTTATACTGTGCATAAAATTTAATTGTGCTTCACTTGTAACTATTTGGTCAAAATGACTTAAATGTTCTGAAATCAGTCACTGATTGCTTTAAGTGCCCTCTGTCTGCACACTTCTTATTTTAAAGTAAGCAAGAAGTCTTGTGACATTGTTAGTCCTAAAACAGAGATTTGTTTTGTTCACAGTTTACAATTTCCTAAGTAGTCATTTGGGGCAGCCAAGGAGGGTGTCATTTATACAGAATACAGCTTTAAGCACATAAAATTAAAAAAAAAAAAAGAGCAATAAAATTATTTTTTAAAATAAAAATAAATTTAAAAAGGGGAAAAACATACTTTGGTTTCAGTTCACAGATTTATCAAGGAAAGGCACTATGCATGAATAACACTACTCACTTTTAGCTTTGAGAGTGGGCTTTTATTTGTCTTCTGCAGATGATGATATTTCACCACTGGTGTCACTTTACAGACCACTGGTCCAGCTCTTGCTACTCATGTGAAGATGAACAACGTTTTCTTTTGAAAACCCATTTTGTGGCTACTCTAGGTCAGCCACAGTACATAAATGTCAGTGGAATGTCATGTGGAAATGTGTGTCATTATGGTAAATAAAGGGAAAGATAGAGTAAAATGTGAGGGAGAAACTTTCATTAAGATACTGGCATGGAATCAAAAGAACAGCAACTCACTCAATAGAGATTTAAATCAGCCAGTTAAAACCAAATACAATATATATATATTGAATGACAGTCTTAAGAAGAAGTTCAGTATATTTATTGTTCTATTCTAATCTATTTCCTGGTTTTCAGAAAAAGTAAAAGTGAAAAAAGCTTTTAATAGGAGTATAGTGGACTGGAATGTGAAGTATCAGAGAGCAGGTAAAACCAACACACCGATTTTCCCTTTTGTTCTTTATCTTTTTTGGTGCTGTAAGAAGAAAGGCAGAGGCAGAACTTCCCAGTAGGTGACACTGTGGCACTACTTTATTCGCAGAGCAGCTCTAAGATCCAGCAAGGGCAGCCCCAGAGCAAGTACCAACTTGTGCAGCTACCCGAGAAAACACCAGAGAGCCCCCAAGGAAACGAAAAGAAACAAGCTGAGCCGCTCTCCTGAGCAAGCCCTGAAGCTGCTCTGTGACATAACCCGTGCTCACAGAGACCACTGAGGGAGAAGGAAGTAGATTTTTGGCTCACTTTTATAGGAGCTTCAACTTGTGACTGTTAAATAGGCGT
Organism: Pseudotriccus pelzelni; assembly: GCA_035584735.1. NCBI lineage: Eukaryota > Metazoa > Chordata > Aves > Passeriformes > Tyrannidae > Pseudotriccus > Pseudotriccus pelzelni. Next base: position 10,979,808 of record JAWMRA010000028.1, on the reverse strand, counting down.
CGGGGAACATTCTCTAATGGAATCCCAGATGTTAATCAGTCGGGGTTGTTTACCAGTTTTAGAATTTCATGGGGGATTATGAAATTATTAGTATTTTACAAAAGGGTTTTTTTTCCTGTTAAAAGTTGTTACATAATGTTCCAAGCACTTTATGTGTAGGGAAGTTTGGATAAATGGTGTAATTTGGTCCAGTCCACAGACCAGATCAGAAATCAGAGCACATCCGTTTGAATAGTGTAATTTATAGACTTTGTGACCTCTGTGGTTTTGGGTTACGTTTTTCGTGGCTTATCTGTTTTGTTTGGGTTTTTTTCCCTTGGTTCTTACTATCTTGGCCTTTTTTTCCCCTCCTATTATTGCATGCAGACAGTTTTGTATCAACTGTAATTTTGAAGGTTTTATGAAAGTGATGTAGATTGAGGGACATAGGGTAAAAGGAATTATAAATGTGATTACCGACTGAGTCCTAGTAAGATAAGAGCATGGTGTCTTTGAAATATGCTGACATTTTTGCTACTTAATGCAGTTTTCAATTAACACACATGAAAATACTTATATGTGACTTATTTAGCTGAAAAAATGGGCTCATATTGTGCTATTAGTGTAACAGAAATTTTGCAAATTGCCGAAATAAATGTTGTTAGATATTATATAAGCCAGTGAAATACATTATATGGTCCCTAGACAAGTTTAGAAGAAAACAGTAGTGTATTAGTCATATATTTTATATAAATATATAAAATTCTGCCAGGTAGTGCACATATCAGATAAAAGTGTTTTGCTGCTCCAGCCAAAACGATAAAATATGCAAAAGATATTTGGTTTCCTGAAACATATTTAAATGGTAAGTTTCTTCTTCAGTAGGAGTACTAAACAAATCTTTTCTGTTTAAGACGCTGAAGAACATTTGGGTGCTTGGATGCAGTTCTGGTGACATTGCACTTGTGCACCTGAGGGCACAATGTGGCACAAACTGGCTCAGGTCTCTCCGCAAAGAATTCAGGTCTCATAACTCAGTCCCCTCTGTGAGGTGCAGTAAACCAGGAGTAGGAAAAGATTGCAACAAGTAGTGTGGGAAGTGCAATTCCCAGCTTTTCCCTTGCCTTTGATTTTCTCATTTTCCGATTGCTCTGTGAGTGACTCTGCATATTAATTAGGAAGATATCTAGACAGCTTAAACCAAAAGTGAAGTCAATAAATCTTTAGCTAGACTTTTTTCTTTGTTTTAAGCAGGAACAGTTTCTTCCCTCTCTCCTTTCTTTCCTCAGAGCATTTTTCCTTGCAGATCTGTAACCAACACTTGGTTTGCCACACTTAGGGATAGCTCCCAGACACTTGGATTGAATAGGAATTTTTATGGGGAGAAGAAGTGAAAAAATGAGCTAGGTGTTTTACAGATGTGCAAAAGCACCTTTGTTATTGAGAGGATCAAAGGGAAACCTAAGCTTTTGGATAATGCAGCTGTGCAGCTCAGTCAGCTTCACTGAGGCTCTGTTACCAGTTCCCCTCACATTGCAAGTTAGGTAAATTGTCTTCAAATTTGTCTTCTAATTTGTCTTCAGGTCTTTCCACGCTTCGACAGTAAGAGAGAAGCTGGAGCAGGCAGGTTAGATGTTAACAGTGAGGTTGCTCAGTGGTCTCTCACCAACAATCCTTTAGAAATATCTTTGCCGATGCATTTGAGGGAGTTAATCAATGGTATGTAACCATGTCACCTTTGGAAACAGAACTGAGAAACGTGGGGCACCAGTCACTCAAGTGGTTTAAACTAGTTTAAGGGGCCACTGGAGTGCTGCTGTTCTCCTTTTCCTCCAGCTGTGTGTTCCCATTTCCTTACGACAGCACGGCTCCCCATCTGACCTCTCCAGGAGCCAGTCCCAGGTAAATCTGGCAGGGAATGCAGGCTGCTCTCTAGCACCCTCAGGCAATCGAACTGCTGGCTGCCTCCTGCCACCTCTTGCCTCTGGCCAAACCCTTTCCTCAGCTCCCTTGGTCGCTGGGTTGCTGAGCCATTTCAATGCACTGAGTTGGCAGAAAATTAATACAACGGAAGTGAAGAGTTTTTTCTGCTGATTTAATGCACTGAAACAGTTCATACTTTCCAAATCGTGTGTCAGAAGGCCTGCTCACTATATGGGTGTCCTGTTCAACCCCCAGTTTTCTGCCTGCCCTGGATTCTTCACAGAGACTCCGCATGGCAGATTAGCAAAATAAATGGCAAAGTTATCACTGGAGTGTTTTATCTTAAACGTCCTTCTTTCCATCTTTTGTCAGTCGTAAGGGCTCCTGGCATCATACCAGCAGTAAATGCATGGGGGGGGAAAAAAAGGACCAGAATTAGAAAGAGGAATCATTGCCCTGCTAAATTCCAAAAGCTTCTAGTAACCAATGGATTAGGGAATTTGTGATTAGGAGTTGCATCTGAAGTAGCCATCTTTAGATAAAGAGAATACAGAGAAAACAAGATGTGGGTGTAGACTGAAGGCTTGGACACCCAATAGCAGAAACTCCCCAGAAGCCTCCGAATGATTATTGTTTCAGATTTGTTCTGTTTAAATCCTCAGTTTACCCTGCTCCTGATTTATAAATTTAATCTTGAATGCTGATGATATTGTCATATGGGCATATGTATTTTCCTTCCTCAAATAACGAGAAACAGAGCAACCAAGGAACCATGACGAATTTTGCAGCAAGGACAAAGCAATTAGAAGGGTCTAATTATGTCCAATGCATTTAGTGTGCTACAGGTGATGTTACTAGAAGTGTGCACCATGGCAAATTTCTGTTGACACCTCACCTGATGTAATACAGATCGCTTTAAACTATCTCACATGATCAAAAGATTTCCTTTTTCTCCAGCAGACCTCCTTCTCAGGGGTGAACCTTAAAAGCACACAAAGATGAAAGCTGCAGAATTGTGAAAGAGCTATAATTTATAATAACCTGGGTGGCAATAAAGAAGTGTAATGATGGCTTCAATGAAATGAAGTGGAGGTCATTAATCTTTTCAGGTGAAACTTGTTTAAAATTTCGAGCTGTGTGGAAGGAAGAGATATCTAATTGAATTGCCACTTTGTGCAAGTGGGGAGGCAAAGACACCTCTGGTAAATGGCTGTGGTTTGTTAACAGAGAGTGGTAATTGGCATCCAGCTGTTAAGATACAGTGTGTTGCCATCTTTCCTTTTCCTCTTTGGTCTATTAATTCCAGAAGATTTTCCACATTGCCCTGACTGCTGTTGGAAATATGGTATTAGTAACCATAGAAAAATTTTCTAGACCTCAAATTTGAATAATTGTTCTCTTTTCAAAAGCAAAACAAACCCCCCAAACCCTCATGTGAAAATGAACCTACTGACTGAAGTGAGGAAGAAAAATGAGAGACCCAAGTATAGTAATAAAGGCTGACATTTAAGAGTTAAATAGTTAGTTGTTTTTCTAATCAACAGAAACCACACGTTTGGTTTTCAACTACAATAAGAGCAATAAAAGATCCTGTCATTCTCTGCCAGTTACCATTCCAGGCTGTGATCTTGTCAGAATTCATAAGCTCCCAACCCCAGTGCCGCCAGGATATGTTGGTATTGATCTCCCCTGAGTCAATGCTTTATAATAGTTGAGGGCATGAGGCCACCCAGGGCACTATCCCATAATACTGAGGCCCTGCTTTGGTCTTTAACCGTTTCAGGGTTGCCATGTGCAGTCTGTAAATACAGAAGGAAAAGATCTTTTGTTCCATTGTATTGTGCTGGTGTGTCACCACTGCTGTCTTGGAACTCTCAAAACAGGTTGGCATTTCAGGTGCGGCTCCAAATGTTCCAATTAGAATGGTTGTTGTCAGTCGGGGATCCACTCCCAGGATGAGCAGATCTCAGTTTTACTGTTAATGTTTGGTTTCTGAAAAATCCGCAAGTAGTTTCAGGTAAAGGAGGAAATCTGGAGATGCTGCTGAAAAAGATGAGTAAATGGGACGTAAAGGCAGGTACAGCTGGTTGTATATTAGTTGTAAACTGAAAAGTCATTAGGGAGTTGAATGGTGACAGAAAAATAGTTGGGTTTGCTTTCTGGAGAAGATGTAATATTTCTATGTAAGGGAAATATTGCTTGATTAAAAACCTGCACAGTTCAATACTAAGTGATTCTGCATTTTACTCAGAAGGAGAAGCCTGAAGGGAGACTTAGATCTTTGTTCTATTCCCTGATCTCTGGTAGTTTATTTATGTCCTAGTGCTTACATTGTTTACAATTCTGTTCTTTGCCTTAGTTTTCTTTCTACAAGATAGTCACTATCTTCCTTAATTTTGTCCACATAGACTGCAGGCGGTTTGGAACAGGGACTTCTTATTGTGTTACTAAATGCATGTATCATGCCTGGCACACAATCAGAGCTCATGTGGTTTGAGTATATATTTGATGTTATTATAGACATGTTTAATGCTACTATTTAAAATGAAAATATTGCAAAATGCTGCAGTTGAATTGGAGTGCTTCCAGTTAAGGTGACTTTTGTGTCTGGTTGTAGAGAAAATGTTTCATGGTGAAAGCTATAAATTTTCATTAACAAAATCAACCAGATTTGCCACAGGCTTCTGACTTCAGCTCGTTACATGTCTTTGAAAGTAAAGTATCTTAGTTATTTGTAGAGGCTGAGCTGCATAATCCATATGTGCTTGAGAAATTATGTAGGGATGATGGATCCCAGAAAAAGAAAGATGAAAGAAAGACAGCAAAATGTTGTCCTCTAACATCTGACTGGATGTTAGAGGATTTTGAACATCTTTCAACTTTTTGTTAGTGCAATTGTAGAGGATAGATGGACTGTATGATAGTAGAGGAAAGTTCTAATCTTTTTCTTTATATGACTGACATAAGCTTTCTGACCATTGTGCCCATGTTTTATAAAACCCAATGAAAGAAAAGTCAGTTTGATTCCTAATATAGGCATTGCCATTATTTTAGCATAAACCCAGCTTTTTTTCAGGCTAGTCTCTTCTTAGTGCAGATGCAAAAAATTATGGAACGATGGACCTAGGTGCAAGTTAATTGTTTTTCAAAATAATTTGTGATACAGTTCTCTTTTAATTTTACTGTGACACTCTATAGAGATTCCTAATTAGCCAACTTCTTTTTAAATTCAATTTTAGATGAGAATCAGAGCAGTCAGGGGTTTGATTTCCTGCTGGTGGGGGAGTGAGTGAGCATCTGCCTGGTGCTGAGTTGCCAGCTGGGGTTAAACCACGACAACTCATTATGTGAAGTTTTACTTCTAGAGCAGCTCTGAGATGCACTGAGCACAGAGTCCAGAGGAAAATACTTGCTTTGTGGCTAAAGTGCCTCTGAAATTAATTAATTTTGTGATAAACTGCAGGCAGTGCAAATCTGAACTTTGGGCCTTAAAAATACTCCATTCTCAATTCTGCTTTTTGTATTTGTCTTTCTGCTTTATGTTCCCTGAGTGAGCAGAGCTGATGGTGCCATGATCACACTGTTTTCTTAACTAAAATTTATATTGCTTTATCAAGAGGAGCTTCACTGGCATTAATTAAAGATACGACCCTTGCTTTAAGAGAAGGAAACAAAAAAAGTGCTTTTAGTTCTTGCTAATCAAAATTTCAATCTCTGCAGTGAATAATTGAATATCTGTGAAGTAACTTTATACGTATGAACAGGACAGGAGCCACAGAAAGCTGGTAAGAATTTTCACTGGGAAGGTTCCTCAGTATAGGGAACTTCATGATCATAGTTGTGAGGCTTTATTGTTACTTTTATTTAAAATTCCTGAAGAACTTTTTTTTCCAGGGCAGATGTGGAGCCCACAGACACTAGTAGTGGAAAAGTGGGATGTGATCAAATATAACATGCATTGTCCTTAGGGATCATAGGAAGAAGAAATGGAATTGGGACTGATAACCAATTGTAACAAAACCCCAAATCCTCAGGTGTTTTCCTGCCCAAGTCAATAGGAGTTCATCCTTGGTGTTAAATCTTGCATTATGTCTGAGCCAGTGCAGGAGCTGACAACCTCCAAGAGGACAATGTCACCTCTTACTTCTTTTTTTCTGCTTGTTTGTCATCAGCATATTCCTCCATCATCTTCCTTTGGTGGCTCAGGGACTCATGTGACACTTATCATGAGCTGATTCAGCTGACCAAATGAGCAGAAAACTACAACCCCCCCCCCCAAAAAAACTTCACCACAAACAAAACAAAAAAATCCCTCGGCATTTTTTCTGCGGATTTGGAGACTTGGGTGAACTCACTGTGAGTCAAAGGAGTCACAGAGACAATGCAAGGATGAAAACATGTAATTGGGAGAGGGACCTTTCCTCTCTGTGGGAAATTACATATTACTTCAGCTGCTTTAGGGCAGAAACTTTTGTTATTAAATTGAAAATCTAAGTGCAATGGTTTTGAATTTTTAGTAAGTCTCTCCATCTCACAATTTAAAAACATTTTCAGTGTTTCAACATGCATTATTTTTAAAACATGTCAAATATTAATTAGTTGGAATGTTACATTTTTCCTCTTTGTTTTTAGAAGAATATCAATACAGAAATCTAATCTTTGTGAATCATGCAAGCTGGCAAGGACGTCTGCATCTGCTTCAGTCTGAGAAATCCATGTTCTACAGGTGGCACTTAATCTACTTGACTTCAGCACATGCTTAATTTTGTTGTTTTCAGTGGTCTAGCTTAGGAATTAAACAGGCAGAATTTGACCCTTGACAAGACAAAAAGTTAGGCATCTCAGGAAGTTCCATGTTCCCGGTTTTTGATTAGTTCTCCTGCTTAGCTGGTTAGACCTGTTAATTAACAGTCTCATTTCCGTGGCACTGTCCACACATACTCGTCTTTTCCCTTGGACTGCAATAGTTCCCTACCTGCTATTCTGCAGAGTTGGATGAAAATTCAGCTGCTGTGAGGAACATGTGGCACCAACAGTCTGTGATGACTCAACAGCTGGCAGATGGCCCTGTGCTTTCGCTGAGTAAGCTGCTATCTGTTATTCCTGAGTTTGCAATTTAATGGCTTATATTTTGCTGGAAAAATTTATACCATGATGTGACAAGTAAAGAGAAGCCACAATAACTCTCACATTTCTCCTCCCTATGGTTTTGTTTGGTTTTTTTTTTTTTCCTGTTTTTGTACTGGGCTAAAATAAGACTTTAAAGCAGTGGTTTCTTTTTCAGTGTCTGAGAATCTCATACACCTGTTTCTTTGAGGTATTTCTGACTAATACATTGAATTATAAAGGGCAAAAGAAAGAACTTGATGTTACTTCTTTTATGATTGAGGAGCTATGCCTTTATAGAAGTAGCAATTTTTGCTGGACTGAATTTCTGTCTCAAAATTCCCAGATCTTTCAGTCTTAAAAAGGGCTATTTTTCCCCCCCTACCAGTAGAAACGCTGCATTGTACAATAGGAAATAAAATACAGATTTCAAAAGGTTTTACATTTTTCTTTACCCAGATACACCGAATTTTTATCTTAATCTTGAAATATTGTAACAAGGCATGGGATTATCTTAAAAGGAGCTTAGTCTGCTGCTACCTCCACATTTGCAAAGAAACTTAGGAAACCCAGCCTGGGAAACCTTATTTTAATATAGTTCTGAGTATACAGTTCATTACTGTCACTAAGACACTCAGATTTAGCTTGACTTAAATGTCAGAAAATATTATTCAGGTGTGGAAGACACCAAAGATCACAGCTAACTGGTATATTGAATCTTAATTAGCAGGGAGACCATATCAAACTCAGAAGCTTCTATGAACTAAGAAAACAACCCTGACATTCTCTGCTCAGCTCTGGATATTTGTTACTGACTTTGATCTCCAGTGATAATCTCCAAAGACCCAGGATTCTGGCTTGTTTAAAAATTGGGTTTACTTTCAAACTTTGCTGTGAAGACATTATTACCAAATAACTGCAGGGACTGGAACCTCATAAAAAGCACTTTATTTCCCATTATGAGAGTTAGAGTTTAGGCAACGCCATTACATAAAGCAAAGCTTGTTTCTTCTCTGCAGCTCAGTTTACTTAGTGTTAAATGTATTCTGTGTATTGACACTGTGTCCTCTTTGTTGTTTTTTTTAACAATCATAAGTTTTGTGCTGGTCCCATTATCTTGAGAAAATATCATTTTTAAAAGATATAATAAACAAATAGTTGTGAAATGGCTTCATGCATTATTCCTGAGTTAAGACCACAGTCCACATTGTAGTTAATGGACTCAACTGACAACTAGAAAAAAAAAAAAAAGCAGTTTTTTCTTTTAGGTTTTCTTCTTGGATATTTGTTCTTGGCAGGATTATTTCTTATTAGATTGTTCTTTTTCCTAATCTCAGAAGGGACACACTCAGGGAGTCAACAAGCAGGCTTTGTAGCTCATGCATCTGAACTGCAGCTAATAAAATGCAGGCTCTCCTGCTAAAACTGCAGCTAAATTTGCATTTTTAAGGAGTCAGTTGTCACGACTAGTTACATAATTTCCCTTTTTTAAATGAGAACATTATGGGAACAACTTGTGCAACACTGCCTCAACCTTCAGGTTACTTGAACTTTTATTATGGTGAGGTTTATGAATTTACAATGTGATCTCGAAAAGTGTTTTAGGTGCTCAGAAGCCTGAGGTGAGTTTAGCTTTAATTGAGAAGGCCACATTAAATGTTATCTCATACTTCTGCTGTAATTTTATTGGCACCATATCACCTGTGTTATATAAAAAAAATAATTATCGGGGTATCAGAATCTGTTTCTTTCTTCCTGACATTTCCAAAGTTGATAGCTCACATCAAAGAAGCTGGAAAATACACTTGTGTTCATATTTAAACACAAGCAAAGCAACTCTGAGCCCATTTTCTCACTTCTTGGATAAGTAAAAGAACTTTACTGGTATTTTCTAGGCAAGATATCTACCAAAATCAGTGATCTAGTACACAGGTTTACATGAAGAGGTTGAGATCAACTCATCCTTCTGAAGCTGGTCAGGTAACCTTTGGGTTGGCTGTGGCACACAAAACCTGATTGCTTTGAGTTGCTGAAGCTTCTGTTTATCATGATGCAGGAATAGTTGTGGGAGGTTTCAGTCAGAGCCCAACTGGCATTTTTTGTGCAGAATGGAGTCGATACACAATTGTAATTTCAGTCTGTAGAAAGTCCTGAATTCCATGGTTTGTTTTCATCTCAGGCCACGGAGCAATGCACTTTCCAAAGCAAGTTCTTAATGCAGCTTTGTTTGAACTGACACATCGCTGGCGAAATGTCGTCTGTGATAGTGCAACATAATTTCTCCCATGGCTGCTTTGCTGTTAAACTTCATTCTGGTGCATTCTGGGAACCTTCAGGTATGTAACTATGTGTCCTCTGTCCTTCGGGAAACAAAGGGATACCATTGTCACAAAACACACAGGACAGGAGAATATTGTTAGTTTTACTTCTCAGGTTTAGCAACAAGGTTACAAATAGCCCTTTTACCTCGGATTATTTATCACTTTCTACGTTTTGGAGTGTAGACTGCATTTTGTGGCCAAATTCCTTTGTGGCTACTGATTATTTTCTAATTCTCGTTAGGGGGATGGAAATAGTAGTTGTTCATCTGGTGTGCAGAAAGTGTGATTTGACAAATCCAAGTGGCTTTTGGGTGGTAGATCCTTATAAATAATTACACAGGAGTTGCTTGAACTTAATTTTGCTTTATTTAGGAAACAATATGGATTGTAGATACTTTGTCAACTGACTCCCAAGGAAAGGAAAAGTAGGGCATGTAATAATATGTTAAATTTAGAAACTCATAGAAACATGGCTTTTCATTACAGGCTTTGTTTTCTTATTACTGCATATATTAATTTTTTGTCTTCTAATTTCTCCTTTTTATTCTGGCTGTAGAAGAGACCATTCACTTGTAGTGTATGACTGTCAACTCTTCACTTCAAGTACAGAATACTGGCCATTTTTTTTGAGTTTACTGTTGGTAGAGAAGCCATTCAAAAATAATTTTAGTAGGGTTGGCTGAAGCCCATAAGTCACATGCTATTTTGGCTTTTTATCTTATTGAATTTGGGAGTTGAAAGTGACATAGTAATGAAAAGTCAGAAGGGGGAGAAGTGGATCAATATATTGCTAAATTCTTATTGAAATTCTCATGCTTAGACTGTTCTGGGCGGTTTTATTTCTGCTTAACATTTGCTGAGTAAAAGTCATTGCCCTAGAGATGCAAGATTTATTGACACACAGAGATGAAAATGATTAGCTAAAAGGTTTCTGCACAAAGAGAATCAGAATCAGCTGAAACACTACAGGGTGGCTCATATACAGGAGGCTGAGCTATTTCAAATAAGTTATTAATGTTCAAAGCTAAAAGCTGGGGTTGTTAATATTACACCAATTGTTTATTCTTTGCTTCCTTTGTAGGGATCATAAAATTCTGAAAAAGAAAAAAGCTTTCATTTGTATATATAGGCTTATATATTCTATATACACACTTTGCTTGTTAGAGTTCATAAAGGCTTTATCATATTTTCACAGATTTATTTCCCAATTAAGTACATGGTGGTTTATTTGCATATTCCAGCTTTTCAAGAACTGACTCCATGGCACGTTCCTGCAGTCCTGACCAAGTTAAAGCCCTGTGACAATACATTCTGATTCATTAGGAATCACGAGCACTCATTTTTTATTTGATTTCATATGCCGCACACTTGGTGTCTTGGTGTACCCTATTTAGCTTTTCAGACAGCCGAAAGGTGTCAGCGTGATTTTGGCTTGCAGAGCACACGAGTCTGCCAGGAGCACTGGGCAGAACCTCTGCCTTTCGGCCTAATGAAGAGCAGGTTTTGTCCTCAGACTTGACTTTCCCTTGCCTTTGTACAGGCGGCGTATAGCAAAGCCTGCAAAGTTTAATTGTCAGGCAGATCAAGCTGAACTACGGTGTGGTTCAGTGCTCTCAGGAGTCAGATATGGGGAGAAATTCATCTTCTAACTAGGCGGCATTCAACAGAATTCACTAATCTCACTAATGCTGCTGACCATCCCAGTGTCGCTGCACTTATAGTGGTAAACTCCAATAGGCCACACCTTTGCTTCCCTCATCCAGTTGCTGAGTGGACGATCATCCTGTAGGAAATTTGTGGTGCTCTGTAAGAACCCCCTGTGTCCCTCTCCTGCCATCCCAGCACAAATGCTGCAAGGGCACTTCTTCCTGTTGCAGAGACTGGGATAAGCACAGAAGGTGCCTGAAGCTCTGTCAGTGCCTTGATGTTCCTCAGCCAGAGCTGGGTTTGAGGCAGGAGGCAGCTTTCTGATGAGCTCGTCTTGACCAAAGGACAGGCCTTTATAGATCTTATTGTTTCTCCTTATTAAATCTGGAAAATTCTAAGCAAAACCTACTAAATAAAAAATATTAAATACAACTCACAATTCAGAGAAAATGAGATGAGAGGTTACTGAACACACCAGACAAACCTCAAAGTATTGAATAATTATTTATAGTTGCAGGATATGTTGTATGAAATTTAATTCCAGGTTTCACACAGTGTTTCAAGCTCTGAGCAGGTTTTATTTTGAAATAGAATTGATTAAACATAATTTTTCAATAGTTTTACATGATTAATGTAACAGACTGATCTTTCTTTGAGTACATCATAAATACCATTCACATTGGTGTGCTATACATGGAGAGTTTTATTGCTGCAGCACTTTATGAAATTATTCTTTGGGAAATTATAGATATTCAATGAATAATTCAAAGGAAGGAATGAAACAAAATCTAATAAACTCCGAGTATGACTGAACTTTGACATTATTACAGTAATGTGTATACAGAAAGCTCGCTGCTATTGTGGAAAAATGATTCAAGTAGAGACTGATTTTTGTAACAAGTGATGTTTCCACACTTAACTTGTCTGAGGAGAAAAGTGACAATTATTAACTAATCGATAGCCTGAGCACCAATCATGCTTTCTTCTCTTTCCAGAGAAGTAAAGAGCAAAGGATACAAAAGATAAACTGTTGAGGAAATACTGGAATTTCGCCAGGGACTGCAAACATCATAACATTTTCTGGGAGTCTGAAAATACTCCTGTAAATCACAAAATGAAAACCCTTGAGGACTGGCACGTCTTAGAGGGTTATAACAACATTTCTGTGCTGGGCACAGAGGAGTCAGCACAACAGACATGGCAGCAAGTAGCTGACTGCTAAAAGTGGCTGTTGCCTTTTGTCCCTTTGCTTCTTTGGGGAAAGTAAAGGGCTGAGGCAGAGGTGGTTACAACAGGCAGGGAATGGGAAGAATGGAGTGGTCTTGACTAAGCTGGGAAAAACTGAGGCAAGAAATGAGAGAGCCTGAGGAGGTATCATCTCGGTGTTTTCTTTTGTGTGGAGCTGCAACACAGTTTCCTGCCGATACTAAATTACTGGGCTAGGAATAATCGTTCATAAACTTTTTAATGTGTGCTGTAGACCGGTATATCGGAGTACCTGTCACTAACATCTTGTTTGACTCCTTATAGGAGCTCTGAATAACTAGAGAGGGCACAGAATTGTACACCCAAAAGCTTAGGGGAGCTTTCACAACTTTTTACAATCTCACCATCCTACAGGACAAAGGAGTAGGGCAAGAGTGGGACTTTTCCTGCTCTGGAGGGTTAAAGCTGATTTAGCACCAGAATCCTGCCCTGAACTGCCCTCAGGATCCTGTGCTCTCTCCCTCATAACTGCACAGGTGTCCTGTAGACACTGACCTCCTATCCTAGTACAGAGAGGATATGAATACTTGTGAGATTTTCATGTGATACGCTGACTTTTGAGACGGTTTTAGGCGAAAAGCCCCATCACTTCAATGATCCTTGAGCCTGGGATAAGGACAGAGTCAAAATCAAGCCCACCCGGTATTTCAAACAGCTACAACAGTTTTGGACTCTCCGTGTTAAAACAATAAAATCCTGCAGCTCTCTTTGCAGCAATTTCCTGCAACTGTATCAAATTTTTCTGATTTATTTGGTATATAACATGGCAGCACTTCTTCAGTGCCTGTGAGTCAAAGCAACACTGTTGATTTTAGGTGGGCTCATGATTAGAGATTTATGTTAGCTGGAAGGTCTAATCCACTGATTCCTGGGGAGCTGTCCAACTTACTCCAGATGGAGAGCTGCTCAGATCCTACCACTGTTCTTTCAAATTTGTTAAAAAAATAAATTGATCACAAGACAAAGGAAAAATAAAAGAGCTTGGCATGCTGATATCTGTCATGGAGTTTCCTTGAGATGGACAATCTTTAGGTGTGGAACTGAGTCTTGCTCTCTCCCCACTGTAGATCTTCAGCTCTTCCAGTTTGTCTCAAAACTCGAATTAAATAAACAACCTGACTGAAGCTGAGTTAGACATCTGCCATAGGACTGACTCTGATGCTGTTAAAGTCCCTCCACTGAAAACAATTGACACAGTTCTCTAAAAATAATGTAAATGAAAGTAGGATCAAATATTTTTCTGTTTATGTTTCATTAGAAAAAGATTAAACAAAAAAAGGAATGTTGAAAAAAACAGGTAAGGATTGTTCTCATTTGTGTGGAAAAGTCACGGGTACTTTTTGGAATTGCCTCCTGGTTTGTTATGAAACTCTAAAATTGTTATTTTTAGTTGGATTTCATGACTAATCACAGTTTCACAAATATGGAAATTTGTAAGTGTGGGGGAATTGACGTGCAGTAATTTTTGTTCTTTCCCCTGTTCAGTTTGAGGCTTGGCATGTTGATGTATTTATTTTGAATTAATGTTTATTTCACTATGCTGAGGGAGTTGTTATGATTGTTATGAAAGGGCTCGGTATATATGTAAATGAAATACAGAGAAGTAGGAAAAAGGAACTAATTTGCTGTTGGAATTTGAGGATAAGATATCTTGGTCAAAGCTTCTAGGTAAATATTATTTCATATATCAAATCTGCTTCCTCCCTGTCTTAATGAATTCTTGTATTGTAAATTTGTGTAAGGGAAATTGATTTGGAACACGGACATTAGTTCAGTCACAGTCACCTTATATGTTACTGGAATATTTTCAGTTACAGGAATTACAGTCCACCTTATTTTTAAAGAATCTCGGGAAACAATTGTTCTTGTTGTCAGTGTGTGATGACTGAATGTTTTGACTTTCCTTTGCAGCAGAATTTGGGTTACTGTCTAGTCTAGACCTTCCTTTGTTTGTAGAGAACCATATAGTCCTTCTTAAAAAAGCTTCAACAGTACTCCCATTGGGCTGGGATAAGTAGCAAGAAATAGGGAACAGAGGGTACTCATGAGGCAACACTGACTTGGATTTGTGGCAATTTAAAAGATGGAAACTTCGTGCAATAATATCAAATTCAGTATCATTGATAGCAGGTTTGAGTAAGATTGCTGCTCTTCATAGAGAGCTTCATACAGCTTTATGTAATAAAAAGGTATGAAATACATTCTTAATAAAAAAATATGTATACATGCATGAAGGTCCTGAATATTTGAGGGTACTCTTTACATAATCTTTTGCGAAGTCACCTAGTGTGCCATTTCTCAGAGTAAAAGTGATTTGAACACCGAGAAAAAGATGTAAATATTTATTAGGCATCTCTGCTAAAAATGTTTAGATGGACTCTTGAAAGGATGTTGGGTTATGAGAGGTGGCTGATTATTGTTAACTCTAATGACCTATGACAGGTAAGATAAAACGGAGTTACTGTGACAGCTGAAAATCTGGGTTTTAAAGTGCAACTACTCTTCATTTCACTTTGTTTTGTTTGCAAGGATTTTATTTTGCTAAACTTTGCTTAGAAACGTGGTGTTATGAGACTTGGTCCTTTAGTTATAATGTGGGGAAAGTGGTTCTTTTTTTGTTTGAAGAAAACTTGTTTTACTGTGAATTACTTTGATACTTGCAGTGTAAACAACACACAGTGGGATCAGTTATCAAAAAGGTGACTTTCTAATGCAAGTTAAAGGCTGAAATGATGAATTCCACATCTGTTAAACAGACCTAATTTCTGGTGACATTATAAACTGAAAAGGGCAACAAGCTCCTTCTTCATCACACGCAGATCTCTCCAAACAGATTATAATTTAGAATGTGTTCAGAATTGAAGGTAAAACTGCTGAGTGATTTGAAGAATGCAAGTTACCCTGTTAGGGGAATACTTGCTGACTTTTTAGGACACATTTTGGGTGATGTCTTGAAAGATCTTGCTGGATACAGTTTTACATTTATGGGCTCTTGAAGCAGGTACTTGATATCAATAACTTTCTGCAGTAACGTGAATTATATGACACCTGACAAAAGGGAGCCTCGTGTTCTAATATATTAATCCGTTGCATAGTTGAAGGATATTAACACCTATTAATTATAATTTACAGTTAGTATGTTCTCTGAAGGACATAGTCAAATTTCTTATCTCTGTGGAAGTACTGCCAGTGTAAAATTTGAGGGAAGCACTGACAAGTTATAGTTGACTTCATCACTGTTTATACATCTGTGTCCAAGGTGCAAGGAAAAAGTTGTGGAATCAAGTGTGCAATGCAACTGTTTTAAGGGTGTTGCACAATGAAATACCTGCAAGTTTGATACATTCTGTTTGAAACTGGACTTCCTAGTGCTCCATGACTTCTTCTCCTGGGAATCTGCCCCAGCTGTTTTCCAGATCCACTTTGTAGTCCGTTTCCTTCCCAACCCTTTTCTCTCTTCAAGGCAATGATCACAGATTTACTATTTCTACTTTCTGATGAGTCTGTATAGAACACATCTAATTTTCTCCCTTTCTTTTTATTGCTTACAAAAGAGAAGATATACTCTACCTTTGCACCTAAAATGAAATTGGAAGATAGTTTTTGTAGCTGATTATTTTTAAATTAATTTCTAAACTGTAATTCACGTGCTACTAGTTAAAGTACTTTGTCATGGATGCACTTCCAAGTTTTTGGTTTAGTGATATTTTTAAAGACATTACAATTGTCCAAAAGCTTTCTAGCAAAAAGAAAAACCACCAAAAACCAAAAATACAGTTACGGAATAGGCTTAGGCCGTTTGTTTATCTTGTGGTTTCCATAATCTGCACCATCTCTGTTCTACATTTTCAGAGAAGTTTTTTCTCATCCAAAAAGGAACTGTTTGTTTTACTGAAGAGCCAGCTCCAGACTCTGAACCACTGCAAATTAAGAAGGTAGCATCTGTGAAACAACCACACGTCCTCCTCAGTGTTTGTCTCAGCTGGTACCATTTCTCTGAACCAGAGGAAACACAGGTCAGGAAACATGGTTATAAAGGCACCACACCATGACCTTCCCAGAACTGCAAAGCTCAGAAGCATAACAAGAATTTTCAGAAGAAATTTTCTTTTTTTATTACATTTCCACTAAATGAAAATATGCTGCAAATTCAGGGCTAACAAAAGGGTAGAACAAAGAACTCTTCTGACAGGAGCTGACTTAATTTCCAGCATTGTTTTGTAGTTCTTCCTCTTCATCTCAACAATCTTCTTGTGAGTTGCAGCATAAATCCCCATCCTCACAATTCCTTTTGCAAATACCATAATTGTAAATACCATTCAGATAAGTGTGATTTCTCCCAAAGGGCTCAGTCATGGGCCTGCCATTACTCTGATACAAAACTGGCTTCGAGCTGCTTTGAAGATTGCAGCAAACACATCCCAACATTTTGAAAATAAAGATTTAACAAAATTCCAGTATCACTTACTTACAGGAGTGTGCTGAGACCTTTGTGCCTTTTGAGAGTGGGAATATCATCAACAGGGAAATCTGAGGTGTCAAATTTTCAGTGTGGTATTACTTTGGTCATAGGTTTTTCCTTGGAAATTATTTCTTCCTTCTATTTTTTTTTTTCTTCTCTTGAGGTTATTAGTTCTGTCTTTTACCTTACACTTGTGCCTCGTAGAGTTTAATTAAAACCCCTTTCCTGAAATGGAAGAGAAATTGTAAGTATGAAATTTTAATGAATTGCTTATTTTTATGAAATATTTATACTTTTTCACTTTAATCAACATTTTTCATTGTCACTTTGGGCCAGCAGGTGCTCGAAGGGCTTTTTTTTTTTTTCTTCTGTATTTTCAATGAAAGTTTGATGTTATTTGATGTAAATAGCTCCTGACAAGCAAAGGGTATCGCTGGGTCATAGCAAAAGTAGTCACCCAGGGGACAGATTCACTGAGGTGTGCTGACAGTCTCGTTTCCCGTGCAGCCAATCATTTAATAGGCAAGATGGTATCACTCCTGTTTAATAAAATGAGTTTTCCACTGGAGAAGCAACAAAGAATCTTGCAGTGTTTGACATTTAGCGCTAGGACAGAGAGAAGAGTGATGCAGTTGCCTAACGAGTGTGTTATCACCAGGTGTCTAAGAATCAAACACTGTAGCAACAGGTTTTTTGCTCAGTCTAATGATCCAGTTTCAGCCGTGCACTGATGGGAAGAGCAGCAGCAAATGTCCTTCTGTTCAGGTGTACTTTTTAGTCCTACAGAGCCCATTGTTGAGAAAGTCTCTGTTTTCTGAGTAGGGTGATAAAATTTATCAGGCAGTTATGACTCAATAGCTCATTTTAAGTATCCACTTATATGTCTAGGAGGAGCAAGAGGGTTTTAATGTAGAATGCAATGAGGCAAATGGTTACACAGAGTCTCTTTCAGGACAGCTGATGGGAATACTGAGGTCTTGTTGCCAGTCCAACATTTTGAGCTCCATCCTCATGGTTTGTGAGTAGAAGGACTTTTACACTGTTTGTACTGTATTTTACCATTAAAAAAAAAAAAAGTGTTAAAACTGACCAAGGCAGAGAATTTCTGTGCACGTTGTGTTGGATTACAGGTGGTATGTTTTGGGTTGGTGTAATCCATGGAGATGCCCTACCTAGTCTGTCACACATGGGGACTGCAGCATGTGTTTGTGGTAACACACCCTCAGAGCTGCTGACACAGAATGACACTGTTTCCAAAAGATGGTTTTCGTAAGCAGCCTTGCAAGTGAGTTCTCATGGGTGGCTCTCTCCCTCCTTCAGACAGGTGTAGCTGCTCAGTTTCCAAAGCACAGACTCTAATTCTGTCACATTATCTGCTGACTTTTGGGACTCTGTCATGACTTCCATCGTCTAAGCAGTCTCAGTCGCTCCTGCAGGTTCTTCTCAATGGTGCCCAACAGTAGTAGAAGGGGTGGCTGAGTGAAGAGGGACAGAAAATTAATTTCCTGTGGGATTTTTTATGTTCAGTACAAAAGAACACTAGGCAACATTTAGCCAGTGTGACTTCAAAATGGAAAAATCATAGTACTTAACCTAGTACTTTAACCAAATCAGGGCTTGCTACTGTGGTCAGGAATAAATAAATTAGGGAGATGATTATGTGGGACCAAAGCAGAGGTGAGGGCTGTACTAAGACACTTTTTGCTTTGAGAACATTGGATTTCCTCTGATCAGGAGAAGGTGTGGAGTTCTGGGTTCTTACTCAGTCCTCACTTTGGCAAATACTCATCCAAGCCCGTGACAGAGCTGAAATCTTCAGCCATGAGATTGCTCTCAAATTCTCCTAAATTGCACTGCTTTTTTCCCCTCATCATATCATATCAAAACAGTGCAAACACCAATGCCATTTAATGAACTGTGATGCCACCTCATTGGTTCCAGGCAATAACTTTTTATTTAGCTCTACTATACAAAGATTAATATTAGCATGATCACTTCATCTGATTATTATTTTTAAGCTGTCCCAATTTTATGGACGTTGTATGAATAAAATTGTATTTGTTCTTCTTCCCCTTGCAAGCACACTTTCCCTAATATTAAATCTTCCAACATCCTGCATCCTTTCTATCAGGGTGTGCTGTTGCTGAGCAACACCAGATTTGCTCTTTAAAATTATCCAGGTTTCTTTAGCCAGCTTTCTGAGTTGGTGCAGCAGGGAAGCAGTAATATGCCTAAATGCTTCAAAAATACACATATTTTTTTGTTCAAACTGTTTATTAACATTTCTTGTCTTTGGGCCATCACACATGGGTATGTGGCTATACATTTAAAAATAATGCAGTTTCAGATAATTTTTTAATTCTGCTATGGGGATTTTTGGAATTACATAACTGCACTTGTATAACATACATTAACTCCTTATACACAGGTGGGAGAAGAGAGAAAAATAAAAATGTACATGTACTTAGAAAAGTTCTTTTTGGAGAAATTACTGGTTGATTTTTCCCCCCTTAAGCGTATATATTTCTGCTTTCTGAATAATATGAGTGTGGATTCTTTATAGTTGGAGCTTTGAGATGATTCATCCTTCTCCTTACCCCTGCTAACCCTTACCTGTCTACATGTCATAAAGTTGGCAAACTGTTTCTTTTAACCTCATAATTGAGTGTTGTAGGAATTATTTTCTGGTAGGTTAAGAGATATCAACTATTTCAACATGGGCCCTGACCACAGGAAGGTGTAAATCCCAAATGTTTTATTCTTCAGTGTCAATTTTTAATGACAATAGCAAAAAGTTACCCTTTCAATACTTACTTTATTGAACTGATCCTGTGAATAATACGACCTTTACTAGCGAGGTGATAAAAGGTGTGTGGGATGTTTGCACACGTGGCCAATAGGACTTCACTGACACTTTATTTCAGCAATGGTGAATCTGAACTTTGAGGGTCTAAGCTCACAGGGCAGAGGTATCTTTAACTTTCCTGGACCTGAGAATTTATATAGATTGAAGCATAAATGAAAAGAACAATGTTTTTAACTGGACCTAGGTTCCTGTAGGAATCAGCATTGCAAGCTTGATGTTGCAGCCCCATGGCAGAGAGAGTTAAAGGAAGCATTTCCTTTGATTGTAATATATCAAAGTAATTTTCCTGGTGGTATTTGCTAATCTTGATTGAAAAAATTATTGCTCTTGATTTTAAAATTGCTTTTAATAAATATGAGGCCATGGATTATCCTTTGTTCTTGAATCCTTCGACTCTGTTGATAGCAGGATCCCGTTGATTTTTATGGGAGCAAACGAGGGCTCTCTGGCTGTTAGAAAGATTTTTCTACTGTTCTGCTGCTGTTTTCTACTGTTTGAAGTAGATTTTGGATGATGGGTTAAATCCACTTAACCACATGCATTTTCTCAATTACATCTGTGGGAGAGAGGTGTAAATATCACAGCCAAAGTCAGTGGTTTGTGTGCTGTTGCTGTTCTAGGGCATCAAGATAACAAGGTATGTGTTCTGATGTCATTAGAATTGAATTAATTGTCAGTATTTTTTCTTAAGGTTCAACTTTTTGTCACTTGCTTGTGTCATGTGGTTATTAAGGTCTTCATTTTGCTGAGGAAGCAGCAAGGAATCATCACACTGAAGGTAATTTAAAGCAAAAAACTTAACCAGCCATCTGTTGAGACTGTGCCAAACCTCCTGCACCACGAGGCACATGCTTTGGCTCTCTCCTTGTGCCATCTTGCATCTCGTTTTGATTCCCAGCCAACGCTGGTGCCTGTTCCTGGCTCTGTGTGGCAGATGAGATCTGCTGATCCCGACTCAGAACTTGTATCTCATTAGTGGGGTTGCAAAGCAGGAGAGAGGCTGAAGTCTCGCTTACCTGGGGAAAGCTCAGGCTCCTAAGAGCCCCAGTGAAAAATGAAAACCTCAGCTACAGCAGAGGAGTGGGAGTGCCTTCCTCCTCCCGTGCTGTGACTGAAAGCATGGAATGCTTTGGGAGAGAGGAGCCTTGAGCAGTCTGAGCTGTTTACCAGGAGCAGAGTCTGTTTGAAGCATGTTCTTCCCTGTGTTCAGCAGAAAGTAGTGTTAGCATGAGTTCAGACTGTTGGAACAAGGCACTGAGAGAACAAACCAGTGGCAATAAGTTTGGAAATGGAGCTGCACTTTCAGGTGCAGAAAGGAAGAGACTGGGCTGAAGCTTTATACTTGTTTTCAGTTGACTTTCAGCTCACTGTTGCTAACCAGAGCAACACCTTCAGCCCTTGCACTTCATCCTCAGCTGCATATGTCCACTGTTCTCCAGTGTTAGTGCTTGTAGGGCTTTCCAACGAGTTAGATCAGGGAGGTAATTTGACTAATAATGAATATTTGGGGGGTGGGTCCTGCTGGGTTAGTTTGCAGTTGCATTAGTTCCATTACCAGACTTGCTGTGCAGTCTTGGGAGAGCTAAAGGCAGCATTAGAGAGGCAATGAGAAGGAGCAGTTTCACAGAAAGGGGAATTTTGAAGTCCCCCATTTCACTGGCAGATTGGGTTTATGCTGGATTAAAGCAGCTGTGTAACCATGGCCACAGATCTCCTAGGATAGCACAGGGTTTTGCAGGTACTCTCTTTTCTGTGAAGCTTCTAAATACCTGCTTTGCAGAGGGATAGTTCTGCAAGAAGTTCCTGAGTGAACCTGTGGAGGTTTATTGGACTTTTTCATTGTCTGCAGGATAAAAGAAGGGGGAGTTCTGGGAAGAGATCTTTGCGTAAACCAACAGTGTTGCGATCAGCTGGATGTGTAAGTGAAAGAATCTGGCCTGTTCTTCCTCACATCTTCCTTCTTATTGACTCTCTTCTTCTGTGCTCAAGTCAATATAACGATTAGAGATCAGTTTTAAATAACAGGAGAGAATATTCGAGCCCCAGAGGATGAAAAGAAAGAAGCGCTTGAATGCACGTGCAGAACGCACAGACAGACAGAACAAATCCTCTGGCAGCCATTGCAGAGGAGGCAAGGAAGAAAAGCACAGCAGATAATGATCAAAAAATGTTGATTAGCACGTTTTTAAAGCTGTGAGAGCTCCTTGAAAATGTTGACCCAAGCAATGATTACACCTAAGAGAAATAAAATGTAATTACTTAGGAGCTAATAAATCCAAGAAGGAAGACAAAAATAGTATCAGGGGAAAGTGTTGAAATGATGTGCAAAGGATTAAAGGATATTTTAAGTCCAGATGTTCCTTCATGGATGTATGGGAAATGAGCCTGCTTTTGAATAGTACTTTGAAAGCTCTCCAAGGAGAAAAAAAACAAAAGGCATTTTAAAATTCTGTAATTCTAATATAGCTAGGAGAAGTCTTTTTATTAATCAGCTCTCAGAAGGACGTCCTCAAACACAGCTTTGTATTTCTCTTAAAGAATCTCATTTTCAGCAATGTTTGTAAAAAAAAAAAAAATGGCTTCAATTAGGATGTTGATGTACTTACAGCCCAGTTTATGGCACTAACAGGCAATATCTCCATGTGCCTCCTTCCTTGTGGTCTGCTTGTGGTTCCTCAGCTGTCTCCTGTCTCTTTGCATGGATCATAAGCTCTCTCTGGACAGAGATAATTTTTGATTCTGTGTTGCTACACACGTCTGGGTCTGGGTCCCAGCCCTTGGCTAAGAATCCCATTTAGTGTCACAACAAGGATAATGCCATTCAAATACCACTAAACTTTGCCACGCTCCACAGTCTTCTGGCCTCTAACCTGTGCCCATTACAGTGAATTTCTTCTGCCATTTCTGGAGTAAGTTTGGCTGCTTTGGACTCCTGACCCTCACTGACCCAATTTATCAAACAGAGTGACAGTAATTCCATTAAGTTGAACAGCTAGTTGGAGAAGAGAAGCAGACTAAAAAGTGAACCATACAGGTTCAGCACAGAAAATAACTCAATGTTTCTGACTCAGAAAACCCCAAACAAACAAAAAGCCTACGATTTTTCTAAGTTAATGTCCTTACAAGGTATTAAACATAAGCAAATGTTATGTGCTTTGCTGAGTCATAGCAGTGTGAAAGGAAAAAAGGAAAAAAGGCATAAATCCATGCAGTGGACCTGAGAAGTGACATTGGCCTTGTTCCTCAGGATGGGAGACAAAGTTTAGTATGGTCTCTAGGTTCTAAAAAAGTGTTTGCAGGTCAACTTCTATTTAGTTTCCGTCTTAGCAGAGCATTGAAGGTGCCTGCATATGGCCAAAATCTCAGTCGGCACCTTTGAAAAGCTGACAATTTTCTCGGTGTCATTTGTTTACATTTTTACATTACCAGCATACAAGGTCTCAGCGAAAGACCATGGCCAGTTAATGAACTGGAAGAGTTAACTGAGGGTGGAGGAAGAGTGTTTTTGAGAAATGAGGCTGTTGTTCTTTACTCCGTAGTTGAAGGGATTTGAAGCTTCTGGCATCACGATGCGCAGCCTTCAGCAGGTCAGAAGAGCAGCTCACTAGTTTGGTCTAGTGTACTTCAGCTCTTATGAAACCAAATTACATCCACTCAGCTAAGTGAACTTATGCTCAACTTAAATCATATTGCGAAGCATTCCAGAAAACATTTTTTTCCCCCCAATTACATGAAAATGAAGCAAAAGTCTTGAGCGGTGAAGGATTTTTTAATGATATGCTTGATATTTCAGGATCCTTAATTTCAGTTTTTGAAAGTCACAAGTAGCTGTGAATGCTGCACATCATTATCTAAAACAAACACTTCATGATTTCCCTAAGCACATCCTGGAAATAATGATCAGTTGCCGCCTACAGAAGATAACAAACAACAAATACTGTACTGTAAAAAGAATGAAATTTTGCATTGAAGAGCTTACCCTATGCCTCTTTTAATTTGCACATTATTCAGATGGCATCTAACAGAATATTTATTTTTACACCAAAAGTTAAACTCATTAAAAAGCACCACCACACAGGCAACTCAAGATGTATATTTATTTTCCAAAATCTCATTAAGCCCAGGTACTTCTTCTACGTTTCCCTTCAGAATAATGAAGCACATTCAGACTCTTTGCTAACAGTGAACAAGGAATTTTTTAGAACAAGCTGTACAATTCTTATAGACAATGTATTCTGCCTCCCCTTCTCCTTTTGCCTTAGTGATCTGCCAAGGACTCCCTTCAACACCTTGTGTGGTCTCCTTTTTATATATATAGGTTACCTAACTATACCAAAAGAACACATTATTAGTAATTGGAAGGGAGCATGAGAAACAATAACAAAGGCTTCAAAGCATAAAGCTGCTCTTTCTATTAGTTTCATCTTAATGTGGAGTGTTTGGGGGGTTTCTGTAATTCAAAACAGCACTAGGTCACAGAAAGGCAGGTTGAAATTTGTCGGTCAAGTTACTTCCACAACAACATCCTTGCCCTGCCAGGAGTGTGTGTTTGTCCACATGTGTCAGTGACTCCTTAGCAGTAAGTAAACCTGCACTCACAGTTTGCTGCTGCTTCTCTTTAGAAATGGTGAGAGCTTTGTTAGTCTGAGGCCTTCCAGTCGCCATTTAAAAGGTTTCTGTTAACCACATTCCCCTGGTAAAGCAGAGAGGAGCTTAAATTGGGTGAAAAGTGTAACATTGTCTGTTTGGTTACTTCATGGTCTTTACTGGTGGTGGAGTAAGTCCAAAACAAAGTTCTGATGAGCATGATTTTTAACATGCAGAGGGTCAATATTATATGGATGAGATGCTTTTCCTGGACCTGCCTGTTTACCCACCATGCTCAGTGGCAAAAACCCCTGTGCAGAATTGAGCTTCAGATTTCCTAGTCCCTTTTTATTCTTAAATAGTAATTTTATTCTATTTTTTATAGATAATATATAAATAAATGAAAAGAGATAATATTTGTATAAATATTGTATAAATTAAAAAAACCCCCAACATACCACAGTCCATTAGTGATTGAAAAGATGTATAGGCTTTACGTACTTGACTTATCTAAATGCTTTGGCCTATCCTAAAAAGTTCCTCATTTTTCAAAGCTGGTTTAAACGGAAGTGACATTTTGAGTTCTAATACAAGTAATTGGGCCAAGGCCTAGTAAGTATTTGTTACATTAAAAAAAAAGAAAAGAAAAGAAAATTCCCACTTTTTTCCCCTCTTTTTCCTGAAAGTTTCTGTAATTAATACAAGGAAGAACATTAAAAAAAAAAGTTAAATCTATACACCTTCCTTACTTTTAGGAGCTTGTTAATTTGACAGTGATATTTATTTTTGGCTTCTTGAATTTTTTGCAGAGTCACCTTCATGTTCATTGATCAAATAGTCTTTTGAAGAGATGTACAAAATATAGATGTTTAATGGAAGTGTGTGATTAACACCCAAGTCCACCCAAAATACTCTGGGAAAAAAAAAATCTCTTGTCTGTAACTATGATTAAAGTATGTCTGTAAGTTCTAAACCCAAGTTTACCAACCTCTGTATAGCTCAGTCTCCATTGCAGGGGATTAAGGAGTGGGAGCTACCCTTCTTTATTTTCATTATTGTAATAAAAGATAAGTATTATTTAATAAGTATGTGAGGATGAATTCAGCAGTAGGGCTTGAAGACTAATGAAAACATTAACTTTTTATAATCTTCCTAGAATTGCCGTTTCCATATTCCAAGAACACTTAATCAGGTCTGTTACGGCAGCTCCTGATACTCTTTTCCCAAGGGAAGTACCACAAGCTGACATCAATTTTTGAAAAATCATGGAAAAAGGTGTGTCATTACGTAACTTGAACGTCCTTTCTCGTGCCCATCCCAACATCTGTGCAGGTGTGATGGGAGTGCACTGGAAGCACTGAATTATACAGAACGTGATGAGGCATCGGAATATTAATTAAGGAGGGGGCTGGTACATCCAGAGCTGGCTCTGGCTCCTTGAGATTTTACTCCCTGCTGGAATAAGAGGGACTTAGTTTTACAAAGATCACCAGCCTGTGGTAAGGACTTGGTGCACAGCACCGGTGACCTTTGCTTTAAAAACTGCCGTTGAGTTTCTTTCTAGTGACGGAGAACTCACCGCTGAGAACCAACCCTGAGCATGGTGATAAAATATTGCAAATGCCTAGCTGGGGATGTTCATCTCTAAAGGTGGTATTTTTTACAGCTGAAATATGTTATGCTAAAATACTCCCAGTTGGCCTAATTAAAACTGAGAAGCAAGTGAATGCCATATTTGCCGTCTTTATATTCTCATGCTCTTAACCTATAGGACATGCATTTGTGCTTCAATAAAGTTCATTAAGAGCCCCATAACTCAAAGATAAATGGCAGAAATCGTAATCATTGGATTATAAACCCATGACAGTATTTTATGGTAGTTATAACGAATTTCAGAAAAGTCCTTTCAGTAACTTTGTGTTTAATCCAAAGAGTATCATAAAGCACTAAATGGTTCTTTATACAAACAAATATTGAATTTTCTTCATGTTGTTGTACATGTGAGGTACTGGCCTACAAAACACTGGAACTAGAAAATCTTTTTCTCAAGGCATTTGAGTGAAATAAAAAGAATTTCAAGAGGGGAAATGTCCTTGTCCCTCTGCCTTCAGTGCAGATGACTGAATGCAGTAATCATTGATCTCCTGTTTGGTTAGAAATTAGCTTTCAGATATTCACGATGGATCTTATTGGATTAGGGCACAAAACTTAAAAGTCATCATCTTCATTTTTGTTGTATCCCCTGTACTCATCTAAGGCATGGCATTCAGAATCAGATCCCTTGCTGAAAGTATATAATAATAATTATTCAAGAATTCAAACTCAATGTTAAAAAGAGAAGCATTTTAAAGACAATATTTCTTTGGCTAAGTAGTTTTCTTTATTATAATAAGACCATCTGCTCAATACCTTATTGGACCTTAAAGAACATATAATTGTCAGGTTCTCATAGATACTCTTTATTTCCCTTGATTGTTTTCCGATTTTCTACAGGGCTTGTATATCGACAAGATTATTTTAATGTTGATTTAAATAGTAGCTTGTACCCTCACTATTTATCAGGCTTTCAAATGCCTCCCCGTTCGTGCCTAAATGAACTGTAGCCGAGGGCCGTGTCCTAGGCAGGACAGTGACCTCTAACGGTAAATAAGCACCTCACATAATGAACCGAGGAGACTTTTCTCGTTATAATTGTAATGAAACTGCCTTTGCCCTGCCTTTCTTGGGGCCCACGGCAGGCAGAGCAGTGGTCAGCTGAGATAACGAGGGGCAGCGAAGAACAGCCCCGGAGCTGCTGCCGGAGCACGGGCAGGGGGGAGGCTCTGGCCGGTCACCAAGGGTGGGAGAGCAGGAAACCCCCCGGGAAAGCCTCTCAGCCCATGTTGTATCATCTCATCCTTTCCACAGCGTCAGAAGCGGCCAGGTTTTCGCTCCTTGCCCAGATCTCCGGCCAGTTTTTGCCTCTTTGTTTCCCCTTGCTAGGAAAGGTGTGCCCTGCTCGCTCGCCCTGCCCGTGCCGGTGTGTCTTGGTTGTGTTGCAGTGCTGACCAGCCCTGGGCCAGTTTTGCCTTTATTAAAGAGGCACTGCAAGGTTTTTCCAGGAGCAGGTGCTGTCTGGGACACAGCTGGGAAATGTGAGACAGACATTGAGCTGCTTGAACCCAGAGAGAGATGATTTGGGAAATAGTGTGATAATCTTTTTTTCCCTGGTTAAATGCGGCAAAACTTTTACCCTTCACTGTGCAAAAATCGTTACTAACACAAAAGCAACTCTTTATCTAAAGTATAGAAATGATAGCTTTGCAAGAATTTTGAACTTTAGATATAGTATTTCCCTTTAGCCTTCATAATATTAGATAATATTACAAAATTATCTATTGCTGTTAGCACTGGGATGATGCTACACAGATGTGCTACATAAGGATCTTTCAGCACCAATCCCAGTCTGGTGCCAACAGTCCTGCAGAGTCTTTCTTACAGATTAACAATTCTTCCACTTAAAAATAATATGAAAGCATTCATTTTTAAGTTATTGTATGTGTTTAATAACATAATAAAATTTTTTCAGCGATAGGAACATAGCATAAACCAAAATTAACTAATAAAATAAAACTTATATTACAGGAAAGGGTAAAGGAAATGAACCATATATAAATAAATTTTTGTAGGATGATGTTTTTGGGAGTAATGTTTGGTTTTAAAAGTTAGTATATATAGTTTTAAACTGATGTATTCTGCAGAACTGTAGCTGAGTTACTAACATGGCCAAAAGAGAAGGTGGCAGAGTTTGTAACTCCCTAAATGTAATTCTTGGTGAAGCCAGAAAGTAAAATATGTTACGATTTGTATGATGGCAGAGAGTAGGTTAAAACTGTGCAGAGTGATCCTGAAAGATGTATTTTATTATTCTTTCCTGATGGTTGGAGTATTTCTTTTTGTCAAAATTGCACACTTCAGGCTAAATTTATAAGCTGAGATTTAAGTTCAGGAAGCACAAGCAGTGCTCTATGGGCCTTCCTTGTGCTTGGTAAAAGCATATTATACTAGAGTGATTATCTCTGAGTTTTCTAATCTACATTAACTGGATCATTTTGGGATAGAATTAAAATGATTTGATATAATAATTAATTCTCAAATATATTTTCCCCTGAAAACTACTAGAAGACTTAATTTAACAAATAAACACTTTGTGATAATTCCCCAGTATTAAAAAAAATCCAATTACTGTTTCATTATCCTGCAAAAAAAAATTTGCAAGAGGTTAGGTTGTCAGGCAATTTTAGTGGAGTTTCAGATTTAATGTGAACAATTACATTGAGTGCTCTTGTACAGTCAGTAAAAGAAGATAGAAGTATATACTGTTGCTCAGTTGTTGTAATGCAGTTCCTTATAATTTACTGCTGTTTTTTTGCCTGCAGGTTTCCATATTTTTATATAGCATATGTATGTATTAGATATAAATTAAATGCAATAGAATATAGGGAATATTAGAAGGTAATACATGTATTTCTCTGGTGTTTTTTTCTGTCAGATCATATTTAATATTTCACATTTTCTGGTCTAAATACAGAGTGGACTTTAAAAGTACTTGCTGGTTTGAACTATTTATAGTTTGCCTTTAAAATCTGTGTGATATGTAGTGATATGGAGAATAATACTCTGTTTAGTTTAAAAAATCTGGTTTTGGGTCATAGGGTTTTGTAGATGTGACATATACAGATGCATATTCCAGATTTGTGTTCTCACATTTCTGCAAATTAGAAATGATTATGTTTTAACAAGGCATAAACAGCTGATAACATAATAATAACATATTTCATTTGAGTTCTAAAGTGACAGTCAATGAAGAATCTGGAGCTAATTACTGTGGAGTGTGTTTGGAACATGATAATGATTTGGGGATTTTTAAAGTACCCATGGGTGGCTTTGCTGTCACTCCTGGGGACACCAGGGTGTGTGCCCAGCCATGGCAGAATGAAAAGAGAAGTAGTGTTTCTTCCAGGTATTAAACTCTACAAATAAATATACAAGAACAATGGAAATACTGAAAGTGCCCTGACCTCTGAGGGGCAATTACACCATAACTGTGGTGGGCTGTTAAAATTTCGTGTATGACTGCACCAATCCAGTGTGAAAGTGGGCAGTGGGGAGAGCAAACAGGGAAGCATTACCACACGTAGATCTGGGTATGGATGCATGAGTATATCCTGGAAAGCTACACAAGCCTTGTTCTGTGGAAGCTCAGAACCTGGAAAGCAAAAACCTCACCCAGTTAACGGATGCAATTTAATGAGAGCCTCAAAGGGCGGTGAATTTTCAGAAGGTATCTGTACTTTTCCAAAGCCGTTCTCAGGAGCTGCCGCCCATCACAATGAGGTGGAAATAGAGTCTATGTAATAACATGCTGTTGCCCATCCAGCAGGGCAGCTAACACCCTGGTGCAGTCCTGGAGCCAGCTGAACCCAGCCCTGTGCCACGGTGTGGAATGCTGTGTGGAACAGTGGAGTACAGCCCCGGTGTTAAGAGTGTTCCAGCTACTCACAGGTCCCATTTATTCTCACAGCACACACAGCTGGGACTATCTGAGAAGGTTTCCAGAGACGAATTTACTACCCAACATCACTTGAATAAAAGCACTGAATGAACATACAGTGGCCCTTCAGTCTGGGGACACTGCCCAGGATATTCTCCTGTCTCCCCTGGAGTAGCATGAACACACAGTTTTCCCTCCCCACTGGAAGACGTGGGCTGTTGCAGCGTGTGCTCTCCAGGAAAGCTGCTTCCTTGGGTTGGTTCTGCAGTCCCTTTGATATTACTGATCTCTGTGTCTCATGGGTGGCTTGTTCCTCAAGCTTGGGGTGCGTGTGGTCTGCAGAGTGAGTTGAGGGTGGTTGCCACACCAAAGGTGTGTCTGGAGCAAGCAGTGGGTCTGTGCTGATGCAGCTTGGGCTGGGTAAATCTGATCTGGCTGTGGGAGAAGACCAGCAGTTGATGGCCAAGGATAACGACAATATCAGGGCTCCTTTAGAGCCACACACCACCTCACATCAGCTCTTCCCTTGGTTTCCTGACATCAGCGTTGTGGAGCATTTCATTCCAAGTTTGTAGGCTTGGCTGATTCCCAACCCTCACTGCAGTCTTCTCAGAAGAAGTTGCAGACAATAGTAGCAGTATCTGGTATTGTGGGATATTTGCTTTGAAGAAACTTAACAGAGGAGGCAAAATCTACTGCACGTGTTCTATAAATCCTAGAAGAACTTCTACATGTATCCCTGATTTAGTGATAGTTTATGATCTCCTGTAAAGATTTTATAATGTGGAACTTGAAATTTCCCAGAATGTGTCTTCTAAAAGAAAGCTTTAAAAAAATCACTAAGAAATGTTTTGACTTGAAAAGTGTGTGTGCAGTCATTGAATTATACAACACCTAAAGACACAAATCAGTCACATGAGATTATTTAGGAAACATGAGTTCAGCTTCTTGAATTTGCAAGCCTTTTATATTGCAAGCATGAATATGCACTACTTGAAAGACAGAGAAAATTAATCTCTGATAAAACTTTCATGTGGTTTTTACCTTGAACCACCAATTCTGAAGACAGCACATACTTTTTATGTGAAAGGAAACAGTTCAAATTTAGGACACCAACCACTCGAAGGCTTAAGAGTCTAAATACAGTAAAATTTTGGAATTAACCTTAAAATCTGCCTCTGTAGAACTGCAGATTAATCTCTCTTATATCTCAATCAGCCATGAACAAGCAATATAGTGCATTGAACAGCAGAATAGCAGATCTCATATAGCAATGAGATGGATTCTTAGTGTATCTGTACCAGGAATTTTAATCCTGTAATTCCTCTGTGTCACTAGCTTGAATCTCTAGGTCATAGTAAATGATCTCCAAGAAATTCTTAATCTTTCAAAACCTATATCAGATAAGATGGACATACATATCTTGTCTGACAAGTTTATATTATTTAGAAACACCTTTTACTTAATTGTAAACACTGTATGGAACAAAAAGGAAACGCCATAATAGCTGATTAGTACAAAGTCACTAAAGGGTTGGAAGAACTGCTAAATTTGTCAAAAGCACTCTGAGACAGATTTTTAAATTAATTTTACTTGTACGTGCTCCAGAATTTCAATTGGAAAAGAAAAAGGAACTTGATTTGCTGTACAGTAGAATAGTTACAGATGCTACATTGTCTGTGCTTCTCCTAGAATCACAGAATGGTTTGGAAGAGATACTAAAGACCAGCTTGTTCCACCCCCCTGCCATGGGCAGGGACACCTCCCACTGGACCAGATTACTCCAAGCCCCATCCAACGGCAAAGCTTTTCTACCGGTTCCCTCGGTGACCTCACTGGTTGGAAATTGCTCTTTTTAGTAAAAAACATAAGTGTGCAGCAAACTCTAAATACACCAGTCTGCTTCTAATCTGCCCCATTTATTAATATTTCTGAAAGCCCCCTTGACAAAACGAAGGGAACAGAACACCTAATAATCCGAGTAGAATAAAACCACAACGGATGGAACAGGTGAAAGATTTTTTTTTTCTCTTAAATAATCTCTAGGAAACCATCATGGGACCTGCAGCTTAAAACATATGCAGTCAATAACTGTGCTTTATGTAGCATAACTGTGAAATTTTATCGAGTTTGGATGCGATGCATTGAAGGGTTAACACTGTTCAGCACATGACGTCCACGGTGGCTCTGAAGTCAATCAAGTATGAATTTGTACGGCTCATGCTGAAGGATAAGTGCGATGTGATGTGACGGGTTTTCTGCCTTTCTTCTTGAAACAACCAGATTTATTTGAAATGGGTGAACTGTTACATTCAGTCTGTTCACAGTAGCTCCCTTCCTACTTTCATACTTAGCTGCCATTAGCATTAATGGCAGGTAGGCACAGAGAAAGGAAATTAAATGTCTTAATTTTCTTGCATCTGGTAGACAGCTGTTCTTTAAAGGTGCGTCATACAGGAGAGCAAGGAAAAAATAGCACTTCCTTTTATATGCTGATCCTTACTGTAATAAATACAGGGTAGGGAATGAAGTATTACAATATCCAACTGCTGCTGAAGATTTTACAACTAAACCCCTGGACAGCATGTTTGACAGAAATTAGCAAATTACCGTTCAGAACTCACTGTGGACAAATTCAAATAGTACATGGCAGCTTGGGAACATCCCAACCATACAGTCAGACAGAGTTAGTCTGAGGAAAGATGTTCTTTCTCTAGTCTGTGCATATTTATGGTGAATCCACGGCACTCCTGTTTTTTTTTCTGAGAGTGAGACAGCAGCATCATTTTCCTCTACCACCACTGTACCCAAGAGTCTAAAATTAGCTCAGTGTTATTAAGCATTGCCTGTGACAGGATCAGATTCACAGCAGCAGAGATCAGGGCTGCTGGCTCATAGAGAAAACCAGGTTAAACAGGGAGCTGTTGATGTTATAAACTGTGACTGAGCTGCCCACAGCTGGTTGAGACTCTCCCTGTATGTGTAGCCACACAAACACGTATTAGATGACCAAACCCACGATACAGATACAACACAATGAGTTAACAGGGCGTTCTAGGACCCACCCAAGTCAGTCCTTACTGCTCTGTTGGTGGCTCACACGTCTTACCCTGGGTGCATTTTCATGAGCAGGCTGAAGTGATCTCTGATGAGTGATCACTGATCTGTCTTATTCCTCAGCCAGCCCAAAGCAGAAGGTGGGACAGCCCTTGTTGGTGACAGTGCAGTTTTAGATTGGCTTACATTGATTATGAAACCACATCCTTACACAGCAGTGACTGTAATAGGGATGTGGAAAACAATTTATTGCCCCGTCATATGAATGAGCAAATCATTCTCTTCAATAAAAATGCTATCACATGTCTTTCCATGTCCTGCAGTTTACCATTCACCATAGTGTGGTTGCAGTGACATTCCTAACATCCTTTATACATGGATATATAATAAAACTTGTCTCTTACCCAAAATACCTCAATATCTCATTAGGAAAAACATAAGCATCAATCTCAAGTAATCCTTTTCTTTCAACTCCTCACTCAGACTGATACGTGTAAGTTCCCTCACAGAATCCCTAATTACTTCTAAATAATTCCATCTGTGGATCCAATTTTCTTTTATTTTTTGTTTGCAGTGAGAGGCTCATTTTGGTGTCTGCATTTTCAGTGCAAACAAATAATCATCATTGTTGTTCAGTTTCTGTATGGTTTTAGAGAATTGCCTATTTACAAGTGGCCAGTCAGACAGTGATAGCACAGATAGATAGCACATGCTATCTAGTTGATTGTGATTATTTTTTGCAAATTATACTCTATGAAGCTTAATCTGAGAGGGAAAGTGGGCACTGACAATTCCTCAGAGTGATATGTGGTTATTTTTGCTTTGGACTCAAATAGGCTGGTCCCTAGCCACAGTGGCAGATCTATCATCCGAGTTACATAATAAATTTGTCACTTTTAATTCTATTTGGGAAGATTCAAAGAATTTAGGGCTTTATGTTTTGGGACTCAGTCAGTACATAGTGTTCTTTCTGCAC
This sequence comes from Pseudotriccus pelzelni, assembly GCA_035584735.1. Classification (NCBI taxonomy): domain Eukaryota; kingdom Metazoa; phylum Chordata; class Aves; order Passeriformes; family Tyrannidae; genus Pseudotriccus; species Pseudotriccus pelzelni. The sequence continues at coordinate 10,946,085 of JAWMRA010000028.1, read as the reverse complement.
CAAGGGAGGAATAAAAGGACTTGTTTTATGACTTGGCTGGTTGTCCTGCCTGTGATAGTTTTCCCCATTGCACGTGTTTTTCTTTAGTATTATTTAGAATTATGGATGATAAAAGTGAACCAGAAATAGCAAATTGCCAAATGACTACTTGACTTTAAAGACCAGAACTGACCATGAATGAGCTGAAAACTCTTTCAACGAGTGTAAACACCTAATTCTTCTTCCCCATGAGTGTCAATCAGAATAACTCCAGTGAGGCTGCAGTGATTCAGATGAAAATAAAAGATATGCAGCAATACTATTGTCACTGTTTCCAATACGATGGGACATGGCAAGTGGTATCAGAATTAAGGAGTTCAATATAACAGCAGGGGGTAATCTCAAGAACTAAATTTAAACAGAGGTACAGCCCAGAAATGTCTTGTTCCATTTGAAAGATGGGATTCTTAGTGCATTTAAGCTGGCTGTGCAAAAGCCAATTACTTTTAAATAAATGTTTAAGGTAACAATTTTGCTGAAGCCAGTTTGAGCACCTTTGAAGCAGATCTCAGCGAACTTCACTCACTTTTCCTTGCTTGCACCATCCCTTTTATTGTCCCATCTTGTTCTCTGCATAGCCTGAGAATCACAGTCAGCTGACACACATTCCTGCTATAAACAGAACCTTTTTTTCTCTGAGTTTCCAGAGAGTACAGTCCTTCACTGCAGCAAGGGAGACCTTCCCAAAGAACAGGGCACTGCAGAGATCAAGAGTATAATTGCTTGGCTGCTGAGCACCTGAAGTTTTCTACAGGGCTTTTGAATGCCTTGACATAAGGTGGGGTAAAACACAGGTCATGTTTACAGGGTGTTATTATTCCTCTGTAATGATGCCAGTGTGCCTCTGCTTTCCTGTGGGAATGCTCTGTTCCAGAATAATCCTTTAAATCCTTTATTCTAAAATAGAATGCCTGCAGAAAGGAGAAACATGACAGTACTTAAGGTCTGATACTTGTTCATCTGTAGTTCTCCTGGGTCAATATAACCGTGCAGACAAGGTTTTAGACAGTGTGAAAAAACCAGAAGTGTTTCTTTGTTTTGAACTGATGTATCTGAACTTTACAAAGGTTCCCTCCGCATGTTAGAGTATGTGATGTAGTTGTCAATGCTCTTTTAAAAACATACCTTCTTGCATCTCTGATGTGCCCAATATTATCCTTTCTTTAAAAAACTTAATATAAAAAACAAAGACACAACATTACAGCTGCCATTTTATCTCTTTGAAAGTGTCAAAAACCGTCTTTTCAGCCTTGATGTATCTTCTGGGCATCCAGATCCAGCTGGTAAGCTTTGACTGTCCTGTTCATTCTTTGCTTTCTTTTGCCTAATTCTCAGTGCCAGCTATTTGTAATACATCTCTAATAAGGAACAAAACGTCACAGAACAAGAAACACCTTCTAACAGATATATCCAACTTTTCATGCTGTTCATTTGCTGGCATGGGATCACCTTTTGAGGCAAGACTGGTTTTTATTGTGTTTGCATAGGACAGGGGGTAATCTTTGCTTGCACTTCAGTTACTGATAATGTGTGTGTTTCCACAATGGTAATGAAGAAAGGCTCTAATGCTCTGGAGAATAAAGAAAGAGGAAAAAAAATGTAGTTTAAAAGAATGACTTTTAGTCATCCAGGAGTGATATAGGATTCACACAGGCTGAAAGTAGAAAGATGGAAGAATATGCTGGACTTCCTGAAACTCCACTGTTATGTAACTTCACATAAATTTCAGAGGAGTGTGAATTTATTCCCATATAATTATCAGATCATTCTACTTTATTATTCACTTTTAATTATAAAAAAAAAAAGGGCTCCAGAAGAGTGTGTTTATCCCTGTAGAGTTCTTTCAATTAAAAAAAAAAAAAAAAAGAAAGGCAATAGCTAAATCAGTATTCTGCATCTCTCAGGTCTACACTGGTCAGAAAAAGAAAAGGAAAAAGAAGGGATAGAATAAAACTGTCTGATCTCATTTTACGCTCAGACCTGATTAAGGTTTTACATAAGATTATAAGTCACAGTCACTCTACACAAATATAATAATGTTAAAGACTTTTTATAGGCATAGTAAAGAGACTTTAAAATTTATATTCATCAACTCTCACTCACTAAAAACACTCCCCTGACTGAGATTCAGTAACACCAGATTAAAATCTGTAGTAAAGGCAGTAGAAACTAAAATAAAAATAGTGGTTATTGCAGTGGGTTGGGACAAAACAGAGTTCTTTTGAATGGATAAAAACTGCTATGGGGTTGTGACTTTCTCTGGCTGGGGACAAATCAGAAATGTTCATTTTCACTGGGCTTCACAAAACATATGGGGGAGATCATTTATCCCTTATAAAATCACCATACAAGAAAAAAAGTAATGGACTGAAATGAAACATTTTCAGTACATTTGCCTGTGTGATTCATGCCCTCTCCAGGGGAGGAGGTGCCACAGAAATCAGGAAGCCCTTCTGCTGATTCCATCACGCTTTGGAGGCTGGAGGTAAAACTCACTGGCCATGGCCGGCAAGATTCCCAGAAACTTCACTGAGTAATTGGTTGGATTGAAGAAGAAAAGAACAAGGATAAGACTAATTCCATAGGAATTCTGTCACCACTCACTAAACCAAGCAAAGAATAGCAGTCTTTCAGTTGAATTTCATGAAATTTTGGACACGGCCATAATAAAACATGATGTTTATTCTGGCCATCACAAAGCACTTGCTGACAGTAACATAGACTGAATCAAGGCTGGCTTCAATGACAAACTTTCTGCATTTTATCTCTTTCCTTATGGAAAACCGTTTTACAACCTTAAGTGAAAAGCTAATCTCTGTAAGGCTTTTGAAACACCTTACAAATTCTTGTGAGGAATTATATCCCCATCAAATTCCACTGAGATGTTAAAGGGCCTACTACAAATGTAGAATTCCCTGGCAAAATCAATAGTTCTCCAAATACATTCTGCAGAGTCCAATGGTGTTTTGATGGAACCTTGCTGTTTTATCCCACTTGGAAATCTTTGGTTGCTCAATTAACAGAGTAAAACTGTTTTGCAATGCACATCCTCTCTGCTGGCTGCAACCTGAAACAGAGACTGTTGAGCTTCAGGAATAAAGGCATGAAATTCCAAAGGCTCTCTCTCCTGCTGGTTCTCAGATCACGGGCTTCAGGTACTGCTACTGCTCCAGTCTTTACAGCTCGCTCTTCTGTTGGAGCCAGACCCTACTCCTGCCATACCTAATTTAACATTTTTATATGTTTTCTTGAAGTGTCATTGGCCATTTCAGGTCAGGTCTCCTGGATCATAGGTTCTGAACCAACTGCTTAAATCCTTAGATTTTTCTTATGGAAAATGTATTTATTTTCATATAACTTTCCACTATGATGACCGGAGATGTCAGCACAGAAATAGAATTTTGCAGCAGTTCTTCGGGTTTCACAGATGTTGATTTGCCCAGAACTGAAGCAATGAAAAGTGTCTGCAGAACCAGGTGTCCTGGCTGAAAAGGAGTATAACAGAACATAAAATATATAAAACTTGTCTGTGTTATGCTGCTGCTTTGAAAAGCAGGCAGTAAAAACCTATTCTAAGACACATTTGAAAATGTGATTAAAAGTTCATTTCATTTATTTAGTTTTTGTCCAGGGGCAACATACAGTTGCACCTGAGTGTGACTCTATCTCTGCTGTGATACTTTCTGTAAAAATAGTCATGGATCAACTTGATCCCTGGTATAATTATATGGTATTAAACTCTGCCCAATATGCTTAGCACAGGCACACACACACAAGGACAGAAGGTCACTCGTTGCATCAAAACTTTAGAACGTGGAATTCTATGCGAGGGGCCGTTGTTTCAGAAGCGGTAGTTGTCACTTCAACAGCTCTTCTGTTGTCCAGTCTGTTGGTTGAAGCATGTGAAGCAATTCCTGGCTGGGCTCAGCGCTGTTATTGATGGAGAGAACGTGCTGTTGCTGGGAAACTGAGAGGGAGAGGCAGGAGTGAAGCGTGGCAGGTGGAAGCAGCGTGTGGGAATGGTGGTGCTCCCTCTCAGTTTAAATGAGATTTCCCTGCTTGTTTTATTGCTGTGTACCTGTAGTAACAGTCCATGTGTAGGTTATTGGAGGAAGGAAGTGCTTGTCTGTTACTGGGAAGTTATGGTGTGGTCAAAGCACAGTGAGGTGTGATCTCAAATATTATATTATTGCTGGAATATTAGGGAAGAAAATGCTGTATGTGTTCCAAGAGCAAGAGAACTATAAATAGTGATTTTATTTTTTCACTGCTTATTTTAGGTAAAGTTGTACCCCCTTTTGTGGACTGTGATGCGGCAGAAGAACTAAAAAAACTTCACCCAAACAAGCCAAAAGAGAACAGACTGATTTGGGATGGAGTACCTCAGTTTTTAATCAGAGGATTGCCAAGAAAATACCATGACCATCATTCTAGACAGAGGTCTGCAGATGCTACTAATATGTAAATAAAAAATAACAGAGATAAAGAAGAGGGACAGAAAACATATTGAAAACTATTTACATTTTCAAGAGAAGGGCATAGTGTTGATGCTTCATGTTTGCACTGATGGACCAAAAATATTTCAAAAAGAAGATAGTAGGAGATAAAAGTGACAAGAATGTTCACTTAAAGTAAATGTTTACATCGTGGCTGGCGTCTGGGTGTTAGCTAAATCAAGATCCTCCATTGTGAAAAAAAATAGATAAATTTGCCTAAAAGAGTAAAACATATTGAATGAGGTTGTAGGATTTATGCTGTCTACAGGCTGGTTATCATGGAAAACATTTAACTCATATTCCTCAATGGCAGAACCCAACGAAATGACAAACAACATTTTTGGTTTAGAGCCAGATGAGTTTTCCTCTCATGCCCCCAAACTAACGTAGGATCTACAGGGATAATGTTAAACCTAGAAGTCAATCAATTTCTTGCTTCAATTGGAATAAAACTGACAGAAAAATGTGGGAAGTATGAACTTTAATTTTAAATATCCTTTCTTGAATTTTAGATGAAAGTGAAACCCACAAGTCGATAACCATGAAATTATAGAACAAAGTTTCCTGTTAAGGACAAAGGACTACAACATGAAGAGAGGATGTAACGAAATATTCCATCCTTCCTAAAGTATAAATCATTATATGGAGGCAAGGGTCAATGAACCCCTCTTAACTTTGAAAAAAAATTATATATATATATATATATATGTACGTATTATGTTTTTTATGATAAAATTGACTTCCATAATTTTGAATTTTTTTATTAGTATATGTATTATTTATCA
>JAWMRA010000028.1:10695651-10940665 GCA_035584735.1 Pseudotriccus pelzelni | reverse complement strand
GGAAGTATGAACTTTAAATTTAAATATCCTTTCCAAAGATACAAAAGCTTTGCAATCTTCCAAGGGACAAGGTTTCTTCTGACCTGGGATGTTACAGAAACCTGGTTTTTTTTCTTTTTTTTTTAGTACTCACATAATGGGAGATGAAAAGCTCTTTTTTCAGTGGTGGTGATTACAGTAAGGGAGCTGAGAACCTTCACACGGGCAAGAATATGTTAGAGTAATTTAAATATAGCACAACTTCCTTAGTGTGCTGTTGTCTTTTGTCTTCTGAGAATGAAGAGGTAGTAGGGGGTAAACTGGCTGCTGTATCTCACTGCTACAGTCAGGTGATCTGAGACAATATTTTTGCCAATGTGTAAAAATATAGTAGCATGTAAGAGCTACACATTGAACTACCTAATTAATATTAGAAATCAAAAATGTGACACTGAAACCGATTTAAAATTGTTTCCCAAATTAATATGGGCATCAAATGACAAAGATGATTATACTTTTAGGTACACTATTCTGTAATACTGGAGGTAGAATTGACTGTATAATAGGGAACTTATTGAAACAAGGATCATACCAGCAATAGATTTGGGATTAAAACAGAAATGAAAGTGAGGAGTATGCTGCCAAGAAGTTAAACTTGGAAAAGAAGAAATATGCCCTGGAAACATGCTGTGGTTTATATTGCACAGCTTTCCTTATTAGAAGGAAATATTTCATTAATGAAGTCTGAGGCAGAGAAATAGTGAAATATGCCAAAGATGGCTAGAGTAGGCAATAAACCCCAGAGAATGAGGGCAAAGCCCTGCCTCATGGAAACCAATGAACTTTCGCCATTGATTAAGTGGGATCATCATCTTCCAAAAGAAGTCAGTGGGAAATCACTAGGAGAAATGTCCAGATTAGATGCACTGAGGAGATTTACATTTGGTTTGAGAGGATAGAGAACCCTCTTAAAAAAAAATTAGTTGTCAAACATGATCCAGTGAATATAAATTAAGAAGGGAATCACTGTCCACCCAGAGTTGCTCACTCCCCATTCTGGCAACCTTAGTCTGAACTAAAATCAATAGGACTCTTCAAAGGGCAAGGTAGTGCTCACCATAATGCAGTGACTTGCTAAAATACGTGAGAAGCCATTCCTGGGGGCCTGTTTAATTTGTGCAAATGTTGATGGCAAATAACTTAGTGAATAAAGTGCCATTTTCCATACATCTACTTGGAATCATTCTGGTTTTCAAGCTTTCCTTGTGATGTAGAGTTTCTGTGATCCCTTGGCACATCCCAATCCTGACTACAGCTTAGCTAGTGTGGGTACTCTCATTCAAACCTTCCATACACTCAGAATAACTGCAAAGCAAGTTGGTGGCCAAAATCCATGGAACCTTTTGGGGTCATGTTTATCTGGAGTGATGCCCAGCATATGTACTGCAAGCTTTCGGTACGTTGGAAGTGCTAATAAATGTAAAATATATTCCATCAGCCTCAGCCAAGACATGCCTGTGAGCACAGAGTGATGCAAAAGGAAGGATGTGCCAATTAAAAGCTAGTAGCAAGTCACTTCAGTGTAGGCAGTGTGCTGCTTTCTTCCAGGTGAAAATCCAGCTGAATGACATATCCACAAGTCATCTGCTCGTTAGAAAGCGTGGCAAGAGGAAATCTGGCTTGCGTTACGTTTTATTGGCAAAATGTCTGCAGGAAGCGAATCCAGAGCAGCACAGGCAAGTATTAATGGAAAACTTCTGAGTTTGCTTTGGCTTCTGGAACAGGGCAGCCCTGAGCCGTGCCGAGGGGAGCACATCAGAAATGTACATGGCACACGAGCGGATGTGATGCTGTGGTACAACCTCTCTGTGCCATTTAGCCAAAAATTCTTCCAAATAGAAGCTGCATTTCCAGGTTCAGTGCCGTGTCCCCTCCCATGCCCTGTGATGCTGGACATAAATGTGGGTGGCAGATAAAGGACACACGGGGACAGGGCGTGGGAGAGTGACTGAAGGACTGGTGCTTGGAGTTGCCACCTCGGTGTGAGGCTCGCACGCAAGTTAGCTGGCAGGTCTTGAAAGCTGAATTTTAAATTTAAATGGACAGATATTTGAATTGCAAATATTTGCACTCTATTTTGGGAACTGAAACAATAGTATGTAGCTTTACCTGACTGCTTTGGTGATGGCTGTTGTCCTTTTCAGATGGAGACAGGAAATACACATGAAGAAACTTCCATTATTCAGCTATGGGAAATCAGAAGAATTGTCCCCAGAACTTACAGAAAAATGGATTAGAGAAATTCCTAATCTTTTAGAGAATATTTTTAAGCAGTAAATTTTTCACCATGGTGCATAGTCTCTCAGCCTTACATTAATCTTTTAACAGAGAATTCCACCTGGAAGCTGTTGCTAGTAGAAGGTGAGAGAGGAAATAACACTGCCTACATTTTGCAAATGGAAAAATTAAAGAATAGCACTCAGTGGCTAGATTTGCAAAGTTAGTTATTTAAAATCCTCTGGAGTCAGATGTCCAGATGCCCATAAAAATCTCGCCCTGAGTGACTTGCTTAAGGTCACAGGGGAAGTCTGTGGCAGAACAGGAATTTAAATCAGCTCTCCTGACTCTCTTAAACAACATCATATTTGCTTTAAATTAAGCCATACTTTTCCAGCCACAGATTGCTGAGCATTTCTGGGTTTATGAAGACCCCAATTCTGAAGTAAAATCCACGTCTCCCTCACTTCCTATATGGAGAGAACAAGAGGTTAAGGTTAACCTACTCATGCCATCCCAATTTAGATATTTAATTCAGTTGCCTGCAGTAGGACCTCTGAGTCTGTCTATAACCAGGAAAGTCTGCAGTGAAGAGAGTCAGGTAGTGAGGATGCTCTGAATTGCTCTCTCCAGGCTCCATGGACAATGTTGGATATCCACCAATGTCAGATAGTTTCCTGAAATGAAGAGTCATTGGAAAGGGGGGAGTCCTTAAGTGATATAGGTTTTTACTCAGCATGTTTGGGAGGAGCTGCCTTATCTGCCACACTCACTATTTAAACAGAAGAGAAAATAGCAAATAATTTTTAAGAACTGAATGTCACTTTGTGAAGTCAGTCTAAAAATCAGTTAAAAGTAAGGGCCATGCTTATTAAGTAACTGTTCTTTTATACTGTTCTTAGTATGATTACAGAACAATTCATTTTGAAGTAAACATGATTAACATAGTTAATTATTGAATACAAATGATGAGGAAAACCTCAGGCAACCCCCTTATAATACTACAAAGGTATTTATTCTAATATACAAATATATACATTTATTACAGATGGATCATTTAAGGAGTTGAGCTCCATTCACCATCTTCATGTATGGTATAGTATGTGTACTGTACTTTAATTAGGGTAGGTGATTCAGTTAAGTGATCACTCAGATAACTTATTTATAAAACTGTTATCCAAACTGTGAAAAAAGAAAGACATGAACAATTAGGGTTTTTTTAGCTATTCCTTAAATGCTCTATTTTTGAATGAGGACTCTGCTGTTAAGGGGATGGTATAATTTCCTCTATTTTATCATTGAAAGGGGCATTTTACATATAGTCCTTAGTTTTTAATAGTCTGATTCTAACCTTTTTGTTGTCTTTGTCTTTGACAATTTACTCAGACCATAATTGCAGCCAGTGTAAGGAACAAGGGAGAGGCCTTGAGTGCTCATTTTGGGGCAGAGGAAGGGCAGGGCACAGCCCTGTCCCTCACAATTACATGGTTCTGAAAAAAGCTTCTACAGGAATTATTCACAGCAAATTCCTACACTGGAGTTTGCTTTTTATAAATCTAAAGTTTTATCACTGAAGAGATGGCAGAAGGAATCACAATTTATTAGAAAACTGATTCAGTAATTCACATTCCTGTTGGATTAGTAAGGTACAGAAAAGTTGCAAAACTCACAACTGATCATATCCTGAATAAAATGGATAAATGTAGATTTTTGGGGAGAGATTTATTCAAGAGAGTATCACGAATTCACTGAAAAGGCACCTCTCTTCAGAGAGAACTAATGTTCCTGTTTTAAATTGACTTTCCTCAAAGGTAAGGAACATCTCTGTCCTGCAAGGTGGGCGGTGTTTGCAGCAGGTCGGATAAAGTACCCAGTTAGTCACATGTATTGAAATCCAGTTGTCCCTGGAGGTAGCTGTCAGTGTTATAATCACCCTGGGATCTGTCTTGGGAAATAAGACATGGGGACAATAGTTAATTCTGTGGAAAATGTCATGGAAAAACGGAACATCAGGCTCCAGATAAAAATTCACAAAGTGAAAAGGAATGTCTGTACTCGGTGTGAACATAATCTCCCAAACTTCTAAGCCCTGTGCTTCCATTTCGGAGTTAAATAACATTAGAATTCATAATATCAGTACCAAACTTGTAGGCTGTTCTATTTTTTTTTAAGTTCCAAATATCCCAACATGTTTAAATGTCTACAAAGCAGAAAACCCCCCAAAAGGTATGCTTGAATCATGGCTTAAGGAACTGTCTTGTAGTTCAATGCTCCTCATGGAGGAATGAGTGGGAGGATGCAGAGGCACAACTGTGTTATGGCACATGCCAACACCTGGCAGTGTTCCCTGGGTCATGAAGAGGCTGCAGATCCCTCATGCCCAGGTAAAATCATACTCAGCCAACAGCAGCTACTTCAGATGAAAGGATGGCAACAGACGCTCCGTGTTGTTCTGAAGCGACACTGTACGCCCTGCACCTGCAGGCAGATTATTTTAGGCACCTGTTCCCGATGCTTCCTCTCTGCCACGGATAAATTTCCAGAAGTTTAAGACCCACTATTGCTTGGAGTTTCCCCAGGGCATTGCCCTGCAGCTGCCCTGCTTTCTAATGGTGCAATCATACTCCAAACTGACAGGTGTTGCGAGCGCAAGCGACCGAGGAGAAATAATAAAAAGGGATCTAAAGAGCTCAGGAGTACGTGCAGGAAGCAAAATGAGATTCAGGCTGGAGAACTGCAAGCTAATGTATTTGGAGGAATTAATACATTCGGTTCTGGGCAGCTCAATAGCAGAAATGTGAAAGGAATTTAGAGACAACCAACAAAAATGATTAAGAGGCAAGACAGTGTAGCTTCTGCAGAACAGTGAGTAGCACCAAGGGGATAGTCCTGAAGCCCTTACTCAGCAAATCTTAGGTGATCATGGTTGTCCAGAATCTATTCCTGTTCTCAAACCAATAAATAATATAATTAGTGTTCAGATGAATAGGTAATGAGGACAACCAAGAGGAAAAGAAAGTTGAAAGACAGGAACTGACCCAACTCAAGTAGGAAGACACAAAATTTCCAATGGAACAAATCTGCATCAGCATCAGGACAGGCCTGAAAGAAAACCAGAACATTTTATCTCTGATTTCCTATCCCATTGGTGTTTAGACTACTTGTGTGCTTATTACCTAGAAGTGACTTTGTTTCTGGTGGCTGGAGGAACCAGAGGATGGTAAGTGCTCAAGTAAAAATGCAGTGAAAGTGTGGGGTTTTGAAACAGAAGGTAGAAGGTTTTCTTGCACATGTGTTTAAAAGGACATATGTTTGGTTTTGATTGTAAGGTACTACTTGTATGTGAAATGGCCAAAAGAGATTGTGTTTATATTTGATCTCAGGTTAAAATTCACACAAATTAATTCCAATGTCCCTATATTTATGAATTGTTTCATAAAATTGAGCACAATAAAAATTTCTGTAATATTGTATATTGAGTAATTCCCTATACTTTAAAAATACATATGGACAGTAGAAAAGCTCAGCTGCCATGGTCAATTTATAATTCAAGACAAAACCCTGATGAATTGAAAGATAACAATTTCCAAGACACCTGAGCCTTGCAAGGTATTGCACTTTGAAAATTCACTTATAGCTGGTATTTTCACTGTGTATTTCAGCATCAAGTGCACGTACTTCAAAATAATTTTTTTCCACTGCTGTTGTATATTTTATTCTCAAAATTACTTTTGTCACTTGTCATTAAAAACCTGAGCAATTCAATATACATTTCAACAATTCCTTTACTAAGCACAATGATACAAGAGGAACAGTTGCCATCTTGTGTGATGTGAACTATTTGAATCTATTAATGGTTCCACTGTCCCTACGCAATGTTTTAAACAGAGGCAGCCTGATACAAATCATGCATTCCTGGAGGATGATTTTAGGTGACTAGGAAGCTGAACATCTGTTCTGTAGGTGAACAGAATGGCAGCTAATCTCATATTGCCAGTGTGTTTATTCCCAACCTTTTTGTTTGATGCTTGGCCACGTCTCAACGTGGATGATGCAAACGGCATCTTTTGAGGAGTAAGTGCACACAAGTCTCTGAAACACGGGCAGGGCTGATTTAAAATCTTCTGCCACAAGCTGACGATGCCAGCTGTTGGGAAGTGCTCACCGGTAGCCATATGTTGCGAACGAGATAAGCAGTTCCTGTGTGTCATACAGGATTTGCACCGAACAGGAAAAGCTCGTGTTTTTAAAGTAGAACTCCTCAGGAGAAGTACTATCCCACTCGCCCTGTACACCAGCTATTAGAGGGCATTGTTGCTAATAAATACCAGCAGCGCTGCTTTGCAGGAAAGTAGGAGGTCACTGAGCCAAATAATACAGTCAGTGCATACCCTTGGGTTACAATTCCATGTCTCTGCAGGAATAACTTACCCCAGCAAGAACTGGATGGGGCTGTGTTTGTGTTATTGTTATTTCCGCCTCACAATTGTTGTTTTCATTGTGACTGAGCCCTCAGCCATTTGTTAACAATTTAGTTTTTTTCCTCAGAGGTGTGGCAGAGAATGCAAGCTGTTTTGGAAGAAAACAGTTGGAATGAATTACTTTGATTGCTCTATAGAGTTAATGGGGATGCCAATAAAAACAAGAGTCCAGACCCAGGCTGTGTTCCTACAATAGTGAGAGGTAGGGCCAGAGGGTCTTTGTGGAAGTTTTCTCCATGTTCTTCTATGAGGTTGGTGAGAGCTGTGTGTCTCATTAAAATGAAGCACAGGCTTGATGAACAGCTGATTCTTGCTCTTTGTGAGCCTTTAATACCCTTTACCTTTACAGGAGTTTTAGGTTCCCTCTCTTGCTCCCTGACAGTTGTGCACTTCTGATAGATAAAAGTCAAATGTTTTAGTGCAGAGGGAAGAAACTGTACACAAATGATATGCAACTGAAAAAGAACATCAATCTCACTGGAATCTCCCTTTCAGAAATGTGAATCAGCTTCAGGATAATGTTCTAAAGGCCGTGAGCAGACACTTACAGGTGAGAAAACATGGGGAAATTAATATACTGCTTGCTTTTACTGAGGAACATAGGATTTGGGATTGTAATGTGGGATGTTCTGTCTTACAGAGGATATCTAGCAACCTTCCCAACATAATTTTTACAACAGCAAATTGTGAAGACTCTGTGAACTGTTTCATCTAGTTAATATGCACAAGCAGATGCCCTGCTGAGTTGCCTTTAATCTGTCTCGTGCAAGGCCATGGGCCTTGCAGAGGATCAATGCACTCATATAATGCCTCCAAAGAGCTGACTGACCATAGGATGTAGTTTCAGCTACTGAATTACTTTCAGATGTATAGAAGTGAAGAATTCCCCCCCAATAACTATTTGCATTTGGTATAAGCTGGGGGCTTGTTTAATTGTATTTTGCATTCGTAACATTTCTTCTTAATTTTGAGTTAATCACCTCAGGTATTCCAATGGATTAGGGAGGAAACAATGGCTTTCCACACAATCCAATCCTTTGAATGAATATTTTTGCAGGAAGGGGTTGTTTGGGGGCTGTAGTCAGACAGCAAAGCCTACATTTCTTGTATTTTGCTGGAAAGGAATTGGGTCATAAAGCAGTTTGCCATTGCCTTGGAGAAGTCCAAGAACATCAGAGTGCTGGACTCTTCAGAGGACATACATGGCTGTTCTGAGACTCTGAAAGAGGAGCTGAGCTATCCTGAAAATCTATCTCCCTGTGTAGGTGCTACGGACTCCTAGAAACCAGGGCCGAAAAAGCCCCCAGAATGGGGACACGTTCTAATCACAAGACACTGAACCCCAGCCATGATCAAACATTATACTTTTGAAGTGTTACCTGCAGTCCTGTGCTACTCCACCTGATTACGTTGTGTTTTGAAGTTTCGCATAAACAGTTACAGAACAGTTCAGAGTAAGAAGCTAAGAATGATTGTGTCAGGGATAGCTCAAAAATTCTTTTAGACAGTTACAGAAGAAATTCCTCTCCCACCCTCCTGAAATGTGATCATTACAATAACATATATTGCAAAAGAAAACATCTGTATCAACACCTCCTAACATAAATGAATGGAAATACTGACTTTGCCTATTATTATTATAAAGGTTGTTAGTTCTGCTAGTAAAATGTTTCTTAAGCTCCACAGCTTGATGGGTTTCCTGTGGAACTGTCTAAGCCCTTCCAATGCTAACTGTTTGCAATATTAAGGAAAGCATTTGCAGAACTGCTGTACCAGAATAAGGCCACCTTCCCCAGGAAATACAGCTCCAGTTACAGTCAGATTGAAAAAAGGCCAAAGAGGCCAGAGCAGAGCACACATTTCCTCGTCATACGTGGAATGCTGAATTATTGCTGCCATGCAATGCTTGGGTTTAGAATGAATTTGCAGGGGGAAGCTGACTGCAGCAGGACCAAAGGGCCTGGAGACAGACTCCCACACCCTTTTGCCACTCAAACGCTTCCTGCCCCACATATAACAGAGGGGTTTAGCTGCTCTGGGTTCTTGTCTCTTTTCCAAAGCCCACAGGCTGCCTCGCCCTTCATCTTCCTGAATTCTTTACCATTTTCTGGCAGCCATCTGCTGTGTCTCAGTCGGAAATGTCTGCTCCTCTGTCTTAATTTAAAAAAAAAAAAGCAACCCAACATTTTCTTCCAGTTCTTTTGGAGAGCAGTGCACACCCTGGGATGTTGCTCACTGTGAGCTGTATCTTTGTCTCCATAGCTGTAACCGCGTGCAGAGAGAAAATGGGCAGATGTAAGATCAGCTTGCAGAGTAAAAAGTGGATGAGCCTCCAAACAGTCCTGTATTCAAACCCAAACTGATTGCTGAACTTTCAGCTCAGTTTTAATTTCCCTCGATGCCATATTTTTAAAATAAATATGCAGAGGGTTTTTTTTAATATTTATTGCTATTATCCGGGCTCCTATCACTGCTGTTGCCAGGATGTTCCAAGCAGCCACACGGTGTGTATGTGAGAGGTCTCAATATCTGCAGATTGGTTACAATAACAATCTCTCTGGTCCCTCAGTTTAAACAATTTAAAATGTCATGTCAGGAATGAAAAGATATTAATCACTGTGCAGCTAAAAGGAGTTCCTAGGAAGAAGGCTGATACTGTGGATTCAGAAGCCTGTTGAATGAGATGGAGATGGGGCTGAGGAGAAGACAACCTTTGCCTTGAAAACTCAGTTTAGCAGATTTGTTGTGAGATCCTGTGGCTTCTGTGTGCAGGTCCATGGAGCTCAAGTTCTCTTCTGTTTTGAAGAGAAACACCATATAACCTGCAGGAGCACTGTCTCATCAAGGGTAATATTTAGGTACTTCAGGATAACTGAAGTATAAAACAAAGCAAAATAGTTTCTTTTCAACATGATTTAAGTGTCATTTTGTTTAAACAGCATTTAATGATTGTAACAGCAGGGACCAGCTTTTTTCTTTCATAAATAGCCATATTAGGGTGAAGACATGCACATGATTGACCTTGAAACAAGAATTAATGTGGTTTTTTTGCTTTTGTGTGTGTTTTCCCTTTTTCATTTCTTTCCTCTTTTGATCAATATCTAATGTGATGTAATATCTAGGAAAGGATTGAATACAGATGTTTAATGTAAGTTACATGTTCTTTCACTGTTCTGAGGTACGAAATTACCAAACCTTGTAACAGTGAACAAATGTTTATTCAAGTGTACTGCAGATTCATTATGGTGGTGTCAGATTATGTTCTGAGGTAATGATTACATGGTCCATTGAGACATGTTCTATTCTTGATTTTTTAACTGACCTGCTGTATGATTTTAGGCAAGTTATACCATTACTCCCTGCCAGTCATTTTATTACCATGTTTATCATGGCTTGTTTATGTAAGTAGTAAGATATTTAGAAAAGAATGAGTCATTTACTGTATTTAATAGGATTTAGCACAATATGATCTGGTCTTGTTTGAATCTGCTTGGCATTAAATAATTAGTTATAATCATGACTGTTAATCCACTGCAGTTGCCAGTGGCACATTTTCTTTAGGGAATCTGTACATTAATCCGCTCTTACACCGATACTGTCGTAATGATATTAAAGTTGTAAGAGGTTGAACTGCAAAATTCAAATCTAGCTATTTTATAGCCTCAGAGAGCTTTGAGAACTATTTGGTTTAGGCCTTAGTAAAAATCAGAGGAATGGGAACATCAGTTTACGTAGTAACACTGCTCACACAGTAGCTCAGGTTGTATTTCAGTGCTCCCTCCAGTTTGAGAAGTTTTAAGAACCTGCCAGATATTGCCCACCCTCTATTTTCCATAAGACTTAAATTTGTTTTGAAGATTACTTCCTTTTCCCCCTCCTGCTTGCAAAGTACAATTAAATATAGGAGAGTATCAACTTCATGAGAAGCTTCAGGTTTGTACAATATCATAGTCTGTGCTAAAATTGCAATTAAAGACTGAAGCCAGATGGAGCACCATCAGTAAACAAGACAGGGGTAGCATTGGAATAGGGAAATTTCTACAGAAACTTGGAAAAGAATAAAACAACTCTTTGACTTAGAAACCTGAGTAACCTTGGAAAAGATAACATTTTAGAACTACTTAGCCTGGTCATAAGAAGCATTTGCTTTTGTTTCTTCTCCCATGGAACATGGCCATGATGCAATGCCAACTGGAGGAAGAAATACAGTAGACTTCTTGAAGACACTAAAACCCAGCTGTTTTTCCCTTGTCCCTCTGAACCAGGATTGCTCATATTTTTGATACACAAATATCCAGTAGCAAATAATGTTTGCATAATGACTTAGAAGGAAGGGATGAAGGAGTCATGGAGTTGATATTTGCAGCTCTCTAGGAAGAGATTCCTTTTCCATGTGGACCAAGTCAGATTTGTGCATGAATTGTGCTCCAGCTGCATTTCCACTTTCGCTCTTGATATGATTTCTTTCACAATCAGCATAATTTACAGTCAGAGTTATTTCTTCTTAAGGCAGATCTTACATATATTTTTGTACTCTATGTGTATATGAGAAGTCCCATGATTACCATCATACTAAATTATTAATTTAACTACTGCCAGTTGACATGGTAAGTATGACATTTCTATAGAATATTTCCAACGTATTTCTAAGATAGGTTACAATTCAGAAGAATATTTAGCTCTTGCTAAAATATTTAACTGGAGTCACTTTTAGAACCAAAGGAGCTGATGACTGTTCCTTAGTTTGTGTGTACACAGCCACAGAGAAGGCAGGTTTTACAAAGGGAAGGTGCAGAGATTAAAAACTGATTAGTTTTAAGAACCCTCCCCAGAATCAGGCACGTTGGTAGATGCATATTGTACAGAACATGTACTTCTTGCAAAACCTGCCAGGCACAGAATGAAATCCCTTTTATGAGGACAGCTGGAGAGTTATGCAACTTCAGGAGGATTATGCAGATGTGTATACGCTGTGAAGTTGCCTGATGGATTATGAGCCTGTGTAGGTTTGATTTAAAAAGCAAAACAACTTAATTCTCTTCCATAGTGAATGGAATGTTTCCAGAGAGGGCCAGAAGCCTGGAATCTACAGAAACGAGAGGTTCTGATGGGTTCATAGGCCTGTTTTGGTGCCTTCAGTCTGACCAGTGATGAGAGATTGACCATGTTTAGGCAGGGCCTGTGTTATTCTGTACTCTCCCTGATGGAAATTGTGTTCTCAGTCTCAGCAGAACATGCCCAAAGCTCAGTGCAGAAAGAGTATTTGTAAATTAGTCCTATTTAAATCCTTTTGTAATACTCCACCTAATAAAGATGGATATTTTACACAGTTCTATTAAACAGTAAAACATTAAGTACGCATGCTCTACCGAGAATTGCATCAGCTGTAATTAGCAGGCAGATGTTATTTTACCTGTTTCATTGGAAAAGTTTGATCCTGTTTGTACTCGGACACTGCCCTGGCAGAACTGAGTTGCCACAATCTTCAACATTTGCACACAGGAATGCCAGAAGCAAATATGCAAAGTGAAAGGCACAGCTATTTCTGGTGGCTGATGGCTCTGTCCACTCAACCACAACGTGCCTTGGAGCTGGAGGAAACTGCAGGGAGTCCTGCAGGTCCCTCGTGCTGTTGCCACAAATGCTCTGGAGAGATGAACAGGCCTCGCACTCGTGAACACAGATCAGAAGCCAGAATTGTTCCTGCTTTTACAGAATTCATCTTTGACATAGACAGGGCGCACAGACCACTTCTGAAGTTCAGTGATTCATGTACTGCCTAAAGAAGACAGAACCCAGAAGTTATTTCAGGTGGAAAAGGTTGTCAGGGAACGCAAAGCACATGCACTTTGATCACTGATACAGTGTCCCTTATGTAGTATCACATTATTACCATGAGCATTGAAACAGATCTATAAAAGACTACACTGCAGTTGATTAACTATTCTGAAACTCAAGCAGCCCCAAACGCCCCAAATTACCACATGATGTCTGAGGAAATAAACTGTAGGGTATCACATTTAGTAGATATACTGCATATTTTTCACCTGCTTCTGTGTTTGGGAATTCTTTGCTGTCTGACTATGAAATGCACCTTATATAATTGCCCAAAACTACAAGTTAAAGGCAGGGATGCTGTAAGCCCAGCAGGCTGAAATGATTCAAAAACGTGTTGTCAGTAGGTGATTCTGATTGTATTAACATCCATTTCACATGAGGGTCACAGCTCTGGGTTCAGTGAATTTACTCTTGATTTATATGTCTATAAAGGACAGGAACAATCATAAGATACTCCCTGTGATACTCTGAAATCAATACAAAGAACCAAAGAACAAGGCAGGCTGCTAACAAGCTTTCAGGTCATGGACTGAGCGCTGCAGTCTACTTGTCAGCCATTGGTTGAAAGTGGAGCAAAAACCAGTTACAAATTTGTTAAACATTAAATATCCATTTGAAAGTGACTTCATTACTTTTTGTGAAATGAAGAAGGTCAGTGGAAACATCCAGATTTTCCCTTTGTTCCCTTGGGGTGCTGAAATGCCTGATGCGTGATTTGCATTTGCTGCACCAAACCAGCTTTCTCAGCTTCGAATTTTAAGGTGAAAATTATTTCTTATTATGCTTTCTGAATGTGTTTCCTTAAATTTCCATTTCTGTGAACTTGCTCTATTATTTCCACTAAACTGGACCTTCTTAAGGTGCAACCATTCTTTTTGTGTAACATAGAGCACGCTTACCCAAGTTAGAGCTCTTGGTATTACACACTAGACCGACATGTCATTTGAAGAATAAGCTGAAGAACAGCCAGAAACATTTGGTTGTTTTACTGCATGTGTTTCAGTAATAGCCCTGGGCTTACTACAGATTTTCCATGCTATTTTGCTTTGATGCTAGTGTGACACAATTTATAGTTCACTCCAGGAGTGCCAGCTCACACTCAAGTAAATTCTGTTGTGGGATTAAATAGCAGGCAGGGATGGGATTCAATTTCTGCACAATAAAGGTGAATAGAAATTATTCTAAGTCCTTGTCTCGAATTTTTCTGAGTAACAAATGATGCAAGAGGCTTGCTTTTAAATATTCCTAAAGAATTCCTTCTCTCATTCCTGAATGAGTAAAGGATTAGGTAGAGTTTCCATGTGCAGTGCCACATCATTTGGCAGGTTTGGAGACTGGAGCTAAAGGAAATGCAAAATCCACAATTTTAACATAACTCTCTTTCTGTAAGGTAGAAAATGCACATTCCCAAAAGTTTCCCATTTCCCAACAGCCTGAGAATTCTTTTCCTTTATCCTTCAGGCACTGTGATTGTGACCTTCCCCGAGTTGGCAGTTCCCACTGAGTCAAATTCCATGAACCTTCCGAGCTTGTTTGGCTTGAGGCTGCAGATATTCCATATTGGATAAGATCCCAGTAATCTGCTGTGCTTTTCCTTCTGTGTTACTTATACACTGAAACGGCAGCTACAGAGATTCTATCATTCCTGTGACTGATGAAAAAAACCCCTTAAAATACAGGGTCCTGCACAGCAATAAATTTTCCTTACCCTTATTTGTGAGGCCTTCTCCGATCGAGCGTGGTGTGAGCATATGAACCCAGTATTTCTGCCACTGCTTAAAAAGCTTAAACTCATCTCTGAAGATGCAATTATTTACAGTTTTCTCCCTTTCAGCTTTATGGCTCCCAGCAAGCATGATTAAGGGAAAAAAAAAAAAAAAAAAGAAGAAAAAGGCTAAATTGCAAATGCACGGCATCTCTCGAGGAGGCAGCGTGGGCGGTGAGAAGGGAGAAGGGAATTAGCTTGAGACTTCTGTTGTTAAAGGATGTAGTTATTCAGATAAACTGTTTGTAAATGTAAAGAATAAATACTATTTGAAAAGTGTGCCTAGGAGTAATAGGTAATGATTGCAGAGAGGATTTTTTTTTTTTAAATATTATGCAACCCTGTTAGGATTTTGGGATGGAAATCCTTAGTTTTCTATTTGTTTCACTGAACTGCTGTATTGAACTTTGTACTTAGGGAGGTCACTTTCTTCACTGTCTTACTAACTCAATAGACCTCAGTCTCGGCTGGGCCTTCCAGGCATTACTTCAATACAAATATACAAATAATGATTCTGGAGCTGGAAGATCTCCCGGTCTATTTTAAATGGGTATTTGTTTTTAGTGAAGATATAAATTACTAAGATGTCCTGTTATCAGAGTTGCAGCTGTGAAACAGGCAACTGGAAAGTAGAGCTTGTTTTATTTGAAGAGAAGAATTGAATCTGTATTTGAAGAGAGAATTGAATCTGAAGATCTTGATAAGGCTAATTTAAAAAAAATTCTCCTGTTTCTTAACTCTGTTTTGGGATAAATTCTGCTTTTTGGTCATACTCAATTAGATTTATAAATAAGTATTTCAGAGGCATTTTCTAGCAGTTCTAAGGAATACTTTTGCTTTTCTAGTAGTTGTAAAGAATACTTTTTATGTGTATCTTTACTCACTAAAACAATGCCTACACTGAACAATCAATTAATGTCAACAGTGGGTGAATCAGTAAAAATGAGTGGTGTGGTTTTTCTGGAGGGTGAAGAAATCTGCATGGCTGAAATGCTTCTGAGATGATTTCTTTCCAGCAGAACAATTTGTGAGTATGGTTGGTTGAAACTGCTCCATCGAAATTGTTTCTCAACAATAATAGTATGTTGACTGGAAACATGCTTTTCCTGCAGAAATGTTTCTTCTGGAAGATGTTAATTCCTCTCTTTTTAAAAAGTCACGGTGCCCAAAGCCAAACTTGCTCAATATTTTTCAGGGAAAATGATGTATAGCTAGATTTGCACTGGGAAAAAAATCCCAAATCCTTTATTAGGGCCTAGTTCCTCAAAACTTCCTTTATAGGTAAAGCAGAGAGGGAAAGGGATTTCCCAGAGAGTGGGAAATCAAACTTTTATTCTGCCTCCCAGATCTTGCACAGATCTGAACTTAGTTACTTTCCTAAATTTGTGGCATAATAAGATGTTAAATAAGGTTTGTCTTTCTGTCAGGATGGAAACATATCGATAGGCAGAATAGAAATGCTTTATTGTCACTCCTTGTATTTGATGCTTCTGAGATTTCAGACCTTAGGAGAGTTATTTTGGCACCAGATTAACATGAACAATGCAATGAAGGGCAGAACAGTCTTGAAAAGTGTTTGGTTCACTCAGTGTCTCTAATTTCTCCCCTCAAAATAGGTATCTCATAAAATGGAAAGGAACTGGTTTGTAGCAAATGAGAATTCTTCAAGAGGGAAATCAAATGTCCCAGTACTAATTAGTTGAAATTAAGATCATTCAAATATTTATATAGGGAAGGCAAGTATTCTGGGAACATGCTGGGATAAATCACATGGCTGGAATATTAATAGCGAGGCAATAAATCTGCACAGGAATAATCAAGGTGAAAACGTAGGGTAGGCATTGTGCTATTTATCAAAACACAATTATGCCAGTAGGTAAATACAGATGGTTAGTGAAAGAAGTGGTAACAATAAAACTTTATGTATTATGCTGACAGAGAAGGGGAATTAAGGGGAAAATGTAAAGGGGAATTAAGATGGAACATCTACCACGGGCCACAAAATCAGGACGAAGTGACTGAACCAAATACCGAAGGTGCTGAAGGAAACTTGGGTCCATCCCCCCAGTTCTGTGTTGTCGATGAGCACAGACCCAGGAAGGTCCCAGTGTGACCAGCGCCTGGCAGATTAATCTCTTGGCCTGTCTTTTTTACCCCCTCAAGCCGCAGGTACCCCAGCAGTGACACAGATGGAGGCTGGCAGGAACCTCTGCTGCTCCGTTCCCCTTGGCAGACTGCACATCTGCATCCCAGACAGCTGAAGGGACAGTGAAGTCTCGTGGCCCAACAGGCACAGGCTTCAAAACGTGTAACTCTTGAAGGTTTTTTTGTGAGTAAAGTTTCTCAGGGCCCTGAAGTTCTGTGGCACGTTCTGTGCTGCTCTTGGCTTGGCAGGATCATCCCAGTCTCCTGGGCACTTTGAGCAGGCCTAGGAAGGGCTGAGGAGCTGGTTGTCAGAAATCTCAGGATGGGCAGGCAGAGGGCATGCCCCTCTTTTATACATTCAATCAGTGATTTCCTGTTGAAGGCAGGATTTTATTAGTTACCAATTAAAGATTTTAATGTTTTGTAATATTACCTAATTTCTTACTTCAGGAATCAAAGTGGCTATCCTGAGTACTACTGCTTTAATTTAGTTTATTATAATTTACTTACCTTGGAATATTTCACTGGCACTTTTTAAAAAAGGGAGTGGAAGTGAAATTATTAACAAGAGCTTGATAATCTGGTAATTTATTAATTGTTACATTGGTCTATTTTTTGTGTGATAGATTGTTTCATTAGTGTGCTGAAGTAAAGGGGGGAAAGGCAGGACTGTTCCAGTTTTAATTACTACTCTTTAGCATGCACTGCTTCAAAATCAGCATCAAATATCTGCTTTTTTTTCCAGGTAGTATATCATAGTGTCACGTAATGGCAAAAGGGTTCAAACAATATGAGGCTTGGAAATGTCAAGTGCGAAGGAAATGAACTGGCACCCTATTTTAATGTTAATTCTTTTTTATTAAGCTTTATAATGCTGCATAGCCACCAAGTGTGCATAGCAGCTAAGGGTGAGAGCAAAGACAATCAGCTGCATGAGAAACACAGTGCAGGTAACGTGCAGTCCTTGTGTCCCACATTCTCCATCAGGAGGGCAGGATTGAGAACTCCCCATTTGGGAACCTCTAGCCTGAGGGTTTGGGCTGCTTTGTGTCCTGAGGGCTGTAAGCAGCCTCTAAGTCACCTGCTCAGGTGATGATGTGCCCTTTGCAGAAGGCACAGTGCTGCAGCCCAGCATCTCCCCTCACAGCCCACCTAATGCAAGGAAAAGAGTGATTTTGCCTTGAAAACGGTGAGGTCTTAGAAATTTCAAATGCAAGGTTTCTCATTGCAATGTGCCGTTATAAGTGTGGTATTTTGAACACCTTCACAGCTGAAGATTTGAGCTTAGGATCTTTTCGTTTTCCTAAGCAAAATTAAATGTTGTGAGAAAATCTCCAAGGGAAGGTCTGTCTGCATTTTTTTGCAGATGTACCCTAGCTGGAACAGGAACAGATAGCACAAACTTGGTGAGGACTAGAAGATCTGTAAATCCAAGTAAATGCTCTGTCAATCTGTGCTGAACTTCGCGTTGGTTCAGCTACAGGGCTGTTCGTACCTCAGCTTGTTTAAAGCTGCTTTGGGTATATCAACATAAGCTGTTAGAACACCTTTCCTTCGGTCTGGGTGCTCATTCAGGACACACAGAGCACCATTTCTCTTTTCTATATGCCTGTATCCAGTGAAGGCAAACGTTTCTGTGATTGTAGTCATGACTGGCAGCAGCACAGCTGTGCCCTCAGATCAAACTGTTGGAGCACAGTTGCACTGTCTAGTCCTCCTCCCTTCATTCCAGTAAATAAATATGACATCACTTCATTCACATGAATTAATTCAGAGGTTCATGGACTAATGCAGCAGTCCTTCCATTTCACATTGAGTTTTTCTAGTTAATTCCGAAAGGAATTGAAACATCTTGCTGGAGCCAGCCATGGCAAGGTCCTACCAAGGAAACCCAGACCAGAACCTTCACTGCCTGTGACAAGAATTCTAGTTCAGGAAATGGGGAAGAACTAGTTTTGATGAGAATATTTCCCTGAATTTCTCTGCTATGATGATGTAAGAATAGGGATGTAAGAACTTTTTGAATTTCACTCCTCCAGGCTCTGTGGTGGTTGGCATGCTCTGGACCACCTTCTCAGGGTCAAACATGGATCCATTTTTCCTCTTGAAGGATAATGTGCCCATTGCTGTGCCATGTGGCACATTCTCAGCTGGTCTAAACTGGCACTGGCACTGGCAATCTATTGCAGAAAGTCTTGGCTCTGCTCAAGTCAATGGCAAAACTCTCACTGACTTCAGTGGGGGATCAGGATTTATTCCAGCAATTTCAGTGGAAGCAGAGATTTTACCAACTGCATATCTGGCTTGTTTGACACTTGTTCTCAGTTTAGTTTTGTTTAATATTTTAAAGAAGGTTGTAAAACAGTCCCCCAAGCCCTGGAGCCCACGGAGCTTCCGTCCACATGTGATAAGGTAACAATGTGCACACAGACCTTGGTTTCTGTATAGAAATAAACTACATGAAGGCAGTTACTGCTTCTTTTTGTTTATATCATTACTCTGCAGTACAGCTGTTATCCATATTAAAGCATGTTTTCTAACCTCCGGTATTTTCAAGAGTAAAAATCCATCTTAATTAGGAGAACTATGGGCTGGATTGCTTTGTATTTCTATAACCTATTCTGTCTCCTTTTTTTTTTTTTCCTGGATACATGATGCACAAACAAGAACTTTGATTTCAGATATAGAGGACCATCCCCTCTCCCTTTCAAGTTTATGTGCAGAAGTTCTTTCAATTTGAGCAGGATGGGATGGATGGAACATAAAAAAGCCACATCATCAGCTCAAAATACAAGTCCAATAAAAATAAAGTTGGAACTTTACCAGCTGTGTACTGATGAAAGTATATGAGATTTTAAGTGAGAGAAGCTGCTCAATATGGACTCAAAACCAAAAGAAAACAAAAAAATGAGCCAACAGAAAACCAAACCAAAAGGAAGAACTGGGAGAAGCCTGGTGCAGATAGCAATCCCAAGCAGAGGTCATTTGAAATGATAAGTAAAGGGATGTTTGAATGCAATGTACAAATTGATCTACTCCATTATTCACAGTAATCTTTCCCATTTTATTCTTAACCTAAAAAGCAGGGAAACCAAACCAGAACATCAAACCAAGCAAGCAGAAATCAGGTACTGCCGTAACTGACCAAGGCTGGGGGTCCATAAAACCTCGTCACGGACAGTGAGCAGAATGCCTTGCTGTTATTTTTCTGCTATACCCTTCACCTGCGTCCATAACGTGGGGGTGGAAGGTTGGACCTTTAGTCACAAAGGAGCAAGAATAGTCAAGGATACCCAGAAAAATTCCTTGGCAGAGTACCAGCTTCCCACAGGAAGCTGCTGCATGCAGATTTCCAGAGGGGTATAACACATGCAGGTACAGTGTGAATCAGCCTGTGGCAGGTAAGGCCATGGGCTGGCAGGGCCGGCGGGAGCACGAGAAGGGCTGATGGGATTCTGCAAGGTTGAAGAGTAAAGTGGTGAAAGCAGCAGATGATCCCAGTAATGTAACAGCTGAGTAAATACATACATTATCTGAAGGGAATAAGCGATATGGCATTTATCCTGGCCATATGGAAACAAATATAACTTGTTTTTTTCCATGAAAGCCACTCTTGATTCTTTAATAATTTTAAAAAATCTTCTTCTATATAATTTTAAAAAATGTTCTTCTATATCTTATTTATAGTATGCCTAAACACTTTCAGGGTTTATCTCTCTAATTGCAGATATTTAATACAAGATGGCTTTGCAGCAAGTAATTTCAGTCTTATTAGCTAATAATTCAAACAATTTTTCGTGTGAAATGGCTGCTTAGAGTTAATTTATCAGATCAGATGATGATCTCTGATTGTGGCTTGCCTCTGCAAGTGGTGGCACTTTTTCCATTTGGGTCCTCGCTCTCAGCTGGAAACCGAGACTCTAACAAAACTCGTGCCGAGGTGCCTTAAGTTTCCCTTATCTGTCTCTGGTGTTCCTTGACCACCAGTGGATGCGCAGCCAGGAGCCGGGACGGCGAAGCCCGCGGGGCTCGGCAGCGGGACTCTGCCCCAACGCCCGGGGCTCCCGAGCCCGGCGCGGGGGCGTCTCTTTTTTTGCCTCAAAAAACGCTTTCCGCCAAGTCCCGTCCCCGCCGGCGGGCCCCGTCCCGGAGCGGGGGAGCGGCGGGCGGTGCCGGCCGGGGAAGCCCGGCGGGGGCGGTGCGGGGGCTGCCCCGGCGGGGCGGGCGGTCCCGGCCCCGCTCCCCGCGGCCCCGGCTGCGCCGTGTGGCAGCTCCTCTGTCAATCAGCCTGACTTCACTCCGCACGCCCTGTGCTTCCAGTACTATACCCCCGCCGCCTCCTGGTGTCTCTGCTTCGCTGCGAGCCGGGAGCGCGGCCGCCACTGCCGCTGCGGCTGCGGCTGGGCGAATGCGCGGGCGGCGGGGCGCGGGGCAGCGCTGAGCGGAGCGGAGCGGAGCGGAGCGGGGCTGCCGCCTGGCCCGCCCCGGCTGCGGGCAGCCCGGGCGCCGGCCCCCGCCTCGGGCCGGGGCCCCCGCGATGGACCCTCCCGCGGGCATCGCCTGCGTCCTGCTCTGCTGCGCGCTCGCCCTGCCCGCCGGCGCCCTGCGGCGCCCCGGGGACAGAGGTAGGTCTCCGCCGGGACGCCCCTCGGGGCTGCTCGCCTTTGCCCCGCCGCCCGCAAGCCCGCCCGTCCCAAGTCGCGGCTCGTCGCCCCGCGGCTTTCCGCTCCCCTTGAACTACTTCTGCGGCTACTTTTTGCCGGGTTTCCAGCTGTTTCCTGCGAGGGGCAGGCGGGGACGGGGAGCGGGAGAGGGGACGGGGCAGTGCCCGGCGGTGACAGCGCTGCGCCTCAGCCCCGCGGAGCGGGCGAGCCCCGGCGGGCAGGGCGCGGTGCCTGGAGTTCCCCGTGCGGGATGAAACACATGGCAGCTGGTCTGCCTCCTCCTCCTCCTGCACCGGCCATCGCCTCGGTCCAAAACTCCAGGGGTTCCCGCAGAGACCGCTCCTGATCGCTGCCCATGGCGTTCCCATCACCGCTCGACCCATCCCCGCGGCACCGGGGGTAGTTTGAGTGAGGGACGTGCCTTTTCCCTTGCAGGCTTGCCACCTGCAAACCCTGCCCCTACCCTTCTCTCTCTGAGCAGTCCCGAAATGGACCAGCGCCCTCGTCTTCAGCTTTGGCCGCCCGGGTAGCCCCGAAGTCCCCGAGGCGATCCGGTCACGGACGGGATGGGCAGGGGTGCGGGGTCCTGGGTGGGTGGGCAAAGGGTAGCTGGACCTCGCTGGAGGGCAGGAGTGCGGGGACCCGGCGGGGTGGGGCGGCTCACGCTGCCGTCTGGTGTTTTGGGGAGCAAAAGGCAAGTTCGAATGAACTCTGCACACTTCATGCAGGTGAACCAAGTGCCCGCACAGGGTGCAGTGTCCATCTGCCTTATGTAAGCGTCTGCTGTGCTAATGAATAATGGAATAAAAATCCCGCGGCATCAGGATATGCTTAGTTCTAGTATCTCTGTCCTCTCTTGCTTTCTCCCTGTAAAGATTCAATTCTGAGGAATATAGAGGAGTACAGCCTTGTCATCCCCACCAGCACCGATTCAGAGGGCAGGTTCCTATCCCACTTGGTGTCTGGACCGCCAAAAGCACGCTTCAGGAGAGCAGTGGAGGACTTGCAACATGAAGTAGCAAATGAGCAAATATTTTACAATGTCACTGTTTTTGGAAGAGAGTTTCACTTCAGGTTGCGGCCAAACTCGAGGCTCGTGGCCCCTGGAGCAACAGTTGAGTGGCAGGAGGACTCTGAGGAGACTCACATTGAACCTCTCTATGGGAATTGCCTCTATGTTGGGGATATCACTGATTTGCCAAATGCTTCAGTGGCTATCAGCAACTGCGATGGGCTGGTAAGTGACTTTTGTTATTATATCAAAGATAATTATATTAATTTCCTACAGTCTTTAAATATAAAATGTGTGGACTGTCAGAAACTCACACCTCGTATGGTAACTGTGAATGCAAATTAACTAATGTTCCCTTGTGTGGGAATAGCTGCGCTGCACCAGGCGCTGCTTTACAGACAGTGGCACTAGAAGTTTGAGCACATGCTCTGAGGTAGCTACTCTGGAACAGAGCAGCTGAAACCAGGATTTATGTTGATTTGTGGCAAAGTTGCCCGAGATGTCGGATGCTCTGAAACAGGGGATGAAATGGCAAGTTCTCGGCGTCCTCGTCCACTTCCAACCTGCAAGGGGAAACGTTAGGAAGGGTTAGTCCCAAATAATGGGTTGGGCTGCCCTGGAAACAAATTTCATAGGTAAAATATGGTTTTGCCTTGGAAAATTTTAATTTATTCAGAGTCTGTTTTCATGGATCTTTCACTGGGAGAGTTTCATTGCCTAATCAAGTGATTGATGGAAAGTTGCAGAAGACTTTGAGTTTTGTATGCAAAACAGATCCCTGAGATATATTTTGCAAGGCTGTGTGTTTTAAAACTTGCTGCAGCTTTCTGTTCTGGGGTGCAGGTTCAGCAGTCAGATTATCCCTGTTTGCCCCTGACATCTTAAACTGCCATTTGAGCAGTAATTACTGCACGGCAATTTGTTTAGTGAGAAAAGAGCTGTATTTTTTTATAATGAACAGCTTATCCAGCCAATATTTCCTTGCTATAGCCTTTAGAGTTCATAATTTTGAGGTTGCTTAATTCTGCATTCTGCTTCTGCACAAAGAGCCAGTAGGAGTCAGTTGTATTTCTATTTAGTTAGTCATAGGAAGTTGTTAGTTTGCTGTGCCAAGAAGATGACATGTATGGGGATAGTATGTTGGCTGTCTGAGAATGGAAGGGAATCAAATGCTTTTCCCCTTAGTCTTTCCTTCCCTGCGGTTTCCCTTAGCCATGTGCATTCCTGTTTTGAGAAGCAGGTTTTAATGTTGCAGTTGTTTGATGTGGACAGCTGGCTGAGGGCAAGAGGAGCACCAGGAGTGAGCAAGAAGAGCCATTCAGAAAGCAGAGTGTGAGCCTGCAGTCCCACCCCGGGGGGAAAGGCAGAAGTTCTGTGCTCTCCCCATATTTGGCACAGATCGTTTTATGTAAAAGACAAAATTTACTTGCTCAAAATTTAATTGCTCTTTACTTTTAGAACTGGGGAGGGGCCAAAGCTCTTCTTCCTTGTTCATCTGTGCTGAAAGGTGGAGGAAGACCCTGTTGATGGCTGCTGCTTGCCTTGTGCTCCTCTCATCAGCACAGGTGTTGACTGTAAGGGCAGTGGGGGAGCTTGTTCCTTCTTCCTTCTCATCTTCACCTGAGTGTGAATTCCTTATATTTAGAAAAGAGAGTTATGATAAAATAGAACAGGGATTAAAGCCAAAGTATGGGTAAGATTCTAAAGGTCCAAGACCTCATGCTGCATGTGAATGTGACAAAGGGTTTATAAAATGCTGCTCTTTTTGAATTTTTAACTAATTTCTCAAACACATAGAAATGAAGCCAGGTCTCCATTCAATGGCACTCATAATTGGCTGGAATTCAGAAAGCTGCCAAAAGAACTGTAGTTTTCAACCTCTGTGCATAACCCATGTGCCTGCCCTTTCTCAGCACTCTTGTTTCATTAAAGGCAGTGGGAGAGTTGGTCTGGGAGCTGCCAAATTCCAGTCTGGATGTCAGGCTGGTTCTTTCATGGCACTACCACACCTCTGGTTCTGCTAATACCTTTGGCAATGGATTGCTGCTTCCTCCATGTGTATCTACATGGTAAATGTTGCAGGGCAGAGACATGCAATTTTTGCCCAGGTCACTGAAGCCTTCCTGCAGGAAGCAGTACCTCGATACCTTGAAGCATCTGGCCATAATGATTCCCCTGAGACTGTGCAGTAAATCTGTTGTAGAACAAAAAATTGAACTCCAACCCCTTGGGCACTATGTTCCATCCCTACCCATTCCCTCCATCTCAGTGTCCTTCTTTCTTTCTTGTGGGGCAAGAGTATAAAACAGATTATCTGTAGAATTACACAGACTCCAAGAAATTATACCAGTGGTTCTCCAAAAGCCACTGCTCTGTGGACAGCAATAATGAGCGAGTAACCCACTGAAGTTAATACTGCACGTAACTGCCCCTCCATTTACTTTTTAATTTCTTGTGTTTGAAAGGAATGTTGAAGAATCTTTGGAGCAACGTATCACCAGTAAGACATTCTTAGAGACCACTGGGCTCCATGCTTTTCTCAGGTTTATCGGCATTTTGGGTGTGAATTAAGACATGGACAAAGTTATTCTCAACTGGTTTTCTACATCCATTTTTTGCCTCACACATAGTTTACTTATGTGGAACAATTCTGTAGTATCATGGATTTTTTTTTTTCAGTTGCCTGACAATATATACACCATGCCCAGTGTGACATACCTCAGGTATTTCCACCTTCTTTTCCAGGTTAATCTGGAGACAGGGATGATGGAGCTGTCTGACAACTGAGTTGTCAAATAAGAAGTGTTAAGAGTTATTCTTATAAATTTGTTTCTTTTAATTCCTGGTATTTTCTTGAAGCATTTGCTTTTGAAGGTGGTTTGACATCTGTCTATGCTTTTGGTGGTCTTCCAGCTTTTGCATCATACATCAGGGATGAAATCATACTGGAACTGAAGTTTCCCACTTTGATCTTTACATTGCAAACTTTTGTTGACTGAGTCTGGTTTAAGTCAGCGAATGCATCTGCTGCCTTGCCAACTTCTGATGTTATTTCCTCTGAACATCCCCTTTGCTTTGCACTTCTCTACCAACTGTCTTATTTTCCAGTCTTTGTCAGTGAAAAGTCTGGCTGGTGGAATTGGAATTGCCAAATGAGAAGTTGTTGGAAGGCATTTACCTGAAAATGAAAATTCTGTGAAGGGATTTTTGAACTGTACTATAAATTATGAAGATTTGTTGCCCTGAATGAGGAGATACACAGTTAGTTTGGGTACTCATGGTTTTCTCTATCAGAAGTCCATGACAAAATTAGTTTTATTGACCTAGAAATCAAATCTGAGACAGATGAAGAGAACTTCTGAAGCATGCAATCTAGATGTGTTTTCAGAGCTGAAATGGGTCTTTACAAATCATTGGCGAGTTGAAGCCAATCAATAACTTTTTTTAACAGCTCTCCAAATTATGAATGCGACTTTTACCATATTAGGAAAAAAGTTTTGCGAAAGCTTTCCTACTTCAGATAAAAATGTTCAGGACATCTTGTTATCACCTTGGTCCGCCTAATAGCCTTCAAACTAGTTCTCCGCTGAGCGGGCAGAACCAGCATGGTCAGCTGTCTGTGGCCTGCAGGCTGTTGTGGAAGGTATTGCACTGTGAGCGTGTTCTTGGTCCTTGGCCAGATTCTTACTTGTGGATGCAGCTGGAGGATAAGGGAGCTGGCTGTCCTCTCCGAGGGTTGTGAAGGAGAAGTGGTTGGAGGCTCTAAAAAGTGCCATAAAACAATAAAAAATTAGAATTATGTCAATCCTTCCAGATTATTGCCTGAAATATGGGAACTCCCTATTTTTGCCTCAGCAGATGAACCTGCCATTGTAGACAAACTCTTTATGCATGTGGATGAGTGATTTTTGATAAACACTTTTGCAGTGCTTGAGGTAGATGTGCCAAAAATATCTTCTTCAGGTTGACAGGATGGCAGTATTTGGTTGTGGAAATTCAGAGATGTGAAGTTCCTCCCAGTCTCCTCATAACTCTTGTAGTTTGTGAGATAGAATGCGTGAGCCTAGACACAAGTAGGTATAGGAGAAACACAATATCAACACCACATCTGAAATGGATGAAGAGCACGTGATTAAATTGGGCTGCAGTGCAGAGTCAGACTCACTGACAGGACCCTAGAAGACTGAGGATGAACAGTCAGTATGATCTGGCACCCACTGAATCAAAAGAAGGAACATCAGTTTCAGTAACAAAGCACGATGTCCTAGCTCTGCTTCATTAGTATAATACTCTTTCTTTTTTAAAAGTTAAAAGATAGCTGTCCAAAAATTTCACTATATTGTCATTAAAACGGGAAGTTATTAGAAGTAGTTATGAACTTTTCAAGACATCAGTGGTTGTATGTTTTCTTAGTAAGCTGTGAGCATTACCTGTCTGGAGGTACCAAGCCAGAGTCACCTTATCAATGGAGTGGACTTGTTTCTTCTTGTTTGCTGAACTAGGCAGGATTTTCTCTACAGCATTTCAGTCTTCAGTGTGTGCTGTAACAACCCTCCCCAACTGTTTGAGAGAAGCCTGATGGCTGGCTGCTTGCCCAGATGCCGTTTCTTCTAGAAATGCTTGCGACACCAGCAGTGCTTTTTCAACTCATGCCCAGTGCTGACAGTATCTGTAGCCCTGGGCTGACCTGGGTGGGTTTGGGGTGACCCATTTGCTTTACTAACCAGTCACAGATCTTTAGAAACCGGCTGGTGCTTTGGCTGCTGTCAATATAAGTGCATGTCTGTCAGTTGTCCCAAGAATTTGTTATGTATTATTTGTATTAATAGTGTTGTCTTTTTTAAATCAGAGAACAGATTTTTTTTTTCCAGTTTTAATTTTACAGGGATGTATTCATATAATCTAATCTGTGAACTGTAAATGCAAAAGCTCAGGTTCATGGTCAGCCAATGGTGCTTCCTAAGAGCAATTCCAACTACCCATGTCGAATACCCGCCTTTCTCCTTCCTGGGGGAATATTTCCCCCCTCCCTCCTGCAACCTTCCCTGCATTCCTGAAGACATTCAAACACATTGTGAAGTCTGTACTTGTTTAGTAGTAGTCCTTCACTTTGAGAATGAGCTCGAGCTCATAGAACTCGGTGACTTTTCAGGTTATATTTTTATACACATTCCTGACAGAGTTGCTTTCTTGGAACAGACCACAAAGCTGAAGCTGAATCTGACCCACCTTAGGTAGAACATGTA
Source organism: Pseudotriccus pelzelni (assembly GCA_035584735.1). NCBI lineage: Eukaryota > Metazoa > Chordata > Aves > Passeriformes > Tyrannidae > Pseudotriccus > Pseudotriccus pelzelni. Next base: position 10,913,258 of record JAWMRA010000028.1, on the reverse strand, counting down.
GTTTACCTGGGAAAGAGGGTGAAGGAGCCGCTCACAATGAATACACCAGGAGAAGGCAAACATGCTTATATAACTTATTTTTCCTTTTAGACATCCCTCTCCTGCTTTCATATGGATTTACAATTTAGTTTTATTCCTTTTTTATCTGGTTTTTGGATTACACTGGTTTGTGATGTAGCAAAAAAGCAGAGCTCTAGGTAGCACAATATTATCTTCAAGGTCTGGTCAGGTTGAGAGTCTGACAGTTAAAACAGATGCCTGCTACAAAGAATTCCAGTAATCCATTTTTTGTGTGCTAAGTTCTTAGCATGTACATTTTGATTATGTTGCATGCATATTTAATATATTAAAATTGGGCATATATAATCTCTTAATTTGGGAGCATTTTATCTGTAAGCTAAACCAAATTTTTTTTCTTTTGGCTTTTGGACAAGTAGAACTATAATACAGTGGCAGGAGAAATGCAAATATTTCCTGTGGCACGGTATGGAACACAATGCAAAAGCTATTCTTTTAAAGAAAACACCAACCCCTCCTCTGCAGATGATCAGAGTGGGATCACCATTAACCCTTTCTGAAAGTTGTTTTGAATTCTGCTGGGGGTCTCTACATGTCTAAGCCAAGCATGTATGTAAATTCTAGCACAATCAGAGCCTGACTGCACATCCCATCTACACACATCATTTTAAAGACCTGTGTTGCCTGACATAAAGAAAAGGAGCTGTTTTGATGCCTAACAGTCAAGCATGTCCATAGGTTTTCACAGGCCAGACTTTGCTTTGTAACCCATTATCTGTGTTTCTACTGCTCATTTTCTTGGACAGCCTAGTTGGACAGCCCCTTCTGTTATGTAAATTGCACAGACTTTCCCTTTAAAAGTTATAGTCTGAAACACAGAGAGTGTAAACACTATGATTCAGCCTCCGACTGGAGTAAATTATCCTCTGCTGTCCTTAAAAGAGACTCTGTCATCAGTAAGTTTTCTTTTTTTTGCTTTGTATCTTTGTGCATGGATCATCTCACCTACATTTTATCTGAGAGCAGAGTCAGTAATTTTCTACATCATACAGGTGGACACCATCTGGTCAGAGTCTCCTCAGGCAATCAAAACTGGTATCTTCGTGGTATGTTGTAGGCTTTTGGATAAAACATAGGTATTTCCTTAAGTCCTGTTTGACCTTGTGTTGCATTGTCCTCATTGTAGTAGTATCTATTCTGTCATTTTCCAGCCAGAATATTAAACTCTGTACATCCAAGAAAATGTTCCTAATGGCTTCTTCTGCTTTCCATCTTGAAAGATCCAAATATAGGAATTAATTTTGATAAGGTCATAATTAATTTCTGGGGTAAGCAGAACATCTATTTTGAGAAGTCTGTCCCTCCTCAGCTTCCAAAGGTGTGTCCTTCGAAATGTGCTATTGGCTTACTTAGGTACCCGCTCACTTGTTGTGTGGTGAGGAGTTCCAGTGTTCCCTGAGAACTTCAGGCTCCTGCAAATGGCAAGGCATTGCCACATTTTGAGTTAACTATGTGTTTTCTTTCTGCTTGCAAAAGGTTGAAAAATACTTTGTTGGATCAACCAGGGTTCCAGCAGCTGGATGGAGCGGGACCTTTCCTCCACAGATCACGCCAGTGTTTTATTCGACCTACTTCTGAGCACTTTTTATTGATGGCGACTGTTGCTTTGTAAGCAGGTCATGCCATTACTTAATTGCACACTAGGACATTTCTCATACCGGGCCTGATTAAAACAGAACCAGGGAGCAGGTCTTCAGCCTCCTGTAGGGGTTGCACAACCTACATTTGCTTTCCCGTGAACAGCTCCGATGTGCACGCCCTGCTTTTCGGATCACCCTCTCCTTTCATTGCTTTCTTCCTTCCAAACTTTCAGTAAGCTCTTTACCACATCACATCTGGTTTCTTTAGCCCCTTTATCTGTGTGTGGTTTAGATTCATCTTTGTTTGCGGAGTCTTGACACAGCGGGTTCCCAGTTTTAATAGTCTGCAAATGAAAGGCCCACATTTCACACGCTATTTTCAGCGCCATTCTATTAAACTGTAACACTGAAGAGTGTCCTCTTCAAGTGCAGGAGAGCATTTTGCTTCCTCATATCTAAATCACAGTTTCTGTCACAGATCTGAGTTATTCCCAGGTCTCAAAACGTCTGGTACTTTCCTCAGATCTGGAGTTCTCAGAGTCATAAGTGTGAATCTCAGCACTAATGTTTTTGCTTTTTCTTCTAAGTAACTGTTTTCTGTTTAAAGTAAGTGTTTTAAAGTTAGAGTTTCCCTCAAGGAAAAAGCAGGGATGCCAGTTCTCTTTCCTGAAGTCTCAAAAAAATCACCAGGCCAGTGAAAATCATCCCAAGTATGTTGTTTTGAAGGTGTCATTTTACAGTACAGATGAGTTTCTCTTACCACCTTGTGTGTGTGTCTTGTGTGTACTTCTGAGAGAGTTTGTCCACTGGTGTGGGTTACTTGGGCTGCCTGCCCCTCAGGTGGGGTAGATGGTAACCTCAGCATCGTTTCACCCTCTCTGATCCCACAGAAATGACCTGCCCTGACCACTCATTTATTTGCCTTTTTTTTTTTTCCTTCATGCCCCTTGTAGGACTGCATCTACTGATCTGTTTGCTTACCAAAACTTTGCCTTGCTAAAATTGAAGTCCCATTAGTCCAGCTTGCTGTTACTTTTTGGTCTTGGTATCCTACGTGTTTCGGTTTTTCAGTGTTCCCTTAAAGTTTATGTTCATTCTTATTCCCTTCGTATTGCTTTCTGTCAGATTTAGTATTTTGCCCCTCTATTGACGCACTTGTGACCTTTATCATCAAAATAAATGCATACAATTAATTCTTCAGTTGTGCAGCTCCCTGTGGAGAATTCAGAGGCTGAAATTTCCCAGTGTCCCTGATACTTTCTGACTCTTCCACCTGCAAAGTACAGTATTTTCACGTTTCTTCTGATGTGATGAGCTATAAATAAAGCTACTTTAACTTCTTTCCTACTGTCATTCCCTTTAACTTTTCCTGTAGTTGCCACCTCCCTGTTTGAATTTCATTATATGGTCAGACCACTTTTTCTCAGCATTTAACCTCTAGCCCAGTGGATCTCAGGGGACAAATTATGATCTATTTTCCACTGAAATTAAGCGTGAAGTCTACTAATCCTGTAATGAGAGAGCCAGTGGACATCACTGGTATCTCTGTGAATGAGAACATCTCCTTTTACCTGTAACTTGGTAAAACTAATTTATGCATTTGAGTAATTTCTCTTCACTAGGTGTATTGACTGCAGGTAGCTGCTGTTATTGCCCCTTAACTAAGGGGAATGATTTCTAGTTTCCAGAAAACTGGCAGGAAACACCTGGCATTTGGCCAACATTTAAACTGGGTTTTTTGTTGTTTTTTTTTTTTTAAAACATAAAATCAAAATATCTTCCTGAGGTTTTAGGATAACACAGAGCCACATCTTGATGTAGGCCCTGAGCCTTTAAGCCTTTATTAATGTGTCTTCTGATTTACTACCACTGTAAGAATAATGAAGTGGACACTTGCAGAGAAGAACCTGCGTGGCTAATGAGCAGGCTGGCTAATGAGCAGGCTGACCAGCAGCTCTTCCTGACCTCTTTTCTTTTATTCCATCACTTACAGTACTGACAAGAAGCGGTTCATGAAATGGCAGGAGGGATCGGATTTTGTGAGTGATACAGCACGTTTTACAGGAGCCCTGAGTGCAGATCTCTCAGCCTGGCGTTGTGCCTGCTTCCCTCTCGTCTGGGTAGTCCTTTTTCTATACCTGCCTCCTCCTTCTGTGCCCTGTGGGCTGTGGGGCTGCCAGGAGCACCTTCCAGCGTGTCCATTGGGGCTCTGGGCTTGTACCAGCCCCCTTAGGCAAACTCATCCAGAGGCACCTTCACGCTGCACACCCAGGATGGGGACTGCAGGGTCAGGGCTGCTCTTGCACAGTTTGTAGGAGGGATTTCTTTTTCAAGTTGTGTTTATGAACATGTGCTTTTATTGGCTTGATATAGTGAGTATTGTACAGTATAGGACGGAGAAAGTCAAAATAATACGTTGAGTCCAACAGGAAAGAAAGGCTTATTTTCTTGGGAGCAAAACTATTTCAAGAGCTAAGAATAGTCATAAACCATTTACATTTTCTTATGAATACAGTAAAATGATAGAATTTAGAAGGGAATAGGGGTAAGCACAGATTTTACTCTGAAAACTTGCTAAATTTTTAGATTGTATATTAGGAAAAAGTTCTCCATGGCAAGAGCTGTCAAGCACTGGAACAGCCTGCCCAGGGAAGTAGAGACGTGGCACCTGGGGATGTGGTTTAGTGGTGGCCTTGGCAGTGCTGTGCTGACAGTTGGACTCGATTATCTTCCAACCTAAACAATTCTGTGATTTTGTGACTCTAATTCGTCTGACGTTTCCCCCATACGCAAAAGGCAGAACTAACATCCCATACCTGCCCTGAGCAGATGCACCTTGCGTGTTCTCTCCTGGTGAAGTGTGTGACTCCCGAGGCTGGTACAAGGGCCAGTGTCTGTGGCCATTACATCACTTGAAGGGCAAACAGGACAGAGCTTGTAGTTTGGAAAAAGAATCAGCAGAAAACGCAGAAATTAACCAAGGATAGGTGGCAGCACAGGCTGCGGTTACTGTTTTAATAGTGGGTTTATTTGTTTTAAGTCATGGCTTTTGGCTAAATCATGTTCACATAACTCATATGCAGAGGAATATACCTCTTCATTTTTCAGTGTTAGAATTGCTAGGCTTTTTTTCTTTCTCCAAGCAGAGGAGCTGTGGAAGGAATGTGAGGGATGTTGCTTGGAAAGCATTCTGCAAACCAGAACGTATTTAAGAAACAGTCTTTGAGAAATAAATCACTACCTGATGATGAAGACAGCAGAGCTGAGCCAAGAGTCTTTCACGTGCCAACACTCCCTCACGTGACAGGAGCTATATTGGAAGCTGGCAGGCTCTGAAACGTGCAAGCTGAAAATGTCTCAAAATTTTTTTGTATACTTAAAATAATATCTAAATGAAATTACTTCTTTCAAACTTTTCAAAACCCCTCCCTGTAGAGCAGAGTTAACCTCCCTAAAGTCACAATCTTTTACCTATTGGGAACCAAAAGCGCATCCCAAAGTGCAGAAGCAGAAATTTTACACCACTTTGGTTCAGAACTAAGGATCTCAGGGATGAAGTTCTAGGGATGAATGTGGATTGGCTTCAGGTTTATAACCAAGCTTGAAATCAGAATTTCCTGATAGGTTTAGGCTTCATTATAAAAACGGCAAATCCGCCATCCGTCAGTAAACCAAAATATTTAATTCCCAAATAAGTGCTAAGAGGTGTCTGTCAAAATTAAATTTGTTTGCAAAGTTACAGCACATTAAGGCTGACATAAGCAGCAAGTGTAAAAATGGGATTAATCAAAGGATGATTTACTACTCTGAAAGAAGAATATGAAACTCCGTCTGGATAAGTAATAGACAAGCAAAAAAAAAGACAATTTACAAGATGCTTTGAATTAATTTAAACTCCTCAGTAGGAAAGGGTAATGAATTTGCTAGGAAAATAAAGTGCTTACTTCACTGCAGTCAAATTAAGGCCAACAATAATCAAACACATCTTATAAAATAGAATAAAAGTGCTGAACCTATGAAAGTGTAGCACAATTTTGCGTTTAAGTAAACAGAAAATCACACACACACACACAAAAATAGATGTCTGTCAATGTTTGTGTCATGATCCAGCATCATTTTGCATAAAGGCCAGGGAGGTCCCATGGCAAGTAGCTGATCTTTGGATTTGTTCCAAATCTGCTAAGTAAATGTGTTTAGTTTCACTGTCTGCATTTGGCTTTGTTTGGGCAGGTTGATTAGCAAAGAATTCGGGACAAAAAGCAGGCCGTGGAGTATTCCACATCCTAACCTTGTCTTTCCCCTTGTTCCCTGTCCCCTGGTGCAGTGGTGGTGGTGAGGGAGGTGAGTATGAGAGGCTCAAGGGCAGCTTCTCCCATGGCTGTTTATATCCCGTGTGCTGGATGGAACAGGACAGAACTGTGCTTCTAAACCTGAAATAGCTCTGCTAAACCTTCTTCCCCTTCTGCCTCACACCACATCCCCACCACAGAAGAGGTGATGCATTAAGCAAAGGGGAGGGATCAGGAGAAACCCTTCCCCTCATCCATGCCAGGAGGATGAGGCAATTCCAGCTGCCTTGAATTTGCAGGCTCATTCTGACAGCTCTTCTGCCTCCTTCTCCCTGTGAAGTTTGGGCCAGAAAGAAGAAGATTTTCCTGCTTTCTGAGGCTACCCCTTTTTGATTTTGCACTGCTAGAGGCATGGTGGTGGGAAGAGCTTTCTCTGACCTCAATAAAACCAGCATCACTCGCAAAAAAACCCACCCCAAACGCCAGATACAGCCCCCTCCCAACAAAAAAGCCAAAACAAACAACAAATCAGGAGAGAGAACAACATGAGAAAAACCCAAATTGCACATCTGTTCAACAGACTTTTGTGATAACTCAGCAACAGCTAATTGAAACTCCTGGATCATAAATATGCCTTCAACAAAACTAGAGTTTACTTTCCCTGATGCAATCTCCTTTCAACTCCCCCTTGCGCTCTGGGATTCTGGTGGTCAGGATTCCAACAATCTGTCACTGGATGGGGAAAGTTAGAAGTTGAGTCCATTCAATTATAATGAGCCAAACCTCTGTTAATCTGCATCATCTTGTCTCCACGGATTTCTGGGAGCTCTGTCACTTTGCATTAGCTGAGGGCCCGGCCTTATGTAATTAGATGTTTTCACACTCTCCTGGTGACATGCCCTCCTCTGACTGTCTGGATTTCAGGCTTCCACGGTCTAAAAAGACATACACTCGTTTTTTGGGAGGCACCAGGACACACAACATCTGTGAATGTGTGTGTGCTCTGAACATGAGATTTCTTTAAGTAATGCATTTGGGATTTGTTGACATACTTGGAAGTGGCCAAACACATTGGAAGAGGAGGATCTTTGAAGGTTGTCTGGACCCTTGGTCTCGAATGGGCAGATGGGGTAAAGACACAGCTGAGGGCACTGCTTGTTGTCACACAAAACATGGGCTCACTGAGGCCTCGTGGCTCCCTGTCTCTGAATTGTCATTCTGACGTAATTTTTGTGACATTTCCATGTTATTATGCAAGCCTGTAGAAATCATGACAAGACTAGCAAAACTGTCGAATAAATACGATGTTAGTAACGTGAAATTCATCTGTGATGGATATACTCAGGTCTTTGAAGGGTTTAGGTGCTTCTGGCAATTTCGCCTTTCTTTGGGGTGATTCAAAGAGGTGTTTGCCTTGTCTAGTGGGTTTAAGAAATATTTGTGTCTAGGTGCTGCTTTTACAGTGCACTTCCAGAATGAACTCCACGCAGTCTTTAACCCAAGGATATAATTTTGGAATATTGAATCACTGCTTGCAAGTTCTACGGTAGATTCTGGCTATCCATCTGTGGGAAACTGTTGGGGTTTTTTCTCTTTTCATTTTATGTTTGTTTATATTAAGACCACTTTTCACTGACGTCAGAGACCTATCAGGTCAGATCTAATCCTCTATATCTCACGGTGCACTGGCTAGATTAGCCCTAATACTTGTGTTTTCTAGTCTGTGTTAGAGGTAGCTTTCACCTTGTGATCACGTCCTCCCTGAAGCTGGTTCTAGGTGATGGCTGAGCCTGTAGGTTCTCACTCCTCACTTTCACAGAGCCAGGGACCTTGTCAGCACCCCTCCTTTGCAGAGGAACGTGGAGCAAATGCCCATCTTTGAAACTGCTGCGAAGAGGTGGTGGGTTTGTCCCGCCACATTTAACGGGTTTGAATTCCAAGGTTGCAGACTGTTTGGAAGTCTTCCTCCCTCCCCACACGCTGCTGCTGGGCTGGTGGGCAGTGCGGCTCTCCCTTTCATGAGCTGGAAAGACTTCCTTCACTGGGGAAAAAAAATGCACTGCGGTTCCTGTGGAGAAGTGTAGTGTTCAGAGCAGCAAGATGGCTGTCTCTGTGTGGGATTTGGGGGAGAGGATGGAATGGGTCAGAAAAAAGACCAAGGGAAAGAGTAGTTAGAGACTTCTGATCAGTGTCAGCAGGGCAAGATGCCGAGCCCTTGCACTGCTGAGGTGATAAGCATAGCTTGTGAGTAGCCCATGCAGCAGGAATGAGCAGAAAACACTGTGTCTCCTGGCAATTCATAACAGAATTCTTGTTGAATATTCTCCTTCAATGAGTACCTCCAGAAGGGAGAATGAAGCAAGAAGTGATGTCCCCATTTATCCTCATTGCTGGTCTGCAGGGCAGGGCTGGAATACTGACTCGATTTGAGAGCACCTGAAAGTTCTTGCATCTCCCAAACCAGTCCACGTGGCACTACAAGGTGAGTCAGGGCTGCCCAGGGGCGCTGGGCAGATGGGAGCAGAGAGCTGGAGACACGTGCACGCACCACCAATGCGTCCTGTGTGCTGCAGGACAGTCCCCTCCAGAGCTGCTGTGATTGATTCCATGGGAAAGGTCACAGCTCCAGCCCAGAAGGGATTGAAACTCTCATCTTCACCTTGCATTTTGTTCCTTCTCTATTATCACTCTGCCAAAGTCGTTTTCTAGGGAAGTTGTCTCCCACCCTACTGTGCTGCCAGTCTGGACCAGCATGAAATAAAAAAAACCCCACACATTGAAAGCGACAGCACAGGTTTGGTTCATTTGTCTGGGCTTTTGGGAATTGAGAAACATATTCTGTGGCTCTGCTGCTGAGTCAGCACTGGTGGGATGTGATTTCTGAATGTGGTCAAACTTTACACAAAGCTTTGGTGTTTAATGTGTCAGTCAATTAAAGCAAGCTGCTATGCAAGAAATGATGTGGTAGCTTTGTGTGGCTTGCTCGGTGTTGCCAAAATGGGTCAAAAGTTTCAGGAGAAGGTTTAATATCCCTGTTTACATAGTATCATTTTGCTTGCTTTGTGGTTCATTACGTTTTGCAGCGAGTAGGGTATAGTCTAAGAGCAGAAAGCTTCTTCTCTACTCTGTATGACCAAAATAGCCTTTGCTCTCTCCTGCTGATTTGATTAAAGTGGTTATGGAGGTTCAGCTGTGATACACACAATACTGACTGCTCCACTGAACAGAGCTTTCCTGGGCTGGGCGTGGACTGTCCTGATGCCACCTGGTCAGGTGTGGATGTTGTCTGGCCGAAAGCCCTGATGGGCGAATTGTGGTGGTGAAGTTTTCCACAGAGCAGACCCTTTGTTGGCACAGCTCCGGTGGTGCCAGAGAAAGAACAAGCGTTTGGGGGCAGGACCTTTTAAATGCAGTTGCATTGCCAAGTCTGACCTCCCACAGTGGGAACCTTCACAGGGAGGAGTGCAGGAACGCCAGGAGTAGTTTCAGGAAGGTGTAACCTTCTGCTGTCCTAATCGTGGGAAGGTTCTTCACAGCAAAGCAATGCACACATTTAGATTCCTTCTGGCACTTTAATCAGACTGGCAAGAAAAGGGCTGTCCAGCTGTTTCTGTAAGATGTTCAATAATGAGATTTACTTTAAAGCGAGTAAAAACCTTAGGAAGGTTTTAAGATTGTACTTTAAAGTGTAAGCGTGGTGTATCTGTTCTTTTCCTAAGGGTGTTTTATTTGATTCTGGTATTAAATCAGGAGTTGGTCCAAAGCCCGTTAACATAAATGAAAAGAGTTTTATTGACTTTGATGGGATTTGGATCATGCTGCACTAATTAAATAGTAAAGTATCCATTAGTAGTGAAGAAAACAGAAGAGAGGAGAGCCAAATACTGTTGTGATGAACCCTGTGAAGTTGAGTGAACTGCAGCCAAAGTCTCAATATCTTTACAGATGAGCTTTTCCATATTTCTCTGCCTCAGTCCTTCTGACACAGATACACTGTGGATTTTTAAGAGAACTGAATTTATAAAGGTACTTACACTTTTACTGCCTGTTTAGAGGTTTTCATAGACACATTTATTCGATGAAGATAATAAGAAAAAAATGGGAAGAGAGGTGTGATAGAAGAAAAAGAGACGCTTTAAACAATATTGAAATTGGGTACTAATAATTTACACTTACTTTGCTTGAATGTTCTTGTAAGATTCTTAAGGAATACAGAGTTTCTAGGTTCCAAAGAAAAGAGAAACAGCTTTCAGTTACGGATAGAAGTAGAAGATAAGGGGAAAGCTAATATTCTCTGTATCTGGAAGGTCTGCATAAAAAGTGGGTTGCATTAAAAAAAAAGAAAATTAAAGAAGGCTGTTCTGGAACTAGCCATGGAATCAATCACATACAGAGAGCTTAAAAATACAATGATAAATGAATTTATATGTGCTGCTGGATGGATGTTAAAAGGGTCTGGCATTTAAAACTCTCAAATGCTGTTCCTTTTGCTGTAACCCGTTTTGCCTGGGCTGCAGCAGTGGCCCTTGAATTCAGCAGCCTACAGCACTGCTGAGACTCACAAACAGCATTCACAGGAGTTTCCTTATGACAGTGAGATGGCTGGAGAACCCCACACCTTTTAAACAAGTTGGATGTGTTGGGGTTGAACTGTAACCGTGTAAGCTGAGGTGGTGAGGACATGAGGTGCCTGTTTGTGTTTGGATGTCACTTCTCCTTAGGCTTCTTTGACAATACAACCCTAAGTGAGACGTTTTCTGAAAACAACTTGCTGGCACTGTTTGCCTGCTAATGCATTTACTGGAGGTTAATGCTCTTAAGCCAGTTCACAAGGTTATTTCCATTCCAGATGTTTGTCTTCAGGTTTGCTAGTGCCTACTGAACATCCTCTCTCTTCAACTTAGCAAAAAAGAGGTTTTCCCACCTTCACTGCTCAGGTATCTATGAATAAATAATGTCTGCAATTTGGTTTGGATTTTTACTAAAGTTGTCGAGGAAATATGTTGATTGTGCTATGGTGATACTGTCACACCATCTTCTGTGTTCATAAGCGTATCTTGGCTTTCTATTTGCAAAAATCAAGGTCTTGACAGCTGCAGATTAGAGAGTAATTTAAGTTTATTTGTAGATTTTTCAGTTTTGTGACAGTCAAAAATCCCAAACAAATAAATGCTCTAGTAAAACTAGAATTTCCTAGAACAGTCAAAATAGGAAAGGATGAAAGAATCAGTCTCAGGCCCAGTGGCTCAAATGTTTGTCTGTACTTCCAAAAATAAAGTGTCTGAACTAGAACCCTATCTTCTCTTTTTACATATCTTCTCTTTTAAATCCAGTGGGTACTCAGTGGAAGGTTTCCAGAAAAAAAAAGCTGGCTTTATCTTTTACGTAAGAAAGATTAAGTAGAAAGTTTTTTTTCTTTTGAGGAGATGGGTGTGTAGGAATCGTGTTTTAGAATCAGGCTTTTGATGAAGCCTGCAAAGTAAAACTGTTGTTTGGGGAATTCAGATTTTTTCATGTGCTTTTTGGGAGGGCAGTGGAATGAAGCAGAAGAGATTAGCCCTGAAGGATGCCACTGCACTGTGATACCCCCAGAAGGGCAAGAGTCACCTTGCAACAGTGACAGGTTATAAAACAGGGTTTATGAAGTAACTGAGAACTGCCTGATTGTCCAAGGATGCAGTTCTGCTCACCTGGGATCAGTTCTGCTCCTATATTAGTTGCACTGGCCAATGCGGGTACACAGATAAGTAAAGTTACGGAAGAGTTAAAGGATTAACCCTTCAAAGAACATGATCACTCATTACAATGATTTCATTAATTATAAAACCAAAATTAAATGGAAGTGCCAGCAAATGGGAATATAGAGATGGATTTGCTGTATATGAACCACAGAGGAAAGTCTTTCGATATAAAATTACTTTTTATTCTGAGGCGAGGGAAACAATCCAAAATACAATGTAAATGCTTTCATCATGTTTAGCTTCATTGTTTCTTAATGAAAATATTTCTGTCTGAGAACAAATGGCAAACTAATTTTTTCCCCACCAAAAACCTAATTTGGCAACCATGTACTTTGTTGGTCCAAAGTTTTTGTTTGTTTGTTTGTTTGTTTATGTTTTGTTTTTTTTTTTCATCTTTAATGTAAAATGCTGCCTTATGTTCCAGGCAATACGTGTGTTTCCATAGCAACTTCTTCTTATGGCTTGAACTTGATGGCATCAACATATGACATTTTAAACTATATAGCATTTTCATGCTCTGTTACCTTTGGACATGAATTAGATTTACCAAAAGCTGGATTCTTGCAGATAGTTGGAGCTAGGGAAAGGTGATGGAGTCAGATGTTCTTCATACCTCCTGCCTGTTTACAAAGAAGAAGGAAGTTCTTTGAGTTCTCACTGAACTCAAACAACAGGACACAGATTCCTGCTCCCAGCTCCAAGTTCAACTACCTCAAAGTCTATGTTTTTCCCTAGGACTGTTTGTCTGTGGGCTCTGTGTCTGGTTCTCTGCACTGTGTGGGTTTGGGCTGTCTTTCTGACTGTTCTCAGGTCCACCTGCTCTCAGGCTGGACTGTGTTCAACAGAGTTGTTCTTGACCCTGGACACACACAGGCTCTGGACAGTGATGTACACCAGATCTCTCCCTGCTGCTGTGATGTTTCTTATTTTAAACCCAGTGAATGGTGAACCCTTTTCAGGTTAAGTGCAGTCTAATCCAACTGACAGTGTATTAGCAAAACACTTATAGAATAGAAGAAGTGAGGAAGGGAAACAAAAAACCCTAGTCAGCTCAGAGAGTATAGTAGGGAGGGATGGTGTTCCAGTGAGCAGTAAAGAGGAATTAGTTTGACTGGCCAGACATAATTGTAAAACGTTCTCTAGGAGGGAGCACTAATATAATTCTATGATTTGTGCTTTTACTGTCTTCCTTTTTCTGTCTGTTGCTTGGGTTGGCTGCTGATTCTAGCTTATAAAATATATATTTCAAGATATGGACAAGCTGCCAAAAATGTGACTAATAGAAAAATGCCTATTGATCTCTTTTTAAAGCCTATATTAACTTTGCTCTCTGGAAGATAGTAATCAGTTCTCACCCCTTGTAGTTTTTGTACAGACACCTTCCTAAAGGATAGCTCTACTTTTCCAAACAGAGAGAAATACTGGCATCAGATTTGTGAAGCAAGGAACAGAGACCCACCTGCAGCCCATGGAGAACCCCATGCTGGAGCAGGGGAAGAGTCTGAGGAATCCTCCCTCTGAGGAGGAAGAAGCAGCAACGTGTGATGAACTCACTGAAGCCCACATTCCCTGTCCCCCTGTGCCACTGTGGGGAAGGAGGCAGAGAATTCAGGAGTGAAATTGAGCTCAGGAAAAACAAAGGGGTGGAGGGAAGGTGTTTTTAAGATTTGGTTTTATTTCTAGTTCTCCTACTCTGATTTGATTGGTAATAAATTAAATTAATTTTCCCCGAGTCAAATTTTGCCTGTGACAGTAAGTGCTGAGTGATTGCTCCATGCCCTTATCTCGACCCAGAGCCTTTCTTTGCATTTTATCTCCCTTGTCCATCTGAGGGGGGCTGGCTTTGGTGGACATCTGGCATCCAGCCAGCATCACTGCACCAGAACATCCCTCTCCTGTTTTGGCTCCAGTGTGTATTTGGATCTGTCTGTCAAGTGATTACATAGGAGAGAGCTGATTTACACAGCAGTCATGGCCTTAAACCCTCACTGCAGTGGTGATCTCCACATTCGAATAAAACCAGGTCAACAGCTTGTTTTGTCTTGATTTATGACTTCATGGCTTGGAGCAGGAGACTCTTTTTATTGATGATTCTGTGCATTCAGAAGCAGTGGGTGTAGATTCTTTCCTTTTACTTACTGAAAATAAATATTGCAGTGATATTCAAATATCAGGAATTGTTCTGAAGCCTCTCCACCACGCACTGCTCCTTTCAGGGTGTCCTTGTGCCATTCACTGGCCCACACACAACTCCTGTGTGAGCCACAACCTTCTGGGACTCATTGGAGGTGATGTTTTTTCCAGGGATGGAATTAACCTTTGTCTGCGAGACCTGGAAAGAGAAGTGATGGTGGAATGAACTTTGGTGATTTGTCATCTAGAACTGGACATGGACTCTGCTCCAAAATCAGAGCAGATACTCTTTATGTAGAAGGAATAACAGTGCAACAAGAAACAGGTGTAAAACTATCTGGGCAAACATCTGGTTGTATGGTGCATAAAGAGCCTGTGTTTACATTCCAGGGTGATAACTTTATCAGCAGAGGTGAGAAGTAGATGCTTGAGTTACTCATGGACTTTCTTAAGATCTAATCTAGTACAGTATGTTCTTGGGCCAGTGCTTTGATCCAGCTGGGATATAGCCAGGGGGGAAAACAATTTCATGCTTCTAGTTTGCTAATCAGGAAATGAGATAATTCATATAAAATGTCTCTTTTTTTTAGGAAAAAAAAAATAAAAGCCTTCTGGTCACTTTGCAGACATGAATTTTCAGATAAAGAATTTCTATTTTGCTTCTGAACCAAGCAAACCTTTAATACAAATAAGATAAAGCTTGGTGTTTTCTGTGTTCCTTAAACTGGCCTTTTCTTTCTTTCAAAATACAGCTGGTTCTCTTGAAATTCTAGGTGTGTAAATGCACTTATTGCTCTCTTATGTTAGTTTTCTGCATCTTTTTCTTACTGAAGTGTTGTACAACAAATACCACCTTCAAGTCCTCTTTGGAAGACTTGGAAATTTCTGTTCTGTTGTTACTGAGGGAATTCCCGAGTTTCAGTATTCCCTTTTTTGCCCCCCTGGTTTGTAAGTAATGTTTCCATTCTCCGGGCTTGTCCTTACATGAACTGTTCTAAAATGTTTGTCCCTTCCTCGATTCATGTCCTTATTTCATTTATGCCTCATTATGCGTATTGAGGCCCAAACTAAACAGAGCATTTCCCACTGCATTTCCCACTACTTTGAGCGAAGGAAGTTCGACTGCCTCTTCCAAAGAAGTGCCCCAACATTCTTGGCTGTTACCCTTCTTTCCTGCTGGTACTGTCACCCTCTGAGCTGCTGATGAGCTGCAGTTCCCTGGGTTCTTTCTTCCCCCCCAGCAGCACTGGGTGGAAGCTCCTTGCAAGGTGTTGGTTCAGCCTCCTCACGTAAGGAGAAGGTAAAGTTGGGCTGTGGGAGAGAGAATTTTTGGGTCATAAAGGGAAAATGTGCTAAATGTGGCATATACAGCCTCCTCCTTCAGTGACAGTGTTTTACCTCCCTCTTTTAAGCTTCCCAAACTGTAGACATGAGCCATGTGAGGAAGAGATAGTAAAGCATTCCATTTGTACAGAACAAAAAAAGAGCTTATCTTGGCTGAATCAAGCAATAAGTGACTGTAGTATAACTTTATTTATATAAAGCAGTGGTTGCATCAGTTCTAAAATTGAGAATTATTCAGTCATATTGGCCAGTGCAATTAAAAGCCAATGGATGAAAGTGAATGTAACAATTATTCTCTTTTTATCAGGTGTCAGGGTCATGTTTTTTTTTACAGGTATCTTTTATTTTAATCCTCTGCATAGACCTTACCAACTACATATTGCTCTTTTCTTTGGAAAAAAAGTAATCTTTTTGCATTATATATCACTGTACTTGTAACATTATATTGTATATTGGTCCAAGTACCACCTTTTGCCAAAGACAGTTGACACTTTTTATGGAACTCACAGAAACCCTACATAAGATATTGATGAAATTTGGGTTGCATAACTTAAATTATTGGACATTCACAATCCGTAAAATACTTATAAAATGGAATAAATGGGCAAATTATGCCAGTGCACCTCTAAAACATGTGGGAAAAATGGGTAAAATAAATAAATCTTTGTTACTTCCAGTACTTACAGGGAGTGTAATGTCATTAAGACATAAAATGCAAAACATGTGATGGCAGATGCCAGAGTAACCACAGTACTCCAGCTCTCACGAGAAGCCCCCTTTTCAGGCTGTATGCAGCCTTGGCCAAAGCATTCTTTTTGGACTGAGAGTTTTGCATTCCTGGTCTTTGGCCAAAGGTAAATTCTCCTCTGTGTGGAAAACTTTCAACAGAACCAGTTCAATCATATTTTGAATTTTCCCTCTCATCAGGGCTTCTGCCACTTCACCACGACAGCTGCGAAGGAGCCCTGGCTTCTTCTGCAGTGTTTTTGCACATGTTCACAAAATACTGCTATGGTCCTTTGCCTTTTATTTTTAATATCACCAAGAATGTTTATGATGCTGCTGATTGATCTCTTGTACAACACAAACCGCAAAATCTCCTGGAGCTGTGTCTGTAGCCAGCTTAGTAAAGCGGCTGAGACCCAAATCAACCCTCCTGGAAAAACAAGATCTTGGAGCTTCCGCTGACACCAAAGGTCACTGTGGATTTTCTGAATTTTAATAGGGTTGTGTAGGGAACTAAAAGAGGTATGTGGTACTTAGTGAAGCTTCCACAATCACCTGAGCTATGGTCTTAATTTGCTTGATCTCAATGAGTTTAACTACCTAACTCACTGGGGCTGGGGGCTTTACGTATCCCACTACCTGCCCCTTTGGTAGGTAAATAAATACCTCTGGATATGTAACCCCAAACAGCTGAGTTTCTGAAGTGTGAGCTGTTGGCTTTTGTTTGATCTACTTCATAGATCCCTGAGGAAGTGAAGGTGTGCTGGACTTCACTGTCCTCTGCTGCATTTGGTTCCAACCCCTTCTAAAACAATCTGGGGTTGTTTTAATGCTCTTTAAAAAAGAGATTTCAGTGCTTTATATGTGCCCTCTGCCATAGCAGTGGTGAAGCAGCACTGTTCTAGCAAAGAAGGAAAAGTGGAGGCAAGGACTTTGAAGTAGCCAGAACTCCTTCATGAAGCAACGTGAACATGAGGAAGAAGGAGCTAAAGCACATTTCTAGTGTTGCTTGAAGGTAATTTTCAGTTTCAGTGGGACTGGCTTGTTTGAAACACATTCATTTGTGAACTTCCTTGAAGTTTCAGAGCTCTTTTCAGTTGCAGTTTTATTTGCGTGACTTGATACCTTGGTGTTGTCTTTCTGTTTTTTGGACCTTCCCCTGCTTGCTTCCGACTTCACAATCTGGATTTTTCTAGCCAGTCAAAGAATGGGGGACACAGAATGGGTCAGTTTGGGATCCTTGTAGGCTTAAGTGTGTATGAAGCTGAATCTACATAGTTAATTACTTGCTGTGACTTACTTGATTTAACTCAATTTTTTTTTCTCTCCTGACAGTTTATAAGGTATTCATAACATTTTCTCCCTAATTGACTTAAGTTAGCTCTTCCTTTTCCAAAAGGAAATATGCTGAACTGTAAAGGTGTCAGATGAAGTCACACTGGCATTTTTGCATCATCTTGACTACAGCAATTACTAGTGGCAAAACTGCTGATAAAACTGCACAATAAATTGCTGTCACACACTTAAGGGACACAAAAGCCAAATGGAACTGGCCAAATCTGGGCACTGCAGCAGTTATATCTCAAGCAAGTCTCTTCTGTAATCTAGGTTTTCATTCATTGAATGGGTGACAGCAGATAAAAAAAGATTACTTCTTTAATGGAGTAATGTAGGCATTTGTATTTTTTTGAGAATTCAGACTCACGTTTGGAAGGAACAAGGCTTTATTTCAATTTGGCTGGCTATCTTGGAGATTTTAATTAAAAATAATGCTGAGTTTTTCTACTTGAATACACAAAGAGAAATTTACTGTCGCTTTTACTTTGTTTGTTTAGTTTAGTTTAGGATTTTGGTTTTTTTTTTTTTAAATGCTTGTGCGTCGAAGGCTGTAATTGGCTCTGGAGAAGGCATTTTACTTGTGTTTCCCAGTCATGGATGTCTGCACTTATCTCATTCTTGGCATCCTCCCATTTCAAAGTAAGACGTGGCAGTAAAGTATTCTGAGACAGTGCCAAAGAGCAGATTGTTGTAGGAAAAAGAAGTGTTTCTTATATGTTATGGTGAACTCTGAAGCTTCTAAGGAATTGAACTAACCCATTTTCCCTATAACATTACAGGACAGGTTAGTTGCCACCCAAATAACAAGTTGCTTGCCAGTGCTTTTGAGTACAGCAAATACATTTGGGTAAAGAACTACTTTGGTGCTTCTTAACCTGTTGCGCTCTCAGAATCTGGTTTGGTGGAGTTGGAAGCGCTCGCTGCTAGAAGCAGGGGGGTGTCTGACATCACCCTTGTGTGGTCTGCTCTGCTTAGACTCCGAGGCAGCTGCTGGTGTGAGAAAGGTGGTCACGCTGTAAGAAACCCTGTGCAAGTCAGATTTGCTTTGTTTTTATTAATCTGAGATTTTCGGGGTTTTTTTTTGGAAGTGATATTTATGAGGTGGAAGTGAAAATGAATGAGGGTTAAAGGAGGAGGAGAAGCTGCTGATTTTAAACATGTGGTAAGTGTAGATCAGCCTTCCTTACAGCAGGGTTTTGCAGAAAATGAATCCTCTGCTGGTTTCCTGTGGGATAGATTAAGGCTTTAATTAATGTATTTGGAAATAACTCTGTTTCAGTGTAGTTCTCAGTGTAGCTGAGAATATGGAGTGGGGTTACAGAAAGAGAAGGCAAAGGGAGGAACTTCTCAGGTTAAACCTCCCATGTGTTGACTCATAAATCCATGTGTGTTTTTCTGTGGGAATCTATTCTGGAAAAAAAGGGGACTACATCATATTTTGATAAAGCGTTAAATCTGTGTTGGAACAAGAGGTTCCTTTGCTCCAGTGTCACATGGGCTGGGTGTAATGCTGCCAGGGGGCAAAGTGGGACTGCCTACTCAGAATTAAAACAAGAGATGGAGGGAGAACAGCATTTTTAATCGTGTTTCATCTGAGGCACATGTTCATTGTCTCAAGACAGATTTTGAGATTTTGTCCATATTTGAACTGGAACAAGAAAACAGTTTTTCCCCAGCTTTGGATCTGACTTGCATCCAAAGCAGATTTGGATGGGTGCCCCACCTGAATTGTTAAGGACTTGGAAGAAATCTTTTGGTCTTGGCCTCTTTCTGATTAAAATACATTCTTCTGCAATGGAGCAGAAGTATTTTTTTAAACACCCTTGAAACAGACAGGATGTGGATATGACATGAAGAGATGAGATTAAGATTTCAAACATCTTTTAAACTGATCTACATTTGATAGACAGATTACTAAGACTTGACTGTTGGGAAGGTTTTTTAAACTTTCAGTTCTGTCTGGTATTTGGAACTGCACTATTAATGGAGGGAAACGTGAGTGTGGATACAGCCTTTGCCTGATTTACTTGAAACATCTCCCAGTGCACCCACCACACAAAAAGTTTCTCCCACTGATTATGTATTTCCTGTTCTGTTAATTAGGATGTCACTGCTCTTCCCTATCTCATTTCTTGATGTAATTTCTTAATGAGTCAGTTGAAGTTTTTTGGGCATGGGAAGTCTGGTGAACTGGTTAACAATCTCCTCTGATATCTGTTTTGATATCAATTATGCTTCAGCTTCCAATTAAGCGGGTCAGAGTGTGTCAGCCAGTCTCCAGTTCATGGCAAAATACTAGATACAGAGATGGCATAAGGCTAAATTCAAGATTATCCAAAGTAATTGGGACAGAAAATTATTTAGTTTGCCTTGCTGGAAGTAGTCTGACTTATTGTTGAAATGCTGCCCGCCTTAGTTCAGTTCTCTGTAGTTCCAGGCAGAAGAAAGCATTTTGCAGCAGACTGTAATCTTTAATAAGGTTGTCTTATGCAACTGAGTAAACTAGGGTGAGGGAAGACTGGAGCAGAACTCCCTGAAAAAGTATGGACTTAAAATGCAAAATGATGAGCTTGTAATTAACGGGCCAAAATTGCACGTGATCTGTTGGATAATAGACTCTGATGTTAAAAGATGGTGGCTAAGAATATGATTTGGGGAGAGAAAAATAGACATGTCCTATTCTATTGAGTTATGTACATTGAGATATTCATGTCCATGTTTGGTACCTTAATTTCTAAATATTTCTAATAGCATCAGAGGCAATGTTCATCCTTGTATTGACTTTCCAGGACAAGAGAAAATGACATCTGCTAAGCTTTATTAGACTATGTTAATTTGGCCAAGCTGTGTAGGATGTGATTGGAATGTAGCACTTTGTACACTAAGGAAGAAGAGATTTTTTTTCAAATTAAGTTGTAAAAATTGGCAGCATTTCTTAACAAAAATGCATGCTGAGTTGTACCTAGAACAAAAAAATTAATTTGAAAAAATTACTTTGCTCTTATCAGGGGTGCTCCATATATCTGGTCATGATCAGAAATGATCAATTAAAAAAATCTGAAAAACAAATGTTATACTGTAAAGTTCCAGAGTATCCACTGTCTCTTATTTTTTCATGATGACTAGAATACTGCAGGATCATTCATATGCATTAGTATAACTCTTAATAATAACATTTATGCTTGGCTCAAGTTCTTCAAAACTGAGAGAGCTCTTCCTTCCAGATGAAAAATGAAATTTAAATCTATGTATCTGAAAGATTGCTCCCTGCAGAGTTCCTGTTCTCTCACTGTACTGTAGCTCTTCAGACCTTAATCACTGATGTTGAGGTTCCACAGTCATCTCCAGGCTGTGGACTGGGTCCAAAAGCAAGACAGAGAATTTCTTAACTGCTTATATAGAGGTTTGATACGTATGATACCTCTTTTTTTGTGTGCTTCTGAAACCTACCTTTTAAAACCATGGGCAAACATGTCCCATTATACTGTTTTAAAAGCTAAGGCCCTATTATGCCCGTAGGAAGTTACTGGATGCTGTTCTACCAGATGTCCATTTTCTCCACTTCAGGTTTCTGCCTTCCTGTACATCTGACAAAAAAAAAAATCTCTGGACCACAGCTGTCATTCAGCACTTTGAAATCAAACCATCTTTCATTACAGTCGGTATTTCTGACCTTCAAGACAAAATCCTGAGTGTGCCCCCTTGTTGGCATTGGGGTTTATGCTGTGCTCTAAACACTAATTTGCTGAACCACTCCTGTGCCTTCCAAAAGCCAGTTTTGTAATTAAAAAAGCCTTCAACAGAGATAGCTGCAAGGAAGGTATAGCATACAGTAGATTCCTAAAGCTTCTGGCTTTTATCTCTAATAGGGAAAGGTTTTGGAGAAACTTTGATTTCTGAAAGCTTAAGCAACAGCAATAAAAAGTGAGATAAATTTTGATGGAAACCTCATATAACTCATGAAAGCCGTATACTTAACAAAGCTTATCCTCAATAAAGGAAACAACACTTCCCATGCATAGCACAACTTGATGCTGTGTCTACAGTCCTTGTTACATTACATACATGTCATGGCACTGCTTAACTGTTTTTAAATGATGATGGGATAGGCTTTTTTGTTAATCATGTGGTCCTACTTCACATATACAGTCATGTACATCATCCTGATAACTGATTTTGTTTGGTGTATCCTTTCTGGGTGAAATAGGATGGTGTTATAT
The DNA here is from genome assembly GCA_035584735.1 of Pseudotriccus pelzelni. Taxonomy (NCBI): domain Eukaryota; kingdom Metazoa; phylum Chordata; class Aves; order Passeriformes; family Tyrannidae; genus Pseudotriccus; species Pseudotriccus pelzelni. Next base: position 10,891,809 of record JAWMRA010000028.1, on the reverse strand, counting down.
TAGCCCAGGATAGAGCACCTAAGGCATTAATTCCTTCTTTAGCTGTCTTTGAAGTGCTGCTTCAGGTGTGACATGAGGGCTGTAATCTGCTTGGGCTGATGATACAGGCAGCTGCAGTCAATATAATGGCTAATCCAGCCCCACAATTTGAGTGGAATGAAGGCAAGTTGGGTCTTCAAGTAGCTTTTAAAATTAGGTCATTTTTAAGTGTTCAAAGAGGGATTTGAAGAGGCAAACCTACACACACACAGAGCTGAGTGTTCCAGTTTCAGTTTAACTAGTGGTGCTGGAGTTTTTGTTTTTCTTACGAGATGCAAGAGGATTTTAAACCACTGCTACTTTTGGAAAGAGGGAAGAAAGGGCTGCTTGGGACACTAGCAGCCTGGCAGAAAAGAGAGCAGGGATATGTACTAGGAATGTAACACTCCGGGTAAAAGTTGCCCTTTTCTTTAAAGATGAGCCATTCTGATCTTAAAAATCTTCTTTTTGTTTCTTAAGGCAAACCTTTGCTCAGATGCATTTCTTGTGCCGATCTAAATCTCCCGTGTCTCCCCTGTGTGGTGTCCTTGCCACTGAATTTTTATGGCCCCCTAAGTAAGAGGAGAAATTAAAAATCTCCTATTTGTTTACTCTGGTCCTGTCATCTGAAATAAATGTCCCAATTTATCCCAAGCCCTGTTTCCACTGAGGAAGTTCAGTTAGCTGATGGTAAATGAACCCGGGTCATTGTCCATTAGTGTCTATTTCTGGACAGAGAGTTCTGCTCTACCTTTTTTCCCCCTCTTACTTTTCTGTTTAAATGCTCTTACTTGTTCAGGATGGGTGTTTTTAACTCTGCCCCCTGAGGCCCCGCATGAAAATGAGATGCTGCACCTTAGAATATTTGTTAAGCAAAACTGTCTCAATAAAACACAGATCCATGTTTTATGACAAGAGCTGCGCTGCGGTGGGAAACACAGGTCCCTCAGGACTCGCACGCTCCTTTACCTTCTCCTTTGATCATGATGAAACAGATGAAAACTTCCTTTTAATTTTAATTACCCTTCCCTTGCTCTGCCGCAGTTTGAAAGGGGATTTCAGAGAGGTTTTAAATAAATGGTATTAAAAAGACCACAGTGAGGCACTGCCAAATCCCTGTGTCCCTCCCATTGCCTGGGGCCACGTGGAGCATCTGTGCCAGTAGCAGAAGGAGCTGGAGAGTCCCAGCTCTGCGACCTGTAGGGAGGCACCGACATCAGAGCATCACTGGAGATCAGTGCTGGAATTTCTTTTCCTCTCTCCTCTTTGCATATTTTGCTGTTTGGCTCCCAGAGGCAAGGTCTACCTCTTCTGTGATGTTGATGCCTCCCCCTGTCGAAGCCATGAGCAGATGAGAGCCATTTGCTTCTTAAATGTATTTGCATACCCTGCAGATATGTACAAAAGGAAAAAATGGGACACCCAGGCTTGTGGGATGAGCACGGCAACTAAAAGCCTGTTGTGTTAAGACTAATTTATGGTTGGGCCAGGGAGCTGAGGTATCAGGCTTAGGCAGTGGGTTTGCTGTCCCAGCTAATGCATTTGTGCCTAGAGCTGTTTTGATGTATTTTGTTGCTTCCATCATGATTACAAATGCCCTATCTTTCTTCACTGCTCCCAGCCCACAATTCAAGAGAGACCCTGCCTGAAACTTAAGAGAAGATGATGAAAGAAGGAAGGATTCTTCTCTCTCTCCAGCTATCCATTTGTTTCTTGGCTTTATGTGTGAAGTTGTTTTTCTTTCTTCCTGTTGTACTGAGATTTGCAGGCAGTTTCTCATCCCAGTCTTCCTCTTTGATCCTCCTCCAAAAGGAAAAAAAAAAACCAACAGAAAAGCCATGCTTTTTAAAGTGCTTATTTGTAATCTAGTTGTAAGAACTTAATCTATTAGTAAGAATCATAAACTGATATTTCACAACCTATTTTATTTACCTATTTTATGGTACCTGCCAAGACTTCCATCTCAAGACATTTTCCTTTTCTCCTGAATTTTGAAATAACCACTGTGCTGGCCAAATCACATATCCTAGTGACATCCATTCCATGCAGATCATTTCTCCTGCACAGAATGTACTGTTGTGTTGGTGTCATCCTCCAGCGTGACGCACAGAACTCGGCACCGCTCAGAGCAATGGAAGTTTCCTTGTAAACTTCTGAACAACTTCTGAAACTGAATTGACCAAAGCTAAAGCTGGCCCTGGCTTTTATAGGAAAGCAGCTGAAGGACAGTGCTCATCACTTTCTCTAAATTTTAACCCCTCTGTAAAGCTCACTTTACTGCTATGGAACTTCACTCAAAGCTCCTGATGTTGGGAAAGGCTCGTGAACGGGGTTGGAAGTGATGCCTGGAGTAATGATAGGTCTGTGGATAGATCTATCTTGGGCTTGTTTTTTTTTTTTTTTTTTTAACTTTAGTTACAGTTTATTTTATACTCCTACATTCTTTTCACTGCTACAGAATATATATTTTGTTGGTCTGCTTTGAACAAGGTAAATCTGGATAAAGTTAAAATAGTAAGAACAGATTCTTAGTACTTCCAGAAATTATTTCTTTCCCCTTTGTGCCCCATAGTGAACTGATGCAAAATGCCCTATGACAAGAGCTTCAATCGAATAGCGTTTTTTATTTAAGGACCTCAAAGAACTTTAGGCAAATTCAATTTTTTTAGGGGCACGGAGTGGAAGAAACCTGAGCTGCTGGGTGCCTCCTGATGCGTGTGCCTCGCGGGTGCCGCGCGTGTGCGAGGTTGTTCCTTTTTCATCTCCATTTCACAAACCAGCAATCTGTGGCAATTACACAGATGGGTCAGTGGCAGGGCTAGCACAAAGCCAGGGTTTTGTCTTGCAGTTACACTACGCTGCCTTCTAAACAGAATGTTCACCAAGTGTAGAAGTGTCCATAGCAGTTCTGCCAGTTTCCACGATCGCTGTGTGTTACAACTGTGAAGATTACAAATACCCTGGGATACTGCTAATAACTTTTCTTTCTGTAAATTTCTGAACCAAATGGAATAATTGAACTGAAATTCATTTTGTGATACATACATCTCCCTTCCTTTCAATGTGCAAATGTTCTTCTGCGTTTACTATGAAGATATTGGCAGGTACAACTCCCTGCCATGCACTGATGGAAACAGGCACTAACTCCACCGTGGTCAGTGAAATTGTTACATGAACACAAAGAGCGTAAGGGCCCATGTTACAGTCTTGTGTCCTTTTAGGAAGCTGGTAGAGCTGGAGGATCGAGTTCTGGCTCATAGGCATAAAGCCACAAGTCATTACGAGCTTCCTGCTAATTCAGAAACTGCAGTAAATGAATCGCTCTGCTCCCAGAGCTGTGGTGACTTTGCAGACTCTGTGCCTTGCAGGAGTCTAGGAGAAAGAGAAGTTACCTTATAAGTAACTTATTGTTAGGAAAACAGCGAAGAATAAATATCCAAAGGCAAAAGGAGTGTTGACAAACATCATGGAAAGTTGCAGAGAATGAAAGTGAACGTGCAGTAATAGTTACTGGCTGGTGGCATTTCAAGCCAAGAGTTTATTTCTTAGATCAGAGGCTGACTCGTGGGCTGGGGATAATTAGCAAGTTTAAGTGCAAATGAAGAAGAAGATAATCTTTCACTCATTTGTTCATAACTAGAGATTTTGGAAAACAGCTGAAAATGGTACTAAATTTTTGCAAAGCATTTAGAAAGTAATTTTTCTCTTTATTTTGCAGCTAGTTTACCAGTAACAAAATGCTCTTTTAAGAGCACTACAAACTGTTGTTCTAGCTCCTGAAGGTTTATCACCCTGATTTGTGATTTTTGGGTGGATTGCTAACCTCTCAGCACAACACTTGAGTAGGATGGGGCAGGCCAGAGGAATTTCCTTAGTCTCCAAAGGTATAAATGTTGACATTGGATCTGATTTTAGGAAGTGTGAAGCACTCTGAAATGCCAAGGTTGTTAATAGAAAAAATATGGAACGAAATTTCTTCCTGCAGATGGTCTCTCTCTGCTAGAGGTGCGTGGAGCTGGTTGGCAATGGGACTGGGAGGCAGAGGAGAGCATTTTAAGTTCTCCAGTAGTCTCATGTTAACAGTGACGTGCCTTTTCATGTGGCACTGTGACACGGTCCTCTCGCTTGCCTGAGGATAAAGATCGAGATAAAGACGGGATGGAAAACATTGATCTTAAAATCCACTGGAATAAGGTGAAAGTGGTACTGAGGAATGAGGATGTTTCATGTAGTCAGCAGGTAGGGAGGTATGAGAATTAAAAACTCCAGAGGGAGTTTGCCCTTTTCTTTGTGGAAGGTTTATGTAGCTAATTTAAGAGTGGTTTGAAACTGTTGTGGTTTCTTTCATCAGTACTGGAGATGACATGGGGGAAAAAGAGACAAGGTCACTGTCCCTTAAAAATGCAGGAAAAGATGTCTTATCAGTATAAAGATGTTTATTCATATAAAAGTGTTTGTGAAGAATGATGATGCAAAAGTATAGCATAACTGTTAATGTATATGTGTATATATAGTATAGTGAGTGGCATTATAAATTCTAAGGCACATAAAATGAATTACCCCACTGACCTAAATAATTTTCTGTTAGAATATTTTTTTTCCCCCCTCTTTTACATTTTCAAATAGTCTGTAGTAAATCTTCCATGTGTTTCCTTGAGATTTCTTCTCAAATCCTCACACTATTTACCCCTTAAGGTTGAAAGCTTGAATTTAAGATAAGCTGCTGTAAGAAAAATGCGTGTTTCACTTCCAGACAGGCAAACTGTTCTGACACTTACCTGGCTTTATGGGGAAGGATGTGGGAGACATGAGGCTTTGCCATTTAGGCTCCATTAAACATATATACTTAGTGCTATAAACAGGATGTTTAATGTTGTTCTCACTACTTTCAGTTTGCTGTGACTTGGCAGGTGTATTTGATGGAATCCTTTGTGCCATAACCTTGTCATCGAGCATGTGAAAAATAACTGATTGAAATTGCAACAGAAATGGGTATTGTGAAATGAAAGCTGGCCTGCCGGAATTATTGGCCTACAATTAAGTATTCTCTTAAAATATGCACGTTACTTGGGCTAAGGGGGGTCGTAGATGGGAGCAAATTTCCTGTGCATGAGATATTCCAACACTTAAGCAAAGCAGAAAGGAATAAGAATTATTCTTACGCAGTCATTGTTTGGTTGCAAAACAAAGGCGAATATTAAGATTAATCTGCTTTTCTGGCAAGCGTGAAATTCACTAATCCCTTTGAAGGGCTCGAAAAACCTGCCCTATCATTGCATTGGGAACACATTTCATAGATACCGTTACTGCTAGCAGTTATTTTGCAGAGAATTTGGGCAGAACCCGATATAGGAGAGGTTCTGCATGTCAAAGTACGAATGCTTATGTGGTCTCATGATTTCTTCTGTAACCTTTGATCCAGACAACTCCTGGGCTGAACACCAAAGCTTCTGCCTTCATTTGCTGGGTTTAAATCCTCCTGGGGATGTGCTGCAGTAAAGCCAATTTAAAGCATTCTGGCTCAATCCTGCTCTTCCACCCCCAAGTAAATGGATCACAGAAAAAAAATAGTAAAATAAAAATATTTTCTTAGTTATTTTCATTCTCTCTTTATTTCTTGATGCTGAATGTACCTTTCTGGTTGTATTAAGTTGTTGTTTACAAGTTGTGATTGCTTCTTCATTTAATTTTTTTTTTTTTTGCAAAACCCACTGTATGAATATGATTATCTGTGTTTAAAGACAGGAACTGAAACTCAGTCCTGTGGGGCTTTGGATAAAACCAGGAGAGTAAACTCACAGTTGCTTACAATTAAAAAGGCAAGAGATTTCAAAAACTTCAATAATTGATTTTAGGTCGGGGAGTCTATTAGATTCTTTCTGTACCGTATCCTGGTCCCGCTGGGAACAGGAGGAGCCAGCACTCCGGTTGATACCCAGTTCCTCCGAGTGCTGCTGTAATTTGAATAATCAGTAAGGGTTGTAGAAGAGTTCCTTCAGTGCCATCTCCAGGGTCTGCTCCTGCCACGGGCTGCCCGACCCTGCAGGAAAGGCCCTTGCAGGAGGAGTTTCTCCCTGACACGGGGGTCTGTCAAGCATCCCAGAGCTGTGCTTTTTTTAGGAGCCCATCGACGGACGGTGGCACTTCTCAGCCTGCCAGCAAATATTTAGGGTGTGCAGGGATTTTTCCCCGAGTTCTCATTTGTTTGCTGGGGGTGGGCAGCACACAGAACGTCCCACCATAATATGAGGTTTAAATATTTAATGAGATATTCAAAAGTAGATGCTTTTCTCTGAGTGTTTCAGTTCCCACTGTGAGCTCTGGGTGAGAATCTGGTCTGACAAGATCTGGGTTGCCTTCAAGATCTGGAGTTTGGGGATCTGTGATTCTGATCTGCCCTGTTTTAAGCCCAAGATTTCCTTGTAAAATTTGGAGTGCTCAGAAACAGTGGTGTATTAAGCAGCAAAATGTGACTTAATGGTGGGAGAATGGAATGTCTTCATTCTTGGATCTACCCCATAAACAACAATTAAGTTAGGCTCATTGTCTAGGATTGTGTGGTTTTGTGAATACACTGGAATTGTCTTTTTCTCTCTGCAGTCCATTATCCATTGGGATCTGTGATATGTTTTGGAGAAGGTCACAAGAGTACTAAACCCACCAAACCTATAAGCAGGAAGGTAATTTCTCTATCATCTGGCCCTGCTTCCCTGGAAATTTGTTAGATGTGTGTATCAGAAAATGTATTGATAATAATGATAAGGCAGAAATTAATAGCCACCTCAGCCTTCACCAAACACTAAAATAAGTATTCTGTGCTTTCCACAGTCTCTTGCTTGTTGAAATTGATTTTGTGCTGGAGTGTGCTTGCTGTGCAGCATTGGAATGAATTCCTGTAGTTTTACAAATTGGCTAGATTAGAAGGTCCGGCTTTACATGTCAGGAGTTGTTGTCAGATTCTCCAGATAAATGGGGTACTGCCTGTCTCAGGATTTTGACTAGTTCTTAAAGCTTATATGTATGAGGGGTTTTGTTGTTTTGGGTTTTTTCCTTCTCTTTTACCTGAAGACTTTCATGTAAATGAGTAAAAACTGTCAGGGATTGTAAGTCATAGTTGACCACTCGGAGACCTGGATTGCTCTGGCTGCAGCCTGTGCAGCTGCTGAGGGCTTCCAGGTGATGATACACTGACACTTAAACCAAACAAGTGACCTGAAGGAGTGTCAGCACTGACACTTCTGGAAAATGGATGAGAGAGCTCCTCCTCCTCTGCCGCTGTCAGAAAGGCACACCAGAAGGTCTTCAGGAAAAGATGTTCCCATCCTTATCCTTTCCTACCCAGTAACTCCATGGACATGACATTCTCCTTCAGAAGGACTAAACAAGCTTAAAGTGGTAAAACTGTAGAATAGACTTGCCTTTCCAAATATCCGTTTTCCCTTTGGCATCCCATGGAAACACTTCGGTGTGAACTCTGGGCTCTGGGCACGAATGGAGAAAGATGATTGCAGCCTGTGATTCCACCAGGGATTTTTTGAGTCCAAGCTGTCTGGTCAGTGAGAGGGCACTGATGTGTGTTCAAACACACAATGTTTAAAGTGAGGGAAAGAAAAAGGCCTTTGTTTTTAGTGGAACATATGGAACGTAAAAGCTTGGTGTGAGAATAGGAGCTGGGCAGAATTGTCTTCTGCCAATTCAGTGTGGCTAGAAAAGGGAGACAACTAAAATAAGCGCCGTGGGAGCAATGTCATGTGGTCTGTATTAAAAAATAAAAAGGGGAAAATAGAAAATAAATAAGTTGCCATCCCACAGCTGGAGCATTTCCTTGGAGAATTACCTTGAAACTTCTGAGGGATTTCCCAGTAGAATTTGTGAACGTGTTGGGATGTGGCTGGAAACCAGAGGCTGAATGTGGTGCTGGGGTAGGAAGCACGTCAGTGGTTGCGAAAGTCCGTGACAGACTAAGGGTTGGCCAAGGCATAAACCACAAAGAAATTAAGAAACATGGGTAAGGTCAGGTCCCAGAGCTGGGTGGGAAATGTAGCTGGTGACCCTGCCACTGATCATGCTGAGAACAATTGTAGGACAGTTGTATAATGCTCGATGTTTGAAGATCTCTATCTTCAAACTCCACATTTTTTTCATTTGCTGTAAATAAGTTTTATCCACGCCAAAACTGTCAGATAAATGCCTGCTTGTTTCAGCCAAACATGTATTTAGCTGACTTCTAGGCCATTTTGTTCAAAAGAGGGCATATTCATGGAATGAATCATACAATAGTTTGGGTTGGAAGGGACCTTAAAGATCATCTAGTTCCAACCCCCTGCCATGGCAGGGACAATTGCCATTTATGTTTATACTTATAAATATTGCCATTTATATTCTCAAACTGAGCAGATGATTCTGAAATCTGACTCCAGCTTAACTCAGTCTATGATTAAGTTTTCAGGACAGAGAATGTTCTTATTATTTGTAAAATGATCTGTGTGTTTTCAATGTTGTATAAAAGCTGCTAATAATAATTCAGAGAAGCTTTCGAAAAGAAGTTCTGAATCGAGAGTAAACAAACTCAGTGAATAGCAATTTCCTAGAGCAGCTCTTACCATTTTTAGGTTCCCAGCTTATGTAGAGCCTTAAAATATGCAAAAGTTTCATATAAACAGACACAAATACATGAAAGTTGGATACAAACTACAACATGAATTTCAGAGAGCGTGAGCATTATTTTGTAACTTAGTTTGACGTAAGAAATAAAAAGATGCTTGGGTTGTACCAGGAACTGTTGAAAACACTGGAGTGAAACTCTGAGCTGCTAAATCCAACCTGGAGTCCTTCTGAACTCAATTTATGTGTATGGCCCTCAAGTCAAAGGTGTGATTGCAGCTTGTGTAGACTACATGCATTAGCTTCAACACAACTGAGCTGGGTAGTGGCCATAGAACTGCTGAGGCAGCAAGAGCCTGATGGAGATGCTACAACCCCCACCAAAACAACCTGTAACTGCAAACTCCCTTGTCCCAAAAGGAGGGATAAGCCTGAGCTGAGCTTCATGATGAAATGAATACCCAAGGAGCCTGTTTTAAACTTGCATGAGGAAACAGATAATCCGTAGATTGTAGAGGGAGGTTCATGCACTAAATCCAATTGCTCAGAAAATGAGATTTGGTTAAAAATCCTCAGATTTGTTGTTTAATTTCTCGTCATGTTTGGGTTTGTATCTGCTGCCTCCCCTGAGCTTTTAAGATTGCATTAAAGTTCAAACGTTCCTTTGCAACCACAACAGCTAGAGCTGTTTTGTTTTAAATGCAGGGAGAGAATTGCAGGGAGTTATGATCCTGCCAGAGCAGGCTTTAAAAGAAACCCCTGCTGGTATCATAACAGCAGTGATAAAATTGTGAAATGAGTTCTTTCCTCTAAGCATGGATTGCTTGAACTTTATAGTGGCAGAAATAAGACTTCACTGGGATAGTAGAGACAGTGGTTGTGTGGGATAGACACTAATTTTGCTGTCTGTCACTTTTTGCCAACAATAGCGTTCTGTCAGCTTGAATTATAACTTGCAAATCTTATATTCAGATTGGAGCTTAACCTTGAATTGCGACTGAACTAGTCGATGGGATCTCTTGCAGTGAGTTTGCAGGAGGGATGATGTGTAAGACCAAATGATACAAAACAAAGACTGCGTGGCAATATGGGAACTAAGTGATGTTGTTCTTGGACCCTGGGAGTGGAGTGGGAACTGCCATGGGCCTCTCTCCTAGGGCAGTTGGGGAGTGCTGTCAAGGGCAGAACAATTCTGGCATGAGGAGGTGGAAAGAGATACAGAGATATCAAGGTCTATAAAATCATGAGTAATCAGGAGAAGGTAAGTAGATAATCACTGTCCCATGTCTCTTCCTATATGACAAGTAAGGGACATCAAATAAAATTTACAGAAAGCAGTTTGAGATAAGCACAGGGAAGACTGCACAGCAAAATAAAGGCGTGGAACTACCTGGAGAGCGAAACTGTGGAGGGTAAAGTGATGCATGAGTTCAAAAAGTCATCAGAGATTCACAGAAGGAAAACTGATTAAGAGCTAGGAAGCATCCAGTCACCAGTGCTGCAGGAAATCCCAGACTAGCACTTTGCTGGAAGTAGGAGGTATATTCTGGGGAGCATCACTGCTTGCCTCCCTTGTTCTTACGTACTTTCTTAGGAAGCAGTTATAGGACACCTTTGGAAACAGGATATTGAGCTTTTATCTGGGAGTCTCAGAGTACCAAGAATATTTTTTCTTATTGCAACAGGGGACCCTTGGGGCTACACAGGCAATCAGGAGGCTCACAAACACTGCTGTCATATCTTTTTCTATCATCCTCTATTTAGACAGAAAAGCTCTGTGTCTGCCTTTGGTCCAGTAAGCACAGGGACGTTTTGGTCTTCTCACATCATATATTATGAAAAAAAAAATGTTTCTCTACAATCCCAGCAGCACATCCCATTATTGCTCTTAGGAGTGGCTTGGAGCTTTGCTGTTAATGCAGTTTTCAGCAGCTTTCCTATGTTATATTACCCAGATATCCCATCACTCTCTCTGTATTAAATTCTCAGCTTCTTATTATGATACTTCTCCCATCTTCTGTTAGTTGGCATCAGATTTTCAGACATTGGAGAAAATGTTTTCTTTTCCCAACTCACCATTTGCTTTAGCAGTATGGGGTTTGTGTTCGTTGTGATATTTTTAAGATATTTTCTTGGCATAATGACTGATTTGCAAGAAGTTGAGAAGATATAAGAAAGCCCAAGATGGGAAATTAAATTTGGTTTAATTTCTTGGCAGTGTGCAAATTCATTTCCCCAGTCCCTGTAGTTAACAGTGCAAAATTTGAGCCTATTCCCCAGCTACCAACATCCTTGGGTGTTTCTGTGGCTGAAAATCTGTTTCTCATGATCCATGTCATAGGGACAGGGCAAGAAGTGACCATGTAGGCTGCTCTGTCCCATGCTTTTCATTGCTGCTCTGACTAATGGATGTTCAGAGACCCTTGCTAATGGGATGTTTTGCTTATTCATAAAATTTCATCAATGCCAATTTCTGAAGAAACGTCTTGCTCTACGTGCAGCATTGTACCCAGAGGCAGGAATTTGGCAGGCCTGATAATAAGTCTGAGTATTGAGAATTGTTATGTCTTCCTCACCAATATGTCTAAATAATGGTTCATAATTAACTCTGGCAATCTCTCTTGTCCAAGCAAAATTCATCATTTTGTAATTCTCCGGGGCTTTTGCCAGCTTTCCCGCGAGGAGTGTTTGGACTGTGTGTGAAGGGGTTGCAAGGCCAGCTAAAACAGCCAGCAGACGATTCTTCCAATTAGTGTATAGCAAGTGTGATGCCCGTCCTTGCTGGGAGCGTGTCTTTCCCGCTCTGGCAGTGGGGCAATCATCAGAGTCCCTCTGTGTAGTAGATAGCCCTTGGCCTCAGTGGAAAATGAAGCCATGAGGCTTTTCAGATCTTACTTTTTTTTTTTTTTTTTTTTGTGGCATGCATGAGGCTTTAAAAATCAGTGGAGGTGGACATGAATGTTTTTTTCCTCGAGGAATACAGATCCCAGATGCAATTCCCAACGTGGTAAGAATTTGTTGTCGCAATGTAGACTTTGACATCTGCAGAGGACTGCTCCAGCTTCTGTTCTAACCCTTACACTGGGAATGGAGTGGATAAGATCACTCAACATTCTGCAAGAGAAATACCAAGGGCTGTGTTGCAGGGACATTGGCCTCAGACCGAGAGGATGATGGTTCATCATAACCATACATTTCCATCTGCTCTGCCTTTTTTCCAGGCTTGCTCCTGAAAAGCAGAGTTATCACGTGCCTTTTAAAGGATGGACTGAGAAAAAGATAGCAATGCCTTAAAGTTTCTATTCTCATTCCCAAAAATCACCGTCACAGGAAAATGCTGGACCCACGTTCTGACTTGGGATGGAAAATCCTATGTGTGCTCGGGCCATATGCAAAGGATTTGTGAGTCACATGGAATTTACACGTCACTTACTGAACTCAAAGCTTGGAAAAGACTAATCTATTAATTTATGTAAACAGGAAGCTGTGTTTGGCCATTCAGATGTTCTTAAGCTGCTGACCCTCTTAAAATGTTAGATTTCTCTAGAGAATAGGAATGTTCTGTCAGCACGCCAGTCCTACTTTGTATTTCATACCTGTACATCAACTCTGCCTGCATGCCTAATTCCCCTGCCTAGGTTTGCATTATTTTATCTTTCAATTGGAAAACTATGTACATCTGTAAAAACATTGTGTAATATATGGCAGTGGTCTGCTACTGTATTCATTTGAATTAATGTCCCTTAAAGTGCAAAGGCTGCAGAATTCATGCGTCGTGGGCTGGTAGAGCTCGGTGCATTTAAAGACAACAAACCCTGTTTTTATGAAGGCCAATTTATAACAGGCTCCAGATTCATTTATTTTGGTGGTGCAATGAGAGGAAAAGTGGTGGCAAAACCTTAGACTATCAGTCTGAATTCACAGACTGCACAATCTTGTTTTTGTTGCCTCTCTAACAACGGGAATTGCGCGTGTTCGCATTCTTGATCCTTCTCCTCTTCCTTGAGGAAACACAGCTGTGGAGCAGGAGCCCTGATTGTGCTGCACTTCTGAAGAGGGCAGGGGGAGTTGGGTTGCCCTGGATGTAAATGAGATTGTGTTGTTTCTGCCTGTCAGAAATAAGTGTTTTATCATATCGGTTACCATCTGTTTTCCCATTAATCAGGTTTTTCTGCCTTGAAAGCGGCCAAAGCCAAAGGTCCTGGCCGCAGGTACATGAAGATTAATAGCAGGTGTAAAGTCATCCCACTCTGAAGCTATGAGTGGTTGCTTTTTTGCCCTGAAATGTGGTGATTTATTTACTTGGTGTGGTAGCCTTAACAGTTCTTAAACAATGCTTGAGGATTGCTTATTTGAAGAACACAAAAAAATTGATCAAAACTCACCAGAACTGTGAAGTTACTGGGACTTAGCTAGAGCATATCAAGCCTCTGCCAGAACAGTTCTTGTCTCGTAATGAATTGCTGTAGGCTCATCTTCTGGATGGGATTAAATAATGACAAACAAACTCCTGTTTCAGATGAGCATAATCCCCAGCACTTAATGAGCCTTAATTTATGTGCATCAACTTTGTAGCATTAGTTGATTCATTGTCCTCTGCTTGTTCTGCTCACCCTTTAGCTTTGGACGGTGGTGCCTCTTTATCTGCTGGGAAGCCTGCAAAGCTAGGATATCCTTACAAAGTACTTCAGGCACCTTAAAGAGCCCTCAGATGTAGGTATCAGTGTCTAAGTTTTCCCCTTTCATGTATTTTGAGATATTCTTTCCTGATTGGTGCCCACAGCCCTGTTTTTAAATGAGCTGCAGCAACATCTATGTGGTGGAGGGGAGTGTCTTCCACACGTGTCCACTGTCCCTCTTCTGTAGGGCAGTTGAGGCTCAGAGCTCGGATAATCTGGAGGAAGGAGGCATGGCTCAGTCTCGAATCACAACACACAACTCTACCTCTTTCTGAGTAATCTGTTTTACAAAAACATGCTGGCCCAGACGTGGCTTCTGGCTGTGAATGGGTCACTTGAGCCTCTCACCTCTCTGCTTCTGTGATCACAAGAATCCCTGGGTTAGAAGCCTTCCCCACCTCCTCCTACAGGTAGTGCACAGCTCGTTGTCAGAGTCAAGATAAGAACTTCATCTCTGATCTGTGAAGCTTTCCAGGGAAACTCATTTTGTATTTTTAATAATTATAAGTTGACTGTTACAGATGGTCTTTATCGCTACACAAACAAATAAGCCACAGAGCGAATTAATGCCCAGAGCAGGTGTTTGTTAGAATGGTGACAGTGGAGAGTATTAAACTGAAATTGTGAGATACATACCATGAGTGGCAGTATGTGTTGTGGTACACATATGGGACCCAGTATGTGGTTTCAATTTGCATGGTATTTTTTTCTTTTTAGATATATGGTTTTCTCCTCTCCTTTTGCTTTTCATCACTGTCTTTTAAAGTTCCTGGAGGAAGGTAGACAAACAGTTTTCTTTGGAACCAGCAGAAATACCATGTTTGTTGGGTTTTTTTTTTATGTGTGTGTGTGCTTTTTTTTTTTTTTTTTAAGGTTTGGCAGTCTACTAGAGCTTTGAATTTCAATTTCCTTTACCTACTGGATATATTTATATATGTAGATATTAAAATAACACCAATTTTTATTTTGTCTGTTTCTGTTCATCTTTAAAACAATGTGCAGCTGTTGAACTGCACACGAGTGTTCACTTGCTGTGGGTCACTTTTGCAGTATGTGTTTTGTTACACCCAGGCAATGATCTTGTAGAACAGTGTGATGGGCTTTGCTCTCTCTCCTTGAAAAACGTAAGAACAGTAAGACATAATTCCAGGTATATATGTGGTGAGAAAGAAACTCTAAATTATGCTCTTAGCAGGATGAGCTTTCATCACCCTGTTTTTAAAAATTCATCGGTGGCATCTGCATAACAAACCACTTGTGACATTTGAGTTGAACCCTTTTCTCCTCCCCACCACTCCATCCTTTTCTATTGGACCTCTGTGCCCTTTAATGCAGGTTTTGCTTGGTCTCCCATTCTCCTTTTCCCATACATTTCTCTTCTCTTTCCTTCCTTTGGTGTTTTGAGTCATGGGTCATCCCATTCCATCTCTCTTCCTGCTCACTTCAAACAGAGGATTTATCTGAAGTGTTTTTCAACTGCAAGTCATCTGAGTCTCCAAGGAAAATATTTTCTGGGGTTTTAGCCTGGCACAGAGTAGATATGAGGAGTCACTGTCCAGAATTTTGAAGTCATCAGATTACTTCTCCAGCATGTTAGTCATGTTTCTTGAATGCAAACAGGAGGCTGTGGCTGCGTAGGGTCAAGGTGGTGATGAAGCAGAGGGAACACAGCTCCAGATCCATTAGGGTTAGTTGGAAGTTTTTAGCCCATTTTCCCTCTGAAAAGAACACTTTCCCCCACCTCCTAAGTCCTAAATTTGCTCAGAAATGTCTCTGTAATATTTGGATTTTTCCTTAAAAAATGAGAAACTTCACTGAGATTTCTAGAGAACTCAGACACTGAAAATGTCTTTGAGAACAGAGTTAATTTATTTATGCTGACATATTTCTCAGGAAGAGAGTGGGGATGCCCTCTCTAGCCTTTCATAGAGCCACCTGCCTCTCCCCTCCTCTGTTTCTCCATCACTGATGCATGGAAGCACCAAGCCCAGCAATTGCACGAGTCTCTCTGCTGTGAGCACGGGCTGCCCCCTCTGTCACGGTGCCCTGGAAGGACAAAAATTGCTCTGAGGTGCGTCGCTACCTCATCACTACCTGTCCCTCTTGTTTATTGTCTTGTAATACAGAATCATGTTTCTTCCCCTGCTTTTATATGCTTCCAAGGGTTTGCTTAAGCTGCCAACAAACCGTTGACAATCTGGCTAAGATTCAGGGAAAGAATGTAAACATTAGGTTTGCATTGTGAACCTCCTTCCTTCAGTGCCGCCTGACATTTTGGATCCCAGTGTGCCCAGAGCAGCACGTGCTCAGCTTCCCAGTAGAGCAGAAGCCTCTCTGGTGTCGTACAGTCCTGTCCTCTGGTGTGGTGCTACATATTGTTCTCAGGGCTGGGACTACAGCAATGCTCTGTAACGTGCTGATTTGCAATTCCCTGACATATGCTGGTTACAATGATACATCAGGTCTCGGGGAAAACAGCCCTCCTGATATACATGGGAGATAACACGCCAGATGACTGTTATGAGAGAGATCTGAGACATCTTATTTAATGTAATATCAAACCAAATGCAGAAACCTTGCAGCAGTGACTGCCAGATTATCCTCTGAGGACCACAGCCTGGCTATTTGGCTGACGATAAAACTACATATTTTTGTGTTTACTAATGGGGGAGAAGTGAACTCTCCATGGTGAGTAACAGGGATAGCAGCAGCTCCAGTTCCTCTTCATTCATCACTATACTCCTCTCCCCAGGCAAAGGTCAGTGAGTATGTTTGGTTTTCTTGCCTCTGTTGTAGGATTGAAGTTCGTGAGTCACCAGAGGGTCTGTGATTGCATCCTGG
Source organism: Pseudotriccus pelzelni (assembly GCA_035584735.1). NCBI lineage: Eukaryota > Metazoa > Chordata > Aves > Passeriformes > Tyrannidae > Pseudotriccus > Pseudotriccus pelzelni. The sequence goes on along the minus strand of JAWMRA010000028.1, from coordinate 10,875,667 downwards.
CGGTGTGGGCCAAGAGAGTTGCTGTTTTGGGAGTCTATGTGCCTCTTTCCTGCTCTTGGAGGACAGACCCAGGCGAAGATTTAGTGCAAGGGAAAGGTCAGGACATGGAAAGTTTACTCCCGTAGCCCCTGACTCACCGTACCTTAAACATCTTCCTGCACATGGCAAGGGGAAGGTCTATGATCAGAGCTTCATCCTGAGATTTACAACACCCAGCCACTGTCAGGGGAGAGGAAATGTCTTCTAAGTCTGCCAGTGACTGTCTTGAAGTAGGTCAGTAGGTCATGCCCAGACACCTTTGGTTTCTTTTGCAGGATAGCACTTGTAATCCTGGTGTTGATACGTCTTTAGAAGAGCAGGTAGGAGAACACATTCTGCAGTTGTGTAAAACAGGGATTTCAGGTGTAGAAGAGTTGGTTGTAGTGACTGTGTGTGCTTTCCTTCGGGGTTCAGTTACATTAAGTTTATTTTAATGAATTTGGTATTGAGCTTTTCACAGCAGGGTTTAGCGAACAGATTGGAAATTCTGCAAAAGATATTAGAACTGGGTGAATAATTCATAAAGAGTAATTTATTTTATGAATGTCACCTTTTCCTATTTTGAATTGCCTGGGAATAAAGCATGACTTACTTGAATTTAGTTGTTAATTAAAACTATGCACCAAATAATTTCCGTCAGCAATCCTGACTTTGTAGCTCATTTACAAGAGATTTGTTGTGAGCAGCTGATGTTCAGAAGCTCATCTGTTATACTGGACACAGAAATTTCATGATTTATTTTTATATTTTTTCATTAGATTGTTGTAACTTGATAATTTTTGCTTTGTTGAAAGAATTGACTAAGATTTCCAGAGTATTCTGATCCAGCAATGCTTGAGAATATGGTAATATTTGCCAGAATTTCATGTTCCGGACAGCTGTTCTGCCAAAAAATTATTTCATTAGAAGGCAGAGGAAGCAATTTCAATATTAAAAATAAACTGCTGAATTTGTTTCTGTCTTTGAAACTGAACTTCTGATTTTCATAGTAACTAATGCATAAAGGCCATCTCAATCATGGCAACATTACCACATTTTAATGTTGTCTTTTGAGGCCTCAACTTTGCAGAATGAATGAAGAGGAACTCTGACTTTTTGTGTGTTCCTCTGTTCCTAATAAAGGGTCAGAACAAGTTCAGGTCAGGCCCAGAGTATAAAATTTTCAGTAAGTAGGTTGCTGATTTGTGGGTACTTTATTTTTATTTTTAGTTGTTTTTAAAACATGGACTCAATTGCACAGTAGCAAGAATTAGTTTCTTTCAACTATCTTTTCCATAATTTTCACAAATCTTGTCAGCTAATTGGAACCATGTGTCTTTATGTTTTTTCTAAACTGGAACCTAATGTAATATTTCCAGGCACGTTGATCTGTAGAAATTGCTTCAAATTTCCTTTTGCCCTTTATAACGGTCTCTATTAATGCACCAGATTGCAATACGCAGAATTAAAGGCATTAGACATGTATATTGCTGCTTATTTGACAAGGTGCTGTGTGTTGCCTGCTCCAGGTTTGCTGGCTGCAGTGACTCAGGTTCACGCTTTATTACCCTGTGCTGGGGCTGGGGACTCCTGCAAGCTGGGAAGTGATGCTGACCTTGTGAAATGACCCATTTTTCTGCCTCTTTTTTTCCATGCTGCCTCAGTGATCAAGTTGTCATTATAAATGCAATTTAAAATCCCATAAGAACTTGAAGAAATGTGCGTAATTTACCCCAACTGTGTGTTGCTGGAAGAGTCCTGAAAGTGCAACTCCAGGAAAGTGCAGGCTGGCAGCCCACGCTCCTGGGCTCGGCTGCTCCCCTGCCAGGTAGACACTTCTTGAAATAGCATTGCCCACAGGGACCGTTTGTCTCATTTGAATTGAGAACTGGCAATCTGTTGTAACCTGTGTTGCTTTTGCATCACTTCTTGCGTGGTTGTGCCCTCAGCCTGACATGTGCCTCCCATATGGGAGTCGGCCCCCGGGGGCCCTGTGCCTTGGATTGCTCATACTGCGGTTGGACTCCATCATCTTAAAGGTCTTTTCCAACCTAAATGATCCTGTGGTTCCATGTGCAGGCTGCGGCAGGCAGGAGACAGGCCCAGGAGCTGCGTGACAGCGTGTGAGCCACGCAGCCTTTGTCATGTGCCCCTGGGTAACTGCACTTGTCTTGGGCAAACTCAGGCTCTCCGACTGCTGTGTATAGGCAGATCCTAATTCTTTCTGATTACCTGGTGTTTACCCCACTCCTGGTTTGTTTTTTGTATCTAATCCTTGTGTGCAAGGCTGTGGTGTGAACATCAGTGATTTGTGGGTTGTATATTTACACAATGCCTCTTTACTCCCAAGCCACTTCAGCAGGAATAAATGGTAATACTGCATGTTCAATATTTGTTCTCCCTTTTCCACAGGGTCAGAGCAATATAATAGGATCTATTTAGCTTTAGCTCATTTGCTTTGCAGGATTCTTCCTGCATTTTCTCTGATTATGTAGGTGTCTACTATTGCTCTTAGCTGTGGATTGTACTGTGTAGGTTTTCACAGGGTAAACATATACTGAAATCTCTGTAGAAGTTTCTTGGTTAATAATAGATGAGATGAACATAACCTGTTTTGATTTGACATTATACATCCTTAAATGGGGTTTGTAGGGGAGGCAAACTGTGCTGTTTGAAATGCACAGAAACACAATACCCTCAGATAGCTCTAGATACGTTTTTTTTTCAGTGCTCAGTTCCTTACAATCGAGTCAAAAAAAAAGAGGAAGAACAAATTCTGATAAAACCTATGTGTATTATTAATGAGCATTAGTTCATGCAAGGGGATCTAAGCCTTATCTGTGTTGCTTAACTGAAAACATGCAAAACAGACCAGAGGAGGACAAATGGAAAAAAACCCACCTCAGCCCATTAACTCACCCATCTTCTGTGCAGTAGTAGAATGAGATCAGATCCCCATAGGTATGTCCTGCATGGAGTGATGTGCTTGTTTAAGCACAGTGTCCAAGGTCTTTGTTACAGCCACGTGTATTGATATTAAGAGTGTTGACTGTTCTGGTTTAGGCATTTCCAGTGAGAACTGAGTGTGTGATTAATCCTTTCCTTGCTAAGAAGAGTTGCAGGCTTACATGACTAGTGTGTGAGACAGGAGTTACTGGAGGGAAAGGTGACAGATGGGGGAGCTTCTTTCGAGGCTTCTCTGTCCACATGTTTTCCATATGAATCAAATGCTTCTGGAAAATGTAATCACATCAGACAATGTGATCACATGGTCTGTGCTGATCTCTACGTGTGTATGTACTGCAAAGTTGGTCTGTGGTACTTATATTCTAATTTAAGGATTTGTTTTCCCCCATTAAATTCACAGGGGCTTCCCAATATCGGGCCCCAACTCTCATTTTAGAAGCACATGCCAGATACCTGGCTGGTCTTTGCCTGTATTCTTCACTGAAGATTAGGTCCAGGTTTCAAAAACAAGTTGACTTTTTTTATGCATACAAATATTATATTTCAGCTCTTTTTCAGTAAGGTGTAGTTAAGAGTCCCTGCATGTTAATTTTATGCCCCTATAAAACCTGTAAAACTACTGATCAGAAATGTACAAATGCCCAACTTTATCTTGGCAGGGCACAAAAAGGAATTTGAAAGGAAATGGGTCCTTTGGCAATTTCTCCCCTATGAATCTCTTGTAAAATCGGAAACCCCTCTGTTTGCACACACCTTCCACGTGCGCCAAGTGTCTTGGCTGCTGCAGTCACACGCAAGTCTTGGAGAAGAACAGAGTCCCAAAGACCAGTTGCTGCTACCTGAATTTTATAGTTTTTGAGGTTTTGCTTTTATAGCCCCATGACTGCTCAGGCACAGAGAGCTCTGGCCACAGCAAGTGACTCTACTTTCTGAAAGGAGACGTTAAGGAGAATTTTTAAGGTGTGATTTAGTCTCCCCCATGAGAGAGAAGCAATAGAAAAGGATGGTGCAGAAGTTGAATTAATGTTTGGGTTTTAACTGATTCCTTTCCAAGGAAGTTAAAAAGGAAGGAAATCTTGAATAGCTGCTGAAAGGAGAGTTCTGTTATCTACTTCTGTAACTTGAATTTTCCAAGGTTTGGCCAGTATTTATACATCTCTCTGCTGAGCTGTATTTTTGGCACCAAAATATTGGTTGTGGTTTGCATAATCATGTGTTTCACTTCAGTAGCTGCCTGCAAGAAAGCTGGAGTTATTCTTATTTTAAAAATGCAATTAATTTTAAAGCATTATGCTAATTTTTAAAAAATCTCTGCAGGATGTAGAAAAAAGCAAAATTTTGTGCACTCTTGAGGGATACATAAAGAGACATGGAGAGAGTCAAATAAAAAAAAAAGTAGTTTTCAGTTCCTCTGAGACGGAACTAAAATGACTTTTTCTTTTCCTCCAATAAACTATAAAAAAATCAGCAGTAACTCTGTAAGAAAACCCTTAAAAAGGTTATAGAAAAATGTTGGCCTTCACTACTCTTCTCTCTTTTCTACCTCTCTGCCCAAGGTAGGAAGTAGCTCCCAAGGACTGTTTTTGTCAGAGCTGTGTGACTACTTACAAATACAACACTCTTGTGAATGCAGTAGTGGATGAGTGGATGAAAAAGCCAGATCCTGCTGAAATAATCTGGTTCCTGTGAACACGCTCATGTGTTTATAACCAAGGATGCATTAATGCAGTCAAAATGTCGTCTGTATTAATGTTGGCTGATAAAGCAAAGACATCCCGAATGTAGTACTTTGAGGAGCACAAGACCAGGGTAAATCCTGGAGGAGTCTGAGCTCTGGGAGCACACAGGTGTTTTAATAATCCCTTTCTTCTACACAGTTTTTTTTTGTTTTGGTTTGGTTTTTTTTCCCAAAGCAAGACCTCAAGGCTCATTAACCTTCCTTATACTTCCTCTCTTTCTCCTCTGGGATTATGCCCATGGGTTGAAAAATGACATCTCCTTCTCACAGTAGTTTCTCATGTCTCCAATGACTGTTAGCCCAAATGGAAACCTAAAATGTATCTGAAAATTCCTTAACGAATTGAAGTGGCCTGAGCTATTTCCCTGTGGTCTCTTTGAAATGGGCAGCTGAGTTTGTGGAGAAGGAGGAAAGGCTCCTTCCAATGTACCTCTGGTTGCTGATTTGATCAGTTGGAAGCATGAACTCATCATCTTTTCTATTATGAGACCCTCGTGCCCCAAGAAATCTGGACCCCTAACTGAAGAACTCCCCTGGAGATGCCACTGTGGGCCTTATGTGTTTGTGCTTTGTGGGCAAAGGAGAGCCCGCCTGAAGAATGAGTGTTGTCATCTCTATCAGCATGATGTCTTCAAGCCATATCTGGATATTTAAAGACTGTTTCATCCATGACCAGACAAAACTTTCAGGGATGACTTGCTGCATGTGTCGGCCACCACAGCAGAGTCCTTGGCAGGCCAAGGGTTAATTTTCAGTGCTCTGTACTCTGTGAGAGAAGCTGGCTCTGATCACAGTCTGCTGTCATGAGGAAAAGTGGCCTCTGGCTTTCCAAGATGGAACAGGTTCCTTCACATACTGTAATTGTGACTGATGGGAGGTTGCCTTAGAAGTTGAAATATGGCTAAAAATGACAGTACTTGTCCTCAGGCTCTTCTGGGAGAGTCAGCATATCTTGTTGTTTTGTGCTGCTTGTTCTCCCTACCTCCCCCTGCACTTTAATGCTTTCCCAAGATGTGTTATTCCTGTGGACCTGGGAGGAAGGTGGATGCTGGTGTTTGGTTCTTATGATGCTGACTGGGAGCTGCTGCGTCTGCATTCACCAGTGATGCCCAAGTGCCAGTTTGGCTCCAGGAGATTCGGTGAGTACCTGGTCGTGCCCTGCTGCCAGCTGATGGCCACAGCATCCCTGTCCCTGGCAGCCTGGCTCGCAGGGGTAATGTTCTCCACTGAGCACTGATGTGAGCTGAGAAGAACAAAGCAATCACATTTGTCCCTTTACTGAAGCAAACGTAAGTGTTGTGCCATCTGTTCTGCAACGACACGGAACCCAGTGAGCTCTTTGGGAAAGGAAGAAAATGTGTTCAGAAACTGTGGAAAATGTGGATGTGAAAATAAGATGCTGAGAATTGGTTTGTCCAGGAGCCTGGATAACACCAGAACAGACCAAACATCACAGAACAGAAGCTTGAAGTAGCAAATACAAGGGAGAAAACTAGCTTCAAATGGGGAGGCAACACAACAGTTGTTAGATTTTTCTCCTGTATCTTCCCCAATGCCTTTCATTTGTGTGGTCATTTTTTTCCCATTGACTGTACTCAGGACAGCAGATCCAGAGGGCATTTCATAGTTTCACAGAAATGCTGTGACACAGCAGGAGCCTGCAATAGCTGCACCGTGCCATGCCAGTGAGGGGGACCGGTCCCTCCTTGCTGAGGAGAAGCACCAGACAGCTCGGGGTGACATCGGCTACCCCCGCCCAGCATTGGGCCTCCTCTGCCTGCTGCCAAAAGTCACAGCTGTGATCCAAAGCACAGCTGTGTGTCGTTTTTCAAAAGCCAGGAAGGAGAATTGCAGACTGCGTGAAAAACGATAAAATCTGGAAAACTTTTTAAAGCAACCTTTATAGCTTTGTGAAATTCCTGCTTCCCCAGGGTTCAGATGAATCCCAGGAAGGTCTAATTATGTTAAGCTCCTCATTGCAGTGCAGTGGCCAGCCCAGATGGGTGGCCATGCTGGTGGTGTGGGGGTTGTTCATTGACCAACTTCTTGCAGCAGAGTAGAACAGGGATGGAGCGTGCAATGCCATATCCCAGAGTGCGCCCATAACACTCCTGCTCTGTAAACTGAGAACCTCGCTCTGGCTGGAAACGACTCCGATGCTGAGAGAGTCTGGTTTTGCTGGTAGGAGTGAAAAAGGCATCCTTGTAGATCAGGCACTGGACTTGGTCTTCATGACATTTGGTTTCCCATCTCTGCCACTCAGTTCTTACATGCCCTTGGCCAAGCCATCCAGTTTTCCCTCATCTCATTTCCCCAGGAAGGAAGGGGGGATTGCTTTCCTCCAGCACGGTGCTGTGAGCCTCCGGGGAGTTGGCAGTTACCATAGAGATGAGGTACCCTAAATAGAACTTGAAACCTGTTGAAGGAGAGCTACGAAACCTGAGGGTGTTACCAAAAGAACAGCTTGGCTTTGGACATGCTGCGTGGGGCAGCTGCAACAGGTTGTAAAGCTGTCACAGTAGGTGTAAGTCCTGCGAAACCAGGGTCAGCTGGAACAGAGGCTTGTAAAAACAAAAAGCTACCAGTATAAACTCAACCTGTAAATATGAAGCAATATCACTGGTTAAATAAATAAACTAAAAGAGATTTTTCTCTTCAGGATCCTCTGGGCATTTTCATGTAATAAAGTCTTTTGGTCTGGCAGAAATCCAAGACCAAGAAGTCCAGACCTGCTTCTGTTCTTTCTGGGGCACCCTGGAGCTTCTGAGGCTCCTCACTGTTTGTATTAATGGTCTTTAATTTGCTGTAAGATGTCAGCTGGAGAATAAAAACGGTGGAGTTACTCTGTTATTTGTTTTAGGCAGAGGGAGGCAGGGGAAAGCATGTTTTAATTTAGTTGATACTCTCTTTCTCTTTATTGTGAAACGGAGAGATGACTTTCAGGTATCCCTTATTATACCATTAATTGTTTTCCTCTGTCTTTCTCATTCATATTAAAACAAGTATCTAGCATTTTCAGTCTCCCTGCTGAAATGAGAGTGGTTTTGAGGTTCTGATCATTCTCATTCAGCTTCTTTGGAAACATTTCAGTTTGGTTGTACTTACAGCCGTTCTGCATCCAGTGTTTTTAATCCAGCTATACCACTGACTTGTGGAACAACAAAATAATGCCATCTGTCTTATCTTTTTTTATCCCATATTTAAACATCCTTTTTTTTTTTTTTCCCCCCACCTGTTTTGGTGCTGATTGTCTTTGTAGAGTGAGAAGAAATCTTCACTGAACTCATTGCAATAGTTGTCCATCTTTTACCTGAGTTGGAAGTAGCTAATTTAGGATTTTGTAAGATGCGTAGGTTGGTTAAATGTTTCTGACAAAGCTTTTCAGGTTTTTGTCAGTGTTAGCTTCTGTTTGCCACGTTTCTCTGCATTCATTCCCTGATCTTCCTGAGTTCTGTCTCTTGGGCTCCTGACAGTGCTATCTCTAACCTAAATTCTGTAGCTAGCAACAAATTTAAAGTGGAAGAGTGAGGCTTTTGTTGACCTTCTTTATAACTTTTCAAAAACACTGAAAGTTTACTGTGAAGCCCAGTGGCTCACTGGTCATATGGCTGCAACTTACCATCAGTGTGGTCTGGTCTGGGGTGCACAGAAGCTGGTTGGAACCTCTGGATCCAGATCCCTGGCTTGTAGTTCTTGTAACTGTATTTGGACAATTGACTTTGAGAAGTTTTTAAGCAGTTTGTTGTTGGCTCAAAAGCTACAAATGTGGTTTTTTTTCTTCCTCTCTGCCTGGTAGTCTAAATTAATAATGCCTGTTTAATTATAAAACAATCTCACGAGATTTAAAGGCAGCTTTAAGTAAGAAAGTCACATCATTTCACAGTAGATGTGTAAAGTGTGGAAACGAGCTCTTGAAGAACTTCCTTACTATCTTCCGTGGTAGTAGTATTGTCCAAATAAACACACACCACTTGTAAACTTACCAGAATGTGCTAACCCAGCTCTACTGGTGTGAATACATTAGCCCACTGACATATGGTGTGTAATTTGATTTCTAGTAGTTCTGAAAGATTTACAGGCTGATTTATGCTTCTTGCTTTGCATGTATTTTCTGTATTCTCTTATGTTCAGGGACTGTGTCCTTTATAGGCTCTGTTTGACTTGATGTATGTTATGTCCAACTTCTGGTTGCTGCTGGATCTTAATTTCTATTTATTGTGAGAAAATTGATTTTTTTTTTAAACTTTTGCCTAAGAATATAGGTACATTTTGTTTTCCAAAACAAAACTTACTTAACAGTCTGCCTTCTACCTCAACACTTGCTATTCTTTCAGGTTTCTACAGTTATTACCTAACTGTGGTTTTGTCCTTTAGAGGTTTGTGTGTGCATGTAGGTAATTTAAGTTCTTTTCTGATGCTTGGAGTATGGTGAAAAGTTTATGGTTACGGGAGCCATAGTCTAAGGAACAGGCAGAGGGAACATTCTTGTTCTTCAATTCACGCAATATTAAATTGTTTTACTAGAAGCTGCAGCCTTGGCAGGAGTGGAGGAGAAAAATATCAGGAAAAACACAAAGCAGCAAAACCCATGAAAAACTAGAGATGATAAAAATGAGGGAAAGAGAAAATCACAAGAGGCACACTCTGTTGGACCAGATGTCCATGTGAGGCCTTATCTTGTCCTCAAAACTGGCCAGCAGCGAGTGAGTGTCTTTGGTCTTATCTCATGTTTAATTTTGCTTTTCCAAGGAAGTAAATCACTGGCTACTGCTGAGTTCCTGAGCCTGTTTTGGACTCAGCTGGTGTTCTTTATTTCTTCATCTGCCGAAGTCGCCTAGAACATATTTGTTATTGTGCAATGGTTAAAGCTTGTTCCTTGAACTGTAGGTACCAGCAATGTAAAGAATAAGGAGTGTTAATTTAAAGAATTTTATGGACAAGCTTTTGAGCTGGTTTTGTATAAGACTGCCTGTAACATTGCAGGATAAAATTTCTGTCAGAGTTTCTTTTTTTCGTTTGTTTCCTGATATGTCCAAGCTTTTCTCATCAACAATTCATATTCTCTCTATGCTTTCAGATCTTGGAGAGTTATCATATGCCTCCCTTCCTCTTTGTCATACAGACAAATAGTGCACATTAATTCTTTGATTTAATCCTTCTTAATAAGCCTGTTCCTCCGGGGATTAATTATTTTAGTTTCTGTACTGTATCTTGCACTTTGTTGACATCTTGTACTGGGAGCCTACAACTGAGTGTAGGATAAAATTGAAAGCTCATCTCTCATTAGTTTTCCGTGTTCCCATTTGGATAACAGCTTTCCAGGTTCATTTCTCCAAAACAAAGTAAGAGAGAGAAGGTTAAAAAACTTGTCCATAGGATGTGGAGAGAAAAACAAGCCCCAACCGTAGCAACCTTTTGGTACTTTTGTTTTCCCGCGCCACTGCGAGCATCCAGTTAGAGTAAAAATTGCATTTAGCAGAGAAGGACCCTGTCTGATTTCCAAGCCATGAGACCCTGGACCTGTGCCTGGATTTGGGTTATGGACAGTGTGAAGAGGGTGTGAGATGCTCTCTCCCAGGGGGGAATTTTTACCTGCTGAGGGTCTCGCAAATGTCAGAGGCTGCAGGACCCCGGGTTCTGCCAAGGTGCACGTCTCACCAGGTTGGGGATTTTTGGGGTGAGCTCCCTGAGCCTACTCACTGTGTGGCTGTGTGGGCACTGGAGCTGCTGTGTGAGAAGGGCTGGTGTGGCACTGGGAGGAACGGGAGATGGGAATGGCCCAGCCCAGAGCTGGCTCCTGCTGCTCTGCAGTTTATGCTCTGCAGTCCACACACTCCTCTGAAATATGCACTGCTGCAGAACATCTTCCTAAGGGAAGACCTGGGGATTTTATAAAATAAAGTTAAATTACTTCACATGCTAAGTTTTCACTCAGATGAATTCAATATATATATATATATATAAATATAGTAAACCTTAGTTTGTGGTCTGGATCTTTTTTGTCCTGTTTACCATAGCAAAGACTCAGACTCCGTTTCCTAACCATTAATGGATCTGATCCAGCCCTGCTGAATTCAGGATGAAGACAATTTCTGTGAGGCTGCAGCTATGCTTTGGTGGAAGTCTTTGGCCTATCTTATATAGAACATCAGACTAAACTCCTTTAATATTTATGAATCCATTTATCAATTCTAGCCTTGAGATTTATGAATGTGACACCCGTTGACTTCAGTGGGTGGTGATTTGTGCCTTAAGCAAATATATTTTTGAAAAGAAACTTGCGTAGCAACTGTCCCATTTTTGTGAAGGTTTGAGCTGAAGAGCTTTCCAGCCAGGCTTGTTTTGTTTTCTTGCAGAATGTCAGTTAGTTTTTATTGCTGAGGGTAGGACTCAACTATGCGTTTTGTCAAAGTGTCCTCAGAAATGCTTTGTTTCCAGTGGTTCCCTGTGATAAAATTGGGAAAGTTAATATTTTTGGATCTTGCTGTTAGCAAATTCACAGACTTGATATTCATGCTTTTCCTCCTTGAAAGATTAAAACTGGGAAACTCTGTTGCAGGGCACTGCAATTACTATTCCCTGCTTGCAACAACAACAATCAAGTTTACAATCCCCTGAGTCAGCAAGATCTCCCGCATTTATCATTTTCATTCTTAACAGCTATTTAATAACTCACCTCTTCCCCACTTGGAATTACACATACCTGTGGACATCAAGCCTAGAGACTTTCCAAAATGTTCTTGCTTAGGCATTATTTTAGGTAAAAGAACTGGTTGTGTGTGTTTAAAAAGCTACAGGATTGTAACAGCTCTTGCAGCTGAGCTCATTGCAGGCGAGGTTCCTGCTGGTGGTGGTGGAGGTATCCCAAAGGTAGAAGCCACCCTGGCAGAGGTGCAGGGCTGTTTCCAGCTCTGAATTTGCCCGCTCAGAAGCCTCTGTTATACTTTTGCAGGCTGTACTCTGCAAAAGGAGTATCTGTGGCAAACACAGAAGGTCGTGGGTTTTTATATTACCTAAACCTTTTGAAAATGAGATCTACCTCTTGTGATCTGCAGGGGTTCATGGGTGAGTGGCTGCTGGGACAGGGTGGGTTTTGGGGGACAAAGGCAGGAGATTTACTGGAGGGAAGTGGTGCTCGGGGTCGTGGCCTTGGTCTGCTGGTGCTGCTGGCCCTGGGTAGGTGCTGAGTGGCAGAGGTGAGAATGTGGTAATTTTCTTGTAAAGACAGAGGAGTTGGAAGCAATGTTTTTAGCACCGCTCCACAGTGAAAGCCAGGCATTGTGGCCAGGACCCTTGTCTGGAAATCTGCTGGCACTGCTTTGTGAAATTGCTTTGTGTCTGTTTTCTCAATGGTTCAGTGAGAATAAACCACAGTCTGTCTCACTATTGTGTCCCTTAAAAACCACAGGAAACCCTTCTGAGTTTCTAAAAGGAGTTATACCATACAACTGCAAGATTTGGGTCCAGATCTTTGTCTTCTATAACTAATGCAGCTCTCCTAACTTCGCTTACATTGGCTCAGATTTGTCCCCCTGCTGTTATCAATCACACCTGCAATTGTGTAGTCACTAAGCTGGGCTCCAGGGACAAAATTTTATTTTTGGTAGCAGTGGAAGCATGTAGATGCATGAATGGATGGATACCCATCCTCCCTTGAGCAACAAGGACTGTAGAAAGCAGCGTGTGGAATAGCTCCTGTATGGTGCTGTTCATTAGTAGATCTCAAAGAGCAGTAAAAATGTGACCTTATCCCCACTCTGCACAGAATAAATGGGGGCCCCAAAGCTTCCACAGGGTTACCCAGCAGGCTCTGTGTCTCTGTTAGTCTGGCTCTGTAATTCCTGTGTGTATCCATAATTAGTTGCCCCCTTAATTTTTTGAGGATATGCAAAAATAAAGTAACGTAATTGCAAACCAACTTGAAAAAAAGCTGAAAAATGCTAAGAGTAATAAAAAAATATATATACTCAGTTGAAAACTTCCTCCTCTAGCCTGAATAGACAGGTGTAGCTTTAGGGCAGCAGCATCCAGCAAAGTAGGTGCCAGTTTGTTCCAAATATTTGCTACAATTCCTGCAGTTCCTCATTTCACTGTGAAGGAAGATGAATTTGCACCACTGCACAATTCTTCCTCTGCAATGCTTCAGTAGTTCAAGGCATGTTCTCAAAGAATCAAATGCAAATATGACATAGCAAGGGTTTCTGGATTTGTTTATTTGTTTTTTTCATTGTTATCTACATGAATTAAGCTAAATGGAAATAAAATGCCAAACACACCTGTTCCTGAATCAATGTACTGTGTGGTTGGGAATGAATACATTGCAGAATGGAAAATACTGAGAGATCCTACATGGCCAGGGCTGAGTTTGGAAGGTCTGTGCTATGTCCTTCACTCTGCCTCATTTCCCAGGTGATCTCGCTCCTGGTGCATCAGGTCCAATCTGATGGAACTGAACAAACAGCATTTCCATTCTTGACTTCAGTGTTGGAGGGAAACTCATGTTCCTGTGGTTCTCAGACCTACAAAAGGATCATAAAAGTAACACTTGGAATTTGCTTTCTGATTCTCTGCTCTACTAGTGCCAGTTTGGTCAACTGTCTAACAGTTGTGTATTTAGGGTACGGGCATGTTGATGTAAACATAGCATTAGACTTTGTCCAATATGCTGTCTTGCAAATATAAATATTTTCTTTTTCAACTCATCTACAGAGTATTTTTGGCAACTATAAGGTTAAATGCAAATCTCCCTCAGTTTCTCTGTGAATTGGTTGTTGGGAGGATCCCATGTTGCAAATTCCCTTCTGGAGTCTTCACTGTCATCACAGGGAGTGCAGGCTCATAACCCAGGCACTGAGGTTAAATATCAGATGTTTTGTATCTCCCTTTGGTTTCAAGAAAATAATCTGAAATTCAAGACTGTATTTGGGATTTGTTTTTACACAGGTATGTAATTTGTCTGGTTACCTTTTTAAGATTCAAATACTCAAAAAGCCCAAAGAGCTCTTTCTTTACAGAAATGCTGCTTCTAGGAGCCTCTGAAACACTCTGGTTTTGTAGGTTACTGATTTAATTAACTAAGCAGACACGTGGATTTTTTAATATTAATTTCATGTTTGTTCACATTTAATTTTATCTTCCTATCTGTATCACGTGCTCGAAGATTGGGAAGTAAATCTGCCTTTACATGGCAGTGGGAGAAACTTTGTAAAGCTGTACTAATGAGGAAGAAAACGAGCGTTAATTAAACTGGCCGTTACAGGATGGACTGAGGCTCTGGAGTCCTGAAGCAGCAGTTGGATGGGTTACTTCATTACAGCCCAGAACAGGGAACTGTGATGTGAATGGGAATGAGGAGACAATTAAGTCACTCACCAAGTGCAGAGCCAGAGAGACGTTTAATTATCCACAGGAGCTAGCGCTCTAAAACTTGGAGTTTTCTGTAGATCTAAATATGCCAGGTGGTTTTTCTGTCAAATTAGACTTCTAAAGAATGTCTCTAGAAATGCAAGAAGGGTTGGGGCTGTTGAGGAGATGGGAGAAGAAACCTGCTTTTCAGCTGAGCTCTGTGGTGTGGTGGCAAAGCACTGGCAGGTCTCCTGGGCTGGAGAGGAGATCTCCATCGTGGAGAACAGCGTTAGTGTAATTAATTTAGGCGGAAAGCCCATGTGGCTGCTGGCATTTCCAGTACATGTACATCCTGTGGTCCTTGAAAACCTTGGAAGGAGGTCTTCAGGGATCCATGGAAGCCCTGTTAGCCCCAAAAGAGATTAGTGGAACCCTAAACCCCAAGCCTGTGTGTTGCAATGGACTAATTTGTGGCTTATCAAAGTAATTTGTGTCATGATCAGACAGGACAGTCACTCTCTGCCTTCCTTGTGAGTTTTTTCCTGTCTGGCTTTCACTTCTAAATAACCGCCTTGGTAACCTTAGCAGAGGTTTTGATTCTCTGAACTGCCGTTTCCTTTTGATTAAGCATCTTCTGCTCTAGTCTTTAATGCATATTAATGAGTGCCAAGCAGTGCTTGACTTGAGTAATTTGCAGCTGGGATCTAAAAGCCCTTGGAAGAAAGGCCTGGGGATGTCCCGCTTTGGGAAATAGTGGGATATTATAGGCTCTTTGCTACAGTTTGGTGCATTCCAGAGGCAAACACTTTTTCCACTAATTTATATTTTCATTAGTCACAGGACATAATCTCTCCTGCCATCACTACTTAGCAATATTCCCACATTCAGTTTGGTTTCAAGTTGAAAGTCCCAGAAGAGGAGGGGAAGAAGTAACAGCTCCGCGGTTTTTTCCGGAATCGGAATTCCTTTCCGTGGGGATGTGCTATCCCATGCCTAATTCTGAATTGCACAGCATGTATGTGGCTGCAGGGTCACAGTGCAGAGGGGGCACTGCTAGTCCATAACTCCTGGAGGTACAGCATTCCTGGGATGGGTGGCAAGAAATTTAGGATAGAAGAACACTGCTGGCAGCAGGTACTTTTAAGCTCTTAAAGTTCATGGAAGCAACTACTGTGATTCCATTCTGAACTTCTGGGGAAACTAGTAATGGAAAGCCTGAATTTTGCTTTCGCATCTCCTGCAGCAAAGGACCAGACAAAGGTGATCCAAGAATTTTCTGAAGCCCTTCTAGTGGAAGGGAAGGCACAGGTTTGCTCAAACAATACAGCATTTCTGCTTTAGTCACCCAGAGGCACTCTCCAGGACACTGCAGCAACTTTAACGCTGTCATCGTAAACTTGGTGGTTGTCTGACAGTTGTCTTGGCACGGCAGGCTGGCACAAGGGTGGTGGCATCTGTGGATAGGAACAGGACTGATGGAAGGTGAAGGACGTGAACAAGCCCCTGCTGCCTTTGTGTTGCTTGCTTGGCTGTGCGCAACACTGGTGTTGACTTGGTGGCTAAAAGCAATCTCCCTTTCATGGTGGCTTTTCGAGGTTGTTCTGAGTAGATTCAGAAAAAATGCAACAGGCAATTCGTCTTGAGTGTTTCACGTTCAAAGCACTCGGCAAAAAAAAATAACAAATCAGGCCTTGTAATTATCCTGCAAGACTGTTGTTAGGTTGGCTCACAGGTGGAGAAGTGGAAGTAAAGAGGTTAAATGTCTTGTTCAAAGCAGCAAGGAAATGTGTGGTGGAGACTTTCAGGAGCCCCACATATTTCTTAATGAATCATTTATAACTGTGGTCATATTATTAGGCAGATGGCTTGTACTGTGGATTGCTGTAGGAACTCTGCCTTGCCATCTAAATGAATTTTCTTCTTAAAATCTTGAAAAAGCCATTTTTCCCGAAATTATTTCGTGACAATACGTTGGCTAAATCAAAGACTGTGTAGGACGCGCAATGCATAAAAATATGTAATCCTTGAACAGTTCAAACACACATTCTTTCCTCATAATTTCAACCAAAAATAATGGATATTTTTCTCAGGTGTCACCTTCATCTTCTCAGGAGGGAGAATTCACTCTGACCAGCTGTTTTCATCTCCAAAAGGCCACCATGCCCTGGAAGCTAAAGTTCACCTATAACAGTTGTTCTTCTGTCTAATCAGTTTAACTACTGAGTGCAGAAGTTGCTTATCTGTTAATATTCTTTAGAAGATCTAAATTCCTCCAAACTCCCATCAGTATTCCCTGCTGCATACAGTGGACAGCAGCATTTTCCCCAGTATCCTGAATTATGGTCTGCATTCTAAACTAAGCTCTGGCAGTAGATGCTTAGTTAATACTAGCTTTAATGAACCCAGAAATACTTTTTTTTTTTTTAACTTGCAAAAAACAAAATCATGGTTTATTTCACGACAGTCAAGCTCTCAGTGTATTTCTCCTGGGTATATGTATGGTGTTTGCACCATACCCTGTGCAGCTGAGCTTGCAGATGTTTGTTCCTTCTTGATCTTTAGTTGTGCATTTTATAAAAAAAAGATTTCAGGGTTTCTGGATATAATACTTAATATCCAGAAGAAGTGTGTGTGTAATGCAATTGGAATACACATTAAAAGGAGAGTAACATCACCTCTGAATTTTTAATGTATTCCACTTTACAGTAAAAGATCAGTTTCTGTCTCTCTGAGTTCAGTACTTATTTTCTTGGTTGTCTTGGCTTCCTTGAGCTACTGAGCCTGTCTCACCTTTTCTGTGTCTGATGTAGAATCTAAATTAGACAAGAAGAAACAGGACATGATTTCAAATTCAGTCCTCTGTAGAGGCAGGATAGCATCAGTCGAAATTGCTTCGATAAAATTTTGCTTCTTTAATCCTTCCTCTTCAATCTGTTTTGTATACATTATACATAGGAATTCTGGGACTGGAAATCTTGCCTAATGTAAGTTAAGACATGACAAATGAACCTGCCATTTTTCCAAGGAGGGAACTAGTGAACATACTGTATTTATAGCAGTAGGAAAGTAGTTTGCTGCTTGTAGAAGAAAAATATGTGTTGTATGAGAACTGCAGTGC
Source organism: Pseudotriccus pelzelni (assembly GCA_035584735.1). Lineage (NCBI taxonomy): Eukaryota > Metazoa > Chordata > Aves > Passeriformes > Tyrannidae > Pseudotriccus > Pseudotriccus pelzelni. The sequence continues at coordinate 10,858,481 of JAWMRA010000028.1, read as the reverse complement.
TGGGATATAAGAGTGTTTAGATGATATTTGTTTCAAGTGAGGATTCTGGGTTCAAAGGAGCCAAAACTGGTTCTCCTGAAGCTTGAGGTGGGCATTCAGCAAACAGGGGATTTAAGCTCCCAGAAGCTCAGATAGCAAGATGAAGTTGAGATGTTCTCCTGTGTCCAGCTTGGAACTCCGGTGACTCCAGGATCATCAGTGGGCAGAGAGGGAATGAGCGTGATGGAGGAACCTCTGAACGTTAGATCTGGAGCTTCTCTCTATGATCATCTGAGCAATTTCACTCCTGTTAATAGAAAGACTTCCTGTCTACAAGCTAAGAGTTCGTTAGTTTGAGTTCTCAAATACATGCAGAAAAATTGACTGAAGCCAACCATCTCTGCAAGCAGCTCCTGGCTGCTGTGACCTTCTGCAGTAGGGCAGGACTGCAAGAGGAGACAAGTCCAAGTCATCCAGGTGCTCAAGTTATTTCACCTGCATAAAGATGATGAAAAGTCTTTTTAAAGTTTTCAGTCTTCATGAGTGTGTCTCCTGAACGCAGTGAAAGTTGCTTGGATGATATGCCTTGGAGGTGCTTTGTAGAAGTGCAAATTTCTTTTTTCATACCAGGGTATCTGGTCTAGTCTGAATAAGATTTATTTTTCAGCAATGCACTACTGATACTTTTAAAAAACTAGTTGTGGCTAATTCTTGAAAGATTATTTTGTTGGCTGAACCCTTCGTGTCAAGGGGGGAATAATCACAAAGCTTAGCTGCTTGCAAGTAAGATGTAGTGTTTTTCCATCCTGCTTCTGAACAGAAAGGCTGACTCTACATTTTTTTGACTTGAACTGCACATCAGGACCAGCTTATGGCATGAACTGATCCTTTATTTAGCAGAAATAGTAAACACTGGGGCTGTCTGGGCTTGATGGATAGCTAAGGTCATCACAACTTTCATGGTAGCTGTTTTTTTAATGGAGAGGGTACCTCCTAGACAGAACCTTAGACCTGTACTTCTCTCACGTGGCTCAAGGAGAAGTCCTTTAGGCTCAGGGTTGCACCTTTTGTCCTTTCTTGTCGAACTGGGGAAGTGATGCTTCGTTTTGCCCTAATAAAGAATTCACCTGGTTTCCTTTCTGCATCCTAATGGCTCTCCAGGGAGCACTAAGGTGTGCTTAAGCATATTGTAACTGTTTACTGAAGTCTGCTGTGTGTGCAGTAATGCAAAGTGTTCCATCTCTGCCCTGTCCCTGCAGGCCGGCATGATCCGCACGGACAAGGACGAGTTCTTCCTTGAACCTCTGGAGAAGGGGGCCCGGGAGGAGGAAGAGGGAGGAGGCAGGACACACGTGGTCTATCGCAGAGCAGCTGCCAAGAAGCAGCTTCCTACTGAGAACGTGGATACCCTGTATAAAGGTAAGGCCGGCTGATGTACCAAGTGCAGCTGAAGGCACATAGCCAGTGTGATCTGCTGCCTCTGGCTTTCGTGTCCTTGAAAACGGAAACGCGTTCTCCCTCCTGACGATGAAAAACTATGGAAGGAGTTGAACACTTTTCCTGGGGTCAGCAAACGTTGCAGCAGCCAAAACCACCTGCAGGATGGTGGAACTGACTTTGCTTTAAAGAGTTTCCTTGGCTCCAGAGACAGCCAACATAAAGCTGTGTCTCCCACCGAGTCCCTGGGTCAGAGCAGAGGAGGGGGGTGGTGGGTGACACAGCAGAGCAGAGGTGCCTGTGCTGGGGGCAGGTGGCACTGCTGGCTTGGCAGAGGCCGTGTTGGAAGGCTGCAGGAAGGACACCAAGGCTGATGTGGTACATGGGCTTCTGAGTGTCTTTGCTGGGCTGGATTAGTCCCAACAGGGAAATAACACTACCTCCAGTACGAACACAAACTGTCTTGATTTATTTATGTGCTACCAAGTGTGGAATTTAACGTATTAAGTATGTGATAGACAGTGATGGAATAGCAGGAATTAAACATAAACACCAATTCTAGGCAGTGTTTTCTATTTGTCTGATAACTGTTTGGATATTGCACCTCTTTTCCTAAATAAATAAGGGTTGCAAATCTGGTAAGTAGATGTTTTGACAGCTGATGTTAACACTGAAATTAACTGGGTCATTTGAGTGGAAACAACAAAATAGCTACATTTTTGTTCCAAATGTGTGTACTCAACTGCAGAGTTATTTGTCACTCATACCCTAGTATTATCTTATTTCAGTATAATGGGTTTTCAAGTATAGGAAGGAAGGAACAGAGAGCCACAGAGGTGAGGCACTGAAATTAGGGTCACGTGAACAATATAAATGTCTCAGTGTTCAAGTTGGAACAGGGATTAAAAAGAAGGCAAGCAATAACATTCAAACAACCTTTTTTTCCACCTTGGAAATGACCCATGAATTTTATGGCTGACAGAGTGCTGTGGGGAGGCTCTTCTTGTTGCCTCTTTGCTCACTGTGGAGCAAAGCTGGGGAATGCAGGAGCCACAATCCCAGAAGGACTGGACAGTAGATAGGATGGAAGTTGCTCTATTAGTAGACGTTTATAAAAACACTGCATGTTGGAAAATATCAGCCACTCACTGTGTTTCCTCCTAAACAAAAGAGACTTGATTTTGTTCACACCTTATGGCAGTATTTTTGGTTTTGGATGGTAAATATTCTTCAGGAGTAGGAGTCTGGTACACAGCAAAGTGTAAACTGTAGATCAGCTCTAGTTACTGGCATGCAGTACCTGCGAGAGGAGGCTCTGACAGCAGTGTCTGAAAACACCCCTCTGACGTGCTGCGTGGCTTCTGGAGGAGCTGAGGGTGGCACTGCCCGCCGTGCCTGGCAGCAAAGCCACACACCGTGTCTGTCACCTCCCCTGCTCGAGGGCTGGAGTTTGCAGGCTCTGGTACAAAGGCACAAAGTAATCAAAGCCATCAGCCAGCACTGGGGGGCTGAACAGCGAGGCTGAACTCACACAGGCTGGGCTGAGACGTAGCAGTGACCTCGCCTGGATCAGCAGGTGTTGGTGATAGGTAGGAACAGTTGCGATAGTTCACATTTTAAAGTAAAGAAATACTTAGTAATCTGAAGTAATCTTCCCTTCCACCCCACCATCTTTTGACTGTAAACTTAATTACAGATTGGTTTTCATTTTGGAAAAAACCTGCTGTGGGGTAAAGGGGATTTTTTTCCATGAAATTGTCTTTGCCTTTAAGAAAGAAAGTGAACGGACACTCCAAAATGGTCTGTTCTGTACTTTTTATTAAACCTGGCTTCCCACCTCTGATTTGCTCTAGGCAACAGGCATGGAAAGGACGTGCTTTCAGAAATAGTAATTTTATTTTCCAGTTTGTCTCTTCACAGAATGCATTGAGTTTTGGTTTAACAAACATCAAAACATTTAGTGACTGGGCGTTGAGGAGGGCTGCGTGTTTCCATGGTGCTCCAAATTGATCGATGGGCTGATTTAGGAAATACTTAGTAGGGCACTTTCAGCATGCTGTATCCATTAAAAAAAAATAAAAAATAAAAGAGGTTAACCAAGAGCACTCCCCCTCTTCCAACATCCCTGGAGACAACCGCATTGTTGCCAAATCCCATAAATTTACATGTGATGAATTGTAACACTTGGACTATTTTTAAAGGTCCAGCCTCCAGGAATCTTATGAATATGTGATGATTTTTTTTTTTCCCTGGGTAAGCTTCTGTTTCTTTTAACTGTTGAAAAAATCTTTAGTTTCTGGCTGTGTAAATATTTTAAGGTAATGAGCAACACAAAGTTTATGTATTCCATAGCTTTTAAGACAGCATCATTCAAAGTCCCATGATATGTTAATTTAATCCCATGATTTGGGAGGGGATTGTGACTCATGATTTTTGAATGTTTCACTTTGGATAGATAGATACAAATTCCTTATAAATATTCCTGTCTCTGGCTCTCTTTTTCACAAGAAATAGGACAAGATGTTCTCTCCCCAGTGAAACGGGAGGGGAAGGAGTGGAAAGCTCCATGAACTTGGAGTTGGGTTGGGTCAGTTGTCATTTCAAGGGCTTGGGTCTACGTGGCAGTGGCCACGCTGGACCTCACACAACACAAGGCTTTGGGGTTTACTACTAAATGCAGTTTTTTTGTAGAGCAGTTTGTTGAAGAACTTGGTACCCAACTCAGCATGGATCTCCCACGGCTGCCCAGGCAGAGAGCTCCAACACGGAGCTGCAGGACAGCGGGAGAGAGGGCCCTGAAGTTGATGGGCAGCTGAACTTAACCAGAAGACAACCAGGACTAATGGAAGATCCACTGACTGGTTGTGAGTGTAGATTCACAAAAAATAAAAAATTAAAAAAATTTCGTTTTCCACACCACTGATGTAAATTCTAATTGTGTCAACAGATACGGTGGTGAGGTGAACCTGACAGCAGGGTTTCTCCAGCATTTTCCATACACTGCTATCTATATCTTACATTATAGTAAAAGAAATTGAGATTTTATTCCATCTGTTTAAAAAATATAAAAAACCAAACCCCACGACCTCCTAAGCCCTGGAGGGATCTACTTTTGCATCTACTTTTGTGAAGGCTTAGCTGACGTGCTGGGTTTTGAGAAGTGGAATGTCCTGGGAAGGATCTGCCGTTGAAAGGAGCAGGAGAGCTCTGGTCTGATTTCAGGCTGTGCCAGGTTTTCCCTCTGCATTTACACAAAACGCTATCAGAATATTGGGGAAATGTAAATAGTTGTTTTGGCAGCCTGAAGAATGTGTTTTGACTGGTGTGGGATTATCTGGTGTTGGCGAGAATGACGGAGTACGGGGTGTAATATTTCTGCCTCCTCTTCCCCTCTCAAACAGCACCATTTGTCAATGTACTAGAGAAATGTAAGCATCACATTTTAGCCAAGTAATAATCTTCAGCAGAGTAATACTGTGTGAATCTGTGTGAGGTCATTACTAATCAGGCTAATTGTTTCAGAAAGAGAAATATTTTCATGTAGTGGCTGATGTATCACAGGTATGGTGAGAATAAATCCTATTTTTTTTCTGGCAACCGCTCTTACTTCTTGCATGCAGATAATAATTTATCTTCTTCTAGGTACAAATGAGCAGCATGTTGAAAATATTTTAATATTTCCAGTTGACTTCCTTCTTACAAACATGAAAAATGTTGCTCGATAGCAGTAAAACTGGCTACATGATAGAACCAGAATTAAATAGATGAGCCAGAGTAGGTGTTCTTTTCCTTAAGTGTTCTTTGGATGTTAAGTGAAAAGATGATAAGCATTTAATTGATGGTTATGATGAGGTCTGAAAAGCCAGCTTGATTTTTTTTTTTTTTTGTCTCTAAAGACAATCTGATTATCAGGCTTGTAAACTTTAATATCACATTTCCCCAGCTAAATTACTGTGTCTGTTACGTTGATCAGCTGAGAGGAAATGATTATACTAAAACTTCCTTAAGGCTGGCCTTTTCTCTCAAAAACATTGTTTAAATATGGCACTCTGAGTTTTATTGTATTGCTTGATTGATGAGAAACAGAAACTCAGCTTTAGTGACAGTTTTATTTACTGTGCAGATGAAAGATGACCTTAGCCAAGAACAGTTTATTACCGAGGAAGACAGAAAGGTAACTCCCCAAATGTGCTTAAACCAGGAAGCTGTTGTTCCTGCAAGTGCCAATTAAATCCCTTGGAATGGCCAAACCCAACCTGACACAAGTCCTGTCATGAATAGGCTGTGGTTTGACAGGGTGGACAGACAGACTCGCAGCCTCTGCTGGAGATTTGTGACCTCTTTCCATGGCAGTACCTGGGATTGCTGGTGGTCAGACCTGCAGAGGGGAGGTGGCTTGGTGCTGAATGATGTGATGATTTTATGTGACCCCGTGATGTACTTCTTGGGGCAAACCCCATCATTTTAAGCTTTTTTTTTTTGTTTGTTTTAAATTCTATTACTGTTTCCTTTTTTGAGATTGGGGGTGGCAACATCCCCCTGGCCATAAGCACATACCAGTCAGGTAAAAGGACAGAAATAAGTTGCTGCTTCTACTCAGCAGTGGTGGCCAACTCCTTTCTGACAGACACCCAAACCTCACCCAAACCTCACTGGAGCAGAGCTGGTCCTCAGTCCTGTCATTGGCATCTCCTGCCTCTCCATGATGCAAAAGAGCAAAAGCCTCTCCTCATCCTAATGGGACATTCAGGAGTCCTGAGGGGTTAGGGCCAGTTCAGCAGGACAGAAATCCACGCAAATTTAAGCTGAAACAACCCAACCCTCTAAGTTTTTTGAAAAGATGAAAGTTAAAAATACGATCAAGTTGTAACAACTCAGTTGCCGGAGCTTTGCAGGTTTTGGAGATGATATTTCAGAAGAAGACTCCTCCATCATAGTCCATCAAACTGTCAATGCCATTGATTTACTAATGTATTTAAATTACTTTTTAGAAACCAACGTGCATCTGGTGTATGTTTTTCTGGATTGCCTGAAACGACACTCAGATTGGCTGCTGCCTGGCTGGTTGCCATTCTAATTTACAGAAACTTTCCTAGTTACCTTTGCAGGGGAACAGTTCCTTCAGGAAACTGAAGTTTCTCCAAATCCAATCAATATTTCCTCTCAGCCTGCACTCTTGCTGATTAATTACTGTTCTCTTATTTTGCAGTCAGTAAGACTCTGATGACAATATTTTTTGTCTCCTTCCTATATCATCTGTGCATGATAAATACATCTGTCTTTCTCTCCTGTCTTGGGTTTTCTGTGAATTCCACATTGCAGATTCATTTTCCGGGGACTTTCTGGGAAGAGGGAGACTGAGAATTCAGTTGCAAATCAGCTTTTAATAAGAAGCAAGGGCATGCACTCATGAGAAAAAAAAAGTCTCCAGGGAGTGATGTTAGGCCATGGGATGTCACCCTTCCCAACCATATTCACCACAGCTGATGGAGCAGTTCTTTGCTAGCACAGGCAAATAAGATCCTTACAGCAGTTTCAGGAAGAAACTTTAGGATGAATCTAAAGGTTTCTACTTTTATAGTGGTGCAATAAATCATCTGGGATGATTAGGTGAAGGCTAATGAATAATGATTTTACTTGTGCTTGATGGGAAATGCAAGAAATAGCCTCTTTTTCTCCAGAGCTGATGGAGTTTTCTGCCATGGACCTCCTTGGTGGGTGGCCTTAGCTGGGCCACAGGGAATGGTTGGTGTCAGGTAAAAACCCTTGCAGTGCTTCTGGGACAGTTTTCTTTTGCCTGGAAATAAAATTACTATGAAAATAATGAATTTTTTATTTTTTATACTAGTAACATTGCTAAACTTTTTTGAAGGGGAAGTGCTCATGTAACTACAGATGTGTGGTGATGCGTATGCATGTTAGGACCACAGTAAAGGTGTGTGGGCTACTTGTTCAGTGGGCTCTTTTGAATTTCAGAGTGCTTAGGGAAGCATGTTGCATCTTCATTTTTCTTTTAATTAAACATCTCCTGTTTCCAGGGGCCCTAATTTGCTTCCAGAATGATTGAACATTTGTTGAGTACTTTCTCGTTATTATTTCTTCATGATATCCAATCTGTAGTTGCTGCAGCAGGGTTTTGTTTCACAAGGATCGTAAATCCTCTTGTGCAGAGGTAAAAGCCGGTGGGGTGTCAGGGGCTGGAGTGGAGAACTGCCACGTGGGCCAGCTCTGCCACGGGTTCCTGGCACTGAACTGCCACCTCCCTATCCCACACACCCCATCAAACAGCAATAAAACATTGCTAAACTGTTACTGTGTTCCTGGAATACAGGAACACAATAATAGTGTGTGGAGAAGCTCAGTTTCAGTTTCTGTGTTTGTCCCTGCCTTTCTCATTAGGCAGTTTGGGATCCACGTAGACCCAAAGGAAACATTTCAGTGCAGGCTTAGCTTTGAGCAGGTACTTAAGTCAAATTGATTTCAGTGGGATTCAGATATGCTCCTAAGGCTAAATTCTTTTTATTCTGAATGGTTTCTGCTTTGGTTATGAGGCAAATTACCAGAGCAAGTTACTTCCATTCAGATACGAATCAATTAAAGGTGAACAACTAAATTATTTGTGCTTATTTAAATATCACAGATTTGCATGTATTGTTAGCTAATGTAAAAATAAAATGAATTTAATTCTCAACTGATGAGTTCATTTTAGTTTCTCTGCTAAATTCAAACTCTGTCAGGCTCTCCGAAGTGATGGCTTGTGAACAGCTTACAGCCTGGAGTTGAATATTATCAAATATTGGTAAATGTAACAAAATTATAATAAAGCTGATATTGGTCTATAAAACAACAGTTTCCAGTTCTCCTGCAAATATTCCTGCAAAGTGTTTGTGAGAAGCTGTGATGAAAGTATAGGGAAAGCCATCATTTTATTTTTCACATCCATCTATCAATTAATTCAGCACTGGGGGTGTGTGAAACTGAGGCTGATTAATCACTTGGTTCTGTTTACATTTAGTCAACACTTGTTTGCTTCTAGATATGTTCATAGAGACAAAAAAAATTTCAACAGATTTAATGACAGTTCATTTTACTTCTTCCTTCTAATATCCATTGATCTCACAACGCTTAATGAATTTAGCCTCTCAGCCTCCTGGGAGGAAAGAGAGAACAAAATATTTGCCTTTTGGACAGGAGTAACACAAACCTCGTTTTCACTGAAAGCTGATCCTGTTTCTTGCTGGTTAAAAGCCCAGTGTTAAGAGCAGGGTTCACGGGAGCAGCAGCTGGTAAGTCAGACCTGGCCCCCAGAGCCCCAGCTCGCCCACGTGAGGGTGTACGGGCGCGTGAGGAGGCTTTGCTTATGAAAATGTATGTGCACACCCACATGGTTTCTGCAGTTTTACATTTACTGGTGTGTTTTTTTTTTTTTTCCGTGAAGTGTCATCCTGTTGGGGTTTGTTTATTTACAAGCTGTGTTCGTGTTGTCCAACCTGCTGAGAAAAACAGAGCATGGCAAGGATCCAGTAGGTCCTGCCAGGCTCGAAGAGGGAGAAACTTGTTCGCACAAAGACCTTAATATTCTGTCTTGGCTAACTGGAAGCGTTCTGGAACCCATATCTCTGTATGGGAAATGGATTCTGAAACTGAGAATTCAAAAATATGGGTAGCATGTAGTGTTTGCTGTTTTGTACCGTGGGATTAAAACTCTGTGTTTAATAACAATACACAAAATAGCATCTGGTAGGCATCGCTGAAATAAGCTCTGGTAGAAAACGCTGATAAACGTTTTCAGTTTAAAATATTTTCTGACTAAAAGCGGCACAAACTTTGCCTGCTGTTCATGCTAATGACGATACAGTGGTTTGATCAGGCTGTAAGCTCCAGACATCATCAAATGAAAGCAATGGGCAAGCCCAGAGCTGCAAGGGAGATGGATATCCTTCAAACATCTACGTTTCTTGCAACAGAAGAGCCACATGTGAGGCCCTGTGAAGAGGTCCAAGGATTAAAAATGCATTCCATCTGGTTCTGACTGTTCAGCTGTGGGAAACGTGCTCCTCGTGGGCCAGCCAGGGAAGCAGTGCTGTGTGCTGGTGTCTCGGTGCTTGCAGAAGTGGCCCTGGAAGGGTCTCTGCGTTTGTGGTGCTGTGAGACCCAGCTGGAGAATGAGAAACAAAGTGCTTGGTCTTTCTCTGCACTCATTTAGATCACAGTTGCCATCATGCACTAAACACATCCCTACAGGCACATGGCCTGTTGCCTGTGAGCTCAGTTCTGGTTTAAAGGAGAGTCAGTGCCTCAGAGCTGGTGCTGCACAGACAGTTGTCACCAGGCTCCTTCAAGCCACTGCCTCAGCTAAAGGGCTGTTTCTTTAGCTGGCCGTGTACATGGTAAGTTGTGCATCACATAACATATTTAATCACTTCGTTATGGGCTGTTCCCTTTAAAAGCTGTTCTTCTCAGTGCCCTAAAATCACCTTCCAGTGTAGCCACGGCTGCTTGTCCTGCCTCCCTTCCCCTTTGCAATCACGGGTCTCACGTGGGTCGGTGAAACACAGCAGTGCTGGGGCAGCTTGGCAGGGCAGACACTGCTGCTCACCCAGTGAACTGGCAGAGGGAGAGGAAAGAGAGCACTTCTGCCTTTTGAGGACAGGAGGAGAGGAGGATACAGCTCTTTGGGCTGGATTCTGCCCCTGGTGTGTGCAGGGGCAGGGATGAGCAGGGAAGCTTGTGCCTCTCTGATGCTTGTGCTTTAGCCAGGTGTGTGTTCTGTGGGAGGCTGGGTAGAACACTTGCAGTAACCCAGTGGTTGGTAGGAATTAGGTGCCTGGTCTGCACAGCCTTGGTTTATAACTGCAGCCTGAGTTGGGTAATAACTTTCTGCAGCTAATTCGTAACTCTTGCTTGGGGCTGCCTGGACTTTTTAGGTAAAAATAACTTTCTCTAGGAAAAGCGAGCAACAGCAGTGCTAAGTTTCATTTCCGCTAGTGTAAAGCTTCTTTCTCCTGTGCCTTCCTGAAATTCTAAAAGGTGAGAAGGTTTTAGCCCGGGGTAAAAACAGTAACATTCCTGATTTCAGTTGCTTTCAGTCTGCAGTTTGGTAACAGCTGTAAGTGAATTTCTTCTTGGAAATTTGTGCTTTTCTGTAGAGCAGAGATACTGTTTTGCAACAGTGGGATAAGTGGGGTAAGGCAGTAGCAGAAACTGTTACTGCAAACTGTGAGCACAAACTCTGATTTCTCTAAATGATCACTTTACAAATGATTTATAATTATTTTTCAAAATATTTTGTCCCAAACTGTGTAGAGCATGAAGTCCCACCTGCACGCTTGCTGGTAATAGTTTGAATTTAATTATCTTTGCTCGTTTGAATACAAACCTCAGGAGTCACTTTACCTCACATTCACATGTTAGATTAAAAATGTTCTGTCAGCAGGATTGTCTTGGATCATGATATACTTTCAAGCCAAACAACAGGTGTTTTGCTGATACAGAGGTGCCTGCTTGGATTTGAACCATTCCTGTTAAGGACCCACATGTGAGCAGTAGCCACAAGCTGCTTCATTTACTTTCCATCACATCCCAGGTGTGGATGACGCTCTTGCCTAGTTTGGTCCCCACAGAACTGACTGCACAGACCTGCAGCCTGATTCTCTCTTACTGAAACTTCGCTATTCTAATAAGACCAAGGGAATGGTTTGTTTAATTGGCTTAAACCAAACTAGCATTGTGCTAATGACAGACCAGTCCTCCTCCTCACTGGCCACACAGTCTCCTGCCAGCTGTTGCTGTCTTAGCCATATTGCTGGAAGGGATGCAGTCACCAGCTGGAAACTGTTGGATGGTCCAACAACGCCAAGGCAGGCAACTGCATCACTACTTTGCTTTCCTCTCTGCTCATGGAGACCCTGTGCTTTGCTGGCTGTGTGCCTCAAAAGAGACCCTCAGAGAGAGCAGCACCTGGTTCTGTTGCCTACCTGCCCCATCCCTGTGCAAAGGTTTTGTAGACCAACATTAATTTTCTCGGTAATGTGTAATGTGTGGCTGCACAGCTCGTGGAACTGCGGTGCTTGTTGACGGGTTAAATACCTTACACTTCATTTTTCAGCAGGTTCTTTGATTAAAAGCCTGAGGTGCATCTTTGCTCTTCCTTTTATCTCTGAGTTTTTGTGCAGTCACTTGCTTGTTCCAGCTCCCTGTGTGTGCTCAGACCATCTGGCACAGCTCGGCTGCCCGTCAATGTGTGCTGCTTTCAAGGAGGAAAATTATTAATTACAATCTGGAAGGTGAGGGGGGGGGTTAGGCATTGCTTTTATTTCCACTGCAGAGCTGGCAGTTCCACAGGTCGGTAGTTCTTTAGGGAAGGTTTCTCAGCAGCCCTTTGAGGGAAGGCAGCCAGAATTCCTGAAGGACCAGGTGTAAGGGAGGAGCCGGGAGCAGCGGTCCTTGGCGCCTCGTGCTGCAGGAGCCTCACAGTGCTGAGGATCATTTTCTTTGGTACTGCTGGGCTTCAGACAGTTGTCCTTGGAACCAAATTAATTTCCCTGGGCTTTGCTCCATTTTGCAGGGTTTGGTCACTACAGACTGTCAATTCTAAGACACACGGGTTATGTTTTTTTTTTTTGCTGGTAACCCTAATATTTTAACATTGCTTCAACAATCACAGCTTTGTAAACATTGCAGAGATTATTTACAGAATGCTTGAGGAAGGATTCTTTTATCCTAAGAGTGAGTTGCACATGAGACGTGCTCAGTTCTAAAAGCAACCTGAAAAGACCAGCCTAATAGTGGTTTCTATGAACAGCCACCTGTGGGAATTTTTTAAACTTGTAATCCTGTCAAGTATCTGTGCACTTTGTGACCATGTCTGTTTGCCTGTCAGGGAGATCTTTTTTTTCCTGTGGTACCTGTGGAGGCATATTGCAGTTGTTGAAGGTACTTACTGACTGTAAATGGTAAGAGACACTGAAAAATGTTTTCTGCCTGAAGCAGCTGCCTCCAAAATGCACATCCCGGTGTCTCCTTCAGAAACCACCTTGCAAATTTAGCAGGAAAGTCAGCAGGGAAAGTTTACCTTGCTGCTGAAAGGATTTTTTTTTTTTTAACTTTTAAATGAATATGAACCGTTGTTTTGTTTTCCCTGTCTGGCCTCTTTTTTTTGTTTTGAATGGGCCTTTGGATGTGGGAAGTCATGGCACTTTGAAAACGTCATTCTTCCACAGATCAGCAAACCCAGGTCACTTCATGGGAAAGCATCTGGTGTGACTGGCAGCAACAGTAACTAAAGAGTGACATGAGAAACTGCCCTCGCCTGACTATTAAAATACATGAAATTAGCAGGCACTGAGAATTGCATCTTATGAGCTGTGTTCTGTTGTTGCTGAGTGGGCAGCAATTCTGTTTGTCTAATTGAGCTTCACTGTATCATGGTGTTCAGAGTTCATCCATCCTACTGGATTTCTTTCTATCTAGGGCTTTTCTCTTTTAGAGACACTGTTATATATAGTAATGAACACACTGAAGTTGTGCATGCCTTTTTCCCTGTGGAGTAGGGCAGAAGTTTGGATCTCATTTTATAGAATTCTTGTACACATTAAGTCACAATGAAACTGGGTGTGCCAAACCCTAGATATTTGGGGTTTGATTCTATTTGTAAGGTGCCTTTTAAAGCAGACTTTTTTCAATACATCAGAAAATGGATTTCATGGGGGTTGGGAAATCAGACCTTTCAGGGAGCTGATCTTAAAATGATGTGTTGTCTAAACAGCCATATATTAAACCTGGTCTTGAGTCCCTGTTCATAGGCTCACTGGCTATTACTCCTGCCAGTTCAATGCAGCCTTTTCCCAGTCCCTCTCTGGAAAGTGTTGACTAAAGAGCAGCCTGAAAATCATACATGTTAACTTCATATTCTGCTTGCAAGCTGAAGTAATTTTTGCTTTGTTCCTCTTAAAGTAGAGCCTCTGGAGACTTGTTAAACTATGAAATGGTTACAGAAAGGCAGCCCAAAGGCTCTAGCTAAGGGTATTAAATGTCCTAGGCAGCATGAAAATGCTGCTCCATCTCCCATGGAGTAAAACATTACACAGGGAGAAAATCTGATTTTGAGTCACTGTAAGATGACTGGAATATAATTTCTAAATATCCAGGTATTTTTCTAGGATATCCCAATTAAATGCGTGCAGAGAAACGGATGGTATTGACATTTCCATGGCAACCCATTGTAGCATTTCAGATATTGACCTGCAGGTCATATATTACCGAAGCAGAATATTTTTGAAAGACTGGTAAAAATCTATCAGTCCTCTGCAAAATGTGCAGGGAACAACAACAAAATGCAGATGAGAAAACACAGGCTTTGGAATAAAATCTGGACTTAAACGTGAAGTGAGGGGTTTGTTTAAGACTCCTGGCTGGTGGTAACATCAAGTGCCAGCCCCAAGGGGTTAATTTCTGCCTGGTTTTTTTGGCTGTAGGTCTGGTTTGTATCTGTGACTAGATGTGGGATAGAGGTGGAATGACTGTAAAAATGTTGTAGTAACTCTTATTGTGCCTGTATTAGAGGTGCTAGCAGACTTTGGGAGAGCCTGACAGTGTCATGCTGCTCATACGTTGGTCATTGGTAATGGTGCTGGGATGTGGGTGGGAAGGGCACATGGCCTGAATTAGTTAAGCCTTAGATCTCTGTGGAGGTGTTTACTGGTCCATAATGTTGCTTGACCCTCTTATCAGAAGGGAATTAAATGTTCTTTTGTGTTGCTGAAACCCTCGTGAAAAGCACCGGCAAAGGGCAGAGCGTTCCTTGCAGTGAAACTGGTGTGTCTCAGCTCTGAAGATTTGCAGCAGATCAGATTGATTGCACTGGTAGGATTTACAGTCCTTATGGGCCTCAGGTCAGGCAACTGGAAAGTGTGATTGTCTCTGAAGTGATGGCAGGGGCATTTCCAAGAATCTCTGGGAGAAAGAATCGCTTAGCTAAGAGGCCACAATTCTTCCTCAAGATTATTTCTTTTCAGTTTTTTTTAAGTTCTGTAAAGGACAGCTTGGAGTCTTTGCAATGTGAGATGGAACTGTACTCCCACCAAATAAATTACAGCGTCTCCTTCAAAATCCCCGTGGGCAACACGTGCTATGTGATAGCTAATTCTCACAGACCTTACACGAATGCATTTTCTGGGAACTGTCTTTGTAATAATAAATTACTGGTTGGCAAGTGCATAAGGTTCAGCCAAGCCGTGCACTTGATCCCGTTCACACTGATTTTAATGGAAAAGTTCCCAGTGAGTTTAGTGGGGGCAGACCCAGTGCAAGGCTGTGAGAAACTGGATGTCTGAATTTGCCTGACTGGCAAAGTGTGTTTGTCTGCTTCTGTTTTGATTTAATTTTGTACCTCCTGGTTTCATGATTTGCTCTGAGATTCGTTTGAACACATTGAAGCTAATCTGTAACTTGAAGTTGCCTTAAGAACTGAGCACTGAGAACATGAGCTCTGTATTCCCAGTGATGGAGTGTATCTGTGGACATGATTGAACAGACTCAGGCATTCCAAAGGAAGCTATACTCTACAGGTGCTCACTCTCTAACACTCCTTTTATGTCTGTTGAGAGACAGCAAAGTCTTTCGCTGTTCGTGAAAAGTTATCCAAGCCCCGTTGGAAAGTATATTTATTTCCCCCTGTTTTCCCACTGTACTCTTTGTATGGGTTGTGTGCTTTGATGTGCTACTTTCCAGTTGCAGCAGATGTGCTTTCACCACTTAGGACACAGACTTATGACGATGTCATACACATTCCCCTAATTAGCTCAGAATTCAAGCAGAGTCTTTTCCTGCCTTCAGCATCTTGGTCACCATGAGATGATTTTTTTTTTCCTCCCCGCTTATGCTGTGTTGATACCCTTCCTCGTGTCAAGAAACACATCATTAGTTTCAACCAGTTCAACCAATTTGTCATTAATGAATCTGT
The DNA here is from genome assembly GCA_035584735.1 of Pseudotriccus pelzelni. Lineage (NCBI taxonomy): Eukaryota > Metazoa > Chordata > Aves > Passeriformes > Tyrannidae > Pseudotriccus > Pseudotriccus pelzelni. The sequence continues at coordinate 10,843,102 of JAWMRA010000028.1, read as the reverse complement.
TAAGAAGCTTCCAGATTATAAGTGACTGAGTTATATGTCTTGGGATTTCAGTGCTGCTCCTTTTTATTTTAATGAGCACTGTCTGTCTTCTATCACCTGGTCAGGTATGCCTTCCTCCAGTGTTTGATAGATGCATTCAGAGCTGGGATATAATTTTGTTGAGCTCTGTCAGTAATAATCGTGCCTCTGTTCCTCCTGGTGCTCTCTGCTTAAATTATTTTCAGAATTTTCTTTTTTTTGGGATATGCACTTCACTGTGCTCATTGCTTATTGTTCCATTCGTACTTTGTTTTTAATCCAGTTTGCAGGAAATATATAGTGCCCTCCTTTCCCCTAGTACTTTCCAAAAATCACTGCTTTCTATTCATGTAGCAGTATCTTCTTTTCATCCTTCTGCTCCAATTTTCAGAAAATTTCTTGACTGATTTCAATAATTCATTGAATTCACACTGGGCTGTGCTTCTGTAAGTTTCTTAAGTTCACCAAAATACACTACAGTGTAACTGCAAGAAGTGTAAAATTTTGACCCCCAGCTTTGCTGTTTCTGGTTTGTCCTCCCAGTTCCTCTCTTTTTGTCTTGTCCAGCTGAGCCACTTCTTCCTTTATTCTGTTGGTTTTTTTCCCCTCCCAAGAGTTCATTTGTCTAATTTAGGTTTCCAGGTGATGTCTTGGTGATTTCCATCTTACCCAGATGTCTTAGTGTTTTTCTGGCTTCTCATCCACATTTTCCAAGGAACCCATCATGTCCTGTCAGTATTTTAACCACTGTATACCAAGATGTCATGTTGCGTGAGGTCTTTACTGCTCATTTTGTTTTCTCCCAATTTACAGTGAATTTTTTGGCAGACTTTGATATTGTGTTAGCATTTAGGACAATTTCTCATTCATGGGCAAATTTGGCTCAAAACACAAATCCAAAAGCAATCCTTGCTCCCTAAATCCTAAAATATCCATTAAATCCAACCAAAGGACTTCTCAATTCCGATATAGCTGAAAAGGAAAGAAACACACTTCCTTGGGCACTACCACCAAAAACATCCTGCAGTATTGGTCTCTCCCCGTTCTTCCAGAAGTCTTTGAAATGTGCAAATACCTTCTCACTTTCTTTATAATAAAGGTAAATAGTTCAAGTTTTTGAAAATGAGTTTCAAGTTCTTTAGATACCCAGGAAAATTACTGTCTTCAGCCTCTATAGAAAGGATCTCGAGAAGACAAATTTATTGGTTTCAGGATCTGAAGGGAGAATCAATAAGACATCTACAGACTTTGAAGCTCCTGGCCTGACCTCTGTATTCCCGTTAGCCACTCTCCTCTTGTTTCTTCCCTCACAGTCACCTTAATAACAAAGTCAGTGTAAGCCCTTGGACTTCATTTCATTTCATTTCACATTTTGCTCTTAAAAAACCCACAAAGTGATTAACAGGATGTTTCAGAAACACTGCCAAGAGCTCAGGGTGAATTTCCTTCCCTTGGAAGTGCTGAGCTTGGGCTGGAAGAGGAGGCTGCTGTGCAAATCCAGCTGGGAACCGCTTTCCTTTTGCAGAGGGGTCTAAAGACACACACACCACTGCCGCAGGTTCTCCCATTGCTCCTGCCCCGTGCAAGGACACAGCTCTGGTGCTGAGGGTACAGACGTGTGCCCTGTCCCTGCTGGCTCCTGGGCAGGCTGGGTGAGGACAGCAGCACAACTCACCTCTTCCCTGAGGAAGAGCAGCTCTGGTGCACACTCAGTGTGATAGTTCCCTGCCAGGACGCTTGGTGGGCAAGGTGGAACGGCACGTAGTGGAGTGAGGAAGCGAGAAAGGAGTGCCATTTAGTGTCTGGCTGTAGAGAGAACTGTATGCTTGCAATATGTTTTGCCTTCTGCTGGCAGTCCTGGTGTGAAAAGCAGCATAGCTTAATTAGGCAGTGTCAAGATACTCGATTCTTCCAATCTGCTTTCCAATCTGAAGTGCTGTTCTTTGCTGATTTAGCTGCATCTTGCAAGGAGTCTGTACCCTTACAGCTAAATGATCGAGTTGCATGAAAAATTTCAGTGTTGCCTGATCTTTGATGGATTTTTAATAGGATTTGGACAAACCTGTCGGGCCCTGTGGAGCATCATTTTATCCAGGGTTTTTCAAGCAGGGACCTATGTATACTTTGACCAGAGTGAATCTGCAGTATCCACGTTGTGTGGGATTTAATACGCAAGAGGGGACTTAGTGGGACTTAGTGTGCATGTCCTGCAGCACTGGTCCACCCACATGTTGTAAACCCAGTACATACCCGTTGCATCCTGCCTGGTGTGTGTGCTCAGGGGATGCCAGAGCATGTTCTAGGCACATGAGACAGCGCTGAGGGACATTCCAAATTTCCTGAGTACGTGTGTGGCTCACTTGTTCCAGTGTGTTGCAGCTGCAGTAGACTTACTGTGCTTCTGGATCTGGTTGCCTCATGACCAGTGCTCCTCCATGGAGGAGTGGTTCAAAACACCAGTAGCTTGGGCAGACAACTGGACATCTAGAAATGTGAGACAAACAGGCAGTGTTTTCTAATCCCATCTGGGCAAAATTTCTGGGAAGATGAAGAGCAGAACTAGGAGGAAACCCGGATGAACAAACTTTTGAACGAAAAACCTTTGTCTCAAGGACGTACTGTTCACAAGGGCTTTGTTAGGATTGTGTTTGATAAGAATCAAATTTCAGTGGGTTTTGGATTGTGTGTTGAACAAGAAGCTTTCTTTGCAAAACTTAGAATAAAGGATGCAAAAGGAACTTGTTATTGGGGAAAGAATTTTTTTTCTTACTAGAACCATCTTCCCCTGAAATATGAAAGATCCTTTCCAAATGCAAAAGTTATGCAAACATGTCTGAATATAGAAGTGAAACTGGAAAGCAGTGGGTTTCTTCTGCCAGTTTTGCAGGAGGCCACCCACAAAGGTATATCTTATTTTTTTCTCTATCTGGTTTTGTTTTTTTCCCCTCTGGAAAAATACAGAATGTTTTTGGCCAAAATCAGAGCCTGCTTTGATTCTGTAGCCTTTCTTATCAAAATAGGATTGAAATGCAGTTTGAATTTTCCAAGTAAGGTACAGTTAGCTGAAGGAAATAAATTAAAAAGCAAAGTCAAAAATTTGGTGCAAATGATTTATCACCAAGCCTTTAAGTTCTTGCTCTACCAGACTCATATATAATGGCCTTTCTCTACAGAGATGGAGGAGCATTTAGTCAGACCATTTGGTGTAAGCCATTTTCCTTGCTATTAGTTGGTGCTAGCTGTATTTTTGTTCTAGCTTTGAGAGTTTGATAACTGTTTGCTGTATTAAAATGAAAGTCCTGTTTGTCTTGATATTTCCAATCTGTTTCTTGACTGTGGTATTCTCAATTTTTACTCGTCTTAAGAGGCTGTTACTTCCCATTCTGCATATTCACTCCCTCTGACCAAATGGGCAGGAAATGTACTTAATTTCTGTGTAACCCAGAGAAATGCAGGATTCCCTGCAGGGGGACCCAAGCTCAGGCTCTGCAAGGCTTACAGACAACTCCTCTCTCCTCGCAAATGTCTCTCTCCCTCACGTCGCCCTGTGTACCATCTGATGGATGACTTCTCAGTGCAAGCAAAACCTTAGAAATGTGGTTAGAATGTGAGTTGTTTATCGTTCTTTGTGTTTCAGAAGCAAAATATTTCAGATCTTTGCAGTCAATCATGCAGCAGTATCACTATCCTCTACCCTGCAAGTTATCTCTTTGGTCCTTTGGTGCACCCCGAGCCCCCCCTACCACCACTCCCTCCTGTGCATTGTTCAAACTTATTAAACAGAATTCCAGAGAAAGAAATTGAACAATTTGCACTTGGAGCCTACATTGTAGTCTAAATGATCTCACCGCTTAAAAATGTTTTCTGGAGTCTAAGTTTAATAATTTTTCGCAATCTATCCTTTGTAGCTAACCCTCCCCCACTTTCTTCTTAAAAAAAGTTCCTTCCCTTCCATGTGCCAGTGTTTTGTAGACACATAAGCTGTTATCAGGTTGTCTCAGCCATCTTTCAATCAAGATGTACTTTTTAGTTCCTGTAGATGATTATTTTTTTTCTTCATCTTTATGTAAATACAGAAGTCGTACTAATGTAACCTCCTGAAGTTAAAATGACGCAACCTCGCTGGTGTCGTTGTGTAACAGAGTTCTGTGGGAAGACAAATTCTGCTTGGGATGAGGCACCTTTATCCCAGTACCCACACCGGTGCTTATACCGGTAATTATCACCCAGAAGGTAAGTGAACTAGGACAATAAACCAGGAGGATGACTTTAAATGAACAAAGATTTCCACACTCTTAAAAAAGAGAAATACAGCAATGGGTAGGCAGCTTGGCAGCAGAGTCATCAGCTGAGTAAATGTGTGTCCTTGAGCAGAGTTCATGTTCTGCTGTGGTTTGGTGGTGTTGGATGGAGGAATGACTCTTATTCATACATTTGTATTCCCAAATAAGTCTCAGTGATTAAAACATCCTGACTGAGCAGAACTGTTTTTTATGGATTCAAAACTGGGACAAAGTAATGTTCAAATGTTGAGTTCACTGTTAATCCTTCAGTGCTGTCCTGACAGTGGGCGTAGTTGTTTTCCGTAAGGGTTGCTTTTCCAGAAGTGTTGTGGCTGTGTGGTGTTGGAATGGCATCACATCCCGACTTTGAATTAAAAAAGGTCTCAGAGTTAATCAAATGTAATCACAAACAAACCCCTAATAATTTGAGTATTGGATTCCTAGGTCTGTGTCACATGGACGTCATATGTTTTGTAAGAGTCAATAACCTCTCTCAATTACACTGGTGATGGTCCAGAACTCTCTTCAAAGGCATTGACACTCTTAAAAGTTCATTGAGATTTCACTAAATCTGTATCAGCACAACTGAGAGTTTTTTTCTTGTCTGCATGCTAGATCATCTCAAAAAATGTGGAAAATGTGGTTCTCTGCAAAAAGAAAAGTAGATCCTTGAATGTCTGTGCTGTGGTATATACTAACCAAAACATAAGAACTGGTGCCAGAAAACTCCAAGCTCATATATCCAACCTGTTTCTTTTAATGGTTTGCTCATCAGTTTGCTGCAATCCTTAAAAGTTAAATCATGAATGTCATTAGGAACTGGTGAGAATTTAAAATCATGAAAATGGAGCTTCACAATTCAAGGCAGTGAAAAATCCAGAAGCAAGTGGCACTTGTTGGCATGCACATGTTTTCATTCATCCAGCACTGCCATATTGTAACAGTTTGGCAATGGGGATTAAACTGAATCTGCGTGAAATTCAAAGCATTAATTTGCTTTGGAAACCACTTTTTTTTGCTTAACAAAATAATTGTGAAGTCAAAAATCAACAATCAGAAATGCCACTGTGCCAAACACAGTCTCCTACCTGACAGATATTAGAGAATTTGGGATAATCCAATCTGAGTGAGGCTGTGGCTTGTGTGAGGTTACTGGAAACTTTCCCAGTGACTCCCATTTGGTAATACTATGGTATGCACGTTAAAGTGAATCTCATGAAGCTATTCCCTCCTTTGCTGCTCTTTGTTGGCACTGAAATGACAACAGGTTGAAACGAGGACTTCTCAAAGACCAGTGAAGTGCCCAACTAAGCTGTGAATGAAATCAAAGGCACTGGTGGAATTGGTGTTCACTGTGCATGTCCAGAGTCTCTGAGGGCAAGAGAACAGGGCAGAAGGGTGGCAAAGGAGTGGAAGATGCTCATACCTCACAATACAAATATTTGTAAATATTGTTTGCTTCTGTCTCCTACCGCTCTATTCCATGGCTCATCATTAACAATGCCAGAGGCATGAAGATGACATGGAACAACCATGGCCAAGAAATCAAGGTCAGAGGCTCAGCAACAGTTCTGCTGTCCTCAGCTCTTCCCAAAATGCGGGTTAAATAAGTGGGGCTACACAGAGAAAGGAAATAACAACATGCTTCTAAGGACAGGTATTATCTAAAAAATGGCCAAAAAAATAAAACCCTTCTTGTTTCTAGAAATAGCACAGCAAAAATCCGTGTTCAGTAATAATAATGTATTAAGTTTTAGGTTTTTTGATATGGGAACCTTCTGGTTATCTTTGACCACCCTGTACATGACTATTGAACTGACACTGAGAGCCAGCTGTCTATTCATATAGAGTGTCTATGGCCCCAGTTCAGCTGATTTGAGGGTGCTTTGTGGTATAAATAAGTTTTATTATTATCAATACTAAATTATGCACATGCATTAGTTTTGTTAGTGCCACATCTGCATTTTCTCCTCGTTGAATGTTTGCACAAAGTTTTTGCCCAAGGGCAGGGCAGGCCGGGCGGGACAGGCTCAGTGGCACTGACTTGGGCAGCTGCCACCCGTGTAAGCCTGGAGAAATCTTCCTAAACCCTCCAAATCTGAATTTCATGCTCCCTGTATGAGGCTGGGTGTGAAATTTTAATTTGCACTTGTCAGTCTGAAGCAAGGGGAAAAGGGAAAGCAAAAAATAAAAGGCATATGATAAATTTCACACTTTCCCCCGAACGAAGCAGCGCGGTCCTTTCCTCCGGACGCCTCAATGAATCTCTGTGTGGGCAGCTGGTGGTTTATCTTGAGAGATGGCAGAGTTGTAAGCAGAGTGGGTTGTGTCAGCTATCACTGAGTTTACATGATGCTTCCCGTTATTGAACTCTGATTCAATTCCGATAAAAATTTGCCAAAATTTACTGGTTTGGGGTGAAGGCTTTTGTGTCAGGGCTGAGTTCCGCTGGAGACTTTGGACAGGTTGGCTTTTGGCAATGCTGCTCAGGTTGCACTTGAAGACAGAGTAAAAAAGGCTCCCCCGGGGGAGCATCTGTGCAGGATTTTGTTTTCTGTTTGCTCTCCAGGGTGTCCAAACGTGCCTTCACTGCCGATCCATTTTCAGACCCAACTCTCATTATTGAACTTCCTCGGAGGTTTTTCCCCGATGCTCTACCTGAAGGTTTCACAAGCACTAATGCATCTGTTTTCATGGCCCTCTGCAAGAATAGAGTGGGTTTTCCACATCTTACAGAGGAGGGAACCAAGTAACCAGTGATTGGAGCTTAAAGTTTCCTTGTTCTCTGGCTGGCCTGTTTGAGGGACCTTTTATAAAGTGATTTAAAGAGTCAGAACACACTGAGCAACTGTTATGCCCAATTGCAGATTGAAGAATTTGAGGCTTTTTAAAATCCAAGGCTGATGTTTCAAGCCAGATGGTTGCAGCACAGATGGTACAGTGGCACCTGCAAAGGAAAAACTTTATGGTGCATGTGATAGAGTGGAGTTTGCTTCTCCAGCAAATTTCCTTTGTATTCCTTCCTTAGACACTTTTCAACACAATTCTCATCTTTTGCAACACGTGATAAAAGAAATTCCACAGAAAGTAATTCACTGCCCTCCTCTGAATCATCTCTACACAGGTTTATTTTTTGCATGATCAGGGGTTCAGTGGAAAGTATGCGAACATCTCATAGAAATCTGCATCATAAGACATAATTGCTGGGGCCCAGGGTTATGGTCACACAAGAATTAATTAAAGCATTTTCAGTAATGAACCTTTGTAGCTGAGAAAACCTTTGACACTGCTGCTTTGGAAATGCTATTCAAACACGGGATATCTATTTCTCTGTATTAGAGAGCTGAAGGAAAAATCTGTACTTATTGTTGCTTCTTATTGCTATGATCCAAAGTGTTTTCTGATGGATACTTGGGCAGTGATTGATTCCTGAAGTACTTCCAGTGGGATTTAATCCACTGCTCAGTGAAATAATTGATCTTCTCTAGCACCAGACTCCTGGGGAAGACCTAAATAATCTACATGTATGCAATGGATAAGTAGTATTTTAATAAATGATTGGGCTTCTTTGACTGATTTTCCTCATTTCAAGAACCGTTATTCTTTAAAAGGCAATATCAAATGATATGCAGTAAAATATTTAGTCATACAGTTTTTATTTCGCCCTGATAATTTCCTAGAAATTTGAGTGACAATCACTGCTTTCCTCTGAAAAAAGACTCAGATAATTTAGTTGGTGTCTTTTTCTGAATCACTGTCAGGAGATGCCTCTTTTTCCTTCGCTGACTATTTATAGAGTCTAAGGTGAGTGGATTCCTGACCAGCCAGCTGCATCAGATGCTAAAGCTGGGCATGGTGACTCACTGCATGGATAGTGATTTAGTTTGAGTTGTCTGCAGGGGAAGGTGTGTGAGAGGTGTAGTGAATATTGGAAGGATAACAACAGCCATGGATCTGGGTGTGCCAGGGAAATTCCACTAGATCCATGTAGTCTTTTTATAGGACAGACCTTTTGAGCAACAGATTCCAGGATATAGAAGGAGCTCATGAAAGGTAAGTTTACTGAACTGTACACAGCTGACTTGACCTTCCTCCTGGATGGAGTGGGTGGATGGTTCTTAAGGATGGGTTGTGCAACAAATACACAAACATGGAAATATGTAAAGGGTTTCTCACTGGTGCATGAAGTTTGTGCAGGATTTCAACCCAAAGGCCGGTTTCCTGGAACTACAGAGCAAAGGCTGTTGATGGAGTATTACTGAAAAGACAGAGAACTCAAGCAGAAAATACTGCTCTCCTGAAAGGAATAAAGGTAAATCCCCCCGTCTCACTTTCTGAATTAAAAAGTTGCAGCTTCTCTTACTCATTCCACATAGTTAATATTGCTAAATTCTTAGAACTTACATGGCCAAGAAGGTAGTGTCCCAAATGCTTGTTGTATTTAGCTGTAAAGATGCCAGTGGCAGGAGAATGTTTTGCAGGATGGGAGGGCAGTGCAGCTATGCTTCCTGTGGATATGGGGAAAAAAATTAATTATTAAACTTTTTTTTGGTTCATTGCTAGAAATGCCATTTAAAATAAAACTCTCATTTGTATTCCATCATATAAATTTATTAACCTGCTTTTGCGGTCGTTTTTCTAAAATTAATCAGTTTTTTCAGATAAAAAATATTTTCAAGTAAAGCAACGTATGTCTAAGAAATGAAAAGACAGCTAAAATGCCTCTGTGTTCTGTGGTTTAACCAGTGAAAATCGTATGTTGTATGCAGAGCAAAGAGATGTGTTGGTTTTCGTGAGTATTAGTAGGCTGCAACATTTGACAGCTTGAATGTAGGTTACAGGGATTCAGTTCATTAGTGATCCCAAGAAAGCAATTACAGTTTCTGGGAGACAGATGAAGTCTCCAGTGGCAGATTTTTGGGTTGTTGGCAGTTGTCTCTCTGGATAGGTGAAACACTCTTCCCTGTACCTGTGCACAGACTGATGACCAGCAGAATAGATAAATGTCTGCTTTGGCTCTCCTCCTTATGGTCACTTGTGATAGCTGCCATTCAAGGACTAAATCTGAATTCTTCCAATCTTGCCCCACCTTCCCCCACTACAGAGTACAACTGAGATTTTTTTTTTTCTCTGTTCTATGTTACTTTGAAATACGTTTGATGAGAGTGGAAACTCTCTTATGCCTCAATAGAAAAAAAAAAAAGAGGTTTCCTAGTTGATCTTTCAGGCAATAATGAGCTGCAGGATTTTTTGGGCTGTATAGGCCACTCTTCAGCTTGACACCCCCCTTCTCCTGTAGATAAAACAGGAGCCAAGGCGCAAACACAGATTTCCAGTTAGGATAGCCAGCATTCCCCCATGCTGTTGGGGGACAGCCCTGGAGTACAGGGCTCTTAAGTTTTGCTCAGACTGCAAACGCTGGGGTAGACAACCATGATTTTGACTCAAGTTGTCAGGATTTCATTACAGTATCTCAGAGCTGCATCAGTGTATGCACTGCTCCTGCATTTTCTATTTCATTTGCAGCCACAAAATGCCAAGCTGCATCACTTTACAAGCATTTTCCCACCTCTTTCTCCTTTGAGACCCTGAAATCATGCTGAATGCCTCTTCAAATCTGAATTCAGGTAAAGCAACTTCACAATGTGTCTTTCTCTCTCACGAAGGCCTCTGTCCTGGATGTACTTGTGGTTGAGCCCTCTGAAGCTGTTCTTCACACATAGTCTTTCCCCACAGAAGCAACATCAAAACTGAGCATCTCTTACGCCCAACAGTTGACTTTGGCAAACCATAGAAGGGAAATCAAATTTCATAGCCAGTTTGGCTTGCTTGAAGAACTGAGAACAAGCATCCTGATTGTTTTTCCACTAAATGCAACAGGTGACCTACATTTTGGAAGGTAGCTGCTAAGTTACTATTTGTTATAGTTTTGCAAAGGCCTCATTTTCAAAAGCTGCTGAGCCACGCTTGCTTGAGAAGTCAGGCTTACTGAAGACACTTCAGGCATCAAAAAGCACTTGTTGGCTGAGAAGATCCTGATTACTGAGATTGTGTTTGGATTTTGGTAGATAAAACTATTTCACCAGACTGTGTAAAACATAAACAAGGCTATAAATATAATTGGTTTAAGACTGAATTCTAACATGACAGTGAAGTCAACTGGCCTTTATTGCAAGAAAATGAATTTTCATTTCTGTTACTAATCAGACTCAAATCCATCTTGGGTCACCGGAAGGTCATTATGTTTTCCATTTAGATGTTTCCTAAATGAGTTTTAAAGTACTGTAAGTTCATACTATTCTTAAGTCTCTGAATTAAAAGAAGGCATAAATCAAGCCTGAATGGGCCCTAAATACACACTAAAAATAGGCTGGGATGTGTCTGACCTTTTCACAGTGGATGGAAATCCGCCTGCTGCCAGCTGTTTGTTTAAGCCAGCGATACTGGTTTTCTAGCAAAAGCTACCAGAGGTGGTAGGAAGCGAGAGCCTGGCAGGAGTTCTACCCTAAAATATCAATCTGGTACGTGGCAGGACATAACAAAATAAACAGCAGCACCTTTCACTGATGAAAGTTTTGATCCCTGAAGAAAACAACAATACTTTCATTTGTTTTCAGTTTGGGTGTGTGTGTCAGATCCAGGCTGTGTTACAAAACTGCCTGAGCCCTTCCCCTTGCACTGGAGCCGAGTAACCTGAGCCAAACAGGGGAGAAACCTCCTGTCCCTCCACCCAGTATTTGTTGGAGAGCTGGGATCTGACAGCTTTAGGCCTTTCAGTGGTATAATCTATTCTACATTTGCAGGAAATCTTACTTCTTTGGCCTATATTTGGAGGCCTGACCTATTTCCCAGTGGAATCAATGAAATTTTCTGCAGGCTTTAGTAAGAACCAGATTGATTTTTAAAACATAATAAATAAACATGCTGCTTTATTAACTGAGTGTTCCATTTTAAAAATAGAAGTGATATGTTTTTTTCCCCTGTATAGCAAATAATAACATTAAATGATGTTGATGAAATGATGATGGTGAAAATTTGTATGAAAATGAGATGAACTGCCTTTGACATTTTCCATCGTGCCTTGCAGTTCTGAAATTTTATTTGCTCATGAATAATGACATCTGAGCCTCTGACCGTATAAACCTTTAAATGTAAAAGCATCATAGCAAGTTCTCTGGAATTCCATATGTGCCTACAGATAAGGATGTTGGTGAGCACTGTGTAGTTTTAAACCATAATACGGGAAGAAATCCAGTTTAGGATTAAGCTTCTCCTGTGGAGCAAGTTCTGTGCTCCACAGGGTCTCACTTTAACCTTTCTGAGGTCTTTGGTAGGGCCCAGTGTGGGTTATCAGCCCTATTGTAACCAGCAGAATATTGTACATGGAAAAACTCTGCAACTTCAAAAAAAAGTGCTCGTTTAGTGTAACGGGCATTATTGTACCTTTTATCACCACTCAGATTTATATTAGCAAATTGAAACTGCAGAAATGGAGAAGTAAGAATAAAGCTGCCTTCAGTTTGCTGGAAATGGGGCTGATCCGTGGCCGTGTGTGCTGAAGTTGGGTAAACACTTTGTGTCTCAGAATTGACTTCAGAGTAAACTAAATGTTTGCTCCTTCTGGAAAACTTTGCTGGCCTAAGGTATGGTTCACCTTATTTCAACTCAAGCTCAAAATAATCTTGCATGCCTGTTGTTGTTCTTGGAAGCTAATAGGGAAGAACATATGCTAAGCATTGGTAATGTCAGTTAAGCCCTTAATTAGTGATGAACGAACCTCAGTTTTTCCCTGTGGTTCAGTTCAGATGCTGCTCAAAAGCTCATAATTTCTCCAGGTTTTAGCCAATTTTTTTAACCATCTCAAGTTTTGCAAAGCTGGGTTTTTTTACTGTGGTGAAGTTAAGGCTCTTCTGGCATTTCTAGATTGCGAACAAGCTGTAACATCCTCAAACATTCTCTGACAACGTTTTGGTGCTTTGGGATGGAGGATAAGGAGGGTAGAAACAGATGTTTCAGTGACAGAAACATGTTTGGATCAGAGATTATATTATGTCAACTCCATACACTCTTCTCAATTCAGGAAAATCCTAGGTCAAGTTTAGAGAGGATCAGTATTTGCCAGTGCTCCAGCAAAGCCTTGAAGGCAAGTAGGTAAGGGGTTTGGCTGAGCTTGTGTGCACTCCAAGAAGGGGATTTGGGCTGTAAGACCAGCAATAGGAGCACCTGGGCAGGTTGTACCTGCTCTGTAGCAAAGCAATAACGATGAGACTTCCAATGAAAAGACATCTACTCATTGCTTGTGTTCTTAGTGGTCAGTCAGGGCAGTGTACAATGACAGTGGGTGTTTGGTGTCTGATGAGTAACTGAATGTCTTCAGGAGGGGAAGAAAGTGCTGAGAGGAAAGGCAGGATTTGGTCATCTGTCTCTCTGCTGTGTCACCTGATTAAACATGGTGCCACAAAAAGTTCTTATTTCAGTGGAACAGGCTCATCTCCATATGTGGAAGAGGAGGAGTGAAAACGCATCTTCACAGAGCTGGAATATCTGAAGAGTTAGAAAGCTGCAATTATAGCCCTGGTTTACTAAAAACCCTGAAGTATTTCAGCTTTGTTTCAGAGCTTCCCTGTGTTATGTTTTTTGCAGAAAGCTTTTTAAAGTAGGACAAAAGCTGTAGTTTGGACTGAGATGAGCAGAGCTCCCAGCTCATGACTAGGCCCCTTTCCACGTTACCTTGGCTGGCCTTTGCTGCAATGTTTTTTTGACGTCCTCTTATAGGCACAGAATTAAAGGTTATTTCCATTCCTGCTTCTTATCGCTTTGATCTTTTGCCAGCTCTTAACATCTCCAGCAGATTTGCTCTGGATCTGTTATTCCCATACCTACCCTCTGCCTGCGACATTCTCTGACATTTCCATTTCTGCACCACCCCTTAGTTTCTTTCTCTCCCCTCTTATTCTTTAAGATTTTTTTATTATCATCTATCTACTTTTCTCTTTACTGGACCAGCTATATGAAATTATTGATATTTGCATACAATTGCTACTAAAATCAGGAGTCTCACCCCCGTGAATCCCAAAGCCGTTAGGTCGCTCAAAACATTTTTGCATTTTCTGGCTGGTAAAAAAATTGCTGTTTAATTCTTTCTGCAACACATATTCCAGCTGGCTTTCCTCTGTGGTTTAATTGTTTATTAGCTTCGGGATCTTTTCTGAAATAAGAGAGTCAGACCAAGGACTGGTAAAGATTAAGGAACAGTCGTGATGGTATGACTTCTTTCTCTCTTTATCTGGTGAAGAAAAAGCCCTAACAACAAAACAAAGGGCATTGTTTGGGGTGGGAGAGGAGGAATAACAAGGAATAAATTGGTGAAATTGGAAAAAAAAAAAAAGAGTAGGAAAAGGAAAAAGTTTCTCTGTTATTTTTTTAATTACCACATGTCTGTTTCTCACCTAAATCTATTTTCCATGCATTAAACAAAAGAATGGAGTGGGTCTGAACCTGCTGTAGCATAAAACAATATCTTTGTCTAATGGTCTGCAGCCATGACCAGGAGGTAGGAGTCCCCCACTATTCATTATCCCGCTGTTCCACCCTGCGTGTTCTCAGGCCAGTCATTAGTGACATTTATCACTCTTCCTCCCCTGCAGAATATTCCTCACGGTGAGCTGGGTCTGATAAATCATGTTGGAAGAAGACAGTGCCCAAAGTGAATCAATTTACAGCTTTTACCCTCTGGTGTACAAAATACAACCCAACGTTGTATCCGAGTCTTTGAAGGAGGCTCGCACAACCAGTGGAATCAGAAATTAGTAAAAGGAACTTTATATTCTTTTCCAGGGGGAAAAACAGACAGTAAACTTCTCATGATGTTGAGTTTTTTTATGCCTGCATTCCGAGTTTAGCTGAAATGAATAAGAGTTGGAAGGACTGCTGTTATTAAAGGTACAGAATAGCTGGTGGGCACCTTCAGAGAGCGTGCAGGGATGTTGTGATGGCACTGGGCTGGGACATCTGCTCTCCATTCTGTCACCTCTCCTCCTAGGGCTGCATTTTCCCTCTCTGTACCACAGTGTAACAATACAAGTCTCTTTTGTAAGTATTTTGAGATCTGTAGATTAAAAAGTTGGCTGCTGCTCCCGCTCTCGGCGCTGCTGCTGCTGCTGCAAATGCGCTCGTTAAATCCACCTGGAAGTTCAGGCAGAACGTTACAGACTCCTTAAAAACCCACCCCAATACAGTACTGGTCACACAGAGCAGGCTGGGATGGGCTGTGTCCTGCCCTCGGGGCAGCTCCCCGGGCCTTCAGAGCTCATCTTTCTGGTGGTGTTTGGGAACTGCTCCTCACTGAGACTTGTCTCTCACCCGGCATGACGGCGTGGCCGGGACAGCTGAGCTGCAGCTCAGTTGATTTAGGAGTGAGATTCAAGACTCGCTGTCTAGACATTCTCTGTGGTGGATTTTCAGCTTCAGACTTAACGTGTTCCCTTTTTTCCAGAACCATTCAAATCGACTGACCTTTGGGGCCTGTTGAAAGAAAAGTAATCTATCATTTCTAGATCTTCTAGTGATATTTTTTTGTGTGTGTATTTGTAATGAATGGCTTTAGCCTTCTCTTCTGTCTTGTTTATGCTTATCTCAATTCCACCTCTTAAATTTATACCATGTCCTACTCTAAAGTCAGTGTTAAGGATGTTTTTGAATATTATGATGAATACAAAAACCAGTAGCTTTTGGAATGCTCTTTCTAACTGCTACATGAGTATTTAGGTTTTAGAAGAATTTATCCCTTGCTTCTACAGCAACATAAAGAAAAGTTTGTGGGCACACAGGTTTGGATTCAGGTATCTGGCTTGGGAAATGGTGCAGAACATCAGTTGCTGCTGGTCTTTGGGTGAATGCAAGTTTTGTTGAAATGGTCATTAAACAGAGACTGAGGCCTTCAGTGGCTCTGCTTGCTGATGAGTCGGTCAAGCTGCCTCGGTTTGGCAGAAGGAACCTGTGGCTTCATGAAACATGTTTTAATGGAAATGTCCCATAGCAGAGATTAACAAACTTTCTTGCAGACAGTTTTGCTTTATGGTGCTGGCTCTGTGTGTGCCTCTCCCAGGGCTCATTACCCTCTCTGCAGAATACAATCTCTGTTACTGCACTTAACTGGGGGTCATTCCTACACTAAACAAAACAAAATGCTTATGTTATTATTGGGCCAAGTTTTAGTTAATATATGGGTTAGGGATAGACACAGGATATATCCCTGGTTTTAAATAGTGTCTCATTAGCCACACAGGCAGCATCTTTTTGCATTTCCAGTTAGTTGAGTTTAACCTTTGTTTTCCTTAACACCAATTTTAATTGTTTCAGTTACTCTCAATTCTGGCATAAAAGGACCAAAGTAATTTTTCGTTTGGTAATACGTATTGCCAAAAATGTCTACGTATACTGAAATTACAATTGGAAGTAATCTAGAAAGATAACATATTTTAGATGATGCAATTATCCCCAAATTAGGAGTAACAAAAATGAGGTATATCTAATATTGATATTATAGGAGAGAAATCCTAGCAAGTGAAGGCACAAGACTGTAAAGGAAGCATTGATTTTTTTTCAGTGCTATTTTCTCAGGGCAGGATGCTATTCTTAGAGATTAGGTTCTGTACCTTTGGGCATGACATACTGTATCCTTCATATGAAGATGGCTGAAGCTTTGCCTGGAGTTCCAAATCTGGCTGAGACTATGTGTGGTATCACAGCTGTGACCTCTGAAACATCCTCCAGACTGTGCAGGTCTGAACAAACACAGCAAACCCCAAAACAACAAATTCATTCGCCCTTTGCCAAGCCTGGGAAAGTTTCTTACCCCTTGCTTGTGCTGGGCATAAAGATTCCACACTGCCCGGGTTTCAGAATTTTGCTGAAAATTCCTGTTAATGGGTTAAAGAAGAGAGAAACTTCACTTGTTCAATTTACTGTCTTGAATTCCAGGATTCTGAATGTTCCTCCAGCTTCCAGCGATTAAATAGCAGTGCTGGTGTCTGGACAGACCCAAGGGGCCTGGCTGTGCTTTTATGGGCACAGAGTTCTCTCCTACAATGTGCTCTGATAAATAGCCATTGTGTTGCCTGCTCTTTTCCCATTACCAGGAGTTCCACAAGAGCATCACTCTGCAGTGAGCTGGGATCAAGCTTTGAAATAATCTGCTCAGAGAGATTTGAAATGGTATTTAAAAAATAGTGGGACAATGATTGTGAGCTCTCTGCTTCTTCCGAGCGAGTCAGAAGCAAAAGTTGTGGTTGAGGTTTTGAGCTGCCTTGCCTTTTGAATTTGAGACCAGTGAAGCAGCATGTCGGTTGAGCTAATGATATCTCCAAGTGTCCTAACAAAACACTATTCTGGTGGTCTTGGAAAGGAAAAATACGGGATAAATACCTCACAGTCCTCTCAGCAACAGGATTATCTCTGGCACAGATGATGTCTGCTTAGCAATGCTTATGTTCTTAGTTGCATTTTGGTTATTTTGCGAAGATCAGGGTGAAACTGTGGCGCTCTAAGTTAGTGGGAAAATCTCTTATTAGTGTCTGGACTTGAAAATTGTGCTTGTACATTTTGGAGCAGAAGTTTTATTTAAGAACCAGCACTAAACTGGCTGCTGACAGATGGGACCTTGATAAAGAGGAAGAAAAATGTGAAATGTCTAATGGGAATCCGAAAGGCTCAGCAGCCCAGTAGTGTCTGTGGTGTTGTTCCTAAATACTTCTCTACTCCAGAAAATGTATTTAATATATGGCAGCATGTACACAATCAGCTGTTACATCTTTTTTTCCTCCCTTCTGCAATTTTATCCTGTCTGTTTAATATTCAGGGTCCTAGAAGATGACTTAGACCTCTACATGAAGGATACTCAGCCGTGCCTGTCTGCAAACAATCCAGTTATATCTTTATTAGCTAGTAAAATAACAGGCTGGGTAACAGAACTGTGGAGATTTTCCACTGATGCACAATTCCAGTGTGCCTGCAGCTCACACTGTATGATGTTTGAAATGGCTTTGGCATGTTTTTCTGTCTCTCTTGCTCAGCTGAGCACATACCCACTTCTCAGAACTACTGACAAGGTTACTTCAATTCACTCAGATATTTGGATTAGTTTTCACTGGTCTCCATGGTAAATAACAGAACTTAGGGTCTTGGCTCAATGGAATCTGGAAGAACAATGCAAGAACATCTGTGCTGCTTGCATACGTTTTTTGAAAATCTCTTCTGTCTACGTATCAAAAATTTGTGACAGCTGTGAAAGTCCTACAATTCCTTCAGTGTAACTAAAAGATTTAAAACCCCAAAAGTCTGGAATTGTATTTAGAGCAGTCACATCCAAGAGAACTTTGAGGGCAGCTGCTGTGGAACAAATTTAAATGTTTTTTTATGATATCTTATGGAACAGGACTAGAGAGAAGTTAGGCTGGGATTTTGAGTAATCAAATCTTGCTCCTGCGCTTGCTGTGGGTTGTCACCCCAACACTGGCCTGTCCCTGGAAAGATGCTGCTTGAAACACTGTGCTGTGGGAAGAGGAGCCAGCAAGGCAGAGGAGGGTTGAAATCCAGGCAGGTGTTTGTAGTGTGGAAACCAGAAGAGAAAAACCTTTATGTGTTTCACTGTGTCACTGCATTTACCTGTTTGCAACAGACTGTGTGTGAATATGCTGTAGATAAAAATACACAATGAAACCTGTGTGATTTATGTGGGTTTTTTTCTCAATACAGGTTGTAAACTCACTGTAAACTGTGGTTTATATTACCAGTAATATCCATCAGTGCAGGGAGCAGGATGAGAAAGGTAATCCTCAGGCCCATCTGAAGGGCTTGTTGAGGCAGTGGAGTTTCTGGGATGTGCCGGGATGGTGCTCAGTGTCCTGCTTAATTTACTTCTGCCCTAAATCTGGGTGAGGGCGAGGCTGAGGACACATCCACAGGGCCTGTGGGAGGTCTGGAAAGGCGGGTTTCTCTCTTTTGGGGGCCCTGTGTTGCTGTCTCGCAGCAGAAGACTCCTCTGACCCACACTTGGCAGCACAGAGGCTCTCAGGTGGGATCATCTCCTGCTGGTGGCATCTCCCTGTTCTGCTGAAAGGCCAGCTGATTAACGTGAAATTTGCTGTTATGTGATGTACAGCATTTTCTAACAAAATCCGAAGAGAGATGTGATGAAAGGTTTATATGTAAGTAATTATAATGCTGCAGTATTCAGTGCAGGCAGGAATTAATATATGAGGTGAAAATGTCAAAATAAAAGGTCAGGAAAGTGAATTACAAAGAAAGTTGAGCATTAGCTAAGAGGCAGTGTTTGTTGGCAGAAGCTCCCTCCAGTATAAGAGAGGTTAGGAAGGGGGCTTGTGAAGACTGAATATTTCACACACAATTAAAATTCTATACGGGTTATCTTGAAGAGTCATGTAGCATAGTTAAACTAGGGCAATTAATATAATGAAAAATTCATGTTTATAGCTCCTGGCTTTTGCCTGGGGATACTTCATAAACCAGAAGTGACCTTTTCCTTTAGAGGTGATTCCAAGAGCTCCACACGACATAGGTGGGGCAAGGGAAATCTAGTCAAAGAAAACAAAATTCTTAAAATAATATCCACCAGCTATAAACACAACTGAGAATGTTTAATAATAATTTTCTTCATAATAAACCAAGCTATCCCTTTATACAAACAGGGCAGCTATGCAGTTCTAAATAATGATTTAGTAGGGCTGTGAGTGGTGGAATCACCATTTCTATTTTAGTAATAAGCAATAATAATAAATTGTTTAGGAGGATGCTACAAAAAAAAAGTGTTGGAGGAAATGCACAGTGATCGATTTCTCAGAATTAAACTGCACAGACATATTGAATCAATGAGCTCTTTGTTCTTAAAGCTTCACCTACTCTGGCTGCTGAAATTGGAGATTTATATTGTCAAAAAAATTGTAATAGCTATAAATTGCTATGCTGGTGTCTGTTAAAGTTAATCCACTTGCTTCCAGTATGAAACTGATTGTTTTTTTGTTTTCCTAGTTTGCCTCCTAGATTTATTCACATGAATAGCTGGTTTTCCTTCCAGCAGAGATTCACTATGAAAGCTGCTGTCCTATTGCACGTAGATTTCAAGGATTATTCATTCATTTACTTAATGCGTTGTCCCAAATTACTTATGCAAAGTAATGCAATTTAATGGTGGAGCTATTGATCATTTTTGCTTTTGTAAATGCACTTTAAGAAGGCAGATTAAGTGAATCTCAACAAAATCTCAAGTTAAGTACTAAAAGGGTCTCTGCTTTGGCAAGTTTCTGTAGGCAGCGTGTTCCAAACTTCGCATAACCTGGCACAGATCGATGGCATCTGGTGACGCACCGACTCTTGGGGACGCTGCCCTAGCAAAGTGTGTGGTATCCTGCCTGCCAGCCTGAAAGTGACTCTCTTCCTCAGGTGCACAGAAACCTCTTGCACGTAGTATTCGCTTTTTGTCCACCTTTATTGACAGCTGTACCCCAGCCCTCATTAATTTTTCACACAGATGCGCTGTATGCGCTGTAAGCAAACGATGTATTCCAGCCAGACGCTGCAGTGAGTCTGCATCCTGCCCCTGTAATGGAAGTGCTGCCCACAAACCGCTGGTGTCAACAGCAAGTCCTGCCTGTGGTTTCACACCAGTTGCACGTACGAGCTCCGGCTCCGAAATGGATGTACCCGTGTGTTTCCTGTGGTGCGGCTCATTTATCTCACACAGAGTTTCCTGTTCTCCAGGTCACTGTGAATGACTGTAACTATCCTCTTATTATCCCTGATTTTTTTCGTCTATTTTAAGGAGGCAAAGTTCGCCCATGGGTATAACTCCGCTCCTCCCAGTTTTCCATCATCTGTCTCATCTCCTTCCACATCAGTGTCTTCAGCCGACTGACCACCAGCAGCAGGATAAGAGCAGAACATTGGTGTTGTTGTTCTTTTTGGTTTTGTTTTTTTTTTAAATCTTCAGCTACTACTGTAAAACCCCAGCTGGGTTTTATGTGCCTGACATAACCTGATCTAGGTTGCAGTGGAGGAATCTTTGATGACGTGGTGCAACTGTGGGTGCACTTCTCTTCTGAAAGATGACTTTGCAGAGATGACATTGTGGACTTCCATATGCATTTCTGTGAAATCAAGTTGATTTCTCTCCCCCTCTCTCATCAGCAACAACAGTCTCGTACCCAGAGGTTAGGTAACAATCCTGTTACATCAGTCCAGACAAAACCCAGATTGTTTTTCTGTAGATATCATGATCCTGGAGTAAAACAAAACCCCCGGTTCAGTTATGAACAGAAATGGGTAAGCTAGAAAATATAGCTAGAAACAAAGGCATGACTTAAAATATCTTTTTAAATCAGGCATAGGATAAGTGTAAACTCTAAATCTCCTTAAATTGATTTTTTTTTTTCTTGATGGGATTAATAAGCCTGTGCCTTACATTACCTTGCTTACCTTCTGTGGATGTCACAAGCTCTGTCACAGGCTCCTGGGGCCAAGGATGCTGCTGGTGTGGTGCTACAGCCCCACTGATGGCACTGTCAGCTGGAGGTGTGGAGACTGTGGTTCATTCTCTGTCCTTTGGCAGTTCCCAGCGTTACAAAATCACCATTTCCAGAGCAGTTCACCTCTAGGAAAATGAGTTTCCTTTGAGTGCCAAGTTCCTCTGAGCTGAGCCCTGCCTGCCCTCTGCTCTTCCAGAGCTGTGTGCAGTCGGTGCCCGCAGGATGCTCCCACACCCACTCAGACTGGCAGCAGATTTAATATTGATTTAAGAGGAGGGACCAGGTTGGGGAGGGCAGTGGGCTCACGGAAGGCCGGGTTTTTTAAAGCATTTAATGGAATCTGGAACATCTGAACCTAGAACTGCAACATAAAAAAAATTAATGATCACATGATAATGCCTTTGATCTGACTCTCTTAGTTAGGAAAGCTGAACATGACTTCATGTAAATGCTTCTCCTATTTGAATTACAGGCAAAATCAACATTTCTGGTACTGCTTCTCTGTTAGTAACTTAGATTATCCTTCTTGTGCTAAGATCTGTTCTGAACCTTTCATGGATTTTACTCCACATTCATCACCACAATTTTTGAAAACCTTATCCTTCAGTAGCTGTAGGGAAGTGCTCAGCATCTCAGGATCTCTGTTTGAGAGAGACAGGGTGGCCCATCTAATAACTGATCTCCAGTTAGTTATTTTTTGTGCATTATCTTGCTGCAGATACAAAACTATTCTTGCCTTCTTCATTTTGCTTATCACTATTTCTGTTTAATGACCGTTGATCCAAGGGAATACACAAAATGAGGAAATCTTGGAAACCTCTCCTCAGGGTGTTGTGGAGAGTGTATGTGGGAATGCACAGTTTAATTAAGACTACCTGGCAGACATTCAGGCAAGGCAGGTCATGATTAAGTAATTTGCTGGAGTTGTTTGAGGATATAACTGCCACAAGAGATAAGGGGAAGTCAGTGCTTGTGGTATATCTAAATTTTGAAGGAGGTTTCTGCATCCAGAATGAGTGTCCATGCTGTGGCCTGGCAGGAGAAGCTCAGGGCAGTGGCTGGTAGGGAACTGCATCCAGCAGCAGGTCCAGTGGGAAGCAGTGTAGGAACAGGTCATGCTAATCTATGAGCTGAATGCCACCTGTATTACAGTGATCAACTCCCATGTGGTAACGCAGCCAGCCAGGAAAATCCCCTCTCCCTTGCAAAGCTTCGTTCTCCAAGGAATGAAGCAAACACACAGTGCAGACACTGTACCATGGTACATACAAACTTTTTACCCAGGTGTTCATGCTACATGTATATGGAGTAGGTTTAATCTCACATAGCACAGAATTGTGTAAGAACTGTGAGGGAGGATTAACCTTGATTTAATGGGAACAATTCTTTTATTGCTTTTAAAAAAATTGACAGGTAAGCGCTGGCTCCTTAGACGTGACAGCACTCATCCTAAGTCTGAATGACAGAAGATTTGAGTGGTTTCAGCATTAAAACATCCAGAGAGGCTTTTCACAGCCCTGGACCCAGCTGACATGATGTTAAGAAGCCCCCAACTTCCCAAATCTCAGAAGGGCTGCAAAGTTAAGCACAGTGTTCCTCAGCTTAAAGTTTAAACTTTTAAATCCCAATCTGCCACGCAGTCAGAAGGGGCCTCTTGTGAAGCTGAATTACATTTAGCATATGGTTTTATTAGATGAGACTTTGCTCAGCCATGTCAGGCATGAAAGACTGAGTATAAATAATGTGTTTAAAAGCTGCCTAGAACTGCTGTCTGTAAAACAATGTGTTGCTCTGAAATTGCCAATTAGAGCTCCTGTTCGTTTTGTTGTGGAAGAAAGACGTACTCTGACAGTTTTTTCTTTCTTTTTTCCTTCAGATTAGGAAATAGAAAATCCTGGTCTTTTCTCACATTTTTAATTGACATTCTAAAGAGGCACATTCAGTGCAGAGATGTGCATGAGTTACCGAGTTTTATTGGGTTTTAGTTATGGCTAATAAAACCCATTTTCTGCACAGTTATTTAATTTGCATCTGTAATTGCTGCAGTTGTACATAAATTAGACATGCAATCGGAAGCCTAATTCAGCTTGTCTGCTCCTTCTGCTACATCCATGATTATGGAGCTGTGGTAAGTTCGTGTTAAGAGGCAGAGATTTACAGAAGTTTTCGGGAAGCAGTTGGCTCCAGGGTGAAAATGGCCTGTATCTGTCAGCTGCTTACATGATGGTTATACCTAATGCCCAGCCTGGACTGGAAACACCTCTCGGTCTGCCCTGCAGAGTTTCCAGTCGGAGCAGATCTGGAATGAGCTGGAGCAGCAGTCACATGCCATGGTGCAGGTGCAGCACTTCGGAGCCTGCTGCAAGTGCTGCCCTGGTACAAGTTCACTCCCTGAATGTATCTTTCCCTTTCTACCCGAGGTGCCAAGGGGAAGAACTGGGAAGCTACCTGGAATCTCTTGTCTTGGCCTCCCACTTTCCCAGGGAACAGTAAATCTGGGGAAACTCCATAAACTGAGAGCTGGTATTGCTTATATGGGTGCTGTTCCAAGATATCAGGAAGGCAGGGGTAGGGAGAAGGCTGTGCTGGTGCCAACTGAGCTGTAACTGTCCCACATACATGGAATGGCTCAGTCTGGCCCTGTCAGACTCTCTTCTTGCAGTTCTTCACCGGCATCTCCATCAGCGGTCCAACACTTGAAAGCACATTGAAATATCTCTTTCCAAAGCCCTCTGGCTCCATGGTCATATTCTACGTGTATCTGCCAAACAAAGCAACCCAAAAAAACCCCTTCTTCCCTCTCCCACGTGCTTTTTGGCATGACCCCTTTCCTTGCTCAGATGGTGTGATGGTTATCTACAGAGCTTGTTGGGGTTTTGCCGTGACTTGTCTTTGGGGAAGGGTGTTGGTTTTCTGGAGGATACTCGGAGTTTCAAGAAGAAAGAAGCTGGAAATGCATTCCTGGTGAAATTAAGCCGCTGATACCAGTGGGGCAGGATGTTGCTCACAGGCCACTGGGCATGTTTCTGGCCTTGCTGAGGTTGGTAGCTGTAACTAATGCCTGGATTGAGCTCGATCCAGGCCTGGAAGACTGGGAAACAAAGAGACAGAAGCTGCCTTTGCAGCTGGATGAGAAAGCACTTTTTTTTTTTCTTCCCCTCTCTTTGCCTTGACTAATGGCAACAAGGGTTTCTGCAAGAGACGCTGTTCTCCCTGGGTGAATTCAGGACATATCTGCAAGACCACATGCTGTACTCTTTCAGTTTTTGGGTTTTTTAGTTCTTTTCACAAGGAAGTTCAATCAGTTGCCTTAGTTTCTCTTTTGTGAGACTTCAAACGGACCTGAAATTTGTGACGTTAAGTTATAATCCTGGCAGGTTAACGCTTCAGACATTTTGTTCTTTGCTGACTTTCCTCCTACTTTAGGAGTTCCAAATACTGATGTTCTCCCAGAGCATTGCTCAGCTTTGCAGATGAATTTTTTAAATGTAATTTTAGTGGAATCGCCCAAAAATATTTAGCTCCCCCCAATATAAAAACTGCACTGCAGAGCCCACCGTTAGTCAGAAGAGGTGGCTGAAACTCATGTGATGGGCAATGGTTGCTGCACTAATTTCATACCACAGTTTGACCTCTCATTTTGTGAGAGGGGAAAAAAAAAGGAAAAACCTTAAAAAGGTTTTTCCCTTCACTAGCTGCTTTGGTCCCCTTTTTTTTTCATGTTGTGATTTTTTTTCCATTGTGGTGTATTTTTTTTTTTGGTGTGAGTTCCCCTCCTCCCCCCTTTCAACTGGCTCCTCAGAGTTGCTATTTTCTGAGTTTTAGCCAGACTAAGAACTATTGCTTTGGACTTGGGTAACAATCTCCCATCAAGAAGTCAAGGTCAAGACTGAAAGCTTAAAGCTTAAAGCTGGGCAGTGTCTGCAAAAAACAAGCTCTCAGTTAGGAAGGTTGAGGATCTCATTTATTTTGTTCATTGTGTCGAATTCCCACAGATTCCAGTTCTTTGGAAAGGTGCAGGCACTTTCATATTGGGGAATATTTGTTCACCAAAATGAAATGTGAGTCCTTGCTCCACTATTTTGTGTTTGTTTTTTTTTTTTTAATCCCTGAAAAAAACCCTGCGACTCGATTTGAAAATCACTTCAAAACAATAAAAAACTTTGCTTTTGGTGAACTAGTTATTCAGCAAAATGTAAGAGTTGCCCAGCTGCACTGCAGCACTTCACACTAAGGCACCTTGGACTAAAACCAGAATGTAAGAAACCTTTCCGAGCGCTTCAGAAATTTTAGGGAAGATTAGCCAGAAATAGGTTGGAAAGAGTGAAAAAGTAATAAATTAAAATTCTCTGATCCTAAGAGAAATATAGGAAAGGTCAGATGGAAAACTTTGCACTGAAAGGCAGCCTGGAGCTGACTTGAAGATAAACTGGAGAACCAGGCAATGAGAGCACTTGGAAACCATCAGCCCTTGGCTTTCTTTTGAGGCTCACGGGGACAGTAGCAGCTGTTGATATCATTTTTCTAATAAAGTTGAAACTAGGGAGAAAGTGATGGGTATTGATTAGTGTCAGCTCCAATAAATACATGTCCAGCTCCCACACTGCAGAAGATCATTCTGAGTCCTGCAAGTCCAAAGTAATTGTTGAGGACTCTGAGGGGCTTCCAGGGCACCAAAGCAAAGTGGAGCCTTTATTGACTGTGGTACTTTCATGTCTTGTTGCATAACTGAACAGCACTGTTTTCAGACAAGTAAATGCTGTTTTGTATGACTTTCAAAAACATTATTTTTCAGCACTGATTTATGGTCTCAAACCTGGGTGAGCAGATACTATAGGTGGACTGAAGGAGACAGCACTTGTGGTGCTCGTGTTGCTGAGGAGACAGCTCTCTAAGCTGCTCTTAGGGAACAATAATCTGTTGAAGAGACTCTGACACCCAAAGTGTGCCTTTTTCAGCAGCCAAAAAATATTGCTTTTCCCTCCAGCCTTGCTTCCCCATCGCTGCAAGGTGTCACTTTATTTCTTTAAAGTAATTTCAGTCAGTGTTAACTTTGAGCTTTGTAGACTTTTCTTTTTGGGGTAATGTGAAAATATAAAGAATTTCTGTGTTGAAAGACGGAAGGAGTAATATTGCCCAGCAAGAACTGAAAGAGGATAGAGCCTGTTCTGACTTCAGATGAGGGAACCATGTTATTATTTCTATTAGCACAGTATGCATTAATAATATTATCAGACTTTGTATGATCAGTACTATTATCTAAACATTTAGGTTTTTGAAAGAATAAAGAAGATGAATATACCCATGGACAGCTTTTTACCATTTGATTTTTAAAATGGAACATAAACTGTGGTGTTACAGCTGATGATTTGTGGAGAGTTTTCGTATTTATTCCATTTCTTCTCATGATTGTTGTTCAACTGATCACAGGCATTTTTAGAATCAAGTAAATTAGGAGAGGCTTGGTTAGCCAGTTCTTAACTAGGTAGGAACAGATGATAGAGTTCAACTAATTGAAGTCCACTATTTGGATAAAACCCGTAATTCATTGCAGGAATTCAGATCTGGAGTCTCTCTGTTTCTACCAGTTTTAGACAGAACATGTTAATTACTGCAAGCCTTTACTATTTATGTCAGCAGAGCTCTCAGTTAACTTCTTGATTACTTTAGCAACTGCTTTGCAAGGCAATTTTAAAGGGTTTTTTTTTGGTGTTGGCTTTGACATTTCCCATTTATTCTGCAAAAATAACAGGTTAGAGGCTAAATGGTCTTTATATACTGTTCCAGTTCAGGAGGCAGAAACTACCTGGAGCTTTGGGAGAGCTGTCTAGTTTTACCCTTAACACTTCCACTATTTCTTTAACAGCCATTGACTTGTCTAGCCTTTTCAGCTTCCATTTGGGTTACCACCATTTAAAGAGAATTTAATTGAGTTTTTAAAAATTTAATATCTCAATTTGCTGTTGTTTCTGATACTTTTCCAATGGTTGACTTAATTTAAAAACATTCTTGATAAAAATGTTAGCTATCAAGTGAGTTGTCCACCAACCCTCCAGCCACCATCATACCTTGTTAAAATGCCCAGTTGTCTTATTTTAGTCATTATTACATGTATGTGTATCTATATGTGTGTATATATATATATAAAAGAGGTTTCCCAGCCCTCATTATTGGACACTATGCATTTGTTTTCCAGAGTCTGATTACATTCTCTGTAGTAAGAGAAGAGCAGTCATTAACACTAATGCAATTTTATAGCACTCTGCAAAGTGAATACAAATGCAGTTTCTGACCACTTTAAGCCTTATTTGCACAGACAAAGATGACACTGTCTTTAATTCAGGAGATAAATTCCTGGCCACCTAATTCTTGAAAGGCTTTTATTTTGAGATGTGGTGGGTCTGATTTGTCCCTATAGCAGAGCTGTTGCCTGCCAAGGAGCATCACATCCTACTGACTTCATCTGATTTAGCAGACAAATGACCTCAGTTTGATTAGGCTACAAGCCAATCTGAAGGGCAAGTCAGACAGTGCTAAGTACAGCTTGCTTATCAATAATACGTAGGTAACCTGACAAAAATACAGAGGTCCTAAAATGATGATAATTCCTTTGGAGGAAGGGGGGCAGATGGTGGAAAGAGGCAAATGGAAACTCTTTTAAGTCCTGGCCCTTGCAGTTGAGTTATGTGGAATTTTTTAGTAATAAAAAATTCTGAATTTTTCACTGAACTTCACATGGACAAAACCAATAAAAATGCCTAAAATGTTGAGGGATTTCATGGCAGTGGGTTTCAAACAAACCATCTCCCTTCTTTCCCTTGGAATACCTTATATTTCTCAACAGTTCTCTGCATGAGAATTGAAGTGCTTGATTTCATATCAAATCAGTAAAACACGTTTTCAGATGAACTAATACGCTTTGTTTGTTTCTTCACTTTTAAAAAAATTCAGTATTCAAGTCCATTTGACCTAAAAGGAATTAAAAATATTTTGGACCTGCCAGAAAACTAAATGCACGGTGACCTGGCTCTAATCCCGCTAAAGCTCGCAGATATTAATGCTAAATTTATCTTGAAAAAGAAACACTAAAGCCCTGCCCACGTGTGCTGGGGAGAAGGTTTACCTGGCAAACCTTGGCACTCACCCCTGTGCACCCTAAAGCTCATGGGGTTGTTCTCAGGGCACAGATTTCAGGCCGGGGGAGGTGGGAGCAAGCCCTGGCTTTGCCTTCCTAGGGCCAGTGGGGAACTGCAGCAGGAAGATGGGCCAGGAGTTCTTTTCACTTCGTGTTCTTCCGAGTTGTGCCTCTTAATTTGCCTTTTCACCTGAGGCTCTTGGTGTCCTTACACCCATCCAGCTTCTTTGCTTCCTCCCTGACTTCCTTCCCCCTCTCTCCATCCCTGTCCCATGTTCATGAGGAGTGCTGCATGTTGGAAGCATCTCTTCTCTGCTGCTGTCACACCCACCCACACCCTGCAGCAGAGGGGCAGCATTTCTCAGTTTGCTTTTTGCAGGGTCTGACAGATTCAGAGCTCTCGTACAAATAACCAAAGAAACCCTGGCCCTTGATTTTTAAACGCCTTGGGAAGAAAACTCGTGCACTTTCCCTGGAGCAGAGACTGGGTCTCTTTCAGGGTTTTCTGCTGTCATTTTGAAGTTTAAGAAACTCCTGAGTCTTCCAAGTGGGCTTTGTCTTCTCTACAATCCCTAATCAATTGCAGCTGTGTTTGTTATTGCAGAAGGTCCGAGCAGATTTAGCAACAAGGATATTTTCAAAACATAGGTGAAATTATAACTCCTCTTTGCTCTGATTTAAATCCTGCCGGTGTAAGTAGCCAAGGCATTGTGTATTGCACTGCCTTTGCTCAGCCTGCCCAGATGAGGTTTTCTTCTTGGGACAATCAAATGAACCTTTTCTTTTTTTGTGGTCTGACTGACTACTGATTTATGGCATAATTATCCGAGATGTATAAGATGTTGGTTGAACTTACAGATGCTGCAAATTGCACAGTTTTTACCCTAGAATTTAGGAAAAAATTCTTCCTATGCTTTTGTTCACCAGGTGAAATGAGCAGACTGTTTGCTTTGTCTAATTAAAAGATCATGATGATTATGTAAGAAAGAGGAGCTGTTTGCATTGTCATTTGTGCCGTACATTATTTACACCGATGAGATTTATATTATGTTCTACTTGACACTGAGAACATTCAATTGTGTAATTTACAACTTTGTGAGACTGTAACTTGAGAAAAGTGCTCCTCTTTTAAAAGGATGGGATAATTCCATTTTGAAACGTTACCAAAAGGCAGGACTTGAGGTTATGGCTAAAAAGCATTGGAAAAATGCTATTTGCTTCAGCAGTATTTCCAATGATGTATGCTTATTTTATGTGTTTCTTTTTCTCCATCTTTTCAGCCCCCTGCACTGACTAGGAATTTGACTTTTTTTTTTTTTTTTTTAATACTCACGTGTTTTTTAATGTTAGTTTGTTAAACTGTAATTAAACCTTATTTCCCCTTCTTGCAGAATAGTTGGCTCATGGAAAGACATCTTCCACCCCCTGTAATCTGTTGTTATTCAGGTCCTGTATCAAGGTTTGGCATTTCATTCTGTTAAAAATGCAAGTGGGATTGTTGGACATGTCACCTACAAAGCCAGGGGGTCAGCTTGGCAGCTTACTTAATGTGCTAATTTGCTGTAATTTAATCATGCTCGGAATACGGATTGGACGTTTGAGTATCTCGGTGGCAGACTTGGACTCAAAGAGCCCATAAACACTTTGTTAAGGCCCGGTCGGGAAAAGCAGGTTGTGGGTCCGCTCGGGATCCTTTGCCTTTGGGACTTCAGGTGGGATCTCTGGGGCTCCTGGAGCTCCGTGGAGCTCTGGCTCTGTGCCCAGCGCCTGCCTGGAGATGCGGCTGAACTCTGCAGTTTAATTAATTATGCATTAGCTGCAAATGAGACTGAGAGCTCCTTCCCCAGGCTGAGTGCTGGGAAGCAAAGCCCGCCTTGCCTGGGTGCTCACACGTGCTCGGGGCCTTTCGAGGGACAGAGCCCTTCTCCAGGGTCAGCTCTGGGCTCTCGGAGCAAGAGTGACGTGGCAAATCAGGCACCTTGTTTTGCAAGTCAGAGGCTCTGCAATACAGGCCAGCTTACAGTGACTTG
This sequence comes from Pseudotriccus pelzelni, assembly GCA_035584735.1. Lineage (NCBI taxonomy): Eukaryota > Metazoa > Chordata > Aves > Passeriformes > Tyrannidae > Pseudotriccus > Pseudotriccus pelzelni. Next base: position 10,813,095 of record JAWMRA010000028.1, on the reverse strand, counting down.
CCAGAATATTTGCAAGGCAGTATTTCCCAGGTGCGATCAATTAAGTCAGTGAAACTTAGAAGTTGGCCCAAAAATTAATTTTCTAGAGTAGATTTTTTTTTTGCCCCTTTTTGAGCTTACTTTTAAGCACTAGATTATTTGGGACCTCTTGCTTCTAGATTATTTGGTGCTAAACTGTGAAACCTGTGTTAGCACTAGTAAGGTTGATAGCTGAAAATTTTCCAGAGGGTAAATTTTGCTGTTGGGAAAAGTTTGTGTTCACTTCTCAGAGAGCTCCGTTTCAGTCAGGTCATACAGACTGGTTTGCCTGGCTGTTTTGCCATTTCTTTAGTTTACCTTTTCTGACTATTATTTTGTAATATTAAATTTAAATTTTTAACACAATATGTTTCACCATTTTAAAAGAAAATGGCTTAGCCTGGGGTATTCTATTACCTCGCTCTCGCTTAATCTTTTAACAGTGCAATTATCTCTCATCTTTGTTATTCATTGTGTGACTTTGGCCCTGAAGAGATCAATTTAGTTTTCAACTTTTCTTTTTTGATATTGTAATAACTTTTCTCTTAGTTGTGACTTGCCAGAAAAGATCTCCCTGGCAACATCTAACTGTGGTTGTTCCTAGTGCCTCTGGCCTGGCCATTTGCCTCGGCATCCACCTGGCCGTTGTCACTGCTAATTGGTTTATCCTTTGGAAAAGACAATTTTTTATTTCTCAGTCTTGGAAGCTCTCTATTTTGTCAGTTCAGTAGGTTTTGGCTTCTTTATTCTTTGTAACTCTGATTCTCTGATCTATGTTTCAATTGCATATAAGGAAGAAATGCCTCCCTGTGAGGGCAGCGAGGCCCTGGCACAGGATACCCAGAGAAGCTGTGGCTGCCCCATCCTTGGGAGTGCCCAAGGCCAGGTTGGACAGGGCTTGGAGCAACCTGGGCTAGTGGAAGGTGTCCCTGCCCATGGCAGGGGGATGGAACAAGATGAGCTTTAAAGTCCCTTCCAACCCAAACCATTCCGTTATTTTATGATCTGGGCAGATATTTGAGCATCTCCTGAGATTTATAGTCCCTGTGCTGTCGCATAGGTGACAAGGAAAAAAAAAAAGGAATGTTGCTTGTGCCTGTGTTTGCAAGAATGTGCTTTCACTCTGCAAATGTGAGACAATTGCTCTGCTCCAAGTAGTTTACAAGAATTACTCCCTATGAAGGCCCAAATACACAGTATATGAAATACTGTTAAATACTTCGAACTCCTCCTGGTTTCAAATTCCAGGACTGGATCATTCCAGCGGGAGTTCAGCTGCCATATCAGCTGGCCTTCGTGCACCTCCAGTCTCAGACCGACTTTTGAGAGCCCAGCCCAGCTTACCCCAACACCCGTGGCAAACTCCCCCAGCCAGATGAAAGGTGGAGCAGGCTCTGTGTTAAAGTGTGATTTGACTGGAAATGGCATCACCATAAACTCAGAGGCAGGGAGCTTGTAATGAGATCATATGGTTAGCAAGGCATGCAGCCCTAGAGTTTCCTTTTAAATTGCTGCTTCTCTGCAGATAAGGGCAGGATGAGGATTCATAACCTCGGTGAGGATGCCTGGTGCATGCCTGGACTTCAGTCTACTGGTGTGGTCTCACTTTTGGTTTATGTAAAGAAGTGGAAGAGGAAGAATTCGGTCACAACCCCAAAATAGTTCTGCTGCTCTTGGTTAATGAATTGCCAAATACTAGCCACTGTGTTAACCTGTGGTTAAAGGAATCACAAGAATCTCATGAAAATGAAATGTTGAGGCAATGTCCTCCTGGGGATGCCTTTTAAAAAGGGCTAACTTTGTATCATGTACCCAGTGCATTGTGTGGGATTTGCTTCTCTTGTTTAGACTGTTTTCCATTGGCTTTCACCTCACAGGAGCTCTTTCCCATTTTAATTCCTTGCTGGCTTTACCCAGTTTTCTTATGAGTGATCTATAGCAGAAAGGTCCAAATGCAGACTGTACAATGGGAAAAGGATTTATAAATTATGAAAGACCAATGTAGCTGAGCAGGATGGTTAAGGGAAAGAGGAAAGACAAGTAGAGGACATTTGGAAAACAAAACAGAAAGGGAAGAGGGAGGTGAGCGGAGCTGAAAAACCAGCAGAAGTATGTTTTTAAAGAAATTAAAATATTAGAGAAACTATTGATTAGCAAATGAACAAAACTGGTCATGGTTGTGTGCAACTGGAATGAAAAACAAAACCCCAAATCGAGGAACTTAAAAGTGGGAGAAAAAAATCACCAGGGCATAAAAATCAAGGCTTGATGACTGTTCATTGGTGACTCCAATTTCCATGGGTTGGACTTCAATTTACCATGGAGAACAGATGACGGTTGTTTTAGAATACATGAAAAGGCTAATTGGGGGCTAATTAAGGAGTCTGTTGACCATGGAGGACAGACACAACAGAAGCCTACAGCATCTGAGTGGCAGGGAGCATTGCACAAAGATGACTTGTGATTTAAGGTGCAATTCCCAAAAGAGCAGTTCTCTGTCAAGCTGTTGAGGGTGTTTGGTGTTTGGTACTTTTCCAGAGGTGCAGATGTGCTTGAGCAGTGGGAAGCTGAGCTAAAGCAAGTCCACCCTGCCTCCTGCGTCCCTACCACACAGCTTGTTGCTCCTGCATTTGCAGCACCAAGTGGTAGATGCCCTCATGCCTATGCTGGGATCACAGTCCCAGGCTTGGACTGGCACTGCCACCAGCTGTGGTGCAGCTGAACAGGGCTGGGTGCCCCGTGGTCCTGTGCCATCCACATATACCTGCCACCACAGCAAAGCAGGCTCCACCTGGGCTTCACCGGTGCTCAGTCTGAGTCACTGGGGTTAAAAGTTAAAAAACCACAAGCTGGTGGTTTGCAGCAAGGAATGGGAAGCTGGGAGCCCCTTCAGGAGAATGTCACAGGAATGGAGATCAGCATCAAAAGTGCTGCTCCTTGTGCGGCTGCAGAGAAGGTGCTCAGCAGTCGGCTCAGGTGCCCGTCTGCTCCCACGCTGACAGATGAAGTGTCCGTAAAAGCAAACCAGCTGCATTTAAATGGTGGCTGGCTGGTCTGAATGCTGCACACTCAGGTTTGAAAAGAAATTCCAGCTCGTTGCTGTGCTGACAAGCCACAGATGACAGCTGTGAACACGACACGCAGTTCAGTCTCCCAGCTGCCCATCCCAGTCCCTGCTCTGGGCTTGCCAGAAAGTTCCCTTCTGTCTAGCAGAAAGAGGAGGTAAAAATTAGAAACTGCTTTATTAGGACAATATTGCTGCTGTGGGACTGGGGCACCCTAAATCTAGTACTGTTTAAGTGCAGTCATTTCATGAGGGCCTCTTTAAGAGCTGTAGGTGCAGCTGATTTCCCTGAGCCTTTTCGAAAGGGGTCATGAAAAAAAAAACAAAACAAGATCGTGAGCCAGCCACTGTGCTTTTGTTGGATGTCCTAAAGGGAGTGACAGAAAACACAGGGAGAGGCGGTTTTCATGGCAGGCAGCATGTTCATGCTTCAGTAACTCAGAGCATCTGTTTGAGCTTTGCCTGCCATGATGGGTAAGGCAGAATCAGGAGATGTCATGTAATTAGGTTTCCATAAAGCACATGATATCAAACATTAATGAGCAAGGCAAAAACTCCCAGAAAATAAGGTGGTGTCATCCCAAACTGTTGCAGTGAGAGATTTCTTCTGAAGACTTGCAAAGGCAAAAGTAATCAACAACTTGGGCACTTACTCTTATTCCTACACTGGAAGATGGTCTGCAGTGTTGGGAGAAGACCACTGAAATACCACTGAGTTTTTAGCTGGCTTTAGAAAAAAAGAGGGGTTTGTGGGGTTTTTGGATGAACTGTTAGAGTGCTGCTGTCCTTTGATTTATTCTGGATGAGCAGCACAAGAGAAAAATAGAACCTTGTCTCTCAGTGGCTAATTTTCACAAAAATGTGAGTTTTTCCTAGCAGGAGCAAGAGGGTTTCAACACAGGCTATTGTTAAGCCTGCAAATGCCAAATGTCTGCTCTCCGGAGATGGAGAACAAAGTTGGCACCAACAATTAGCAGCTGATTTGGCAAGAGTTGCTGAAAATTAACAGCTGATGGAGAGGTCTTGGCATGATTTAGCAAAACACACTGCAGTTTGAGATGACTTTTCTGATGTTACTGTGCAAAGTGCAGGGGTGACCAGCAGGAAGGTAGTATGGAAAATGTGTAGGAGGAATTTGGTGTCTTATTCAGTTCTTGGAGTTTTTCTCTTGAGCTTTTCCAGCATATTGTTAGAGTACAATGATACAGCAAAGTTACTGATGTTAACTGAGGAAAGCTGAGATGCCAAAATGCTACAAATTGTTCATTTACTACAGATGCAACTTTGTTTTGCTTCCTCTACGGTAAGATATGGGTATTAATTCTATTTGGATGTAACAGTCATTTAGGAGCAAATTCAACATGGGAATAACACAGTATGGTCCAGCAAATCCAACAATTCATCATCCAAGAGACTGAGAGGCAGAGCAGCACTGGAGGACTCTGTGGGATATGTGGTCAGGCGTGTGTGGAGGCATCCCTGCCTGTCCCAGGAGAGCCTCTGGGAAAGGACAATTGGTGGGACGCTGGATGTGAACCAGGAATCTTGCAGCTACTGTTGTAAATGTTTTGAACTGTGTTGCTGCTCTTGGGATGGTTCCAGTGCCAGCTAGAGCCAGTGTGGCTTTCTCTGTGCTGGGAAGCACATAGTGTTGGTGTCTCAGAGGTACCAGTGCCCACTGGGCATGTTGTCTTGAGAGGGAAACACTTGAGGGGTGAAGGTAACTGAAGTATTTTTATGCTCCAAAGAAAATTTAAAGTGGTTGGTTGGCACCTACTGGCAGTGAGATGACTTCCAAGGAACTTCCTGATAACTTTTCCCAGGAGTTGGCAGGACTGTGAACGCTATAGTGTGACAGTGATGAAGTGAGGAGCAAAGAGGGAGGACAGGCAGTTTTCACTGCAGGATGGTAGGATCACATTTTGCCTCTGGCTGATTTACTCACAGCAGGAATAAAGATACTGCACTTGGAGTTAGTTTGACTTTGACACAAAGGGAAAGAGATGAAAGCACAAAAGCTCAAGATACCTTGACAGCCAACCACTCACCCAAATAACAGCCCCCCAGCCAGCAGAGCTGCCTGTCTGCAGTCTCAGTGCAGGGCTCAGGCTCTCCCCTCTGCCCAGCTCTGCTGTTCTGCAATAGCAGCCCTGAGAGCTTTGGCCTTGCTGCTGATTGCTGTAGCTTTTTGTGAGCAGCAGAGAGAGGACGTGACCTGCAAGCCCTGCCAGCCTAGGCCTTCTTTGCTAGAGAGGATTTAAGATTTATGGTCAAATTTTACAGTAACTGTGATTTCCCTTACAGATCTTGAATATATGATTGCCCCACAGTCCCAAAGCAAGTCCCCTGAGACTGCTGTGATGGCTCAGTCATTACTTCTGGGCGCTAGCAAGGAAGTTTTAACACTGAAGTTTTCCTTGTGGAGTAAACCAAGAGACAGGGCTGGAGCTGGCTGCTTGGCAGGTTTGGAGCCCTCCATTGCTGCCAGGCCAGAGCCATTCACCCTCCGTGGTACAGCTGGGAGTGAAAACTGGGTTCTGCATGGAGAGTGAGTTTTCATGCTGAATCACAGATTCTGACCAGACTAATTTTGAAAACTTGTGGCCCCAGGACCAGAAGCTGTTGAGAGCCTTAAGGCTGGCAATAAGAACATGGTTGTTGTGCTTTTTAGCTGCATTAAATGCTGCTGTACTGGGAGAAGGACACTGTGGCTCCATGGGGATGCAGGACCACCACGTGTGACCTTCTCTCTGTCCAGTGAGTGAGGGAAGCCCTGCCAGGACAGTGCGATGACCTGCAGTTGTGGGTCTCAGGACAAGCGTGTCCTTGAAGCTTGGTGGAGAAATGGTAAGGAGCTGTGTCTTTCAAGGGCTGTCCTTTGACAGGAGGTCTCTCCCGGAGGAACAGAGACAAGCTGCTCGCCACGCAAGGCACAGAGGCCCGGGGCAGTAAGGAATACTGCTGGTGTGTGTCCTTCCTGGCAGCCAGAGGCTGTGCAGGTCGGTATGTTATTGTCACCCCAGAGAGGAGCTGCGGGGACTCTGCTCAGGCTGCACATTGCCCAGGACCTGCTGACACAGCAGCCTGAGGCAGCAGGTCTTCAGGCAAGAGCGCAGATGTTCTTGTAATGAGCCCAGTGATCTGGTAACTCATTCATCCCTTCTCCAGCAGCCCGTTTTGATGTGAAAACTTCAATAAATGAAGATGGAGAATCCACTTTCATAACATTTCCAGGAGTTGTTTCTTTTTTCTGCTTTGAAGGTGATGGCTTTGGCCTCCTCCCTTTGTTTCCCGCTGTATTTCTGTGAATGAAGCACTGGGAGCCTTTACTCAACCCACAGCCCTCTCACTGCCTTTCCTCACCTCTCTGAGTGAATCTTTCCTGACATGTGTTAAAACCAAGAGGTTCTTGGTGGGACTTCCAGAGCTCTTGCAATGCAAACGATAGTAATGATATTAATGCTAATAATTGTTATTCTTTAGAGTGAAATGTCAAGATTCCATGTTTTCATGTTAATTTGTAGTGGGTAGGTACCACAATAATCATGTCCCATCCTGTCAGAGAATGAGCATTTCATATCGCAGGGACTGCTAGAAATTGTTAGTAATGAAGTAGCTACTGATGTACCTGATGGGTTTGTCTTTGACATACAAAAATGCAAAGTGACATGGCAAATTTGGAATGAAGGATGAAAAGCTATTAAAAAAATGGTGAACGTAGCTATAAATTAATAAATCTCATATCTAAAATGTGGTACTGAGCTGTGATGCTAAATAAGATCCATGTCCCTACTGTTGGATTGCATGTGTGTATCTAGAAAAGGAGCTAAAAGGCTGAAGCCAGAGGACTGGTTTGTTACTACCTGCCTGGACAGGAAAAAACTATATTGGCAGCTGCACTCTCCTTGAAATAGGAGTCTGTGGGCAGCAAGATCAGATTTTGAAGTAGGGTGTCTATCTTTAATTGTTCTGAAATGTAGGCTACCCTGGGTAGCACAATACCCCTGAATAGTGTATTTTTGTTAGAAATACTTCTAAGCAGTGAGTGTTTTACTGCAAACAGCTCCATTCTTCTCCTCAAGACATTGGCATGACTTGCTATCCTTTTGGGCTTGTATTTATTATGCAGTATTACTTGGTAAGAAAGCAGTGCTTTTACTTGGAGAAGCAAAAACATTTTGGGTCATGTTCCTCTCTCATTTAGATAATTTTTAATTGACATTAAGTGAAACTCATGCCGTTACATAACACCCAGAACATAACAAATGCTGCTGCTTCAAATTTATACCAGCTTAGCTGAAACCTGAGCCTGAACCTCTCTTGGTTGATGACTTGTTTGTCTGTTTGATTCCAGCTGCTAACCTCACTAATTTGGATAATCTCGACAGCGCGTTGAGCCTTGTTGAAGACCAGGTGCACAGATCGAGGCAGCGCCGTCGAAGGCACGCGACGGAGGACGATTACAACATCGAAGTCCTGCTGGGGGTTGATGACTCAGTTGTTCAGTTCCATGGGAAAGAACATGTTCAGAAGTACCTGCTGACCTTGATGAATATTGTGAGTACAACCCCGCGAACTGCCCTGTGGGACGGCGCTGAAAAGGACCGGGAATGTAGGTTGGGTTGGCCCCATTGGAAGGAGACATAATAAATTTTTTCTCGTGGCAGGAGATAACAGGGAGGGAAATCCAGGCCGCTTTTGAAAAAATTCAGAAGGGGAGAAGATTAAAAAAAAAAAAAGAAAAAGGGGGCAACAAAGAAGCTGAGTATGGGACCGTTAAAATGTTCAAAGTTCTGCTTTGTGTGCTTTGGTGCATTTGGGGCACAGGGTCGGGGGCTCAGGTTTTTGGAAGTCATTACATTTTAGCTGCATAATCAGAGCTTCTTGCTGAGAAACGTGGTTTGGAGAACTTCAAATCAGGTTCTATTAGAAATTTCAATTACTTTTGTTCCACATTTTTAAAACTGCTCAGGTAAATGTTTTGATTCCTCAACTGCCACTTTAGGTCCCAGGGCACTTCCCTGCCCCTTGTTCATCCTGCAGTAAAATGTTATGTAGTGTAACACTGAACTTCCTTAAATTGATTTAGTGTTTACTCCCCGACTGACATCTTTAGGTTTCCTTAGTTAAATATTTAATCTTCAGAACCATAGTCTGTGCAACAGACTATATAGTGTAGTAGGGATGAAAGAATACACCAGGGAATATTATATTTGAAAGAACCACTTTTTATTTTTAAACATGAGTGCAGCAGACACAGCGGCCCTCTAGCACCCCAGTCAGTAAGCAAGGACACTATTTTGTGGGAAAAGAATCATGTCTTGAAAAATCATCCCTGTTACAGATCAAAGTCAAAATATATTTCCTTCTTCTGCCCAAAAAATAGAACTGAGTGGCAGCCCCCTTCATAGGCAGCTCATTTGGGGATGACTTTTTTCCTTCTCATGTGGAACAGGAATCTTTTCTCAAAAAAACATACTTCCAAAGAAGCTTTAGGTTCAGTGACTCTGTGTTCTCAGTGAAATAGTGTTGAGTAAAAAATTGTAGGTCTACTCTGTTTTTGACAAATGGGGTCTGACTGCACAAGTTTGCAGTCATGTCAAAAGGATGAGAATGGAGGTGGCTCCTTTGGCTTTATAAACCAGAAATCCAGGCTATTAGGTACATTTGCCTGGGATGTTGTTTTTCCAAGATGTATTTTTTTAATTATGAAGTTCATTTTTTTTCTTTATTACATTCTTTTAGCAATGTGCAGAACATCACTGTTTTTCACTTTAAATGAGAGGTGGAATACAATTTAAGAAAATCCCTCGTGTAATATAAATTCAGTTGCGCTGCCTTTTTATAACAGCATTGTAAATAGTTAAAAACCTGCACTAACATTAGAGTTATAGGGTCCTTGGTGTCTGCTCTGATGGCTGTAAATACATATACTCTAACAGAAATGACATAGTGAATTTCATTTATTTGTGTGGTTTGTTTCCTCTGAGGCTTAAAACAAAGTCTACAGTGAAACAGATGGTTTTATGCATCTCTAAATTAACAAGCCAAAGAGGCCAAACCAGGAATGTGGCAAACAGGCCAAAATAGATTAAACATAACTCTTTACTTATCATGTCACTTAAATCTATTTTTAAGAATTAAAATATACAGTAATGGTAAAGAAGCCATAAATGTTCCAGCTCTGGAATATACTTTCTCCTAATTTTAGTAAACCATCCAACACACAAATTGCAAGAAATAACAACTCTTCAGCATGCTGTTTCTGCAAGTGGTTTAGAAAGTGCAGCCTGTGTAACTGTACCCACAGGGCACAGCAGCTCTTGGCATAGGCAACAATTGTTCTGTTGAGAGCTCTGAGGTAGAAACGTGTCTTTTGGGGACTGAGGATGTGTCCCCATGCCTTGTGCCCAAATTTGAGGAGCTGTTTGAAATCCCCAAGGCCTCTCGAGGGGGCTCTGGATCGCCTTTGGCAGCCATCAGTGCTGCCCTGTTCCTCCCTTCTTCAAAACTCAGCTGGTTCTAGAGTCTGTATTTGAGCAGAGGGATGGGTGATGGTAACCAGTCCTGTTTCCAGCTCCAGTAGAGAGGCAAGAGGGGTTTGTTAGTGCAGATACCAGGCAGTGCTGGGACCATTTCACGTTTCTAATGAAGCGTGTAGGGCCAAGGTCACTCGAAAAGAAGAGACAGCTACAAAAAATTCCAGCTGTATTTTTAAATCTGGTGGAAGATCCTTCCATAACCACCAGATTGTGTGTATCTTGCTGATTTTAGGGTGTAATCAATTAGCTTCCCACAGCAACAAGGCATTAAGCATGGAATCAATTAGCTTTGTACAGTAACAAGGTGGTAGTAAGCATAAAATCAAAAATGCATGGTAACTGAATAAAATAATAGTCAAAGTATTTACTGGAGATAAGAGGATGATCAAATAGTCAAATTTCTGAGGTTCTGGAAATGAAATACATCCCAGGTGAATTCTCCCTCCTGGGACACAACACCACTTTCCCAGAAGCAACTCCCAGCACAGCTGCTTCTCCCCACTTTGCTTGATTTCCTTGTGAGTGGCATGAGCAGTTGTCCTTAACTAACTTCTCCCAGGAATCTTGGGTGGAACCCTACCACCAACCCAATCAAAACAATTTATTTTTCTTTTCAAGCCCAGTGCAATGACTGTAAAGTCAGTAAAATCTGCTTTGTGCTGCTTAAGTGATGTGTTACAGTCCACACCTAAAAGCCATGAAGTGAGAAAAAACCCAGGGGCTGGGTGTCCTGGCTGTCTTGAATAGCTGCGCTAATATTTATCCCAAAGTTTGGAAATGAAGTCACTCCCAAACAAATGGTGATAGACGCCAGAGCATTTTTAACATGTTGGGCTGCAGCCACGTATCTCCTGACTGCGCGCCAGCCGTTCCACTGCAGTGAGCTCGGCCTCGTGCCACCCCCTTTTCATCCTCCAGCCATTCCCTCATACAAAAACTCTGGTTTCTCTTGACCTCCTCTCTTTTCTCTGCTCAGCACCCACGGGACATTCAGGCCACCTTTGGAAAACGTTCCATTGTTTTCTCTGAAGAGACCCTCGGCTGCCTCTTGCTCGCACCATTTTCGGTTGTACGTCATGCTGGGTTTTTTTCCTGGGAAGGATATTAGCCTGCACAGTCCTCTGCACTTCCAAGCGTGAGCCCACACATTGCACAAATTAACTTTGTATTTATAGCATGCAGGAGCATTGCCACAGAGGAGAGAGATTTGGGTGGAAACTTGTAGCTCTGTAGTTACTCGAGAACATGGAAGGTAATTCAATTTCAGCAAGAAGGCGTCTCAAAACCCCAGGGCTTTTAGCTGGTTCTACAAGTGTTTGGGAAATATTAGAAAAGTGCGAGGCAGTGGAGAAGTGGCATCTTGTTCCACGAGAAACAAAAGGATTTCACTTTGGGAGGGGCAGCAGGGAGCTGAGTGGATGTCATATGTGATCTTACAATATTTCAGCCATTCCAAAAGGCAAAGTCTCATCAAATAAGTTCCATTGTAAATGGTTTTTTGTGTGTATTGGCTTAATCTGTCTTGACTTCAAGTCTTCAATTTCATGCCCATCTTCAAAAGGTGAATTTTTTTCCCAGTCAGGCCCCTGTTTTAGCTTTTTCTTGTATCCTTTGTCTTTCTTCCTCCACAGTATTCCTCAATTTCTCAACTACCTCATTTTCTAATGCTGGCAATTGTCATCCTTGTCTATTTTTTAAGAAGAATTTATCTACAAAGTATGTATATTTTTTTATCTTTGCACAGTTTTCAGGGGTAAAAATCTTTCATTTCCTTTCTCTTCCCTTACTGTAAAAGATGTGTTATTGCAATATTTATATATATTCATGTGATGGATATATGGCCAAAATATTTGTGATACAAACCCTATCTCCTCAAACTAGGTGAGTCCATAACTGCTGCTATTTCAAAGGCAGAGAGACCCTAAATAGGATTTATGCCTCACTCTGGGCTAGATTTATCTGAGTATTTAGTCATTTACCTGCTTTTGAAATTAGTGAGAACCAATTTTAAAAATTAGCCTATGGGTTTACGTATCTCCCGGCCTTCAAGTGAAACTTCAACTCCGGAACAAATACATTATAAAACTTTTCGTTTGAATAACTGAAATCAATGGGAGTTATGCAGCTGGGGGCTTTGGAAAGTCCCTGGAGTCTTTCACCTGCATCTTTCAGCACTACATATGTCTTTGAAATGGTGGCCCTGAGGCACTGTGGAATATGTTATCTGTCCTCTTTAATAGGATGTACATGATACTACTATTATAGATGAGATTTCTGCTTTCGTTCCTCTGGCTGATGAGGGATGAAGATTTGCAGGTACAGAACAGCAAGTCCCTAATGAGAGGAGAGGGCAGAAATGCCATCGGTTTTCTAACTGACAGTTGGATAAAAACCTTGAAAGCATGTCTAATTCAAGCTGCTAAAAAGAAAGTGATGATTGAATGCATTGAAATAATGGGGCACCCTGTCTCCAGAATCATGCTTTTTAAACTAAACAGCATTTCTTTTAGATGGGAAGGATAGTTCAGTAATGTAGAATTGGACCGGATTTTTGAAACTTAAATAATTCATAGGCACCAATGCTCATTATTTAAAATCAGTTTATTTCAATACGTTCACTTGAAAGCTGAACTAACTCTAAGAAGTTCCACAAATAACAAATATAAGTCCAGCTCTATTCATCTGAGGCACTTCAGCTGTCAGTAGCTGAATTACAGGTTGTTTGAAAGTTTAAATACATGTATGTGAGTTAACTTCACATTTAGGTGGATCATTATAAACCAGTAACTGTGACTGGTGTGAACAGTGTCTGAAAAGGCCCCATGGGGTTATTTTTGTTCATTATCTTGATTGCCACCCTCCAGTGGAAGTTGTAGTCGTGATTGGGCATTCAGGAGCTCCCGCAGGGAAGACCCTCTCAGAACTGTTACAGGTTGTGCTCATTTTCACAGGGACATTATTCCCAGTGTCAGTTAGGTGAGCATTGCTCGTTATTGTTACCTGGAATGTGTGCCTTGCTGCTCTGTTGGACACAGCACAGAGCATCACACAGGTTTTGGTACCATCCCCAAGGCAGAGGGTAGGTACCATTAAAAGATAGATTTTTCTTTTACTCCAAATACCAACATGAGTTTTTTAGCCATAAAAGTTGCAGCCAGGGACTTTTCAGTTGTGACAGTGTGGTTTGCGTGATGGAGTGTGGATAATTAGGATCAGCTTTCAAATTCTGGATGCTTTTCTGAACCAAACCACTTAGATTTGAAGAGGTCATCCTATTTATTGGATGGGCACCACACCCCTGTCCCTTGCAGCAACACGATAAATCAATCTGCTTAATTATTTTATGATGCTATAGTTGATTTTATTAACGTGATATTGAGACAGTAATTCAGAAAAATACCAAGTCTTTTGGTGCAAAGGTAATTTCATCATCATCATCATCATCATGGCTAGGCTTCGCGAACGAAGATTTGGTAAAGGTAATTTACAGTGTTTAGAAAAACCTCTCAGAGCAATGGTCTGTGGCAAAGATGAGGAGTTCCAAGACCCTGTGTGAGGAACTAAGAAAAATAAATTAGTCATGAAGTCAAAAAACAAAGTCTATGACCTTTCTGGAGCCAGTGTTACAGTCGAAGATGAGACAGAGACCCGTGAGTGCCTTGCCAACACATCTGCTCAGGGGAATGTTTTTCATTTTGACCAAAAGTAGCTAACTTGGAATTGGTAATATCTACTGACTCTCACACCAGGAAGGTAAATCAGGACTCGGACTCATATTTGCATAGAAAATGCAAGATTCTTATCTCTTTTTTTTTTTTTTGGTAATGTACATTGCCAAGCTCTTTTACAACTGCCTGTTGCCTGTGGTTCTGAGCAGAATGATAGATGTTTTCCAAATCGGAGCTCACAGTTTGACCTTTAAGTTTCATGTTTGTTGTGTGCTTTCATTATTTTTTTTTCCTTGTGATGCTCAACAAAGATTTCAGGGAAAAAAAGAGTTCCTCTCTGAGGAAATTAGGAAATGCCTTGTAAGGACTAGAAAGGGAGAACTTGGGAACCCTGGATTTTGCCTGATAACTTTCTGTGTGACCATAGCACATCCACTCAAGGAATTGATGTAACGTTATTCCTGTGGGATTAAGATAAAGCTTTGGGAATGTTAGAAATGCTACTTTGGGATCTTCAAAAGCCTGAAGGAGGTGATGAAAATCGAAGAGGATAGTGGTGTTTGAAGTGGGACCACAGAAATATAAAGTGAGAGGGGAACGCTTTTTGGAGGGTCAGATTGCAGAAGTTTGTGCTCGGTATCCACCGCGACATTTCTGGTTCCTATTCTGTAATTCAAAACAGACATTTCTTACAGAAATAGACAATCACTGGATGCCCACCAGGCACCAAGGCTTTGCTGCAGATAATTATGATCTGATGAATGAGCTGCGTCTCGGGCTGGGCTCTAACAACAGTTTGCCAGGAGCTCTGCCATCCCATGGGGAAGGAGCTGATGCTCTCCAGCTCCTCCAGTATCGCTCCGGCAGAGACCCACACACAGCCCCTGCTCTGCCCGGGAGCACGTAGCCACGAGTAGTTTCTGCAACAGTAGTTGTGTAAGGATGCTGGCTGATCAAAGAGCAGGGCTAATCAGGCTGGATGGATCAGCAGTTCGTGGCGGCTGGAAAACCAGACGCGTCTTGTTCTGTGCCCTCTCCGAACGGTCAGATGTGCCCTCTGACGGCCGCTGTCGCTGGGCCGGAGCCGTTTGACATTGATGGTGGCCTGAGGTGGAAACTATTAGATGTCCACAGGGTGTGTGTGCTCAGGAGCCCGAGGAAGTGGCGCCCACCCGAGCGTTAAGGCACAAGCCGTGGAGCTGCAGAGGGCGTGCCTCGGGACGAACGCGATGATTTATGGTTCAGCGGGATGGAGCCGTGGCTGTGATGTGATGTGATGAAGAGGGCTGCCTTGTGCATAGCAGATACTAACAAACTTTGCAAGGCTGGGAACTCCTTCAAGCTGCATGAATGAGTTTGCCCGTGACTTGCCAAAATGTGCAGATTGTTCTCCTGTTGCGCATCGGTTTAATTAGAGATTCGGGGAACCGCCTGACTTTCCCTAAAGGCCCTGCCAGCTCTATCAGCAGGTAACCTGCTCTGCATCAAGACTTGCAGAACTGCAGGCTGGTGATTACTATTTGCGTTACAGCAGCTTCCAGAATTCCCTTTTAGGATTGGGGCCTGCTTTGCTCAATAATAAAAACTTTTCAGTGCTGCTTTTAGAAAGCATGAGGCACCTCACAGGCTCCCAGCTTGCCTTTGGGTTTTTGATGTATTCTGTGTGCTTACTGTGCTGACTTGAAACTTGCTCAAGGCAGGAGAATTATAAAATTAGCAGGGAGGGACAGATGAAAAAAGCAAATGAAGTCTTTGTTTTTCTTATGTAGCACCAATCTGTGCCAGCCTGATTTCTAAACAGAAACTTTAAATAGAAATGCAAGTTTTCCTTTGAAATATCCCAGAAAAAGAAAGCAAAGTTATCCGAAAATAGTTAGTGAACTACAATAGCTTGATGAAAGTCTCTTTACAGTGTTTCACTGTGCTTTGAATTCTTTGAGATTTACCCAGCCTTCTTCATCACCCTCTTTAAATGCTGAATCACTGTAGGACATCTAACAAGATTTAATACATTCATCACCTTCGGTTCAGGAGCTGTGATTTTGGGATAGTCTCTGTCCTTTCTTTTCCTGTGCAGCAACTTAATTTTAGACTAACTGATCTAAGAACAACAGGAGATTGACTCTGATTTTCCTTCTGTTGGGACGAACCAGGATGTCCTACTGAAGTACGTGGAGATGCAGTGCTGTAAAAGTACTCTGCCCTTGTTTTCACAACTATGTGTATTTATTGCACTGACATCTGAACGTTGGATATCCATTATCTGATTACCTCTGCTGTGAAACAGTGAGTTTCAAAGTTGTGAGCTGCTCTCAAGCCCGGAGATTTCTGATTCCACACACTGGTTGGTCATTTTCTGCCCTACACATTGTGCTGCATTATTTTGACTCTGCTTTCCCGTTGAAATAACAGGTAGAAATTCTGATCATGGAGGCAAGTGTGTGCACTTGTCAGGAGTGTTTGAGAGCACAACATTCAGTTGCTGGGATCTCGTATCTTTACTAGCTTCCTGAAACAAATAAGTGCAATTTAGACCATGCTGGAAAAAAAGAAAAGCGTCTGTTTCAGCATGTTATCTATGTGCAGTGAGACACTACTAGAGAGACACAGTTTAGCTTAGAGAAAGATGCTGTGTGAAGAGAGGTTGGACTCATCCTTATTAATGAAACCAAGATCCAGAGCTTTGAATTGGCCCACTGTCTTGCAGAAAACCCAGGATCCCAAGAGAACCAAGCAGCTCTTTACAGTGCTTGTGCTTTTCTGTTCATTCACAGTTTGTTTGTTAGATGTTATTTGCATGAACAGTCAAGCAGTGTTTTTAATTCTGTTCCATCAACGTTTTCAAGCCAAGTTTCCCTTTGGCACAGAACAGCGATACAGTTGTTCAGTTACTCAACTATTGTTAAAAGAGGCTTAGGTTAAGAGAGAGAGAAAGCAATTTGGATTATGCTTTATGAACTAATTAAATGCTTATTTACATGCTGTGTTTGCTGTCCCCTGTACACAGCGGTTCTGGTTTAGGACTCATTTCATGTGTAGGTGATTTACAGCTTATTTCAACCTCAGATCTTCGATGAGTGTTCTCACCACACAAAGAGGGAGGCAAATTAATACCTCTGGGTCTCTTGACAATGCACAAGAGCGTCTTTCCTGGGTGAAAGAATTTCTGTAAAGCAAAATATGTGTTTATGTCTTACCTCTCTATAACCTCTGTTCAGCAGCGGAACTCAGAGTAAAAATAAGAGACTTTTAAAAATATTGGAATATAAAGTTAGTCTTCTCAAGTCTTATCAAGACGTGTAAAGAGATTATCCGATTTCTGGAGGGGTTGTTTACAAAGCATATCTGAACAGATCAGCTGCTCCTACACCTGAATGAAAATAGCAGCCCCTGAAGCCAATTATAGTCATGGGTTCTTCATCCACCATCTTCCAGCCCAGGATCTGCTTGCTCATCAACCAGTAACGAGCCTGGATTCCAGGCATCCCCCAGCATGTTCCCCAGGTGCCTGGGCAGGTGACCTGGAGGGCGTGAACCTGCTCCTGTGGAGCTGTGGCTCAGCCACACCATTTCCAACCCATCAGCACAGGACACTCAGGACTGTTGAGAACTTGGGCATCCACCAAGCATAAAATAAGGCCCTTCTATCAAAAAATACTGATGAAATGAATTAAAATTCACTTTAAAATGTCAACGGGGATTGCTTAGCAAAGCCTACACTGGTGTATTTAATTTTAATGATTTTTGCAGAGATAAAAGACCGGCCATTAAAACTGGGGCTGATGGAAGTAACAGGACGTTATTTATCGTGTTTCAAATGAAAGGTTTTCTGAAAGTTATTTATTAGCTTGGAGTAATGAATCTAGTTTGCAGAAATAAATGAAATTCAGGTCCAGCCAGCAAAGCAGTCCAGTTTGGTGCAACCTTTACCAAGAGAAGGAGGTTTTAGGAGAGGCGCTTGCCTTGCAGGGAATCTCATCTGCCTCTTCTAATTTGTAAAGCTAAACCCCTGCCATTTGGCTGAGTCTCATGCAGTCTTCATCACTGAATACTTAAATCAGCCTCTTTAACAGTTAATATTTGCCTTGCTTGCCTGTAGTAGTGTTTCCTCAGTAATCATTATTCATCCACATTTCATTCTCTAAATATTTACAGTTTTCGGTGTTCCTGGGGTGATTTTCCGGCGTGCATGTTTAGTTATGTAGCTCTCCTATTAAAAAAAAAAAAAAAAGACCGTTTTAATTTGCTGTCATTTTGTAGCTTTTGTTCTGCTTGCAGAGTTTAACACTGATGAGTTTTGACAGACAACAAAGCCAGCCCATGTGCCCGACCAGCTTTTCGAGGGAGGTATATCCTCTTGGCAGAGTGTGAGGTGATGGGTCCCAGATGGAAGAGTTGCACGGTGCAGCTGAGCTGGTTCAGTGAATTGCTCTTGGGAGAGAGGTCCTGTCCCTCTGCTCACTGTCCCCTTCCCCACCCATAGTCCTGCCCAGCAGGGAGATATTTGGGATTTTGCCTGGATTACCGTGCTCCAGGCTCCAGCAGGGACACACGTGTCGGCTCCGCTGCATCATGTAGGTGCACCATGATACCTCTAAGTCCATTTAGGCTGGCACTTGTATACCTGTTAATCTGAAGTCTCTGATTATGTGTTGATCTTAAATGATTTCTTGATTTATGACCTGTTGGGAGGCTACAACAGAGTCTGGAAAAGAAAACATTCCCTCTCGCATTAGTAGTTTTTTTCATGTTTTATGTATGAACACAATGTGGTCTCTGGACTAATGACAAAGCACAGAAGGTACTGCTGAATCATAGTTTCACTGCTTTCACAGTTACTTGCTGCCAGTATCATCATTAAAGTGCTGAACTCTTTTGCAGGTTAATGAAATTTATCATGATGAGTCCCTGGGTGCTCACATTAATGTTGTCTTGGTGAGGATAATCCTGCTGAGCTACGGCAAGGTAAGAAAAGGTTAATTTGAATGGAGAATATCAATATCTATAAACTTCATTCGTTTATGACCAGTGTAGTTAGTGGTGACTTGTGTTGGGTTTGTATTTTAGTTCATATATTGTCCCTACAAGTCTAAAAAAAAAAAAAGTCTAAAGAACTTTTATGTTTATATATATTTGTTTATCATTTCAAATAATTTCTGTTTCTTCTGGGTTTTCCCTTTCTCATCTGAAGTTGTTACTCAGCTGTAGCAGTCTGTATTTTCAGATTTGTTTGGAATAATCCACGAAACATAGAGAGCATTTTGGTTCCTAAAGAAAACACGAGGTGTTCTGGTAGAACTGTATGTAAGTGACAATAAACACAAGATCAGTTCTGCAAAATGCTGAGGGCTACAGCCTCTTTCTAAGAACTCATTTATACTTGTGCTTATTATCAGTGGGACTACACATGTACTTAAAGTTAAATGGGAGTTCTGTGGAATAGGGGCCAGAAGGCAAGAGCTCTGCAGATCAAATCTGTAATTAAGAATATTAAGAGTTTTTTCTCTCATTGTTCCTCTGGAAGGGGTTACTCCACAGGCAAAACTTGAGTAAAGAGGAACAAAATGTTAAATGTGTTTCAAAAGTATTGATCAGTTCAGTACCTGTGCCCTATTATTGCCAAATCAGCATCAAATTCCATGGGAACAGGAACAGGGCGTTTCCGTGTGTTGATAAATGCTTTGGTTAAGGACATGTGATTTTAGTGCTCTCTAACACAGCAGCATGCCCAGCTGCTCAGAGCAGAGTGTTAAAGTCTAAGGCACCTTTCGGTGCCTGGAGTTGCTGGCATTTGCATGTTCAGGTACTGAACCTGGGTTCTGGAGGACTCCGTGTCTGTTCATGGAAGTTGTTGGAATGCTGTCAGCAAAAAGACAGTGCAGATGTGTCAGTGGTGAAGCTCCACTGACATTCACCCATTTACCCTGCTCGATATCAGCTGAGAATTTTCCTCCCTGGTGCAAATGAGGGAGCTCTGAGGTTTAGTCTGGACTCTGCTCGAGATTGGTTACCTGGATTTGGGTTAAATTTTTTTTTTTTTTTAATTGGAGCTTCCCCATGGGAGAGCTAAACCCAGGAATTCATCTCTGCCTTTCATGCAGTGGTGTAGGTGATGATGCAGTTACATGTTCTGGATAAGCTTAATCAGGTGTAAAAGAAAGGCAAAAAAGGTCGTATTTGCCATTTTGTGACCAAAAGTTTGTGGTGTGTGCAGTTAACATTGAATTACAAAATAATCAAAATATCTTTGTGATTGCTGTAACGACAACAACTTGAGGGATTGCAGATTGACTAACAAATCTCATAAAAATCTGAGGTTGCAATAGTGGTGGTAGCCAACAGAATCAGTACATGGGCTAGTCACTTGTTTGCAGTCTTTAGTTCCTGCATATCTCATAATTGTTATGTGTGTCCATCTTTAGCTCTATAAATCTGTACCCGTCTGAACTCTGATAACTTTGCTGTTTTCCTGATGGCAGGCAGTAACTACAGCAGTCTTCATTCCGTCTTAAGAATCTTTATTTTCTTGTGAAGAGCAAAGACTTGTCCACTGATAACTTGAAAGCTATCCATTTCATATTCATTTTCTTCAGAGAGGAGAGTGGGGTGAAGGACAGAAGCCATCGCTTCGTGGTGGGTCTTTGGCCACATCACCAAAGCAGCAGTTGCAGGTAGCACTGTGTAATCTGCTTGTGGCTGCTCTGCTTGGGGATTCTGAATCCATCATCTGCAGGGGACAGTGTTCTAGGTTCTGAGCTGCCCTGCTGGTTTCAGAAGGCCATAAGGTGTCATAATTCCACTGTCACAAGCTTGCCCTGAATAGCCAAGAAGAGGATTTTTCTTGCATTTCTAGATCTGATTCTTATTTACGCTTATTTTATGGCTTTCTGAAAAAAAAGTAAAAAATTATGCAAAAGAGATCATTTCAAAGCTCTTCTGCCTTACAGTGTGGGGACCTGCATGCCATAAAGCTCCTGATCAGAGGACTAGTACTGCAGAGTAGAAGGTGGGGAGATTCCTCTTCAGAGGTTTGGGATTATTTAGCAGTGGAAAAGCAGAGAGAAAAGGTGTATCGTTCTTTCTCACTCTCATAACTTGTTCTGAGGAATTAGAACAAAATCTTCAATATTTTACTATCCCACATGTCAGTATTAACAATTTTTCAGAAATATATATTCAAAGTACTAAATAAAAGAATTGCAAGTTTCTTGCATGTGCAAGTTAAGGCAGTGCATGAATGAAGCAGCCTGGTTGGCTTCACAGTATGAAAATATTATCCCTGTCTTGTTTGAGTGAGATTTCCTTTGGAAGCATGGAGCTGATATCTTCAGATTCATTTGCTTCACTGCAGGCAATTTATATATATTATCAAGGGTGCCATTTAAATAATCATAATAATTACATTATGGTTCTGTAATTGATGATGTATGTACCATCAACGTCAGTTTTATGACAGCACTCTCAGCTATTGCCAATTCTCCACCCCTGAGAAGCCTTCCACTGTATTGTGGGTTTTCTTAGAGGATTATATTATTTTATACAATATGTCATCTGTTGATAAGAATAATATGGACAATACTTGAGTTGCATAGCAACCAACCTTTCACTGGTTCTTGCTTGAAGGTACTCCACTCCTTCAAATATACTTATTCTTTAATGTTCTCAAGCACAGGCAACTGTACATTCAGAAGTTTCAGTCATTTCAGGAATTGCATGAATTGCCCTGGTAAGGTGAAAAAATGGAAGATATTCCTTGGTGATCATGTGCTGAAATTACTTCAGGGACAAATTCAAGAGATCTGACGTGGTTTTACTGAACTAGCACTTTGTCTAAGTTATCACCTCTGGACTTTGATGGTATGGCAGGCTGAGCCCTGCCAAGGAGTACCAGGCTTGGGTGCTGGCTGAGTGGTGTTTGGGGAGCAGGCAGAGTGTGGCTGGGCTGTGGCTGGGGTAGGTTTGCAGGAGCTGCCATCCCTTCCCCCACTCTTCTCTCAGTACTTCAAACCAGTGATGTACCAGAGAGACTGATGTGAGGGCTTCAACTCTGCCTGGCTGCTGCCCACTCAGTTATCAGTTCCACCATTAGGATAGAAAAATATGTTCTGCAAAGGCTGCTTCATATCTGCAGTGGCTCCAGAAGCCCCCATGGACTTGTCTGCATTTTCTTGCCATTGACTCCCAAAGTCACAAGCTCTTGTGGTGGGATGGGATACTGCGAATAAATAAACAGGGTACAAGCAGTGCATTTTTCTTCAAATGGGAAAAAGATGAGCTGGCTGGCTTCTGCCTTTTTGACTTCAGTAGTAAGAAGACTGGTTCCAAATTTTGGAGGCTGCGGATACATTTGATATTAATATAATTCAATGTTTGGGCAAATTATTCCGCTTAGACCTATTTTGGTTGTAAGGGCTCTCTAATCCAGCTAGCTCTAGGATACTGAGGGAAATAAGCAGAGCAACCACTACCACCAAGTGCAGAGGAGGTGGCAAGAGATGAGCTGAGAATGCATTTAAAAATCCTGACTGGTTATTATAACATTTGTTTGGAAACATTTAAATCCTGAGCACTGCGTAAAATCCTCTCATCGCCTCTTTGAGGTGGATGAATAAAGATTATTATTCCCACTTCACAGCTAAAAAAACAACGATGTGAAGAGTTATTTTCCAAGGCCACACGGAAGGCCACTGGCAGGCTGGGGATAAGACCTCATAAATTCCTGGCTCCGGCCCCGCGCTCTGTCCATCGACAATGGTGACTCTGTGTGCAGATGAGCTGGCCTTGCACAGCACAGAGAAAAGCACACACATTAGCTGGGATGGCTGTAATTAATACAGTGATTGATGAAAAAAAAAATCAAGAGTTTTGCAGGGACTGCAGGGGTTTCAGTAAATGTAGCTACCTGAGGATTTGTGAGGGTTCTTGGGGAACTGTGAACGAGGCAGTGCAGGAACCCCTGAATTCTTCTTTGGAGAAAAAAGCACTGCTGGAGTCACCTGAATTCAGACTGGAGCAGAGTGGGATAGGCTGAGGGATGGTACGTCTGCTCCATACTCATCTGGAAGCACAACCAGCAAGGAGAGAAAACCCATGTAAGCCATAAACCAGTGCTGGCCTCAGAACGAGTGGCTGAACTCCGGCTGTGTGTTAACTTGGTCAAATTGAAAGAGGAACCTGACCACCAAAACAGAGAGCCTTTCCAAAAGATTAGGGGAGGGAAGAAAACTCAGATAGCTTTAAGATGGCAGGTCAGGAAGAAGGTACTGTGGGGTGGATGCCTAAAATCTCACAGGACAGGACTGTTAGCCAAGGATTTTTCAATTGTGTCTGTCTGAGATATTAGCAGAGCTCCTGCTGCCTTCATTTGGGACAAGATTTTACCTTTGATATTTTTATAAAATAATGCACTCTGTAACTCTGCCATCTGACCTTTTCATGTCTAAGCTTGATACAAGCAAGGAAGATGTTCCTTATTGAGCCAGGATGGAAAGTGCTGGTTTGGTTTGAATAATTTTCTACTCTCTGTTTCCCAGTGGGAGGTCTTGGAAGGACAAACCAGGTTTACCCCTTAAATCTGGTGTTCATCTTTACGATTTTGCTGTTGGCTCTGGATGGAGGGGAAAGGGACGAGTGCCTCCACCTATCCCTGGTTCTCCCAGGAAAGTGCCAAAACTCTGGCCAAGAGCACTTGTGCCTGGCAATGCGAGGAGGTTCTTAGCTGCACATTACGGTCACAGAACAGCCGTGCTTGGAATGGACCTCTGGGCACCATCTAATCCAACTCCCCTGCTCAAAGCAAGGTCATTTGGAGCAGCTCGTTCGGGACCTTGTCCAGCTGTAGTTTGATTATTTCCAGAGACTCCATAGTCTCTCTGGGCAACCATTCCCAATGTTTGGCCATTTTTAGGGTAAAACTACAGTAACACTCCTAGAGGCTTTTTTCTTGCCCATTGCCTCTTGTCTTTTCTCTGGATACCACTGAAAAGACTCTGTCTCAGTCATCTTTATTCCCTGCCCGGTGGGTACTTATATAAATTGAGAGTTTATCCAGCTTCCTCTTCTCCAGCCTCTCCTTGTATTAGAAGGTCACTGATATGAGCTGAGTATCTCAGTTTTCCACTGACATTGGTATATGCAGAAGACCTGAAAGAATCAGCAGGAATCAAGCCCTGATCTTGCAGTGTGCTATACAAATGGAGTTGTTGAGCCCAGCATTCAGCCATCTCCAGTGTGGCCAAACCAGTTCTGCACAGGCCGAGTTGCAAGGCCAGAACCTATCTATTATATAGCATTTTGGCTGCTGTTCATGTTTTTGCATTGTTTTCATATGCTTAGGGTAGGGGTAAAGCAAAGAGGTATTGTCCCTCCTGTTTTTTATCTGGGTGAATTGTTGAATTCCTTTATTTATGTCTTAGAGTCATAGCTTATAATTTCCCAGTGTGCTTTGTTGGGACCTTGAAGAATGTGGAGCTGGCTGATAGCATAAACAGTACTTTGTATTCCTGATCTGCTTACATTTATACAGAATTAGAGATTGAAAAATGTTTACAAACTGCTGCCATAAGAAAGCTTTACAAATCCTTTGAATGCGAAATGACAGTTTGCTGAATGAGCTATTTTTGTTACTTCAGTTACCATGGACACTCAATAATTGTATTTATTTATTTTTTCCTTGTCCTGCTCAGGATGAGAGGAGAATATAGAAGATCTAATTCAATATCCAGTGAACAATAGAAGTGCCAAGTAGAAGCAATATAAACAGTGTGTTTTGCAGAGACTTTACACATTCAAGAAGGGAAAGGCATATGTTAAATTGTTTCCCGAATGTGTGCACTGCTCTGATCCAACTTTTGCTACCACAGTTTGAAGTCTACCGTGTTAAACAAATATCTGCTCCTCCTGGAGCTACTGAAGAGCTGCAAAGCCTTCTCTGTTGGTACTCTTGGAGCACCACCTAATGGATGAGTTAGGAAAGGTACCAAGCTTCTGACCAGCCTAAATTTCTTATATTCTTATCATCAAATACCTGCTAATCAACACCATCGCAAACTTGTACCCAGTGATGCCAAATGGCAGATAAATAAAACAGTTCATTAAGGGGAGCTGACATTTTGTGGTGATACTCGTCTGTCTCTGACATGGGCTGGCAGCTTGAACATTCTTGAAAGGTGTGGGTAGAATATAGTCCAAATTTGCAGTTTTCTTCTAAGATGGCTTTGAAATTGTTAAAGAAAAAAAATATTGTACATTTCTTACTTGTCCAACAATCTCCACAAGTATCTGAAGGACCTTTCAGTCAGCTTCATGAATGACTTGTTCTTCACTGTCTTCATATGAGGGAACTGAATGTCACACCGATAAATTCCCAAAGAACAAGACAGGTGGCAAAAAAGGCTCAGAGACCTCTCTAATGACCCTCAACACTTTCTCAATGCCCTTCTTTTCATCTTTGTATGAATGGTAGTTGCAGCCCAGTTGTCTTCTGGGTTTTTTTAGTTTCTTTTTCTGGTACTTCAATCTACGGAAGGGAGTGAAGAAGAACTGAAGGCAGAATCAAAAAAGGAAGGAAAATGGAAAGCATTGGTAGATGTTGAGTTTCCCAGAGAAAGGGCTTTGGCTAATTCTTTAGGGCAGATTGTCCTCATAACCCTCTGTGGTGTCTCCTTGCCTGGGGGATGTTCTCCCAGCTGAGCCCTTCCCACTTCTTGGCCAACATCTCCATCTGTTTCCATCAGCAGTTCAGAGACTTTTTGCTTTTCTTGCTGTGAGAAGGAAAGTTTCTCTTTCCATTGGCAGTTTTCCTGCTGATCAGCTGAGTAATGCTCTCCACAGGCCTGCTGTCCTGTTTGGAAAGAGGTCCTTCCCAGCCAGGTCTGAGCTCCCAGCCAGCTGCAGGACCTGCGTGTTCCTGGCAGTGCAGGCCCTTTGCTGGCCAACAGTAACACCTACACCTCTTCTCCATGTGCAGCCTGCTGGCCCCCAAAGTTTCTCTGTTTGCAGTGTGACAAAGAGGGATTTTACCTCACAATCCTTATTACTGTACACGGCTCATCTCTTGTCCTCTTTCTCCTTTTGCTGTGTCTGTTTAATAAGGGGTTGGGCTTTCCTGGGTCTGATGAAAGCTCCCCATTGACTTCCAACAGAAAATATTATCAAGTGTTATTTGACATCTCTACAAGAGTAATTTTTTGGACAGCATCCTTCCAAAACATATGACATCTGCCCTGTCTACTAACAAGCTCTGCCAGGTCCCATGATTTCCTGAGCTCCTTTCTTGCAGGACAGCAGCATTTATCTGTAAAGGCAAGGCGGCTGGAAAATGCAATATAAAGGCATGTCTGGGTTAGGAAATCTCTGATCCAAAGACCACTGGAGCCTTGGAAGTTATTTAGAGGGAAACACTACACCATACTTGTGCTCCTCTAATTCCCCTCCCTGGACATCCCATTGCCTCCTATCAGGAGACGACCATGGTCTATGTGGTTCTTTGGTTGCAGCCAGAGCAGTTTCATAGCCCAGTGAGGTTGACTCACTGTCAAATTGATGGTTCCCTGGCCATGCAGGATTCGCTGTGAGTGCTGTTGGAGCCTTTCTGATTTGAAAGCCCTTGACAAATTGCAGAAAGTGGGAGTTCAGGTGAGAATTTGCTTGGAATCAAGTGGGTTTCTCTTTTCAGGCTGTTGCATTACAGTGAGGAAAGACAAGGGATTAGTGGCCAGATGACTTGAATGCTCAGTGGACTTTGAGTACTCAGCAGGTAGAACTGAGTTTTTCCTCTCACTCTTTGCAAGTCCTCCTCACTGACACAGGACCTCAATTTGCTGTTTACCTTTGTAGGACATGGACACTCAAAATAAAGGACATCCTCCTGGATGCCTCATTTCCCAACTTGAAGAGCAGTAAGGCTCAGTTTTATGTGCCAAATTTCTGATGTTAAAATTGTATCATTGGCAAAGAAATTGGGTCAACTGAAACATATTATAGACTTGTTTTTTCTCAGCTTCCCCTCCAAGGCCAAAGGGGTTTTCTTCATTCCCCCCATTGTGTTGGATGCAAACCCCCCACAATGTTCCACGTTAACTGCTTGGTGTTCCTGTCATTTGCTTGGAAACAGACTAAAGTCAGTGTTTTGGTCAGAGATTTCTTTGCAAATAATTGGATACTCTTAAACAAAGAACATGTCGACAAGTGTGCATTTTTTCTTTGTTTTCTGATCAATGCATCTTATAAGATGTAATGATTTTTGTTTGGTACAAGGTACAGAAGGACGTCCTTGTGAGATAAGGAGCTATTGGCAAACAGTACACAACTGGAGACTTTTAAACTTTATTTTACAGTGTTCTTCGCTTTTTGAGGCTTGCAGTCAGATTTCTCACTGAGCTCCTTGAAGGGATTGATCTCTTTTGTGTGGCTTTGGAGAATTGAGAACAGTGGAGACGATGCAGATAGGTTTTGTGCTTGTTTGCTTGTTTGTTTTTGGTTTACCACTGATGGATGTTATTGAAGACCTCAGCAATGGTCAAACCCTGTTTAACTGACTAGGATTTTTGCTTGAATAGCCAGGATTCTGCCCTGTAATAGTGGCTTAAAGTTTGTTTAAGTCTGTTCTTATAAATATACAAAGATGCAATAAAGGCACCACAACTGTCCCACCATTTAAAATACAGTTATTAGTTCAATTTCCAAGGGAATGATGGCTGGAAGCAGTATGATCCAACCTAGGATTATGTTACAACTTTTTCATTCCGCAGTGGTATCAGAATCCAAGCTGAGCCTCTATTTGGTTTATTAATTTGTTTTTCTGAACATTTGCAGGATTCTAATATCTTAGTTTTGCCAAAATCAGACCTCAGTTTGGCAGACGTTTCTTTTATCAATTCCAGTTGTTCTTCCACAACCCTTTGAGGATTTTGTGTTTCATGTAGTCAATATTCTCTGTACTCCATCATGCCCTCAATTACAGGACACGTCAAATACATCTGTATTTAAACACGAATTATATTACTTCTTTCTTATTTTTGGCCTAGGGTAGGTTTTGCTCTCCATTAAGTATTTTGGAATGACAAATACTTGCATTGTAGTATAGCATCTAAATTGTAGTGGTTTGTGTTATGATTACAGCGTTGTCATGGTAGTATAATTTTTGCAAATGAAAAGCCAGGGTTCACATATGTAGTTCTTAAAAATCCTGGAAGGCCTGGGACGGGTCAATTAGTCATACATTTTATAGCATCCCACATACAATAAGCTTTTTAAAGTCTTAGCTGTGAACAATATTAAGTAGAATGAGCTGGAAACTCTTACAATAGTACTATTGCAAAAAAAAAAAGAAAAAAAAAAAGAAAAAGCAAACATAGTAGTTGGATTTTAAAATACCTTTCTTTTTCTTGTTCAAGAGAATCATCCTTTGCACCTCATCTCATGTGTCAGATCATTTGAGCCAGCCAAGCTGTGTCAGTACACCACCCATGTAATGTGTGGTTTATTTGGAGAATGGCAAGGCACAGTTATGTGTTCTACCTTCTGAATGATCTTCACATGCATAGTGAGATAAAGAAAATGCAATTTAAAAGGCAGTGATCGAGACAGTCCACTTCTGAAAGTGACGATTCAAGTCCAGCTGAAAAAGCATGCATAGTTTTACGCTTAGAGCCCAAGCTTTGTAATAAATACCTCTTGGTGTCTGTTTTTTTCCTGCACATGTGCAGTCTATGAGTCTGATAGAGATTGGGAACCCCTCACAAAGCCTGGAGAACGTGTGTCGCTGGGCCTACCTGCAGCAGAAACCTGACACCGGGCACGCCGAGTATCACGACCACGCCATCTTCCTCACCAGGCAGGATTTTGGTCCATCAGGCATGCAGGGTAAGATGTGTATCCAGGTTTGTTTTGCATTTGGGTTTACCGCTGAGCAAGACTGGTCATGCAGAGTTTAGCTGCGTACCTTTTGCAAGGTTTTGGTGGGTGTTTTCTTTCCCCAAGAGCTCTGCATAGGTTTCAGCTGTAACTGCTTCACTTACTATTTTATCCTTTCTTTTTGACTACTTATTGGATCATTTCTGTGCTCTTACTGAAGCCAAGAAAATGGAGCCCATATGTAAACAGTAATGGAAATGCCCAAAGATTAAAGAATAGATTTTATGTTTAGAAAGTTCCAAAGCCGTTGCTGTGTTACAGCCAAATTGCCAAGAAATGTTGTTACAGAGAGGTCTGGAACGGCAGGGCCAACTGCTGTCCATTTTTCCCCTCTTTTTTTCAGAGCTCTACCTCCTGTGAGATCAGGTTTTTCACCAGTGAGGAGGAATCTCAGAGCTTTCCCATTCCTTTTGAGTCAACACAGGGCTGGGGTTTTGCCCTGAGGGCTGGAACTGCACTGAGCTCCTCCTGAGCTGTAACGCAGCTGCAAGTGGTGTCCTTTGCCTCTGCTGTCTCATGCACTTGGAAAAAGCAATTGCAGGATGGTCCTAGAGGTGACAAGAGTTTTCCTGGTGAGCCAGGAAGTTTTAATTTGTCCAACAGGCTGGTTTCATCTGTTTCATAGATGAGGGAGCACCACTGTTAAATGTCTGGGGGCAGAGGTCTCCTGAAAGGACCACTCCAACTACACTTGTGTCACAACAAGAGACAGATGTTCACCCTAGACCTTCCCACCACACTGCCTTTCTATACTGTTCATTTCCTGAAACACCTGGTGTTTCTCTCAGGCTACGCTCCAGTCACTGGGATGTGCCATCCTGTCCGAAGCTGCACCCTCAACCATGAGGATGGTTTCTCATCTGCATTTGTGGTGGCTCATGAAACTGGACACGTGTGAGTAGAACTGTGGACATCTGCGTTGTACCTTTAAAGGTCTTTGATACAGAGAAATACTGATGACATTGGAAAGATGCCACTGATGTTAAGAAATAATATTCAGGGTTAACTCTGGTTTCAGGTCTCAGCTCTCGCTAAGCTTTCTTTATGATCTTAAGTAAGCTTTATATTTTGGGATTTTCAGATGGAAAAAAAGAACTAATACCAAAATATCTTCCAGGACTGCTGTGAGAGTAGGTTGAATGATGTATTGTAGTCTCCTGCTGGAAATGTAAAGTACTCATAATGATGAAATATGAATTCATTGAGCCAGTGGAACACACGATTCTTGCAAACAATCCGTACTAAATATGCACATCATCTGTATATGTTACTGCTGATAAAGGAAACAATGCTGTATAGCAGTGACGTGCCAAGCACTGTGGTTACGACTGTTCTATATATTTCATATAAAAGATGCAATCATTTTACTTGCTGATGTTATTAGGACCAATGACTGGGCAGCAGTTGTCAGAGCTTTGGTTTCTCTCAGATCATTTTTGTCTCCCTGTTTGCAGAGAACACCTGCTGGTTTCCTATTTTCTCTTTGGTAGAACAACAGTTCCCAGAAGGCTTTTTCTGAACAGTTTCAACCTAAGAAAGCCTGCACGCCCTTTCTCTTTTTTGTATCAGAGTTATTAAGGGCTTTGAACAAGAAAGTGCCAAAATGTATTGAAATCACTGTAAACCTATCTTAGTAAGACAGGGACATAGACTTGACACCCAGATGGTATTCGATTCCAGAATTTTTGAATTAGGATTAAAAAGAATACAGTGTGAGCTTAAAAGAGATACCGCTGAAGAACATTTGTAATCCCTCAAGTCATATTCAGCCCCAATCTGTTAGTTTGTATTAACTACAGACAGATCCTGCCCATGTTGGTCCAAGAGTGCTCATTAAAAAATGAAATATAAGATCCTAACAAAGGAAAGAAGAAAACACATTCAAAATAAAGCCAAAAACAAATCTTAAAATATCTGTAACTTGGGGAAATTTTCTAGAAAGCACCCAACACTTTCCAGGCTGTTTCACATTTAAACAATGTGGGATTGCTCCTGGGCAATAGCAGCAGCTTGTCTGAACTAGCTTCCATTGTGGTGTCTTTCCCTTTTTCCGTGCAAAGAACTTGTCTACAGTTGCAAAATACTTTGAATTAACCCAAGGTGTAATTTTTTTATTTTTTTTTTTAGAAGTTAAATGAATTCCTGAATAGCTCCAGAATGGAGCATAAGTAAATTTCTATTAGTACTGCTGGAGGGTGAACTAGCTCAATAATTCAGAAATGGATTCATTTAGCTGCAGTAATTCACAAATGTGCATGTTCACAGAAGCCCAGAGAAAGGCATTTTTAGTCCTTTTGAACGTGGATTAGCCTAATGGCATGAAAGTACTCTCCAGGGTCAGTGCTTCCAGACTAGCTCTTCAGCTTCGGCCTCACCCCCTTGTTTCTCACGACTTTGCTCGCGCGGACAAGAGTCACGGGACTTCAGCACCTTGCTGCCATCGACCCCCCCGCCCCGGGTGGCATTTGGGACGTGGAAGGACGTGGAAGCACTCAAGAGTTCAGCTGTGATGTAACTGTGCTGTGTCTCTCCTGTGCGGGGCAGTTTAGGCATGGAGCACGACGGCCAAGGGAACAGATGCGGGGACGAGGTGCGCCTGGGCAGCATCATGGCCCCCCTCGTGCAGGCCGCCTTCCACCGCTTCCACTGGTCCCGCTGCAGCCAGCAGGAGCTGAACAGATACCTCCAGTGAGTAGCCTGCCAAGTGGCCTCTCCCCTTTGATTAGGAAGCGTGTCAGAGCAATTCATCCAGCGTTCGTGCCTTGCCCTTTTGCTGGTTGCTCATGTGGAGCTGAGTAAAACAAACACGGAATCCCCTCCCCACCCTATTAGGAGCGGCATCCTTTCCCACTAAATGCAAGTTCTCAGCTAGTTTTATTTCAGTCCGTTTTAAATTATTCGCATTTCATTTACATCTGGACGTTTAGGGTGTACACAGTGTCCTCTCAGGGGTGCTGAGAGGGTGCTATTGTGGACCTCACTGCCAACTCTCCTCCCTCCCTGCTGTAACCGTGCTGCCTCTGCTACCCAGCAGCATCATGTCTGTCTTACAGATACCACATCTGGCTTCAAGGACCATTTGTTTCTTATGGTACTTGTCAATGATAAGATGGTGCTGCTTAAACCAAAAAATCCGCCCTTTAAATCCTCAGGGCTTTTCTTGGCTTTAATAGGTATCTAAAGAGAGAACATGGTTCTAGAATTAGTTCTTCAGCTGTCAGTTTTCCTCTAAGTACTCTTAATGAAGAAGTTGGTTAAAGAGCTTTATCCTTTGCCTTCCTTTTGGACCTGGTGCTCCAGGCCCTAGACCTGTGCTGGAGTTCCCTGAAAAGCTCTATTGTTTATGACCATGGTTTTGCTCCTTACAGAAAAAAAGACTTCCCCTTCTTTTTATGTGCAAGTTGTACAGAAAAATCTGGGGAAACTACTAGGAAAAGCAACAAAACCTGAAAATTAGTAGGAAAAAATGCAGAGAAATACATGAAGTAAACACGAGTGAGTCTTTTTGTTGGTATTTTTATTATCTTAGATATCTTAGGTGTGGCAATAAGGAATAAAAATATTGTGAGGCAAGTGTGATTGTTTCAATTATCAAGATCCTCCAGAGCTTTAGCCATTAAATAAAAATCATCTGGCCTAGAGGGCTGCTTTACATTCTTTTAAATACAACTATTTTTAAAATGTCTTATAACAAAGCAGAACGATGGTTTGCTTTGAAGTAAATCTAACCTCAAAATTCTGCTTTCGGCTATTGGTATCTTCAAGGCAACCTTAATGATTGCCAGGACAGACTCGTGTATGGTGTCCTCATGTCTGTTAAATAACTCAGAGACATTTCAGAGATCCTGGGGACTGTGTTGGTCTTGTGAATTAACCAGTGCTTTCACTGTGTTAACCATTTGGTGATACTGGCACCAGTCCTCTGTCCCCCACGTGACTTGGTCAGATGCAATTCTGATATATTTTACAGGCTCTCCTCCCTCCTTAGGAGGAGAGGAGAAACCTCCACGTTCATCACACAGAAAGGAAATTTATTCTATGAGTAAGTTGCTGCTTCTCAGCAAGGACACAGGGAAACTGCAGGGTTAGTGGTATTCTGGGCTGGTTACCCTGGCCTCTGCTTTTGAAACTTCACTTGAAAGGCAGTTGCAGGAGCAAGAAACTCCACAAATGGAAAATTAATTACACTTTCTTTTCTTCTTGGTCTCATGTGGATTCTTCCTTGGATTCCTTTCACATAAGGAGCCTGGAGACTGATAGGAATTTACCTGCAAGCTAAATGGAAATTACAAAGGAAGGGCTAAGGAAAAAAAAATAGAATATATAGTATCCATTAAAGGTGGTTGCAACATGATAAAGTGGATGTGAGTGTAATTGCAATATTAGCTGCTCCTCACAACCAGCATCTGAGAAATCGTAGGCTCTGTTTTGTTTGGAACTAAAAGGCAATGAAACCACAAACACTGTGCAAGTCTCACAGCCCCATCTGTTACTGTAATTTCTGCCTGTTGCAGTTCCTATGATTGTCTGCGTGATGATCCCTTCGAACATGACTGGCCTTCCCTTCCCCAGCTGCCAGGAATTCACTACTCCATGAATGAGCAGTGCCGGTTTGATTTCGGTTTGGGCTACATGATGTGCACAGCTGTGAGTACTTAACTTTGGCTTCTGCTATTTCTCATCCAGGAGGGTTCTAAGTGTCTCTGAAATGTCCTTAAGAGGGACAGAGCAGTGAAGCCCCCAAGGAAAGATGTTGTGTCCACTTAGCTGTAAGCAGGGATTAACAACTGAATGTTGACAAATGTGTTATTTCAAACAGATTTTGTATTTTTCTTTAAACTGGAGTCACAGATATAATTATTCTGTAGTTTCACAAATATCTGTAGACTTCAAGCAAACAAACTTGCTGTGTTATTGAGCCTCCTCTTGCTGGCAGCTAGTTATTTTGCTACAAAACTCCCACCCAGATGTGGAGGAGATGGATTTTCTGGCACATCTTGTGGCGCTAGCACAGGGCAGCATGCTTTTATGATCCAATTTTATGGAAAGTGTGATGCATTTTGATACCTAAGCAAGAGAAAATAGCCATGACAGCGAGTAAAGCAACTCGCAAGGGCTCTTGATGACATGGCTGGCTCTTGTGTATGAGGAAAACAAGAGGCAAAGTCTAAATTTAAAGCAAGGCAAGATTAGTGCAATTCTCAGTGGACTGGCCTCAGAAAACAGTCTTCTGCAGCTGAGCTGTGCCTCCCACCCTCAGGTCCTCAAGTAGGGCAAAATATTAAATGGAAAGAGATGTTTTCAACTGGTGTGGCAGCTGCTGACACATAACATTTCAGCTTTCATTCCCATCTGCAGGAATATGTGTGCCAAGCAGTCTCTCTAGATAATGGATGAGAACCTTCAGAGCATCAGCTCCAGTACGGTGTCTCGACACAATTCCCACTGTTGCTGGCTTAGAAGAAAGTCCCAGGCAAAAGGGATCTTTTCTTACACCCGTTCTCCAGAGCCTGGGCAATGGAGGCGTTCTCGTCTTCTTTGTTCAGAATAGCCACAAGCATATCCAGACATCATGTTCTATTATGTTTTGTGGTGGGTGATTCTCATCCTCTCCTACAGAAGCCTTTGCACTGTAGAATAAAAAAGGCTGATTTATTCATCAGATCAGGGTTCTGATCTCAAATTTCCATCCTCCTAAAAAGGTAAATACAACACCTGAACTCTGGCCTGAGCAGATCATTTTGTCTGCCTTGGGTGCTCGAGGATTTTTTGGCTTTGTTTGCCAAGTGAAGCAGCATCTTTTGGAGAAGCTGTAAGAAAAGGTGGTGGGTCTGGGGAAAATGGTTTTCCCCTTGCCCAGTCAGCTTTTGGTCACTAGTGTAACACTATTTTTGCCTGATTTTATTCTACCTCACACATGAGGTGGGATCTCACTTCAAAGTCGCTGGTGATTCTGTGTGAAAGCTCAAACATGCTCAATCCACAGACATCATGGTGTTCCTCAGGAATCAGTGCTCAGAGCTGCCATTTTACTCCTAGGAAAGGAAACTCCCCTGCCCCACGCTGCAGCTTCCATTGCAGTTTCGAGTGGGAACTCCCTCAGAGCATCACCCACTCTGATTTTTCTTGTGTTTCAGTTCCGTACGTTTGATCCCTGCAAGCAACTGTGGTGCAGCCACCCCGAGAACCCCTATTTCTGCAAAACAAAGAAAGGGCCTCCGCTGGACGGGACCATGTGTGCTCCAGGAAAGGTGAGAGAGGGTGGGTTCACGTGTGTTTGTGTGCAGCTGGGGGTGCTGCGCTTAAAATCGAGGGAGAATCAAGAGAAGAACCTGCCTTGAGGAGCTGAAGTTTGCTGAGGTGTGGGGCAAACTCATGAGTGCAAGTGAGAGGAGAACACAGGGTTGAGGGTTGGTGTGTCCTGCATGGCCACTCTGTGACCATCAAACCCCATCCTCGGGCAACTCTTCTTGGCAAGTTGTCACGGCAAAATCAAAAAAATGGGGAAATTTCCACTCTGCTATGACTTTTTTGACATCAGGGGGCTGTGCCTGTATCCCAGTGCGGGGATGCAGAGAGCACTGAGGGCCTGGAGATGACAGCCAAGCTAAGGACACTGCAGTGTGCCAGAGGGAAAGGATGGACGTGGGAGGTGAGTGCAGAGAACTGACATGACAGCTGAGGGGGACTATGAGGAGAGAAGGGCAGATTTGTGGAGGTGGATTTGCTGGTTTGATGATAGCCAGGGGAGGCACGAGGAGCTGTGGAGGGACGGTGTGATGTGGCAAAGGCTCAGACAGCTCTGGCCACTCAGCCACCACGCTGGACCTGCTCCAAACCTCAGTTATCCTCTGAGGAGATCACGCTGTGCTCACAGTGGATCTGAACTCCAAGTCCTTTGAAGTCTGCTGAAAAAAACCTGGCTTTCCTGGGCTTTGGATGCAGTGACTGAGGGGGAGAGGAAGATGTCGCTACTTGGAAAGATTTTTTTATAACCCAATGGATGACATCATTTATGCGATAAATGAACCGTATTAGCAGCTGCTGTTATGGTTTGGAATGTCTTTTTTATGAAAACGTTATGTTAAATTAATTCCCCAGCAAGTCACGCTCTAAATAAACCACTCCTTTCTGGTTTTCTCTTCTTTAAATTACTCCTGTTGTAACAGCTTTGTTTCTTATTTAAAAAAAAAACATGTATTTTAAATTACAATCTTAGACAGTTTATTTGGATTCACTTTTCTCTATCTTGATTTTTGCATTCAAAATATTCATGAACACCCCCCCCTGGAAAATACAGTTATATCCATTTTGTTGCATCATCCTCTTCCCTGAGCCATTCATTCATATTAGTATTTGAACAGAAATGAGGAGAGAAAGAGAATTTGTAACCCTACAGTTAAGGATCTGTCAGTGCTTCCATTATAAACAGTTTGTCAGGATATTATGCAACTCAGCTGTAAAAATTTTCTTTGGACTGGAACTTGGGATCCAAGGCTTCAGCAAGCTGTGCAGGCAGCCAGGCTTTTGAGCTCAGCAGAGATGCAAGAGTATGTGCACATTCTGAAGTTGCAGTAGATGATAGGACTATGACTGTTTTATTCTCAGGGGAGCTGTCCCAGTTTTTTGATAAATAAACTCCCTGCCACCTTCCAGAAGAACCTGAGAAAATGTTGTAAAACGAAAATCATTTTGTTAGATAAGGCTCAGCAGTCTGAGCTAAATGTTTGGGGTTTTTAAATGGCATGAGCTATGAAGGTTTTACAGCTGACTTTGTGGGTCTGAGCTCAGCATCTGACCAGTGTATTCATCAGTTGTTGGGATATTTAATACAAGCACATCTGATCGATGCTTTTTCATCTGTTCCTTTCCCTTTCATCCCTGCCCTTGTTTTTGCCTTCCCCTGTTCACTCCCTGCACCGATTTGGGCAACACCAGAGGCTCTTATGTGAAAGCCCAAGGATGTAAAATGCATTTATTTCCCAAAGCTGGGACTCAGTTGCAGTGGGGCAGCCTCCTTTCAGGTACATCTCCCATGATACCTCATCAGCACATGAGGAAGAGGAAAATAATTTCAAACTTGATCCACTGTTTTCATTGGAATAACACCAGAAAAGCACAGAAACGCAAGCAATTAAAGATGTTGATTCAAAAAGATCCGTTTGTTTCCCACTTTAGAGACTTGCAGTTTTCATGATTTCATACCACTAATCCCCAGGGCCTATTTTAAGCTGAAACCAATCACAACACTGCTGATGTGTCAAAGAAACATCCTGGCTTTGCTGCAGCTGAGGGGACCCGATGCCAGAAACGAAAGCGGTGCAGGGGAGACGAACACGGCGCACGGTGGGTGGGTGTTCTCACCTAAGGGTGGTGTTCAGATAACTGATAACTGCTCCCAAACTTAGCAGATGCTGTGGAGGAGAAGCCAGTCCAGCTGCCTCCTTCCTAACTGATGATCAAGCGGCAAGAACACCCACTTGGGAGGCGCGAGATCCGTAGCACGTTTTTGGCAGGCAGGCTGATAAGGGTCGTGTCTCTGCACAGCCAGGCTGTGAACTGGACCCAGGCAGTGACCCTTAGAAAGGGAAGATTAGATTTTCTAATGCTGTCCATGTGTGTGTATGTACGCATGCTTAGAAGTGCTTATACTTAATATATGTAAGTGTAGGTAAGCTCTTCTGTGCATGTGGTTATTTGAAATAAATTGCCCAAAGAGTGAGGTTCTGCCATTTCAAAACCTTTTTAATAAGTCTCCTTGTGCAAATGGAGATATCGAACAACCATTACGTGAATTGGCAGCAAACTGATAATTTGCTGGGTTTAAAGATTAAAAAAAAATTAAAATACTCTCTTGGAGCTTCCCAGCCAGAGAAGAAAACCACCATTTTGACAGTTTCCTAAAGGAAACAGTATTTTATATTGCTCCCAGCTTGATTTTTTTAAACTAGATTGAGTTTTCAATAGCAAAAAGGAAGACTGGCAGTTTTGTGAAGCTTTGACGATGCAACAACTTGCAACGGTCACATCAACTTCCATGAAATAACTCCGGTGTGCAAAGTAAAGTCAGTCTTCATGTGGAGTCAAAGACACTCCATAAATTGTTATAGTAAGCCATGCAGACAAGCCATAACTGTGCAAAGCTTAACTCTGCCCAGCACTCTGTAGATTGAAAGAAAACATATGCTTTCAGCTGATAAATTTATTTACTTGTACACAGTTCTGTCGGCTTCACCGTTGGCCTCAGGCTTCTGAATCCAGGCAATCTTAAGTAATATATCATCGGTTTCTGTTATTCCATTTTTAAAAAATATTACTCTTCTGGGGAGACATTTATACTGGCTGAAGTAGCAAACTGCTCTCCGCAGGGTAGAAATCAAACCCAGAGTCATTCATGCAAGGAGATCCATCTGCTTGCTGCAGTGTTTAACACCAAGGTTTGCACCACCTGAGCCTCCTTTTTTTTTTTTCCCTTTTCTTGGAGAGAGGTAAGAGCCTGGTACCTGCCCCTGCTTACCAAGCTGATGCTGCTCTTGGATTTGGCTCATGTGCCAAGGTTCCAGCACAAACCTAGCAGGTCTTCTCTTTGTTTGCACTGTGCTCATGAGATGATCTGAGTCAAGCTTGGAATGATTTATTTTTTTTTTACTCTGTCAGGAAATGAAGGGAATGATTAAATACTGAAATAAATAGGTATTATTGAGAAGAAAAATGAACCAAGGAAAAAAAGGTTTCTGAAAACACTAATGTGTACTCAGAGCAATCCAGATAATTTCCCACTGAGAAAGCTGACCTCAGCTTCTCTCGGAGACAGGAGACAGATGGGTGAGTGTGAGCTGTGTTAGTCACCACAGAAACACAGGGAGAATACTTGATTCTCCACTGAAGAAACTTTTACTGGCTCAGAGAAGTCCTTAGTGTTGGAGCTTTCAGTTCATCCCTTGCAACTAATTATTCTCAACAGATGGAGCAGAGCAGGCCAGTCTGCGTGTGTTGGGGAATACAAATAAATAAGTAACTCTCTCCTCAGAGGATCCCAGGAGAGCAGGGGGAGCTGAGGGCCACCAGCCATGAGGTTACCTGGAAAATAACTGGGGTGTCAAGTGAGGAGACAGGAGAACTGCCTGTTGCTGCCCAGTATAAAACAGAGATACCCACACAATATCTTCAGGTCTTTTCTTGGAAAATTGACTTGCAGATGTGTTAAGCCCACAGGAACACACTGGTTCTTTTTTTGGCGTCCACAGCAGTTGTTTCAAAGAACTGCTGAAAACAGCAGTGGAATGTTTTACTGCAAGAAATTTAAGCTTCCTCTCCTGGAAATTGCACTTGTTTTGGACTGTCCTGTTTGCCAGAAAAATAGGCGAGACTGCAAGAAGTCATCTTGTCTTCCACTAAGAAAAGAATTTACATTTACCTTAAAAAAGAGTAAATTTACATTTACATTAAAAAAATATAATATTGCTTTAATATGCTTCACTCTTTAAGTGAAACTCCCTGTTTATGAAGGGAATAGTGCTTGAAATTGGCTCTTTTCCACCTCATTAGGTATTTATTGTGGTAGCAATAGGAAGGGTTGGCTTTAACTTCCTTTATTACACTGGAGGTTTCTTCATCTCTGGGTTTACCTTCTCATCAGTTTCTTGCATGGGTCTGCACAGAGTAAGGTTCATTTGTGAATCATTTTGTTTTTTGCAGACTCCATTCTTTTAATCCACAAAAAAAAAAAAAAAAAAAAAAAAAGGCAGAGCAGGGGATGACTCATTCACACAAATGCTTCTCTCCTAATAGCTCTGCCTCAGCTTCCCAACAATCAGCATCTGACCAACTTCTCCAGTAAAAACCAGTGCTGCTCTTTCCTTTATGCAGCAAAGCCAGTAACGCTTTTCCACATTTGCCTTCCAGGGACCAGTCCCAACGTCAGATAGGGGGTTTATTGGTGCTTGTTGCAAACCCACATCCCGTTATTCTTGGCCAAAACAGGGAAAAGAGATTGGGAAACTCAGTGTCTCCTCCATGAGTCCAAGCACTGGATTCTGCATCATCATATAATGAACACAGGCTATATGGTTCTTGAAATGGATTTGGTGACTGCTGTGGAACTTACACCCCAAGAAGGGGATGTGTGAGCAAGCCCAGATCAGGGGCTGTCACTTCACATCTGCTTCCAAGCCCAGCTGACATTTGTATTGGCAAGCTGATGCTCTGCCAGCTTCCCCCACATCTCGGAATGGTCCCAGGGCCCCACGACTCAAACTGCTCATTCAAACAAACCTCTCTAAAGCCATAAGTAAACAGGCCCTGAAGGGTACAGCTCTAAGCTTCAAAACCAAAAAAAAGCAAAGGACATATTAGCATTTTGCATTTCTTTCATGCTTTGCTGAATTACCTCTTATTCTGTCAAACAGCTAAGAAAAATCCGCCCATTACAGCTCTGGAGCAGGATTGGTGTAATTTGCTTTGTGGTAACTTATCTATTTCATAGGTTTTGACTTTGAATATCTGAAGATATGGGAAAGAAAAAAATAGTTGAAATCTAATTTCTACTCTCTCTCTTCTACTCCTTGTCCAACCAAATCAACACCAAAATAAATTGCATGAATAAAGAGCCAGTCACTGAGCAGATTAGCGAATCAGTAAGCTGTGCCTTGTCACCATTTTACTAATGATTCTCTCTTTAAATTCAGCATTATTAATGATTATCCATCACTTTTAAATTTGCCTTCCAGATCACTAATCGCTCTCTGCTGAAGAACGCTCTCCTGTTATATATCTTCTGATTTTGTTTTTGCTGGCAGCCCGCACTTAGCCATATGCTTGGCTTGTGCAGCCTGCCAAATTCCTGCGTTCCAGGGCTTGTTAAGCTGTGTAAAATGTTGTTGTTGACTTGAATGTTAAGGAAAGTAAGTGACTGATTTCACTTGTTGTTGCAGCCATCTGTGCTCCTGAGCCAGAGCTCTCATCCCGACAGTAACTGTTAACGCAGACAAACTGCGACAGTCGTTTCTTGGGCTGGAATGTATTTTCCAGCACCCACACTTCATCAGTAAACTTTTATGAAAGCAGAAATAGTACTGGAAAGGGCCAGAACCTGTGATCCTTGAGAAGAATTCACTCTGACTTCCGACTTCAGAGAAAAAATTCCTTGATTAGGGACCAGAGAAATTGGTGGAAAGGCACTGATAGGCTTCTTTAACAGGGGAGACAGTAGAGATCAGTACTGGAGCTATAAAGGCTCTTAAAGAAATGTGTATACACCTTATAGGTTTGGGGAACGTAGCAAATTCTGTGTTTCAACTGTTGTAGAATGAGTGTATTAAAAACCAGGTAAAAGAAAGTGTGGTAGGGCGTGATGGGTTGTGCATCACTGGGACCGTCCAGGGCTGCTCCCTAAGGAACGCTCCCAATATTTTGCCCAGGTTTGCTATGAGATCTCCAGGGAGATCACAAGAGTTTTTTATTTAATAGCACTACTGTCTAAAATGTGATCTGGCTTTAATTTCGTGCCACTTCACTGATCACATTTATTGCAATTGGTAACCTTGAATCCTGCCCACACATATGTGCATACTGGACATGGAAGTTTATAAAACCTGAATGAGTTTGGGATCATGGGCACGATCTAACAGTGAGTCTTCCTACTTTCTGCTGGAAAGACGAAAAAAAGTTCAGAGTTTGTGCCTAAAATTCAACCTGTGGTACCACAACTCCTCTTACAATTTAATCATCTAATCATTCTGACGTCTGATTTTCTCTTTCAGCACTGCTTTAAAGGTCACTGCATCTGGCTCACACCAGACATCCTGAAGCAGGATGGACACTGGGGGGCATGGAGTAAGTTTGGCTCTTGTTCTCGCACCTGTGGCACCGGGGTGAAGTACAGGACACGGCAGTGTGACAACCCGCAGTAAGTGCACACCCTCCTTGTGCCTTCCCAACGTGCAGCGCCCGGGTGGGGAGAACCCTTTCTGTGTTACCACAGTGCAGTACAGGGTGTTGAGTGGCGCTTGCTGAATCTGGCCTGTCGTGTATTGTCCAAAGTTCTGCTTCTGGCCCTTAGCAAGTCATGAATCATCTTTATTTCTCGGTTTGTCCGTCCTTCATGCAGCTCTGCAGTTACAAGGATCTTGAAAGTGCTAACGCACTACAGTGTAAAACATAAGTAAAAGTTTAGGGCCCTATATATGTCTTGTTTTAATATGTGAGTATGACATGATGGCAATGATTTGCTGGATTTTTTTTTAAAGCCTTTTAAAAAAGTTTTCTTTAATCCACCTTTTAGGATATTTCAACAAGAAGGTCTTAAAATATTTTCAAACCGTTTTCATTCCAAGTTGGAACAAAGTTCCGGAGATCAGAACCTTCTCCAAAGTTAATTTTAGGAATTTTGAACGGTTTTGCTTCAATAACTTACATATAGGTCATCTAAATAGTGTAGAATGATTCAATTTCAGTAATACTGCAAGTAAAGTATATTTAATAAAGATTGGAATATACAAATAATATGATACGTATAATTATTGCTGTCTTAGTGTGGTATCATATAATGTCAAGATCCTAACAGCAAGAACTGAAACAATTTTCAGAATTAAATTATTTTACCAGACAGAATATTTTTATCATTGAATTTCTCAGTTTGTGTTGATAAAGCAATTGAACTTGACTAGTGTTAAAGATCATCTTATCATTGATTTTTTAAAACAAATTGAGTTTTATGATGCAGCATCTTCCAATGGAAATCGCTCTGTGAAGAAAAAATTTGCCAGTTCTCATTTCAGCCTTTATTACATTCCAACATGAATCTGACCTTTATAACTGTGGGCACAGATTTAGTTGTAAAATCTATTTTCATGTAGGAAAAGCCTGATGCACTATTGCCAATGTTTTCTGTGCTTTCTGGAAGGGGGTGCAAACCCAGCTGCAGCCCCTGAGCTCTGCTGGATCTGACAGTGAGCTGGGGCACAGCTGCCTGGGGACACAGCACCAAGCTGGGCTGTGCTGGGTGTGCTGCTGGCTTAGGGGTGAATGTGGATGACTTGCTTCATCTGCCTGTGCTTCCCTTTCTTGGCTACACCAAGAAGAATGGGTTTTCTTGCCGTTATCAAGTGGTTTGAGCCTCTGCTTGCAGAAATTGCTGTTTAAGAGCTAAATGGTGACAGTGGGTTTTGAAAGGAAATACGTATTTTCCGTATCAGAAATGCAGCGCTGGCTTCTCCAAGTGCCCGCTGACACGACTGGGAATTAAACCACTCCTCAAAAGATTTGACAGACACTTGATTCACGCATTAATGGCAAAACTAAC
Organism: Pseudotriccus pelzelni; assembly: GCA_035584735.1. Taxonomy (NCBI): domain Eukaryota; kingdom Metazoa; phylum Chordata; class Aves; order Passeriformes; family Tyrannidae; genus Pseudotriccus; species Pseudotriccus pelzelni. The sequence continues at coordinate 10,770,585 of JAWMRA010000028.1, read as the reverse complement.
AGTGGGTTTCTCTCCCCACCACAGTCCTGCCAACGGAGGCCGCACTTGCGTGGGGCCGAGCTACGAGTTCCAGCTGTGCAACACGCAGGACTGTCCCAAGGACTTCGAGGACTTCAGAGAGGAGCAATGCAGGCAGTGGGACCCCTACTTTGAGTACCAGAACACGAAACACCACTGGCTCCCCTATGAACACGTTGATGGTGAGTTAGCCCCTTTTCCTGTGAAAGCTAAAATCAGTTTAAAATGTGAATAAAAACTACACAGGGAGAGGTAAAACTTCTTCTAGGGAAATGATCCCAAATCTGTCATGAGTTGTTTGGAGGGATCAGTGAGTATCAGTCCATGTATGAGTGATCCAATTCACACAATGTACTTGGATTTTCAGAAAACTTTGGACTGTGTTCTCCAGTGAGAGCTGTGAAAATTGAGTCATCATGAGGTAAAAGGGAATGATAAAAGGGAGGATTTGTGTTCCGCAAAGATGGGTGCTGGCAGCATGGGTGCTGCTGGACATGGCAGTGAGCAGGGGGAGGGAACAAATCAGGTGACAAAATCTACTTGGGTTACAAAATTACTGAGGCTAATTAAACTCGGGCAGAGCACTGTGAAAGCCGCAGAAGGAGCTTGTGACACAAAGTGACTGAAGATGGCAAAGGAAGTTTGGTGTTAACGAATTCTAGTAATGGATATGGGGGTAAAAACTGGGGTGCATGTCTGTAAGGGTCTATGGAAAGGTGGGCTCTGAACAGAAAGGTTTGGAGTTGGGAATAGCTTAAGGAAAATATCAGTTCAGTGCCTGTCAAGAGAGGGATGGAGAACACTGATCTGCCTCTGAGTACCTGCACCGTGGGTCTGCATTTTAAATACTCAGCCAGGCTGTGCCCGTCTCATTGCTGCCCACGTTGCTAAAAAACCTACAGTTGAACTCAGAAAGGCCATAATAAATCAAACATAAATGATTTCTGGATGAGGAGAGTTTGGATAAACCAGGACTTTTCATTCTGAAAAAGCAAGGATTTAGATTAAAAAGATAGAGGTACAGATTTGTGAGTGGCACTAAGGGACTGAACACAGAATGATTCTGATGTTCCCAAGCCTGGGAACATCAAATAAAATTATCAGGTGGCAGATTTAAAACAAATAAGAGGAAGTACTTTTCCACACAGTACCTAATTATCCTGGAACTCACTGCCACAGGAAGTTGCAGATGCCAGAAAGTTTTAGAAATGATTTAGAAAAATTCTTGACAATTCTACAACCCATTAAGAGCTATTAAACACCAAGTTCCTGCCACGACCTCGGAAGTCCCCAAGCTGCAGTTTTAAAGGAACTTGAAGAATATTCTGAGGAAAGTATCCAGTTTGTTCTTAACATCTTCCCGCAAACACTGCTGGCACTGTTGGAGGCAGGTGTTGGGCTGGATGGGTGCTGGGCCTCAACCAGCATGGCCAGGCTGGTGTTCTGGCCCTTCTTAGGACAAAAATGTTCCTGTTAATGCCTCGGCTTAACTGTCGGTGAAAGTGCAGCTGGTTGATCTGGGCCATGAGGGCTGTTGCTGTGCTATTGCCACGTCTGCTACTGCCAGGAAATACACTGAGAAGATGTTTTACCAAACAAAAAGGCGGAGGGCAATGAGTTTCGGCTCGTTGAACACGTTTTTAAACTGTATCGCTTCACTTGAACGACAAGCCACGAGGGCAGGGGCAGCCTGGCAAGGGGCAGGTACTGGGCACCCACCCTGCCCTCAGCCCAGCACCCACTGCTGGGAGGGGAAGGGTCACTTTGGGTGAATCATTTTGCATTCCAGTGAAAAGATACTTTGCCAGAAATTAATAGCAAATTCCTTGCGATTAATTTGCCTGACTTTCTTCCCGAACAGTTCTCAGGGTTCCCTCATTCTTTTCATGCCATCTTGCCCAGTCTGGGATTTTCAAAGGCACAGACACAGCCTCACAGCTTGATTTCATGGAATAGCTTTGCTGGCACAGGGTGAGGGGATGAATGCTGTGGCTTGCAGGACCTTTGCTTCTGCTTTAGGCTTTGGAGCAGTCAGCTGCAAAGACCACTGAAGCTAATCAGATTTTTTTCTATTAAATTCAATGGCTTCTGGGTCAGAAATCAGCTCACTGATGTCTGAGCAGTGATCCCTGGGCACCTCTGGTTTCCCATATGTCTATGGTATAACTGCAGACACCTTGAGAGTCACATTTACCTGTGCAGGGTTATTAAAGGGAACAGCTTTTGTGTGAAAGCAAGGCCAGAGGGTGGCTTATGTTTGAACTTCAATCTATTAAAAACTCCTTTTTGTACAGATAAGGCATATCAGTGACATACTTTGTGCAGCCGTGGCTCAGAAGTGACACAAATCCAGACACTTCACACGCAGCTCAGCTGGACGTGTCTGACACATCGTGTATGGGACAGGAAAGGAGAGGAGCCCCTCGTGCTGTGGGCAGAGAAAAGCTGCCGAGCTGGGATACACCCCAGGGTGTGCCTGAGTGTCCCAATGCCCCGTTGTGCCCTGGCCTGTCTCCTGCTCCAAGCCCTCTGAGCACCCCATCTCCTGGGAGCCCCCCCTGTGTCGTGCATCTGCCAGGGCAGCAGGGTGTGACATTGGCTATTAGCTCCCAGCCTCAATTAAATGAGAAGGAAGCTCATGGGGAGCAGGGAACGGACAGGCACACACAACACATCCGTGCTCCTGCACCTCTGCTATGCCCAACACCAGTGAATAGGAAGAAAACAATTCTTTGCAATTAACAGGGTCCAATTTAACAGCACTTTGCACATTTATTGTTCCCATGGAGCAGTGGGAACAGAACCATCACTAAAATAGAGCCCTTGTACAGAGCTGCTGGCACCCAGTCAGACCTGCTGATATTTTCATTGCATCGCGTGCAGTGAATGCGTGGTATGTGTGGGGTGGGGGTGGGAACGTACCCAGGGGGGCAGTGTGAACACATCTATGTCCTGTCCATAATTTAATATTTCTAATATATGCAAACACGTTAGGTCTGCCGCTGTTACGATCTTAACAGTCGCCTATTAAGGATTTGCACAAAAAAAGTGAAGTACCTGTTTCAATGGACCAGACCCTGCATTTTTAGCGTGACATCTCTGCATCATTTGGGAGCAGTAACAAAGGTCTCTGATGTACCAATACCCACTGGCCTTGAGCACATCAACAGCAATAACAAGGACTTCATAAAAAGAGGGCAGAGGCCATGGAACTGTGCGGGGGAAGAACGCAAAGGGCCTGTGAAGATTTATTTCAATGGAACTGCTATAATGGAAGGGTCATTATTGTTTTAAATGGTGGGAAAAGTGTCCCAACTTTTAATCATGTTAAAATAGCAGGATCTCTATTTGTTTCATCTAACAGAAAGACCATCTGCTCTTCAGTGCCAAAGAAAGCATAGAATCCTATTACTGGGCTGGGGACAGCAAGAGAAATGGATAAAATGAAATACATTAGTGGAATAAAACTTCATTTAGTCACTGACTAGCCATTTTCAGCTTTGTTTTTTGTTCTTAGCTCTTTGGAACAGATTAGAGAAAATACCATTTGTCTGGCTGTTTGTGCATGTGTTAGCAGTAAAAAATAGGGGGTTTTTCTAATTCTTTTTGACATCTCATCTTGTTTAGTGGTTTAAGTTTTCATAAACACAAGTAGAACCAGGAGGAAAAATTAACTTCATGGTTAGAAGGAAATGTTGTGGCCCAGCTGTCTCTGAAGAAATTTTGGGTGCCAGGTTCACTCAGTGTCAAACAGCTGCTTTTAATGGCAAAATTGCCTTTGGCGTGTTTGTTTTTTTTTTTTCCAGACTTAAGTGCAGTGCAGGAGAAACTTGTACCTCTCACAGGTAGTTGTGCAGCAGACTGAGGAATCCTCTACCAGATCGGATCATCTGCAAAGGATTAAACAGATCCCCCCATCAAAGTCAATGATCTGTTGTTTTTAAAGTCTGTCCCCTAATGGTAACACGCAGGTGCTTTATGATTCAGCAATTTTCCAAATGACCACAGAGCCTTTGGAAGGGGATAAGCATCGATGATTTACGGGGTACCACATCGCGTTCTGCGATGTGTGCAAGGAGGACGAGAGAGCCAACACTGCTGAAAGTGCTGTTCACAATGTCAGCTGTTAAACTGCGGGAGCCGAACACTCACAACTGGGGTCATTTTATTTTTCAGCTAAGGAGAGGTGCCACCTGTATTGCGAATCAAAGGAGACAGGGGATGTGGTGTACATGAAAAGGATGGTACACGATGGGACCCGCTGCTCCTACAAGGATGCTTACAGCATCTGTGTGAGGGGAGACTGCTTGGTAAGTGTTTGATGGCTCCTTTCAGAGCTTAGGATGGTGACAACAATTAAAACGTACCTTGAGTGCTTCTCTCCAAGAATGGCGAGGTATAATAACTCCTCAGGCAATAAGGAGATTTCATTAGGATTATTGTCACAATATTATGTGTGATATTCACAGTTGCCATGCCTGTGAGTCAGTTCCAAAAGCACCTACCTACACAAGTAATATTTCATGCAGTACTTTGAGATGAACTATTACAATTAGCTTTCAAGGAAAGCTTTTCCTGCTGAGGTTTAGTGGGGGTGGAATGTACAATGAAACAGGAACACGCAGCAGCTTTCAAGGAAAGTGGTGTTAAGAGATGGCTGATGTGAATTCTCCCTGTATTTGATCATGCTATTTTTAAAAAATCAATGACAGTTCCTCTAAGTCAGGATCTGCTGCAGGTCGTCTTTCAATGGAATTAGAGTCTCTGACTATCAAAGCACTGGGGGAGGTTCTTATCCTTGTATAGATGCATTGATTCTCCTGGAATTTAGGCATCTACCTGAAGATAAGCTGGGGCTTAAGAGCTTTTCCTCAACTGTTCCTTCAGTAAGAGCACCACTGTGAAGTATAATATGAAAATATAATCACCCAGTTGACAGCTCTTATAGGAACTGGAAGTATTAAAATCTCATTAGGTGTTGATCTTGCAGGAAAATACTACAAGGTGTATTGCTTTAGTGATGCAGAAGTCTGGGGTTTGATATATGAAGGCTCATTTGAAGAGTGGATAAATAAGAATGACTCTTTTTCTCTTTTGTGCACAGAAAGTTGGGTGTGACAGGGTCATAGGTTCCACAAAGCAGGAAGATAAGTGTGGTGTTTGTGGAGGAGATAATTCCCACTGCAAAGTGGTGAAAAGGACATTTTCAAGAGTACCAAAGAAACAAGGTCAGTGCGTTCAGTGTGGTTTGTCCTGGGGAATTCAGGGTATTTTTGCTTGATCTCTTCTGTCTCATGGAAAGTACCAGGAAAATTACAAATGTTTTGCAGCACCATTAATTCCAATAAACAATATGGACTGATGCTGGATTAGCTTGCTGTAACACACCCTGCTTTCAGAAAATAAGATTTATTTAAAAACCTAAGACAGACCCTTCCTGTTTGTGGCATACTAACCCATTCCTATATTTTCAAATACTATGTTATAGGACACATTAAGATGTTTGAAATTCCTGCTGGTGCAAGACACTTACTTATACAGGAAACAGATGCCACCACTCATAATCTTGGTAAGTAACAAGTAGGAAAATTTTCAGTCAGAATAATTTTTTCGTACTGTTTATTTTTGTCTTTGGCACCTGACAGTGTGTTTATGCATTTGTTTACCCATTATCCTCCCACACCAGGTACGGTAAATGAGGAAACTTGTTCGGCAATTTGATTTCCCTGTGCTGTATTCCCTGGTGTCCCAGATCTCTGTGTTGGGATGTGCGTGTGTGAAAGCTGTTAGAAGAGGCATTAAATCATTTCATGGGGTGCAGTGCATTATCCTATGGGAGTTGGAGCTAGATGGTCTTTAAAGGTCCCTTTCAAACCAAACCATTCGATGATTCCATGGCCTTTGTGTGCATCTTTCATAATTTACTTCCCATCTTCAGTCTTTCCCAGCTCTATCCAAATCCGTTTCAGATTCTGCCTCATTGCTAACAGTATTGACATGAAGTTGCCAAATCAATACAGCAGCTTAGGAGGTAATTGTAATCTGCTCCTCCCCTGCCCTGTAATCAATGGGAAGCAGTGTCTAATAGGCTGCCCCTAATTGGGAGTAGATTCACAAGGAATGGTCTTCTAATTGTATCGTGAATCATCCCAACTTCTCACCAGTGAATGCTCCCCTTGCTGCAAGTTCAGACGAAGTTCTATTGGTGTGGGGTAAGTGCTGTGCCAGGACATCAACAGCTCACTCGCTGTTGAGGCCAGTGCTGAGGAAGCAGGATGCTCAGGTGGCTGCTAGAGAGAAAAGGACTTAAAATCTGGTGTTAAATAACAAACAGTCCCTGCTTCTTCCAACGAGAAGGGCGAATTTTCCATCTCAGGTGAAAACCTGTCCTAATACAAAGGTGGCTGAAGTCTGTCCAGGCGAAGGACGGAGCACTGATGGGATCTGGAGCGGAGGAACCAGGCGCTGTGTGCAGTCGCAGGTGCCTGCAAACCAGCAGGAGCTTAACAGGGCTGTGTCTGTGTCAGGACTGGATCTGAGCAGGAGAATTAATACTGTTTCTAAGTGTCTCTCTCTTGCTGCGGGGACCTGCTGGGGGTTAGCCCAGTAGCCTTTCTCTGATGGAGCGGTAACAGCCTCCTGAGCTGCCTTACAACATATGAAAAAGCTGAATAGCCCTGGGACCCCCACAGGCTCTCAAATTGGCTCGGATTTGGCCAGTGGATTCAGAAGTTGTTAGCTGGGAGCAGGCAGCTGGAGCCCCGTGGTGCAGCCGCGCTGGCCTCATTTCTCTGGCAAGGCAGGCAATGAAAAGTCAAAAAAAAAAGGACAATTGATGTTTCTGGAGCTGAGCAGAAAAGCATTGGCAGCTCAATGAGACACCTGAAAAAGTCTTTCCAAATCTGTGAGGGAACAGAGGGAAATTCAGACTGCCCTTTTCTGCTTCTCCCACTGGGACAGGAGCAGAACAAAACTGGAGATGAGAAGCAAACCTCTCGTATTCACTTTTCTCGTATTGTTCCTAGCTATTAAAAACCGTGAGACGGGGAAATTCATTCTTAGCGAAGACAACTACGTGCCAGACTCTAAAGTGTTTATTGACATGGGTGTGGAGTGGGAATATCGGAATGATGATGATAGAGAAACGGTGCAGACCATGGGACCACTGCGTAATGGGATAGTTATTCTGGTAAGTCGAACGAAAACCATCTCCCACAGAACACACTGTCAGGGTTACAGAGCCATAATGGGCTATCATATAATTTAGATTCCTCTTGTGAGTTGCAAGGAGACATCTGCTTCAATTCTAAGACAAAGGAAGATGTATTTTAATTCCTTTCTCCTAATTCATTGCTCTGTACTAGAGTTGTTATAACTCAGGCTTATGTGTTGAGCAACCAGCTCTCCTGATTATTTCCTGTGGATGGCCTAGCAATCAGCCACTGTGGAGAGACTCTCCAGCTTACTTATCACATCTGACATGAGAGCATAAGTTAAAAAAAGGTCAAAGTGGTTCATGTCAGCTTGATCTAATAGCTCCTTCTCCCATCCATGTTCTGAAAATGTATCCTGCAAAGGCAGATGCAGGAGTCTTGTGCTTCCAGGCTTCCTTTGTTGGGACACAGCCAGTTCTACAGTTCCCAAAACCACCCAGCTATATTCTTTTTTCCTTGCAAACCAGCAAAGAACAGACTTCGAGGAGTAGGGATAAGTTGATTCAGAATCCCTCTGAAAACAGCTGTAATGTGTTGATCTACACCAGCTGAACTCCAAAGGAGGAATAAATATTATGTTTCCAAAGGACCAATATTTTTCACTTTATTCTCATTGAGTTCCGTTTTCTTGCATTTGTCTTAGTGCAGTGTGATAACAAAAACTCTTTCTAAATAGTTTATATTTCTGTCAAGATTAAGTAACAAGCTTTGCAGAACTCCCAGGGTTATCATAAAAATATTTGTGTTTTATCAGAAATATGAGCAGTTTTCTTTGCTGCTTTCAGTTATCTCTTACAGTTGAATTTGCTTTGTCTTTTAGTGGAACTATCCATTATCGTTTTAGTACAAAATTTACTTCCTTTATGATGGGATATGGAAAAAATTTAGTATCGTGAAGCCAGTCCAATGCTGGCAAGAAAAATAAGTCTAAATCAACAACAGCCTTTCTTAATATGCAGTTTAGAAACTCTGTGTCATAAGGATATACTTTTTCATCAGGGGAAAAAAATCTGTTGAGTGCAGCTAAAAGGTTTAAATCCCTCTGGGGATGTTTTTATGCTTGAGCCATGACGGTCCCTATTTCGTGTCATCTCACAGAGCTTCTGGTATTAGTCTTTTGTATCTTTTTTCCTTACATCTGGTTTGCTTGCTAGGTGATTCCTCACGGTGGTGCCAAGATATCTTTGACTTACAAGTACATGATCCATGAAGATTCCTTGAATGTAGATAACAATAATGTTTTGGAAGAGGACTCGGTGTCATATGAATGGGCTTTGAAGAAATGGTCCCAGTGTTCAAAACCTTGTGGAGGAGGTAAAAACAAAACCCCAGGCCATTTAAAATTGATTAATTACCACGAGATCCTGGGGAGGCCAGGAGTGTCGAAGGGGTTTTATTTAAGTCATGTAATAGATATATAAATAGCCAATGGAGTTAAAATCTGACTTAAATGGTTTGGGGGCAGTGCTGGGCTGGCTCATTTCTGATTTATGCTTATGAAACTGAAAAATCAGACAAATGTCCAAGATTTGGACGAGAGCCTCCGAGCTGTGAAGGTGACAAACCTCAAGATGCCATGGGGCAGCCCTTTGTAAATGCACATCCTGTGGTGAGGGCCTTGCCATGTCAGACTCCTGCTTTCAGGGCCAGATGTGAGCCCCGATGCTGCCCCCCAGGCTCGTGGTCAGGTTGCAGCGCTGGACCGTGGCTGGGCAGATGTGCAGAATGGCTTTGAAATGTTAAATGTTGTTGTTGTTCTTCTCATTAAAGCCCGTGGTAAAAAATAAAGGGGGTGAGCAATTCTGGGTGTTCAATTCGCGTGAATACGAGTTAATTTGGTGCCATTTCCAGTTCCTTTGGTAACGTGCAGTTCCTGCTACAGCCTTGGACAGCGTGCCTGCAGTTTGCTCGAAATGTGAGTCCTCTGTGAGATTTACCAGCACTGAAAATAACAGGAGTGTCTTTCTCCAGGCTACCAGTTCACCAAGTACGGCTGCCGGAGGAAGACGGACCACAAGATGGTTCATCGGAGTTACTGCGAGCTGATCCAAAAGCCCAAGCCCATCCGCAGGGTGTGCAACCTCCAGGAGTGCTCCCAGCCCATGTAAGCACCCCTGCCCACAGCACTGCTCCCTGGGGGGGGCAGGAGGCATCACACCCAGCTGGCACTTGTGCATGCAGCTCATAGAAATACTGTTTCTGGGGCTGCTGGTCCCTATTGCTTATGAAATCAGTTGGATGAGAAAATAAGTGCTGCCTTGATCCAGGCGTTTGTGTTCAGGCCATCTCGAGGTAATACAAAATAGACACAAAGTCAACTTATGCCAGCTGATTTTACACACTGAGAATTAACTGTGTCAGAACAAATGTACAGAGTGCTACATAAGGAAACCAATGTCATCCAGACTCTCAAATCCATATTTTTGGACATTTAAACACAGGAAAAGTATTTGATCTGTTAAGTTTCTCTGGCTGCCCTCATACAGCATGATATGCCTGTTATTACCTTCAACTTTGCTCTACATAGTCAAGTGTTATAAATATTTTAATTCACATTTTACAGGCGATTTTTTTTTTTGACTGGCAGCAGGTTATTCCTGCCACCTGTAGGTCTCATATATTCCTTGCGCTGCTACTGCAACAAGAAAGGAGTATGTTGATCCCAGCTTTTATCTCTGGGGACCAAGTATAGATTCCAGGAATCACAGCAAATAAATAGAACATACCACACAATATTTCCTAACTTCCTTTCAAAAAAAAAAAAAAAAATTGAAAGAGAAAAGGCAAGAAACTGTGCCCCATAAACTCAGCATGGTCAGGGCTTAACATTTATTTACTGGAAAACTGAAGTAATGACCTAACTCTATCTCAGGCTCTCTGGAAAGGACTGTATTCTCCTTTCAGCTGCAAATATAATTGGACTCTGGTACCACAAAGACTCAATAGGATACTAAATTGTACTTGGATCCCTGAAGTTTCAGTCACCTCTGTTTCCATAGAATGTCATGGAGCATTTTGCTCCTGTACATAGGAGAGGCAATTATTTAAGTGGTTTTATGAAGCTCTGTGACACCCACTGCACTAATATGCTGCTTCTTCACCACTGGGATAAACTCATCTTTGCATCAGGAGTCACCTCAGGATTCATGGCTTTGTGCTCCACAGCACTCACTTCTCTCCACAGCTGGGTAATTTCAGTAGGTTACAAAGAGAAAGTTGGGTGAAATAGCCACTTTTTGTTTAACTGCAGCCTGTAGTGCAGTTACTCGTGCCCATGCTATTTCCTGACTATTTCTGAACCCAGGATTTTATGAGTACTTTCGGACAATTCCTTCAAACTCAGGGTGTTTCATCAGACTGTGTATGTTTTTTGTTTAAGTTTACCCCATGAATACTGTTTACATGGAACAACATTTCCATCTTGCAGATCCCTGTACTCTGTAAATATTTATAGACTGCTGTATACCTTCTTAATTACAACCAAGCTTTCAGCACTCTACGTTAATGTCCTCTGGTCCTGTCTGTCCCTGTTGCTCTTCTCTAAGTTCCCCACAATTTGTAGCTGTAATTCATGAGCTGGTTTGGGTGATCAGTGATGTTTTGAAGTGCACCACATTACAAACCATAGGTTTCATTTTTCAGTGGCCAAATTGATTTGCACGTTATGAACTCGGACATCATGGTTTTCAGTGGAGTCTTGCCTTCCCCAAAACCAAACATTTATGATGCCGAGGACCCCAATTTGCCAAATTTGCACCCACAGCACTGGGTGCTACAGTTTGACAGTGCTTCAGCTGATGCTGTCTAACAAGACCAAGGGTGTCATCCATGGAGTGCCCAGATATGGGTCAGGCTGGAACTGCATTTCTAGCTCAGGTGTTTTGGCTTCACTCCTATGGGAACCAGCTGTGGGAGCGGCTGGTGAATGCTACATTATGAGACAAGGCACATCTCGTGCACCAAGACCTGGGAGACTCAGCAGGACCCTTGGGTGGCTGCTTTTGATATAAAAGCTACCATATTTTTATGTGCAGTCGTAAAGGCCTTTGTAAAGGCCAGCTTAAAGCAAATGCAGTAAAGTAAGAATGATGCTCATCTCAGAAATAATGGGTAAGATTAGCATTAAAGACCTGTGTCATCTTAATGATATTTCAGGTTCAAATAACCCTCACCATAACTGCTTATGGTTTTTCATATCTTCTTTTTCTGTATCAGACCAAGTGTTAACACCCTGTTGAACCTGTGTTACGGAGTTAGAGGTGAACAGTTTGAGCTCATTTAATTTAGGAGAGGATTTGACTCACCTTCCTCTCTTTTCACCAACCCAGATGGGTTACAGGAGAATGGGAGCCTTGCAGCAAAACCTGCGGGAAAACAGGGTATCAGGTGCGATCTGTGCGATGCATCCAGCCCCTCCAGGACAACACAAACCGCTCCGTTCACACCAAGTACTGCAACAACGACCGCCCCGAGGGCAGGAGGCCCTGCAACCGGGAGCTGTGCCCTGCACAGTGGAGAATAGGACCCTGGTCACAGGTCAGTCTCCGTCTGGAGCTCTCAGAGCAACTAATTTCTGACAAGCTGTGCCATCCCTGGCACTGTGAATGGATGCCTCAGGTTTACAGTTGTTTGTTTGTTGCTCAGACCATAAGCTGTTTCTTGCAGTTTTTCATGATTACTGGTGCGCCATAAAAAGCAGTGAGTGGTTCTTCCTCTTGCTTGGTTACCGCGGGTACTGCAGTGGTTCAAATAACGCACCCGGTCAGCTCAAACCAAGGGCAGTAGTTCAAAACTCAGAAGCTCAACTTCTAATCCGCTGTTTCCAAGGGAGTGGCTGGGGTCTAACTGCTGCCTGTCCTTCCAGTGCTCTGTCAGCTGTGGCAATGGCACGCAGGACCGGCCGGTGCTGTGCCGGACCAGGGACAACGCTATCGGCCTGTGCAAGGAGAGCAAACCAGAGAACGTAAGGATTTGCAGACTACCTCCGTGCCCAAGTAAGTGCTTGTCTTCTCTAGCGCGTGGTACTTGTTGAGAAAGTATTAATGTGTTTATTTGCGATGCCTTCATTGAATTTATGCCACTGTGCCATGCCTGGGGTGGCAGCTCTCCACAATCCCTGTTTTGAGCAGATTTTCCAAATGTAGAGCTGTTCTGTGGTCAGTGGGCTTCTCGGGCACGTGGTCAATCTCTTCTCCTGCTGGGGAGCACCACTTGCTCCAGAACAGCATGAGAGTCTGGGGCAGACCTCGGTACAGTGGGGACGGCTGGATGTGCCAGCTGCCCTGGGTGAGAAGCACTGCCCAAGTCCAGCCCTGCACCCCTGAGACCTGCAGGGCTTGGCAGGGGGCTGCTGGGTTGTGGCTAACCAAGGGCATCGTGTACAAAGATGCCTCTTTGCTTTCCCCATCTCCATTGGCAGTTCCAGGCTTCTTTTCCATTCTGTCAGACACAAGTCATCTGCAGGGGTTATCTAATTCAGGCTTTTTTAAGCTGTAATTAATTTTTCCCTTCTTAATCCAGGACAATAAGGCCTTTATCCTTGTTAGCTTTTCAGCTGTTAGCAAATGATGCTATTCCTATTATTAAGTAATTCATATTTTTCTTTTATTCCTGATGTATTTCTCAGGGTAGCTTTTGATTCCTAATTATTTAGAAGCAAGCTGTCAATTATGGTCTCCAATACAACGATTTTAACAAGGCAGCATAACTAAACCAGACTGCATGTCTCTGAGGACATTTGTAACGCTGCCCTGAGAAGTGCTGCTGGAGAACTGGCCTTCGGGCTGTCTTTGGTGTCAGCTGTCGAGTGCTGGGCTCAAGTTGTAGCAAGCTCCCCAAACAGCACCCTTTGCCCAAAACTACACAGCCTGGTTGTAATCCTTCCCCGGGCTCCTTCACCACTGAAGCCCACTCACTCTCTCAGCTCATCCCCTTCTGACAGGGCAGATGCTTAATGCTGTCTAACATATGTTGTGTTACGTCTTTTTCTTCCCCTTCTATTCAAGGAAACGTTTCTGATCCTTCAAAGAAAACCTACATGATACAATGGCTGTCAAGACCTGATCCAGACTACCCCATCCAGAAAATATCTTCAAGTAAAAGACCCATTTATAACTCTGCCTTTGCCCTTAAATGCATGCCACATCGAGTGTGGACTTTGCCTTTTGCTCTCTTCTTCTCTCTATGCGGAAAGTTCCCTTGACTTTGCCAAGTTTAAATCTTGGGCTGAATCTGTTTTTTCACACCAGGCACTTGGTGCTCGGTGTCTTTCTTCTCTGGAGCTTGCGTAGCACTGGTGGTGGAGGTCTTGAAGTGTTGGATGTGTGAAGTTGGATCTCCACAGTGTGTTGCAGTCCTCTGAAAGGGAGCTGGGATCGGTTTGCTTGTTGCTTGGTGATGGTGAAAAAAGGCTCTTACTGGTTCCTGATGTTCAGTTTGATAGCAAAACTGAGAACTTATTGTGAATGTGATCACATCACAATAATGACACCTTGTAGTGCTAAAGTTCTCCTTTATCTAAAAAACCCAAAATCTCGTAACTCTCTGGTTTCAGTTCGCTGACAGGGTAGTCTGATGAGTGGAAGAATTTTTTCATTCCATTTTCCTTTGCGGGGCTGTTGCTTTCCTTACCCTTGCTGCTCATTTTTTTATCCCTGACCCTCACATTTACGTTTGTGACCCGTGGAGGGCTCGCTGGGAAGCAGAAGCCGAGTTTCTGTCGGTACTTCCCGTGCTGCTACGCCACCGCCGGCTCTCGCCAAACTCCTGGCGGCGGTTTGGCGTGTTTTTCCTCGAGGAAAGCCGCGTTCATTTTATTCCCATCGCACAATTTTTTGCCAGTTTTGCGTGCTTTTCACTCTAGAAACAAACCCTAAGCAGAACAGGCGTGGTCCACGTTGAGGGTTGCGTGGCGGTGTTTTATTTAGCGTGGCGGAGGCAATATGATGTTTTCATGACTACGATGTCTCCAGCTGCTCAGCATGGAGCTGTTTATACTCATTACCATCCTTGGTCTTTTTTCACCATGTGCATGTCTGACTTGACTGGTATGGTTGTGTGTGTGTGTGTATGTGCGTGTGTGCTCTTAGATGTGTCAACTGGCAAACATAACAGTGTGAACTACTACAGAATTACCTCAATTTTTATTGCTTTTTTTTTTTTTTTTGCTTAGAAGAAGAATTTTAGAAAAATGCCTTAATGTTGAAATGTAAATGGCATTAATTTACCAGATCCAGCTTTAAATATGAACAGTACACTGGTACCTTGAGTTAATCTTCATATGGAGTGTTTTTACTTGAATGATAACTATTGGAAGGCAGTAAATTTAATTGGAGGTTAATTTGCACAGTGCATATCCATATCTTCATCAAGACAGGATTGTGGCCTGACTTAACTGAAATTTAACTGGCATTCGTGCTTCACCTTCCGTGTTTGTGTTGAAGATTTGGAACTCACAAGTCATAAACTTGTTCGTGACAGTCAGTACCAATAGTAGAAATGTATCAACTGTAAAACTGCAGTCTTGGAGCAAATTACTACCTTATTGCTTTGAACATATTTTTTGGAAAAGTGGCATTTTTGAATCTTTGGGTCGTCAACAGTGTAGCACTTCAAACTTGTCATTATCATGTGATCACATATTTAAATTTTGCTGTTAATATGATAATTTTCCTGAAACATGTTAAACAATTTACATTACAAGGTGAAAAAGCAAAGACACGTTATCTGGCACTGAATACTGTTATGTAAAATAATTGGTGTTTAACTGTATAAATATATTCATGACTGTTACCTTTAAATAGACAATATTTAGTGATGTTTCAAGAGATGGGTGGCTATAGAGAATGGTGCAATAAGGTATCTGGGCATTGTGCACTATGTCTATATGCACTTTGGTTTATCAGGGATATTTTATTAGTGTTTTGTATGTATTTAACATAATATTAAAGATGTGCCAATTCAGTTTGCTTTTCAATATTTTTTTATGAGACTAATGTGTACCAAAGTGACTGTGAAACTGATTTATTTTTTTCTTACTGATGTTTTGAATATATACTTCCAGTCTGTCATGCATACTGCAAGTAAAAATAAATAAAAGTTCAGCAAATCTGGATATTTTGCTTTGGATAGAGGATCAAAATTTCATTCTGACATCCAGAAGTTACAGAGTTTATTTATAAAACTTATCATGATGTTCCTAAACTTATTACATAATGCAGGTTTATTTCTGTGTACTTTTAAGCCTGACATTGCATATTTTTAGTAGGAAAAAAAAGGCATTTTTCTAAAGGTACTTTTAGTGATCCTTACAAAGCCAAGAACAGCCTTGCCTTGTTGAAACCACGTTTAAATGTTGTTATCTGTTGGCTTTTATTCTGCAAGCCGTTTGGAGGAACGTGCATAACGGTCATGCAACACAAGGCAAAATGTTCAGAGGGGACTCTTATGGGGTACGTAAAAACATCTGTAAAGCTGTTTAGGCACATGCAGGCCTTTGTATGGAGCTGTGCACGCAGGTATGAACACTCACAGCTCTTAAATGCTGGTTTGAAAATGTCTCCAAAACCAAAGTGCTATTCTTAGGTTCTTAAGGAAGGAGTCATTCCTTATTTCCAGCAGCGTTTCAGTTTAGCATTTGAAAAAAATGAAAACGGACCGGTGCAATTGAGAGCAGGAACCAGAATTTTGCTTTTCTGCAGCAAATGCAACAATCACGGTATAGGTACAGTGTAAGGGAGGTGTTTTCACTTTCCTCAGCCAGTACCAGCTTTTTAAAGCAGCAGCACCAGTTATTAGTTTATTTTAGACTGATATGTTTGCCAATTAAACACCTCCAGTGCCCTGTTTTGTTAATTGAGGATGAGTGAAGAGGGAACACCTACGCTTTCTGAGTTCCCTCGGGATCTGGATCTGCTCTGCTTCTCTCTTTTGTTGTGAGGGTGCTGACACAAGTCAGTGCTCGTAGCAGGAGGGTGAAATATGACCTCCAGCAAGAGGCTGACTCTGTCTGCCATCGGGTACACTCTAAATAAAGGCGAGTAATTGCAGTTACTCATCCTTTACTGTAAGGGTAGGTGGAAATGTAGTAAGAGCAGGGAGAGAGACAGAAGTGATTTCATCTGTCTCAGCACTCTGGTCACAGAGAAAATGTTTTGTTATTGATGATGCCAAGTGTTGGTCAGTCTGCCTTTCTCCTCAGCCCTCTCCTCTCCTTTGAGGCTTCTCTCATCATGGGCTGTGTGATGGGATTTTTCCTCCACTGCAGTGTCTGGTTTTGTTACTTCATCCTGGAGGCACAGGAGCCGAGGAGTGTGTATGTAGGACAGAGGACAGGTAGCTTTCTCTCCAAGGAGCCTGCTAACCCCTCACCATCCATCTGCCACCAATTCATGTGGTCCTCTACCTCCTCTGAGCAGAAATCACAAGGGTTTGAGTAATCTCTGAGTAGGCTTCTATGTACGTTTCTCAGTAACAGTGTTTGACCAGTTCAACTTTAATGCCTCAGCCTACAATTTGCCACCTGTATTTCAGCAAGATCAGGATATGCTGTAACACCTCTATTATAGTGCAAATTGTTGTAAGAGCTACTGGCAGCTTAAAGCCTATTGATTGTCATTATTTCTTTTTCATTACAGTTTTTCAGTCAGTGACACAAAAATTGGGACTTGTTACTGCTGGGTCTCCCAGTTATTAATGGACCGGCCTGGCTCCATCCTGCTGGAGTTTGTTGTTCCAAAAACACCAGCTCCCTTCTAGGAGGAGGAGAAAAGCCTCATGACAAATGTGCTGCTTTTCTCTCAAGCAAGGGACGTGCTGAGGCAAGGCTGTTGTTTTGAGAGTAGAGGTACCTGGTGAAAATATCACTCCAGTGGGAGATGGATTAATTCTGAGAATTACATCAAAATAAGACTTTCCTGAGACGTTCCAGATAAATATAAGTTACACCTGACTGTGGTTAGTCACTGTGAGGACGTAGAAGAACATTAAAGGGAGTGAAGGGGGAAAAATAGATTTCTTAATATAAACCCTGATTACTTTCTTGGGTTTTAACAACACAGCACTATCAGTGTGTTTTGAAGTTTAAACCAAGCCACATTCATCGTGACTGCACGGTGTGTTCAGAATGAGAGGCCAAAAAATCTGTGTTCTGATCCTGAGCTTGGATGGGGCCGGCACAAACAGTTCAGATCAGCTTTTGCAGCCCTTGAAGGCAGCACAGTTTTAGGTTTAATATTAATCCTGCTTCTGCTTATAGAAGGCTCATTTGCCAGTTTCACATCCCACTTTAAATATCAAACCCTCCGCCCACTGCCAAAGCTTCAGCTGTGTTTCTTTTTCTGATTAATGTGAGGATGCTCTTTATTTATCTGTTCCCTTTTTCTCTTTCAGAAGACCATTGCCAAGGAGACAAGTCAATGTTTTGTCGCATGGAAGTTCTCTCTCGTTACTGCTCCATCCCTGGTTACAATAGGCTGTGTTGCAAGTCCTGCAACATGTACAGCAACGTAACAGAGGACGGCAATGCCACCGACGCTAATGTAAATAAGAATAATGTCATTGAGGAGGAGCTCCTGACAACCCTCAGCCCTCCCACGGGAGTGTCCACCACACAGTCTGCCACCAGCCCTCCTCTGCTTTCCAAAACACGTGCACCCCCTCCCAACGCAACCGAGGAGCACCCAGAAATCAACGCAGTGGATGTTCCCTATAAAGTCGATGGGCTGGATAACGAAGTACCACAGCACAACATCATTACACGGAGGAGGATACCTTATGAAAGGACAAGGAATCAAAGAATTCAGGAGCTGATTGCTGAGAAAATGAAAAGAGAGACTCTTAGGAAAACAAACTAAAACGGAAATATGGCAAAACCGACATTTTTCTCTTATAGAGATGTTACAAACATCATAGTGTTGCCCGTGTCGTAGAGACTAAAAATGGGGGAAAATCAAAGTGGTGCTATGGCAGAGATGCCAAATTCTCAAGCCTACTACAAATGGAAATGACAGATTGTTTGATAAGTGCTAATCTGAACAGTTTGATGGCTAGGTTAGGTGTACAGGGTACGGCAGAGTATTAGTGCAATATCCCCCCAGCGTTCCACTGAATCCAAACAAACCATAATACTTCGGCCAGGTTAGCAGGTTTCCTGGTTATGGGCTCTTTTAAGTCTTCCATGCCTGTGTAAAACTGCTTGGGAATAGTAATGGGAATTACAGTTAGTATGGAGGAGAGCAGTCCCAAGACGTAATAAATCCCTTTAACACTGACAAGCAGGTGGTCAGCAACCCTGTGATGCTTCTGTGCATTGCATAAAGCCCGGCACTAACACAGCCCGGTTCAGGAAGGTGCCTCAGGATGTGCCAGGCTCAGTTTGACTGATTTTGGCAGAGCTGCGTCTGTGGTCACAGCTCAGCGTGTGCTCACGTACCTTTCTGAACCGGGTCTGTGTTAGAAACTATACAGAAAACCCTGCAGCCGTGTATTTATGTGTAAATTAAAAACCGGCAAACAGTACTTTTCATACTTCCACAAACAGTTTCAAAGGATTCTCCTAAACTTTTGGATGCACGCATGACATTTTAGTAGGGTGGATCTGGCCAACTTGGACTGAGAACATCCTAGTCTTTCTGTTTACAATTATCCATGTTTTTGATAAAGTCCTGTAATGCAACAGCCTCAGTGATCGTTGTTGGTTGGTGCTTTTTTAAAGGGTCTGATTTTTTTTCTACCCACATTCTGTTTAAGTTAAAGATGACTGGATTCTTGTTGTCTTTTCTTTGGTGCTTTGTTAGGAAAAACATTTCCTCCTCCCTTCCCCTCCCCCTCCCCCCCATAGGCTGAGGTTTTTTTCAAGGAAATAATTTTGTATTATTCTCCTTTCCTTAGGAGAGCTTTATTGGTGCAGAAGTGAACAACTGTTTGCTGTGCCCTTCCACAAACACACACACGTGTATTCACAGCACCACGTCTGCTAGAAACTTTAAGATGTATAACCTGGCAACCCTTTGAGTACTTCCTTTCCCCTCAGGGTCATCATGGTTTTCATGGGTCATTTTGAATTCCTGGTTGGAGAACAGAATATGAATTCAGCTTGGCTCTAATACCACCAAGACAGGGAGCATGGGCTGGTTCCTGCTGTGGGTGGAATCTGAGCAGTTTTTTTCCTGGCTGGGACTCTTCCACTTGTTTCCTCTTTGCTGGTAAACCTCCTGCAGAGCCCAGGGCTTCCCTGAAATCATCCTTTTACCACTAGGTTGATCTGATGGCTCCCACTTCAGATTTTCCAGCCCGAGAGTAAAAAAGATCTCATCCTGCAGCCTGAGCTGGTCTTAGTTTGGTGCCATCAATAAGCCTGTATGTCCAGTCACACCAATATTGGGAATATGCTGTGAGAGCTCTTCTGTGGTCTGGCTGCTGGCAAAGAGCTTCACAGGTCTTGCAAGATGAACCACATGTGGCTGCCTTGTGCCCTCGACCACCACAGTTTCAATGAGCTGCCCAGTCTCCTCTTCCAAACAAGCCATTCCTTCTGGAAAGGAGGTGAGAGCCTGCAGGAA
The DNA here is from genome assembly GCA_035584735.1 of Pseudotriccus pelzelni. Classification (NCBI taxonomy): domain Eukaryota; kingdom Metazoa; phylum Chordata; class Aves; order Passeriformes; family Tyrannidae; genus Pseudotriccus; species Pseudotriccus pelzelni. The sequence goes on along the minus strand of JAWMRA010000028.1, from coordinate 10,750,793 downwards.
TCTCAGATTTTGCAGCACCTAGATGTGGAACTGCTCTGGCCTGAACTGTGGCCAGAAGTCTTTGAAGCACAACATCTGGTCTAAGAAAAACGGAGATACTGGCCAAAGCGGAGAAGGAATGTTTTCAGCTGGTGTGGTGGCATCAAGCGTCCCTTCTTACAGAGGACCGAGGTGATGCAACTGGAGTAGCTCAGGTAGTGCAGGGACGGGAGTTACACTGAAGACCACGAAGACAGGGAAGCATTAACAGGCCTGGTAGAAGTCCAGAGCACTGGGAAACATCTCCTGGGCCAAGCAGACGTGGCAGCAGATGTGGAAGAAGAAGCCAGCGCAAGCATCAATCTGTTCTGGTTTTGAAAAGTGAAACTCAGGCCCGGCAGTTTGGCAGCACAGCAGCAGGAGTCCCACCACAGACTTTAACTCCTGGAACGCTGAGTGTGTTCCTGCAGTAAAAGGGGGCTTATCTTTAGAGTCCTGCCCCAGCCCTGCTCCGTGGCCTGGCTGCCGGAGCCTCGTGCCAAGGGATTTGTGGTTGCCTCCAGACAGGACAAGTTTTGGTAACAGCGTAGGGTCAGGTCACGTCTGTGCAAAACAGAGCAATGTAGAAATGAGCACTGAAGGGAAAAAAAACCCCACTATGCTATTTATAAGCAAGGAAGACGTGTCTGAATCAACAGCATTCCAGCTGCTGTGCCATGGGAGACACAAGCTGTCGCTGGGCTCCCAGCCTGTAGTCAGAGTATTTCTTGCCTTCCACATTTCCTTTACACAGATGTGGTTAGTATAAAGCTCATCTTTTCCCCTTCAAGTTAATATTCTTTTAGCTCTGTGGACAATAAAAATAAACCACAACCCCCAGCTTTTTCATAGCCCAGAAGCGCATCCAAGCATACGAAACTTAGGAAAAACCTTACAAACCCAAGGATAGAAAAGGCGATGGGGCTGGATTTACGCAAATGGAGAGGTAGAAATTTGCTGCCTGGATGGTACCAATCTTACTCTCCGGGGAGACCCACTGCTCTGACCTCCAGAAGCCCCAGACGACTCATCTAATAGATTCTGTTCTGCCTTAGCTTTCGGAATAGGCTTAGTCAACCAGACAATGTGAAGAAAAACCGCAGGAGGCAGTGCCCACAGCTCAAAAAAAGCATTTTTCCAGATAGGGTGGAAACTTCTGCTGCCTCAAGGAGCAGGAGCAGCCTCCCAGAGGGCTGGTCTGGTGCTACATTAGGTCCAGTGTTCATCAGACCTGATGCAATGCCTTGTGGCATCTGCATTTAGGAAGGGCTTGCTCCCTTCTCAGTCTCATTTTTTGTGGACGTTTAATTTGATTTGTTTCTCACAGTTTTAATTCTACTGAATATTTCCCTAGCTGGTTTTTGAAGAACACTGAAATATTTGAAGCAGCAGCTTCAGTCTAGATTGCTCAAGCCAGTGAGAGGCTGATGGTCCATCTCCTCATGGAGCAGAGCCACCAGCTGCTTTCCCTTCACTGTCTTGCTGTATTTGGAGGAAGTTAAGTCTCTTCAGACCAGGAAAGATGCCTTCTTTTCAAGCTGCCATGAGTTCTTCAGAAGGTGGTTTTTTTCAGCAGTTCCCCACGATGGGTGTTTCCTAAGAACATGTTCATCACTTCTCCTGGAAAACATAAACACAGGGCTCTGTTAATAAAGAAAAAGCAGCCTCAGGCAGCAGGTGGGGGTTTCCTCTCAACTGATCTTTGTTCCATGTCATGTAGTGGATATTTTGGTCTTTTTTTTTTTTTCTTGGTTGGACTTTGACAACTGTTTCATCTTTTTTTAAAATGGGCAAGAGCATCATCATAGCGTGCCTTCTGTAACCAGTTTGCTGTTGCCCAGGTGCTGCGTTTTGAGACATAATGAGCAAAAAGTGGTATTTTAACGTAACCTAATCCCCAGAAACTAAAGCAGGCTTATAAACAAATATATTCCTGCAAAGAACCACCTCAGAGATCTGGAAGCTAAAGCACTGTGCTCCCATGAAGCAGTGCATTTGCAACCTAACCATGCAAGTACACAGCTTTCTTAATTGTCATTTTTCTCCTGGTCTAAACTTTAAATCCAAGTGATAGCCTCTCACCAAAAAAAAAAAAAACCAAACAAATTCTGGCTCCCTTGACTCCAATCATCTGCCATTTTTTTCAACAACATTCCTTTAAAGATTTCTATAATCTGAGTGCGTCACTTTTTATATTCATATATCCATTCAATATTTAGAGTCTCACAACATCTCCATAGAATGCTTTCAGAGATTTTGAGAATTCTAGAAACGGTGCTTTACCAGTACTCAAAGGGTTTTATGTTTTATTTTATTAAGTAACGCATTTAATGTCTTATTTACTCACCTACAATGCACAGTATTAGCTATGTTCATCTGAGTATCTATATGCAACTTCCATTCACTTACATATGCCTTAACAGAAATTGCAATAAATAGCCATTTCTTGTATATTAAAAATGTATATACAAATTAGAATCTTTAATTTTATAATTTATTAAATTCGAATGTCTGTGTTCTTTTGCAAAAAAAAAAAAAAAAAAGTGTTTGGCTTTTCCCTGTGCTTTTTTCATTGAATTAACATTATGTAGATATGCTGGAGGAGGAAGAACCAGCAGCTTCAGATTTAAACCCCATTCAATCTCTACAACTTTATCTTAATGAAGTGAGACTGGGATACACTTGCTGCCAAAGTCCTACATCACTGCTGCAACATTCATTATCCAAGGCTAAATATCATGAAGTCACTGGACCAAAACCTCAGTTGATAACTGCACAGAAATTAATCAAACTCACTTAAACCTGCTTGAGGCCGAAATCCATCCTGGTCCATGTATCATCTCCTTAAAAGGCTCGGTTCAGGACTGATGAGTAAATTCCACTTGGCATGTCCTATTGATAAAATAATTGATCTTTTCCATGAAATTCTTTTGCATACATTTTCCTGGCACATCCTGCACACTCGTAGTCAGGTTCCCTTTAAAACATAATTGCATTTCTCCCATCTAATTGAAGTTTGTTGCTCCAGGATTTGAAAGATCCCTGCTTACTGTGATTATTCAGTGAGCACCATGCATTGCATTCATGTCCAACACCTTCTTTGATCAGCTAACAAACCACCTCTGCATTTTCCATACGGAAAAGTCATTTACTTACTTAAATGCCCTGATAAAGCAGCAGATCAGCCCAAGACTGGGGTTCATTTACTGTGACAATTCATGCAGTATTGACAAGGGTTATATTGAATTGCCTTTTGCTTTCACAACCCTAAGATTTTGAAATTTTTAAAGGAGCCATGGGAAAGGGTCTCATGTCCATACTCCAGACACCAGCGACACCCATGATGGGTCTGGACATGATGACATGATGACATGTCCAACACCCCTCCTTCTCCCCTTGGTCTTCCTCTCCCATGTCTGAAATGCCAAAACATGACACCCACAGGAGGCCTTCTCTTCCTCTCCTGGCCTACATCAGCTTTTTATCCCCTTTGCATCTGTTCTTCAGATTTGGGCAATAAAAGGTGCCCATGGGGGAGCCCAGGCATTTCTCCAGCTCAGTGCAGTGTGTGCATTTTGAAAAAAAAAGGCAGCTCAAGGAGCAATTCCAGGCCAGGAAAGGGGTTATACAGGTTATTCTCAATTACACCAGGCAGAGGGTAGCCCTCCCAAAGCACTGTGCAAATCTGACTGCCCTTTCCCACAGCAAGGTGGGCACAGGATGATTTCCAGGCTCCCACCCAGGATTCTGGCTCAACACTGGGCTTTGCCCACAGTGGTCAAAAAATGCTGCAGAGCCCTTCCAGGGGTTGAATGCCCGGAAATCCCACGAGGGCTGAGTGTGTGCAGGTGGATACGTGTCCACGTGCATCACTTGGCTCTGCCTTCTCCCCCTGCCCTCCCCACCTCCCTTCCGCAGTCCCTCCTCCATCAGCAGCTTCCCAAAGCCCAGCAGAGACTGGACCGTGGGGCCGCAGAACGGCATCAAAAGCAAGGGCACTTCTACCAACTCATTACAGGAAGGCGCAGAGCAGGACGACACGCGTGGCAGAAACCTCATCCGAGTTAATCCGCCGGTTTTTACGGCTCGTCAGCAGCGCTCCCACCAGCCGCAGGCGAGGAAATAGCACTTCGCGTCCGTACAACCCCCAGCAGCAGCCGGGTTCCGGCGGTGCTGCCGCACCTCTGGGATGCGGAGTGTCGGCTTGAGTTACCACTAGATGGTGGCACGGCACAAGAAGTACGATTATGAAACAATCGCTGGACTTCGGTCTAGGGGTGAAAAGACCTGGTGAGACGGGCTCTCTGCCTCCCGGGGTCTCAGGAAAGACCAGATGGACTAAAACCCGCTCGGCTCAGTCCCCGCCGCAGTGTGGATGTATTTAAGATGCTGTTGTGATACTGCCTGTGCCCTACCAGCAGCTGGGGGGCTGAAGAACAAGCAAGGGATCCTGCAGGAGAGAAACCCAGACAGTGGGAGCTGTGGAGAAACAGAGCCATCCATTGTGCGCCCCCCTGCCCAAACCAGCTCAAGAATTTTCTGGGGTTGCTATTTCTTAGGGCATCTAAACGTAGCTCAGCTTTTCTAAAAAGAGGAAAGTTTAGAGGCCAGTAATATTGCAGGATTTTTCACTGATGGTTGTCATTTGATTTTTTTAAATCTTCTATTAAAGAAATGCAACAGCTATGAGAAGACAAACCTGTCTCAGGTGACTCTGGCTGCTGGCACGACAAGGGATTTGATGGGACCCCAGGTAGGAGCAGCTTTTCAAGTGATGGCAGCACAGTGTCCTCACCAAGCCCTGCCACAATCAACAGTGCTCAGCCTCTTCTCAGAGTGCATTCCAAAGGGACAAATCCACACCAGCATCCAGGCAGTTTGGGATATATATATATATATATATATAAAATCTGAAATATTAAAAAATGCATCCATGTAAAGATATGATATAACCTTATGCAGACCAGTAATAATACAACTAAAAATATTGATATTATTTAAAATAAATACCCTGGGCTGGATATGCAGGGGAAGTTGCCAGTGAGTTGTCACCACAATTTGCACTTCTCAAACTTCAAAATACTTCACCCCTGTCTCTCTCTGCTGGCCATGGGCAACCAGTGCTGATGAGAGGCAATGGAGCCATGACACTGGCATGGCCTAGAAATTCCCAGTGAAGGCTCCCAGGAGTCATTTTCCAACCCTAATTGAAATCCCAAGGAAATCGAGTACCTAAATCACTCTGAGCCTTTGCAAAGGCTCCCAAGGTGACCCCACCGAGCTGGGTGGAGAGCTCACTTCTGCAAACAAACTATGTGGTGACTGCAGTCACCCAGCCCTCACAGCAACCAGTTCCTCGCCTGCAGAAGACCAAGAAATACCCAATAATTTCCAGGAAATCTGTGTGCACCAGTGGCAGTGTTTGCACATGCAGCCTCCACCAGTTACCGTGTGAGCTGCAGTCAAGGCAACAGCTGTGGGTGCGACATTTCCAGCCGAGCTCTGCCTGGTTGATACAAAACCAGCTCATCAATGTTTCATGGGAGTATCTTCACTGGTCCTGTAGAGGCTGCGGGCTCTAATGCACGGGAGGTTAATGGGGTAGGGGATGTAATTAGAGAACACAAATCACCTGGAACCTGGCACAAATCAGGTCAAAACATTTTCCTTTCCTGAACTTCTGAAGACAAAGGAAGAAACACAGAATCACAGTTGGAAGGGCCCTTAAAGATAATCTCTGTCCAACCCCCTGCCATGCGTAGGGGTAACATCCACTAGACCAGGTTGCTCCTGCTGCTCTGGAAGAAGGAGTGGGCAGAAATGGGCTAAGAAGGGTAAAACAACAAATTTTACAGTTCTAGTGGTTAGCAGGAAAGCTTGGAACTGGTACTATAAACGTCTCTTGGAGGCCTCGTAATCAGAAAGTGACAGGAACGGACCCTTCAGCCTCGAGTCTTTTTTTGGCCCAATTCTGGCAGCGGACAAAGTGCTTCCAGTGTGGGAGCTTCAAAACTGGGATTTCTTTCCAACTGGGATTTTGCTACTGCTGCTCTAGGGCTCAGCTGTGACACCCCAGGCATGAGCAGAGCAGCACTGTGGCATCACTGAGCTGTCACATCAGTGCCACCAGGTGTGACCTGCATCCAGCCAGGGAACTCAGCACAGCTGCCCAGCTCCCCTGGCCCCTCTGGGGGTAGTTGTTTGTCAAACCAGGCTGGAGGAGCTCTTCTATCTTTTCTGTACAGATTCATTATTTTGGAAAGCATAAGTTGATTTTTTTTCCCCAAAAAAATAAATATTCCTTGCAATATCCCAAAGCAAACATTATTTATGAAGCATCCTTGGCAGAGCTGGTGCCCCATCAGGTGGATGCTGGCTTTAGCCAGAAGTGCTGCAACTGTCCCAGAGCCCCCATTTGACATGAAGGGCATTTTTCCTGAAAATACCAAAAACGGGAATTGACTTTAGTATCCATTTATGGCTCCCAAAGATTAATTGCTTTGTTTATCCAGACATCAAAAAACTTCAAAAATGCCCGGAGGAAAGTCACACTTATCCAACTCTGCTAAACTGCTTGGATGGAAGGCTCTCCCTAAAACTGGAAGCACTCCAAGAGAAAAGCTAACAAACAGAAAACCAAACCAAAAAAATAACCGTCAGCATTTATATCTCAGACACTCAACCAAGCCCTGCAGAACTAACAACTGGTGTTTTCCTCTGCAGCTCGGACACTGCTGCTGTGGCTGTTTTCTTTTGCCATTAATCCCATTTGGTGATGGTTTTCATGCACCCAGGAATGCTGATTCACCACGATCTCAGGGAGAATAAGTACAGGAGACAGAGATGATTTAACCAGAACCGTCCTCAGAAGTGCTTGGAAGACACCTATGACAGTTTTACAACAAGCATTCAAAATTGTCTTTTTTTTTTTTTAATTTTAAATTAACATTCTTTGAGCAGCTAATTGTTGAAAGAGGAAACCAAGTGGCTGTGGTTGAGGTAAAAAAACCCATGAGGCATATTATATTTGGTTAATAACAGCTACTTTTTAAACTGGTATTTTTTAAATTGTATTTCAACCTTCATATCATCCAGAATGTAAAAACATATGATAGAGAACAAATAATTTATACTGGCATTATCCTGAGCAACTCCAGTAACAGCAATTCAAACAAATGCAACTTTCTTACAGCAAAATCAGGTGCCTGGGAGAAACTAATTTTAACAGATAAAAGAGATTCTTATTGCAAACCCCTATTTTCAGGGCAGTTTGATAAGGAAATACCTTACCTCAGCACATTTCATGAGGACCTTGATCATCTCGAGTGCGGGGTGCGAGGTCTTCACAGCCCTGTCTGGACACCACCAAAACCACACCGAGGGACAACGACACAGAAAAGCTTTAGAAGATCCTCTGACCCTTTTAGACACTGATATCCCCACCCTGAGCCTGATTCAGCTCCTCTCAGAGCTGCTGCCATCCCTGCTGGGGTGGCCATAGCCAACCCAATGATTTTCATGGCCCCACTTCCATCTGTTCCACAAGACCATTTTTTTTTCCCCAGACCAGTGATTTTCCTCACAAAATGGCTTTCCTGAGCTTTATACTGCAGCTGCTTGGAGTAGCTGGGGTCTGAGGGTTTTTTTTCCCTTTCTATGGTAATTACATTGCCTGCCAGCAAGAAGGAAAAATTTAAGCTTGTTACTACAGCATGATCACAGCTATCATTGCTGTTAGGAAATTTAATGCCTGAAGGTTGAGGGTCATTTCAGCTAACTTCAGATTTTTGGCAGCAGAAGTCCAGACAAACAGCTTAAGCTTACACACCTGTTATATTGAAATGCTAAGCAATGGCTATTTCCAGAAAGGAAAAAAAAAAAATCTGCTTTGAATCCTACCCTGAAGGGGTGCACAAGTCTGCTGAGCTGCTTATTTCTTTCCACCAGAGATAAAGAAGGAAGCTGGATGATGAGTGTGGGCTTGGGTGACCAAATCAGTAGTGACAGCCACTGCAAGCCGGAGTGCTGGTAACACAGAGAATATTTGCATTAAAATTGAAGTGGTGCTGCAATAGAGGCTGGGACACGGGGGTTATTCCGGAACTGCAATCAGTTTGCAGCATGTTAATAAGCCAGAAAACAAAGGCAAATCCCTCCTGCCAAGGGGCCCGCAAGGTCGGATGCTGCCAGTCCTCCTGGCAGAGCAGTTTGCCGTGATGCCCTTGTGTGGTCTCAGCGAAACACGAACGGGGGCGATGCCGGGGGCAGTGGGAGGAGGGGAGCAGAGCCCAGGGAGGTGCTGCTGTGCCCGGCTCCGGCTGTGCCTGCACTGTGGATGACACAGTGGAGCTCAGCCCAGGGATGCAGGCTCAGCCCAGGGATGCAGGCTGAGCCCAGGGATGCAGGCTGAGCCCAGGGATGCAGACTCAGCCCAGGGATGCAGGCTCAGCACAGAGTGGGAGTGGGGACGGAGGAGAGCAGAGAGCGGCGGTAACGATGCTGCAAACACCCACTGTCTCTTAGGCAAAACTGCACAAATTTGTTCACAAAGTAAGGCAGAGGAGCAAAAGCAGCCCAAAATCCTAAGGGTCCCCCTCTCAGCAATAAAACACGAAGGTACTACGGCTCCTCTTTTCCCACCCCAGCTCGGAGCGAAGGCAGCCCCTCCTGCAACACGGCCCCCTTCCACACGGGGAATTCTCGTCAGGCAGCCGAGCCGCAGGGGCGTGCGGTGGCCAGTCCTGTCGGGGCCGGGGTGGCCCTGCCTGCCCCGATGCCACGGCGCCTGCCGGCTGCGGCTCGGGCAGGGCAGGCAGCCAGCGGGTTATATTTAGCAACAGCAACAAAACAGGCAGCGCGATCAGCTGACTGAGGCAGGGAGCTGGCGCATGGGTTAGTGTTAGACAGCACATCTCCTGTGCTTGGAAACAGGGAGGAGAGAGCAGGGCAGAGCCGAGGAGCCAGGGGAGACAGCAGCCACCCGTGCCCCGCAGCCACACAGGTAAGGGGAGGGGGTCGCATGAGCTGGGGGTCTGGCCGGGGGCTGGGTCCTGGGTGTCGCTGGGAATACCCGGGATGCTGGCAGCCAGTGATGCCCAAGGCGTGGTGGAGGGAAAGCTGCAGGGCAGGGGGTCCTGCTCTCCCCGAGTGCTGGTGGGAAGGTGACCTCGACCATGTCAGCCCAGTGCCCAGGGTGGAGGGGATCCGAGCCGGGACTAATCCATCCCATCGGAAGAGTTTTACTGTAAATAGGTAGTTTAATTTCCTTCCGAAGGAAGGGCGTGTTGGCAGGACTTAGTTACTGATTAGCGATATTGTGATTTATCAAGACGTGCCCGTGCCCTTTATCAGGACCATCTGTCCACCCTCCTTAACACCGGGCCGAGACCCTGACACTGCCAAGCTCAGAAAAGGGATGGGAGGGAAGGCAAAAGAACAAGCCTTCTCCTTAAGGCATAAAGGCATCAGGAAAAAAGGATAGTAAAAAGGCCATAAGGTTTAAAACAAGTGTCTCCTGCTCTCAGGCCAGCAAATCCCACCTTGGCTGATTTTACCAGTGGCACCTGAGAAAAACCAGTAAGAGCCAGCAGCAGCCTGGGGAGGGATGGGCACTCTGGAGCTCTGCCCTGGGCTCGGCACGAGCTGCTCACTTGTACTCTGTGTGTGATCTGCAGCTTTGCAGGGAGGTTCAACAAAGCCAGATTTATTTGCAGCAATGACAAGCAAGGCATTAAAATAGCTAGCAAAGCACTTTTGGGTTTAGTCACACAACAAAGCTATATTGTGTCGGCAGATTAGTCACGTACAAATTTCATTGGGGGAAGCAGTAAAAAAAAAAAAAAAATTAATCCAGGCTATGTGGTCATTTCTGCCAGAAGGGGAGGTAAGCAAAGTGCAAGGAGAGCGTTTGGAGGAAAAAAATAATCAGTACAGTTAGAAAACACTGCAGCTCAAAATACACTGAAATGTTTGTAATTCGATCTATTTAACTGAGTAGTGGGAGCAGTTTGATGGAAATCCATCCTAAAAGAAGTTGAGGATGACTATTTGAATATAAAGGACATGAATTAAATCCCTTTGACTCTATGTAAGCACACAGGGAAAGATCTACCACCCATAACTACATTTACCAACGCTTGGCAGGGTTCATGTTTGTACAGTCTCACCTACAGCTTCTAGAACAGACCATCTGTAAGGTTGCTTTACTTACATGGTGCTCCCCACAGGGCCAGGTCAGCTCCTCTCCTGTCCAGTTCAGCTCTTGCCTGCTGGGACACAGGGTAAAGTCAGAGCCCTTTGACAGTGAACAGGAGTGTCAAATAAGGAGAGTAGTTTGTGCCTTGCTGCTACAACAGGGACAGTGAGATGAGCTCATGGGTCTCCCCCCCCACCTCTCCAACTGTGCCCCCTTGCATTCAGGAGGCAGCATCACTGCTGATCTCCTTAATGAGCCTTTTATTTGCTGCTGGACTGAATCACTTGCTGTCCTTTGTACATTTATGAAGCTCTTTATGAAGCCATGGGTATAAAAGCACTGCCAGCAAACTTTTAAAACGCCTTTTTTTGTAAACTGCACTGTTTGCCACAAGAAGGCATCAGGTGGCTCAGGTGGTGTGGACTTCACAGAAATAAGCCCAGAGTTTCTTTACTGCAGCTGGTTTTCACATGCTGATCATGCCTGCTCTGCTCTTTGCAGCCATGGCTCCCCGGATCAGACTGAGTCTTTCGAAGCCTCTCCCAACCATCCGTGAGACCCACGAGGAAGCGATGGAAGATCCAGCCAACAACCCAAAGCGCACTGGAAGCACCACAGCCAGCCCAGACTTGTACTCCAGTGATGACTACATTCAATCTATCTGCCACCTTGCCAGACCCACCTTCCCAGCCCTTCCTGAAAGCAGACATAAGGTTCAGGACAGAAAGACCCCGAAGACCCTTGAAGACGTGTCGTGTTCCCCACCCCTTGTGGGGACACAGCAGGAAAGGTCAAAATACAAATTGACCAATTTCATTTCAAATGTGGTGCCACTGGGAAAAGTCCTACCTGCAGAAGCTGACTTTTGGTCTAGAGAGGACCCCCTGGAACAGATTTACACCTGTGCAGGAAATCTTTGCTCCTCCAAGGCTGCTTCATATGGTAAAAGTGCGAGCACTGGTCACTCACAGTGCAACTCTTCTGCCCCAAATGGTGACCTTCATCCCACAGCCCTGAAAGAAAAAGCAACAGGGAAACCCAGTTTTCCACGAGTGTTCAGTTTTCCAAGGCTTCCCTCCCCAAGACCAGTTCAGAAAGAAGCGTTCTGCTCAGAGCTGAGGTATCTCAGAAGGGATGAGGGAACAGTTTTAGGGAGTAACCACAGTCAGAAAGAAAATGGCCCTGTGTCCATTAACACTGAGGAGCTATCAGCATCCTCAGCCAGAGGGAAGCTGGTAGGAAACCCAGCCCTGCGCTGCTCTGTAAGAAAGCAGAGTTTGTTCAACACTGCAGGCATAGATGAAAAAGAAGGGAGAGAAACTTCTCACTTTGACAAAAATGTGATGGGTGATGTCTCCACTAAGCAGAGATACTTCGAGTCTTTCCAGGTACCTAAAAAAGCCATGATCCATAACTGGATTTCAGAGCACAGATGCATCTGGAAAGAAGCAAAGATAAAAGCTTGTTTGCTCCCAGCCATTGCTGAAGTGTGAAGAAGCAGCTGCCCAGAATAATTTTACTCACAAGATATAACCACCCTGTGCTCTAGCAGCTCTCCTTGGAGTCTTCACACAGAAAACGTGGCTTGAACATGCATGCAAGTCAGGCAGACTATTGTGACCCATCTTATCCCTCATCTGCGGGCAAAGGGACAATTCAGAGTCTCATCTGCTAAGGAAACAGCAATCAGTTCTCATTTTGGAAAGGCAACAGTTCATAAAGCATCTCCTCCCACCTACTGCTTAGAACTGCCCTGAGCATGAAGAAAAGCTGGAGAGAGCACAAACCTCATCTGTGCTGGAGAAGAAGCGATCTGTGGGAACATGGAAATACCAGTGTTTTCCAGCCAATGCCAAGCAGCCAGATGTTGCTCACACTTGGGTACAGTTATCCAGAAAGGAACATTTTGGCTGATCCTTGGACAGTATGAAATGTGCTCTCTCTGACACACGCATTTACTGGGAGACCCATCATAGATCCCTGTGTCAGCACCAGGGCCCCACTGGAGAGTCATCTGTTAGCACAGTAGCATAAAGAAATATTTCTTAAAAATCATAAGACGTCTCTTAAGAGGATTTTCTGAAGGGCAACATGGAGAATATTGCAACTCCTTGGGTGGGGATTTCCCTGTTGCTTACCCCGGCACAACCCTGTTCCCGTTATTCCTTGACCTGCCCCTGGCACGAGGAGAGCTAGGAGCTGTGGGTGGGCATTGCCATGCCAGTGCTGTGGCTGGTCTGGAGCCAGCTGCAAAGAAATAGGGATCGTGCTGGTTTCTGCACTGTCCCAGCCAGGCTGCACACCATGGGCACCCATGGAATTTGCTGGAGGAGCCCCAGGCAGGAGCCCCGTGAGCTTGCACACATCTCTGCAGGCTCACAAGAGCAGCTTTGGCTGAGGGGCAGCCTGGGGATGCTGGGCTGGCGCTCACAGGACCTGAATGTAAAATAATAATTTCTGTGTTTCCCTACGTATCTGTGCTTCTGTGTTCTCACCTACCTGACCACGCTGATGGCGCTGACTATGCTTTGCCTGGTGCTGCAAGATTGAAACCTGGAAAAAACACATGTGCATGTTACAAACATCGAGCACAGAACACACATAAACCAGTTCAGTTGGTGTTGTTGCTACGTGGGATGTCTGTAGTACAAGAAACATTCCTGCACTGCTGTGAGGCCCCGGTGTGGGGTGGTGGGCACACGCCCAGGCCATCCCTCACTGCCACACAGAGACTTCTCCATCCAGAGAAACTGTCTGTCCTTGGCACTTTCTCTTGTGGTCAGAGCAAACTCACGTACCTGTGTCTGGTGCCACACTCTCTTATAGCCAGCCAAGAGAAGTAGGTGAGAAAACTGCAAAGCAATACCAGCCTAATTATTACTACTACTAGGAACAAATGTTTTGGCACAGTGGAGAGCACAGGGACCAGGCTGTTTGCTCAGTAGCAGCTAAGATGAAAAATAGCATTGGAAAGCTGCAATTATAAAAATACTCACAAGTGATTTCCAAACCACCCTCGAGCAGATTAAATCAGAAGGCAACTTCTGCTCAGTACCAACACGAGTGTAAATACGCTCAAGGATCAAAAGGTGAGAGTGTCTGAGCTTCTCATCCTCACATCTCTTACCTCAAATATTTTTTCTCCTGTTGAAGCTCATTAGCACTGTGGAGCTGAACTGCTTCCCAGCTTTGTTCTTGAACGAACCACACAGCAAGAACAAAAGTGAAGGTGGGTCCCGCATTTATTAACGCTGGTGGAAAGAGTTGAAGCCGGGAGGTGCCAGCCCGCTCTGCCTCCTCCACACCTGTCCCTCCCTTCTCAGGTAAACACTGGGGTTTAAGTGATGCTTGTCCTCATTGCTGTGCTGCCATTTAAATTTCCTCCATGTGAATATTTGAGACACTAATGCCTAGCAAGTCTTATGCCAACTGCATGTATCACTGCTTTTGACAGAAGAAACAAATAAAATCCTTCCATCCAGTTGTTGTTTCCAGTGCTGCATTCCATGGGGTGTTATTTTCAGATTAGAACAAATGGAGGCACAGGCAAATTACGGTCACGGGAGTGGCAAGGCATTGGGGTTAGGAGAGGGAAACATGGGACTGGTGGTGCTGGTGAGCGAGCAGGGCAGCTCCCAGCAGGAGGGGGATGAGGGTTTTCGGGGGCCAGGAGCCCCAAGCTGAGGGATTCCAGCTGTGATGGGTAAGAAAAGGAAACCCAGTTTAACACAGGATAGAGGAACACATGGGGAGGGTTGTTTCCCTTTGCTTCAGCTACCCTTCAGGTTCAGATAAATCCTGTTTTGAAAAGCACAGTCCTCACCTTTTTCACCATCAGCTCTGTTGGAAATGAGCACTTTGGCCCCCATGAAATCACTGTGCAGTTAAATATGCACCAGTTCCCTGGTAAGTCAGGTTTGCAGCTGTAAAACATCACCCACCTGCTGCAGATGCACCTCAGGCTGGTTCAGTCGGGGGCAGCCCCCTCACCCCGCTCTAACAGCCCCTCTGCTCCTCGGCCACCAAGGGCCCTCCAGAATCCAACTGGGAGCTGCTGAGGGAGCCTGCAGTCCTACCAAAGGAAAATAAATGGGCTGCTGTTGGATGGGATAACGTGGCCTTTAGTTATATAGCACTTTTCTCCCTGTTCCCCCCGTTTGGTGACCGTACCAGCCCATGGGCACACACCTGGGCCATCAGAAAATGCTCCCCCTCTTTTCCTGTGCACAGAACAGCCCCTGAGGAATCACTAGTCAGGATAAACCTCCTGCCTGTTCAGAAGTGCTCCCAGACAAGAAAGAAAACCTTATCTGGGAATTTAGGTCACAGAGTGAGATAAAAGCCGTGCTGCTTCCATGGCCAATCTCATGGCAGGCTCTGCATTTGAAGTCACTGGCAGAAAAATCTCATTTATTGAGATCATCAGAACTGCCGAGGGGATTTGGATTAATTTGAATGGGGAATTGGCATCCAAATCCCACCAGCAGCTTTCAGTCTCAGCCTTCACAACCAGCTCACAAGCGAACTGTGGGCTAACGTGCCATTCTGCTTGCACGATCATGCAGCCCCTTCGTGCTGCAAACAGTAAATGCATCAGGACACGGAGAATCATGACCAGATTTTACAAACCAGAGCTGGCGAGGTAGAAACAAAGCTGTCCCACTCTTTCCTCGGATTCTTGTCTTTTAAATGGCAAAGATACCCATCAGCTCTAACCAAAGGCAAGGAAGCAACAGCTCCACAGTCCTCGCTGACGCGATCCGGCGATCAGACCTGTGCAGTGCAGAAGATACTCAGAAACTCCTACAGCAGCCACAGCACAGACACCCTCACCCACTCCAGGAGGGGCCTTTCTGTGTCCACATGGACAGCTGGAAACACAGCTGATCAGAAACTAAAATATCAGGCAGTGCAGTGTGATTCCAGACAGGGGTGGGTCAGAAATGGGGCTCTCTCAGCGAGGGATTGTAACGAGCAGAGACAAGATGGAGCAGATCGAGGGGCTGCACACGAACAGGGAGGGGCAGGGGGTGTGTAAGCAAGATTAGAGAAACCTGTTTTTAAAAAGGTCTTTAGCTCTGAAGTTAGGATTAAAGCAGCTGGTTTTGATTCAAGAAAAAATCTGAATCTTAAAGCTCTAAAGAAAACTCCCACTTTTTCAGGGGACCACATCCGAGCCTGAGGCAGAACACAGAATCCCTCTGCTTAAAGCAGGGGCTTTGTGTGTGGTGCTTCAGGCTTTTCCCCTGCCCTGAAGTACCTGCATTTGGTCCTAATTGCTCATTGAGGGCATATTTTAATTAACTTTAAGCCTTCTAGTGGAGAGTAATAATAAATGGTGTAGAATGAAGTTTAACTGCATTTAGTGACTAAGCAGGAATCCCTCAGCTTTGAATGAAATCTTGACTGTCCCATCAACAATGTGATTAATGGCAAGGGAGGGTCGTATTTTGAATTTGCAGCTGTAACCAGGGGCTGAATAGAGATCTGAAATGATGGCTGAAAGCTCTTCTGCTGGTGTTCGAGGAGTCAGAGCATTAAAGCACAGCTCTTTGCCTTGCTCACCAGAGCCCATTCGTGTTCTGTGGCTGGCACCACTTATGTGGGCCACAGTTGACAGCAGGGATGACCCCTGAAGCACCACATCATGAGCTCGTGGTCTTTCCCCATGCTCTGGGATTCTCAAGTATAATCCAATTTGCCTGACATGAGTTAGAGCTGATGCAAAATACATGTTGTGTAAATACAGAGATATTGTTCCTGGCAATTGCAGCCTTCCTGGAATTAATGGTCCTGGAGGCAACGCTTCCAAGGACTGTTGTGAGGAGCCGTAGAGAAACTGGACATTTTTAGAATACCAGCTAGTTGCTACATAAAATTTGACCAAATGCCATTTAAAATCAAAGGGAGCCTCTAAGTGCTTTGGAATGGGCTGGTAATGGGAATAATTTTCTGCTGCATTTAAAGCACAGATTTCTAACGGCAGCTGAGGAGGGAAATCAAATTATTAGTTTATTTATTTGTGTGCATTAGCAGCTTGCCACCCATTCCTCGTCTTTGCTTTTAAGTCAGTCTAGCTGAAAGCCCATCAGCCAGCTGAGCTTAGCAAAAGCAGTGTGTGAACCACAATGCTTTATCTGCCCATGCCTCACACACCTGCAGTGGTTTTTCCCCTCGGGATCAGTAGGTCTCTGCTCTGCAGAGCGGGTGGTCACGCACAGTGAGAGCAGAACTGGCCAGCAGGGACACTGCCACATCTCATCTGCCGCTGGAACATCACATTTGCAAGTCAGCTGAGCTTAGCTGAACGTTTTGTTATTTTCCTCCTTGATGGCAAGTGTGTAGGAGAGAAAGTGGTTTATGCCAGAGGTGTTGGGCTGCTCCCAGTCCTGGAGGGGTGGTGACATCCCTGCCTTGGACGCCGGCTCTGTGCTGCCTCTGCTCCAGCCTGGTTTGTTGGAACGAGGGTGCGCAGACGGGAAAGAAAAACAGCCTTCTTGCTGTGCAGGGTCAGCTCCTGGAATTAATTGCTGCAGGATGTCAACAAGATAAAATTTAGCAGGATTCAAGGGAGGATTAGACAGTCCTGTGATCAGGAACGTTTGTGCAATGCTAACTGGGTCAAAGAAATACAAGAGAAATTAAGCGTTGCGCTTCCCTGAAGGGCTGAGCTGGTACCAGCTGGATTTAGAACAGATTCCTCCCCACCTCCCCTTCCCAGTCTTTTTATAGCAACAAGCAAATAGCAGGATCTACTGCAAAGTGTCTTCTCTTTCCTTTGAATACTAAAGAGTCCTCTGCTCTAAGAAGTCCTCAAGAGCCACCTCAGTGATGACTGACTGATGCTACAGCGCATGGCACAACTCTCCCCTCGTCATTTTGAAGGTAGAAAATGGAAGTTTCCCTCCTCTGCTGCCTCTAAGCTTCAGATCAACAATTTCTCAAGAAGAGAATGAACTGCACAGCGAACCAGCTGCAGATGAGCTGGTCTGGTCTCCACCCTGAAACCCTTCTCTAAGCATAATTAACCCAATTAATTATGTAACTGTACGATAAGCGTTAACCAGAAAAACACCCGGGGGGAATAGCTGAGTCCAAAAGCCAACACTAGTGGCACTGTAGGAAAGTGTAGGGGGGATAATGAGAGTGATGGGTTCTACCAACAAAGAGAGCAGAAGAAATTGGGTCTTGCAACAAAAAACACAAAGGAGTAAAATCCTCAGTGAAACAGAGTTCACCTCTGCCAGGTAGGCAGACACACACCACCTGATCCAGGGTGGGAGCTGCCATGGAAACAAGAGGTGGAGGCTGGAGTGCCCAGTATAATCCTTTCCAAAATTTCCTGTATCAGTATAGAAAGATGCTGACAAACATCTGTAGTCTTTGGACATTTTTCTGACACCGTAGGAGCGCTCCTGGCACAACTGGCCAGAAGGCACGAGGCACTGCGTGTGACAGCAAGGGCAGTACAGCCTGCTCAGGGCATCAGTTCACTTCATTAAATGTCACTGTCTCCAACAAAAGGACTCTAAGAGAAAAGTCTTGCTAAGGCTGATGCTGGCAATGGAAAATTACCTGGTGATCTCAGCCAGGCAGCACAAAGCTTTGGATTCTGTGCTCAAAGACAAAGCCTTCTTCCTCCAGACCACTACAGACAATATGGGATAGAGAGGAAAATATGTCAACATTCAAATATCACCCCATTGGCAGAAATTTGTGTTGGCTGATGTCTTCAGAATTTTGATAGTGTTGCAAAATGGTTTGGGTTGGAAGGGACCTCACCTCATTCCACTCCCTGCGTGGGCAGGGACACCTTCGACTAGCCCAGGTTGCTCCAAGCCCTGTCCAACCTGGCCTTGGACACTTCCAGGGATGGGGCAGCTTCTCTGGACAACCTGTGTCAGGGTCTCACCACCCTCACTGGGAAGAATTTCTTGCTAATGTCCAATCTAACCATGCCCTCTGCCAGTTTGAAGCCATTCATTTTGGCACTTGCTGCCAAAATTGCCAAGGAAACAACCCTCCCCAAACCACCTCACCAAATTCTGTTGCTTCTAATATTCTATAATTCTAGAAATTTTATTTCAAAATTAAGTTCAAAATGTTTTCATTGTTTTCCTCTTTACTGCTCTTCCAGGAATAGCGGTATTTAATGTGGTCTGTCCCAACTTTGTCAGACTCTGAGATCTGTCAGAGCTATGAGGTCCCGTCTGTCAGACTGAACAATGTAATTAGCATTTGTAGAATTCTTTGCACTCTCTCCAACAGTATAAAGCACTGCATTTACAGCAGTTTGTCACACATATATTTTTTTTTTTATTATTTTTTGAGAAGTGTTTCTTACTTGGATCACAGTAAAAGATTTTACTGCTCCTGGTACAAACACTCACCTCCTGACCCACACGAGCTCCCAAGGTGTTCCAGCTCCATTGTACTTCAACAGACAGCACAGACTTCGGTATCTTTATGGATCAGGCCCTTTGCAGACATACTTAAGAAGTCACTGCCCTCAGAACCTTGTACAGAGTGTTCCAGGGCAGCAGTACAGTATTTTTAAAATCACTGTGAACACAAAGCACAGCACTGCATGAATTCCTTTTACTGGGGACAGGAGGGAATCAACCCACCTGACAGACCTGAAGGCACATTGCTCAGCCTGCAGTGGAAAGGAACTTTGGGCAGGACACGGCCACGGCTCTGTACCCTCCTCAGACCATTTGATCTACCTGAATTCAGAGCAGTTTCCCCCTTGCTAAGCTCCCTCAGCTCACGGGATGTGATGGATTCTCACCTGCAGGACATGAGGGAGCAGAACCAACCCTGGAGTCTGAGCTGGGGGACTGCAGGTGTGACCTGCTCTGCCATCCAGACACCCAAGACCTTCAGCAGGTTGCTGGCTTTTTGAGTTCTTTCTGCTTTCTGTAGAACGGGAAGAATTCTCACTTAGAGAAAGATTTGTAAGATTAGCCAAACCTGTGAGAAAAAATAATTCTATAGAAAAGGATTGTTCATAGCCTGCAAAGAATCACAGAGGTATAAGAGGTAAAACTGTGTTGCAGTGCCAGGTGGTTCTTCCTCTTTATTCATTTCACTAGTTCCTACAGGACATGAGTAATACATGGACAAATGCAACGAAAAGGCTTTGCTGACTGCTGAGGATGACGTAACTGGTTGAAACCGCAGTTTTCACACCATCAAATGCAAAAGCTTAATTAAATTGTACAGCCATGCCAAAGATTCGGGGCTGGACCCTGCAAAAATGCAAACTCAGCTCAGTGGAATGTGAATCCCCGTGTTGGGTGCTGAAGGTCAGACACTCGCCCTCCTGCCTGCAGTGCCTCAGTGGGGTAGGGCAGGTCTCAGGGAAGACAATCTGTTCCACATGCACACGTGGTATTTTCACATTTTGTACTCCTGATTATGTTTTCCCAGTGAAATCCCACTGGAGTCAATGGAAAATTTCCTGTTGGCTGTCTTGAGCCAAGACCCAAATTTCTACCTGTTGTCTCCCTCCTCCCTCACTGGTCCCTGGATGAACAATTCCACCTAAGGGAGAAAATGTTACACAGAGTAATCCCAGCCCTTTCTGTAGTCTGTTACCTAAACCTACACCAGAAATATTTCTAGTTTACTACATACAAGCATTTGCAGTAGTCCCTGATAACACAGGGGTACAGCCCCTCAGAGAGCAGCTAAGGCAGGATAAACCTTCAGATATCTCCCACATTGACTTAAAACACTGCAAAGGGAATGAAAATACACACATTCACGAAAATCAAAAGCAGTTTGAAACATGCTGGACTTGGTCTTCTCTCACTGGGCAATTGATGGAGACTTTTTACTCCATAGAGTTGCTTTTATTCACTGGAAAACTGTCCAGCCATTAACCCAGCACTGCCAAGCCCACCATATTCCCAAGTGCTACATCTACGTGTCTTTTAACTCCCTCCAGGGATGGTGACTCCACTACTTCCCTGGGAAGCCTGTTCCTATGCTTGACAACCCTTTCCATGAAGAGATTTTCCCTAATATCCAACCTAAACCTTCCCTTGAGGCCATTTCCTCTGATCCTCTCACTTGTTACCTGTGAGAAAAGACTGACCCCCCCACCTGGCTCCAACCTTCCTCCACCTCACCCTGCTCACGAGAGCCACTCACATGGAATTCCTAACACTCCTCTCTCCCACTGCTTTATTTGGGAGAGGTGGGAGGGCAGGAGATGGTTAAAAGAAATCCTAGTCCACCTCCAGGCTTTCCCATGTCTAATCTGTGTCTTGGTCATGGCCTTGCTACCAGGTTACCAAAACCAGCACATGGCTTGGGTCGGGTCTTCACATACAACAGGCCTTTGCCCTCTTTAGCAGCAGGCTGTTAACCTACATACTGTTTTTTGAAAAGGAAGGAGGGAGGGAAATCAACAAATTCAGCCTCCAAAGAGCTATCAGTGTCACTAGCCAGAGTGGAGAAACCACTGCTAAGTCACTGTTGGTACCCAAAGGGAACAACCTGTGCCTTCAACTAGAAAAAAACCTAGAAGAAAGCCAGAAAAAAACCTAGAAAAAATAACATCAACTAATTTAAAAAGGTGCAATTAGATGAAGCTTAAATCTTTGTGGTCATTAAAACTCGGGGGGGGTATATGTGTTTTTATTTTCTGTACTTTTTTTTACAATAACATCTAGTATTTTTTAAAGAAATCCATACTGTCCACTGACACACCACGAAGATTCAACCACAACATGTCATTTTATCTACTAAAAACTGATGATCTGTGAGAATATTCTAATATTATTTTGGAATAAGAAAATATTCAAATGCACCAAAGGTCCCTATAGCTTAATTAGCTGTACTGCTTTCCACACGGAGTAAGGGAACGTTTAGAGAGCAAACAATTAGTGCTTTTGGGTTAGGAGGGGAGGATGAAAAGCAAGAAAATAACCAGAACACTCACCTTTAATGAAGTATTCCTTCTCCCAAAAGGTCAGTCCATGTACCTTGCTTATTTTTGTCCTTTCCACTTACCTTTTTCTCAAGTTTCTCCTCCTCTCCTCTCCCTCTTTAGGCTCAATTCCACATTTTAAGGTTCCACTACTCTACCGACATCAGTAGAGAAGACAGACCACACAGTCAACGGCACTGATTTTGGAAATTCCCACCCTAAAAAACACAAATCCAACTTTTCTTCTGTCACTGAAGAGCCAGCAGACATGGAGGGTGAAGGACCAGTAACTACGAGTCTGTCCAGAGCAATTTTGCATTCAATGGTATTAAAACAGCTTTACTTTGTTAGCTTTACTAACAAAAGTAAGCTAACAAAAGACAATATTTCTCCTACTTGGGTGAGGATCACAAGCTTCACTCAGAGGCAAAGGACTGAGTTGGAGATGCTGTTCTCAGACGAGTCACCAGCCTCTCCATCAATTCTGGTCCAGCTTCCCTACAGACAGCTCTGCCAATAATATTTGCTAATCTGGCATGTGAGTATTTAAGACTTTGTATTGGAACTGTGTAACAACTGTACTCATCTGAAAACGTAACATTAAGTAGATTAAATGCAGCAAGCAAAGGCCCTGCAGACTGATTTTATCACTGAGGACCAAGTAAGCGTTTTCCATTCCCATCATGACAGGCTGTATTTGTAACTCCCATACTTATTTGTTGTGGATGTTACCAAACCAACTGCTGCCACTGGAAAAAGATTCACTCCTGGGCCTGAATTCCCACAAATACTCCTCTGAGAAAAATTCTACAAGCCACGCTTTGTGGATGGCACTCAAAGCCATCCGTGCTGTGTGCTGATGAAGCCTGTGTTTCCCGCACCATCTAGTGGCAACCCTGCAAATGTGATGGGAATGAACATCTCACCCACCAGACAAAACCAAAGAGAATTCATTGCTGAGTCTGCGAGGCACTCATCACACAGCTGGGGATTTACAGCTGCTTCAAGACAGCACATTTCAAACCTACAAACAAGCTGAAAGCTCCGGGGCCTGTATTCATGGGAATGCTGAACTAGATCATTTATTTTTCATAGCAAAGCAGCCCCAGCATCCTGAACGTTGCAGGACCAGGGAGGGGTCTTTTGTGCTCAGCTATTTGTTGTTTGCTGCTGCCAGGGATGGGAACATCACATCAAACACAAGAGTCTGCACTCTTATACAGCACCCCCTGCCAAAGAATGCAGGATTGAAATAAACTAAAGCCAAGAGTCACTGGAATCTCCTTCCTGAAAAAGAATATGGAAGAAATATTCAATTTGTTCCCCTTCCGTGGTAAATTAATGGAGTATTTGAATCCCTTCCCACTGTCAGACCCCAAGGCTACTTTGTGCTTTCTGGAGTGGAAGAGGAAGAAAGGGAGGGGGGGATATCTTACAGGACCCAGACAAACCCAACTGATCTGAGCAGGTTTCTGGTCTGCACATCTAGGAGGTAACAGAAAGCACAGGAAAATATTTCTAGGGCTCTCAAGTTCCTTATATGCTTCCATTATACCTTCTCACACTTCACTCGCTTTCACTGTATGTGCAACTCTTCAGGAAAAGCTTTAGGAATCAAAATATGAATTAGACTTCAAGAAGGTTTGAAACAGATATTGGATTTATTGGTCAGCTATGAGTAGGAAAATACATTGGTAAAGAAAAAGAAGACCCTGTATATAAATATAATACTAACTAGTTAAAATTTGACCAAGAAGAAAGTTCCACTGAAGAGAACAGTAAAAGCCCTTGTTTACCATCAGACCATATTCAGTTTCCCATTTATCTTATTGAAGAGCTGCCTATAGACAAATGCAACATTCTTTGAGCTTAGTGCAGATAATGTGCTGGTTTTTGTTACATGAATGGTAAACAAGAGTTAGTCCAGTGCATTACACATTATACAGAAGTACTGTGAATAAAGACTAAGATACTCTATTTTAGACACTACTTAAACATACCAAGACACTTAAGTGTTACAAATTTATGCAACCAAAGGAAAAGAATAGCAGTTAACATACTAAAAAATACTGTGTCCGGCTGAATGAGAAAGGCTTGCTACTGAAGCGGTTAACTGAACTTTTTAAAGTTTTACAGTGTAATTAGTTTTCTTCCCCTCCCCCCTCAATGGTGTTGCAATTATTTTGTCTTTCATACAGGTTCTGTGTGGCTGAAAAAGCAAAGCATAAAGTATTTTCTAAGCCTGCTCTAAAAAAAAACCCCCACCTTGAGAGATGTGCTACAGTTACATCAAAGACGAATACAATGTTCTCAAAACCAGTTCTGTCAAATGCTAGCCGATTTTACTTTTTTTTTTTTTTTTTTAAATTTAAAGCTGCTAAAAGGACAAAATAATTACAACTTGCACCGACTTATATGCTCCTTTCCCCCCTATTTGTGTTATGATAAAAGCAGTAACTTGTGGTATTAGTCTTGTACTCTAATCAATTCTTTTAGTTAAAGGTATATTTCAATTTACACTTTGACACCCAGAATTCTTGGTAAATGTAAATAAAACTAGACAAGATATGGCAGAGTGTACTTTTAAGTGGAAAAAAGCCTGGTCTAACCTAAATAAATCCTTTCAACCCCAAGGATATTCTGTGACTTTTGCTATATGTGCTTTTACAACAAGAACACTGAAGGTACATTATGGCAACACCCAAAACCACCTTGAATAAAAATATTGCAAATAACCATTGCAGGTTAAAAACTATGAAGCAAACATTTTGATTTTGTGAAGACACGGTTTATTGCCTTATTCTATGTTATAGCTGGAAATTGAGACTTTTGAGTTAGATTTGTTTGACACAAGAATATGTTTTCTTTGAAAGATTGTTTGACAAAGTTAATCTCAGCTCTGTTTTGGTGCCATCTGGTCTTTCCCTATATTCAAAACATTTCGCCTTCCTTCCTTCCTTCCTTCAGCCCCCGAGTCACAGCTGCAGAGTCCAGTTAAAACCCAGTGAAGTCAAAGGAGTGTCTTCAATGGATTCAGTGGGTTTTCAATCAGGACCTGATGGACAGTATAAAAAAGCTGGAGGAAACAACTTATTCAAATGGACCCTTAGACCATAAGGTGACTAAGCAGGAACAGTTGTGTCTCCAAAAGCACAAGGGGCCGTATTTTCACATGCTGTTGTAAATCCAAATATTTATTTTTTTTTTTTTAAGACTAAGCAATAGAGGAGAACACATACTGGATAAAGCTCAAACCTTTAGAATCTAACAAGTGCACTCAAGCTCCAGCATCTAATAAAAGTAAATTATCCCCCTCTAAAAATACAAAATGAGTAAGTGCTTCCCTTCCCCCCTCTGTAAAGCTTTCTGGACTCCTTACACAATCCAGATAATCAGAAAAGAAAAATAGTTTGCTTAGTCTGACAAGCTAAATTGGCTCATCATTACTGGAAATTGTCATGATGTACATTACCAAGACATCATTAAGGAAACATGAGTATAACACCTTTTATTCACACTTTACAAAAAAACCCCAAAAAACAAACAGAAAAAAAAATAACACTACGCATTAAATCTACTACAGCAATACTACCAGCATTTCAATGTACTGATTATAAACTGGACATGTTTGGTGTTTTTTTTACAACTAAAACCAAAACAAAATAACCCCAAGAGATCAGGTCCCAGACAAGGATTCAAGATCAAGATTTCTCCTATTGAAATTTTTAAAATGTACATTTTACACACATCCGAACTGTTTGCAATTTTTACTTTGAGCTTAAAACAGAACGGTTTGAGCACACTTGTGTGCTGACTACTTTTCAATAAAATTTTGAATCATTATTACCAATTCACTCTCTTATATATAAAAAAATTCACAATATTTAGAAAGTTTTCTCTTAATGCTCAGTGTCCTTTTGCTTCCCTGCCCGCAGCTGAAACAAAAGCTGTTTAAGACCAAGCTCTCTATCTCCTTTATTTACTTATTTTTTTTACATTGATTATTCAAGTTGTATTAGTTTAAGGAGATTGATAAATTCTCCCTTTTAGGATAGAAATAGACAAGTTAAATTTGTAAGCTGTTACATACTTGGCTTCATGACACAAATGGCACTGAGGGTACACCAGAACTTCAGTCTCGCTTGACACTTTAAAATGAGGACTTGGTCACTTTAAAAAATGATCTGAAGAATTGTCTTTGGGACCTGTGTTGGAAACGCATTTATTTTACACTGCTTCCTTAATAGAAAAAGTAGGGCTGGGTTTGTATCTTCAAGGAATTTATACTTTCTGAAACTGAGGAACACACTGAAACGAAAGAGAATCCACATGATAGCAATCCTTAGTGGGGAAAACGGCACTGTGCAATGACACTGAAAGAAGCAGTGCATGGGCATTAGAAGCTAGAAACTGTGTACCCATAACCTGAACATGTTCCAAAGTGTGATATTCAATGCTTCACAAAGGAAAAAAAGATGCCACAGCTTATACAAAAGTATCTTCATAAAATTTTCACAAGTGTTAACATTATTTAAAAAAATAAAAGAGGATGCACAGGATCTCTCTGCATGCACAGGCAGTGCTAGTTGAGAACAAATTGAAGCAGGCACAGTGGAGATAGGACAAATATTTAAAACAGAAATGAAGAAGCTGTACACAATTATCCCTAGATTTTACTTCAAAAGTTAGAGATGAGAAAAATATCTGAGTGTATACACATCAGCAATAACTTTCAATCCATACAGGTCTACTTATACTCACTGCTTAGCTTATCTGTTCTGCAAGAACTCCATGATTTTCTTTTTTTTTTTTTAAAATCAGAAATAGACTGAATGTATTTAGTTACCTCTGTAAGATATTCAGATTTTACAGGTTTGGATTTTGAAAGCAACGTTCTCAATTGAACATAAAAAGTAGTATAAAAGGGCTAACAAAACCCTAACAGTGCAAATCACTAGCAGAGAAAACCTGTGACAACCTCTTTTACAAGCTGGCCTTTATAACACATGAAAACAGATAAAAATTTAGCCTTAGTTTACAATACAATCATTTTCCAAATCTGAATTTTCTTTTTTTTCTTTTTTTTTAAAGTACAAAATCTCATAAATCAGGTTTTCTGTTGTTCATATACAATCAATAAAGGCTAAATTCAAATTCTATATTTTACAAACAAGTCTGAAAAAGGAGGGAGTGAAGTACGGAGAATGTTCTGTGGATGTTCCTACTGGCCTCAAAAAAGTAGTGCTACAGATAACTGTGCAAAGAGAATACACTGTATAACAATTCCCTATTTCAAGGCATGAAAATGTCACGTTGGATAAAAGAAACAGGAAGGTTAATTGTAACGTATTAAAGAAAGGTGCAAATGCACCGATCGCTGTCGAACAGTATACAAAGTATATTGGGCTCAGAATTGTGTCTGTTGATAGCACCTGGCTTTTACTATGTCTTTAGCAAATAATTAGATTTAAGATTAAGATTATTAAGAAAAAAAAAAAATCCCTGTTGGCCATACCTCACTCCTCTATATTCAGATTTTACAATTGTACAAGTTAGATTGAGGTTGCCCTCTAAAATGTATTTGACTACCTCCTGCCAGGGAGATGGATTCCATTTACAGGAGGCAGGAAAGGCAGCAAAAGCTCCAGTTGTGCAAAAAGTGAGAAGTGGTCAGAAGGGATGAGTGGATGTGGACAACCACTTATATTGTTCTCTATTAACCAATGATGATCCAAAGGTCCAAGAATGCCAAGTATGTTTAGCTGAGGTTTAGAGTAGAAGATGTAATCAATAATACCCTAAAACAAGAGGGAAAAAAGAAAAAATCATTGTTAGTATTTATTCATGACTCGAGTTGTTCTCCCGAACAACAGGTGAGCTCAGTGTTACTGGTAACTGAAATACCCCATTCCTTCTCTACAGCACATCATCAGTTTAGGACATTTCTTCTCCCTGTATCCCATGGGTTGCTCAATATAGGTAAGGAGAACAAAAGAAAAGCCCATCCTGTATTACTCCTGCTATGCTTCTGTGGGTTCTAATTTTCAACCTCCTACAGAGCTTCAAATCACATTTGGCTCTGGTTTTGAGGAGGGGAAAAAAGCCATCCTTGTTTCCACTGGGCAACAGAGAACTGAGAGTTTCCCAGATGCAACATGGATTATTTCCTTGCAGTTGACTGCTGAAGTGCCCCTGTTGTAATGTGTCATTTAGATTGGAGTATTAAAATACTGTTTACAGGGAAGGTTAACAGCACTCCAATTCTTGCAAACCTATTGCAAGTTACTAACAACAAGACAAAGGGAAAATCTGGTTTCCAGGAGACCAAAGTGTTGAGCATTCTAATCTGCTATGTTTTAAATATAAACTTGGTGAATCTAGTGAGCTGCACAAACAGATTAACTTATTTGTTAAACTTCATATAGCAAATCACATTAGTTACACTTAAAACTGGAAAAAACTTTTCCGAAATACCAGCCAAGTCCTTACCTTGAAGTCAAATGTGTAATTTGTATAAGGCATTAGACCATTCTCATAGGCACTCTTCAACTTGAAACCATGTGTAATTCTTCCATTTGTTGTCCCATTTTTCCCATTACAGCTGAAGTTAGTAAGACTTTCATTGTATCTCAGTTCCTTAAAATCTTTGTGGTTCGTTTCCACCCCGCCAGTGCTCAAGTACTCAACAACACCTATTAAGAGACACAAGTACACACAAGAAGGCATTAACAGTCACTCATTATAATAATAAATGTGTTTAGGTTCTTAAAGCATAAAGTTTCATGTATGACTTCATGTAAACAAAGCCTTAACACATACACACAGTTCACAGTATTTCCTTTAAAATATTACAGGACAACGTATATCATGAGTAAATGCCACCTAGAATAAAGAGACGTGCCTTGATTATTAAAAGTGAGAAGGTTAACAAGGAATAGGTTGGGAAAGGGAAGATGAAAAATTCAGCAGTAAAATTCTATCAGTGCTAGGCAGTCAGCTTCCTTCTCTCCTTGCTTCTATGCTCAGGTCCTGCCCTTCAACGTTCTTCAGCTAAAGTGCTGCAAAAGAGCCAACTTCTGGAACTCTGCTTCAAATAAAGTTAAAGAGGCTGCAAAGCCAAATGGACAAGACTTGTGTGATGGAAAACTGTGCCTGTGCCTCAGTTTCAGAACAGATGTGTTAATATTCTGGCAGGTAAAAGAAGCGGTTCGTTGTTCTGAAGACAATCAAGACATGTGAACTGCCCATTGCAATCGCCACTAGAGATATTTAGCTTCCTGGGATCAAAAAGAATCAAATTTCCAGTCCTGCTGAGCAGTAACTGCTCCTCTCAACCCTAACAGATGTTAAGAGTTGCCAAAATGAAGCCAGAAGGAAAGGGGACCAAGAATGGAGATTATTACATAGAACAACCATCACTAAGAAGGAAGGATGGCTCTTGAATTCAGCACTTCAGCTGAAAGCCAAGGTGGCAATCACTGAATCTCTTCTTGTCTCACATTTTATGAAGTTGCCACCAAGTGAAAAAATAAAGTTCCCTGTTAATAAAGAGCTCTGAAGAGTCCCTGTCTGAAGGGGATATTCTGAATTTTAGAAGCTCTAAAACATTGGAGCTACCGAAAATGATTGTATGGTGGCAACTTTAAAGATAAGAAATTATCTTCTCACACCTACAATTAAGAAAACCCAATTATGAGCAATACACTCATGTTTACAGTTATTTCTGGAAGGTATTTTTTTCCTTTCCATTCCTGTATTTTAAGATAATAGTTGGAAATGCTTCCAAAAGACCAGACATAGCTGTACTACCACATAACAATAAGGTCACTCACAAATTAAACAGTTTTACCTTCTCTCTCTTCCTTCTATTCTCGTAGTACCTTTAGAGCTTACATTATCAAACAATGCATTCTCTTAAGTTGAAAACTCCTTTAAAAAAGCAAGAACTTAAATTGTTACACACTTGAAACAGTCTAAAAAATAAGAAATAGAACTCTTACCAGAGTCTGGTAGAGAATTGAGATCTGCACACAGTACAAGTGGAATGGTTCCAAGCTCTCCCGAAACACCAGGTTTGAGACTACGAGAAGCTTTATCAATAATGTTCTTTACCTCGGACAGGAACATCATAGTCTGAACCAGCTTCACATCAGAATAATCTGGGTCCCAATGCATATGTGCATTAGCTACAAGAACTAGCTGCTTTTCCATCCCAAGATGTGGCTTTCCGGCTAAAATTTAAAATCAGTTATTAACTTTACATGGTCAGCAACAGAAAACACTATTACTGAACTTTAAACAAAATGTTTGAGGGGACCAAAAAATAAAAATACCAGTATGACTTCAAGAGGGTCAATACCATTCAAATCAAGAGGGTCAGACAACTCCTCCTACATCTATCAAGTGTTTCAGTTGATATAAAGCATTAGGAATGATATTTCACATTCAAAACCATCAATGAATCAACCATCTTGTTATATGTAATGCTTATGTATCCAAGAATACTGTGAATTAACATATAAAACAGATA
Source organism: Pseudotriccus pelzelni (assembly GCA_035584735.1). NCBI lineage: Eukaryota > Metazoa > Chordata > Aves > Passeriformes > Tyrannidae > Pseudotriccus > Pseudotriccus pelzelni. Next base: position 10,721,111 of record JAWMRA010000028.1, on the reverse strand, counting down.
ATCCTAATTACAGGCAAATAATGTTGTTCTAAAAAATTACACGTTTTCCTCAGGCTGTGACAGCAAACAGACACTGCTCATATCTTATTAGGCAATGAGATCTGAATTCTAAGTTATCCACATTCTAAGTTACTTCTCCTGCTAGAAGTGTTTCTTAAAAGGTTTGTTTGTTAGAATCTGAATTAATAAAATATCATTTGGATAAATATAACACAGGTGGTTGAGTAGGTTCCCACTGCGATACTTATAAAGCCAATTTACATTTCCTAAATTAAGAATGACAGGGCAGAAAAAACAGGTTGTATGACAGTAAAGAAAAGAACAAGCTAAAATGATGCAGATACACACAACTAACACCATTTGATTCTTTGATACCTGTATATAACTTCAAGGGAAGAAAAAAAAAACCCACCAAAAAACCAACAACAAAATCAGTCAAACTCAAGTTTTTATAGCTTTTTTTCCTTAAAAAAATACAAGTGAGGGAAAAAGAAATCTTCATAATTTAAACAATGTGACTTTTCCCCAAATCTCCTTTGGAAATAAATTTGTCTGAACATACAATGTCCAAAACCATAATCACCTGCAGAACCTAATTTCTCTTGTTTACTATGACAAAAATCAGTCTTTTCATTTACAAAACACAATCTATTTTAAAAAAATAAACGAAATGGGACTTACATGACATTTCTATCAACTCTTTTCGCAGTTCTAGCAGCACAGCAACTCCAATGTTATCTTTTGTCATAACTCTGTTCAGCATAGCTTCTGACCCTTCTGAGTTTGCCATTGCTAGTTGATTGAACTCAACAGTATGTTTTTGAACCAAAGTAAATCTGAAAGAAAAAAACATCGTGTATACTTTTTTTTTTCAGCAGCCAGATACGACAGGAAATGTTATAGACAATTCACCTTTTAAGCATGGATTGATACCAAGTGCTTTGTCTTTCAGTTTACCAGAAGCCTAATATATCAAAAAGTCGAGGTCTTATTTCAGCAATTTCGAGGATTATAAATTCCTTTACTCAAAAAAAAAACCCCAAGAAAATTTGCTTCATTTTTCATTAATTTCTTCTTTTTTTATTATTACCACCTAATGAGTGGGACACAGACACTCAACAACTGAAGTGTAATTTGGTGAACTCCCAACCAGCACTGCTCAAACAAAATGAAATTTCAACCTCAAGAAAACTTCCAGGTAAAATGTTTTACTGCTAATTCTAGATAGAATGATTACTCTCACACAGACCACTCCTTCCAGGGGTAGGACTGCTCTGTAAGAAACCCTGCATGGCTACAAAGGGGCAATTAATGCCAAACTGTCTGAGCTATAGACTGACCTGAGAAATTATATGAAAGACAGCAAGAGACAACAGAAGGTTTTGCAAAACACGTCACTTACTTTTCTGTTTTGAAAAATATTGCACAACCATCAACATGTTTCCTTTCCTGTTCTGACATTGTCCTGGCTCTAGATTTTGGGCTGAAGAATCCGTTATAGCCACGTTCTTTCAGTTCTACCAGGAAAAAGCTGTAGTACTGCTCCGTTTCAACCTCCTGTAAAGTTACAAGGCAGAACAGCATGATTGTACTGTTACCAAAAATACACAAGACTTGACATTATTTAGACTCTTCAGAAGTGTAAATCACTTTCAAATTAGATTTAAGGGAAAAAAGAAATCTAGGAATTAAGTGCATCAGAGAATGCAAATTCGAGAGCAATATCCTTATTTTAAGAACATATAAATGAATTTCTGTAATCCCCCGAGTTATGATTATCTCAAGCCTCTTATTTGAAAATGTGTCAATTAGAGCCCCACGTACACACACAGGCACAAAGACACCCCCACGTACATTTCTTTGATCAGGGGCTGCTGGTTCCCATCCCAACTGCGGGGGCTGCAAGCATTCGTTTGATGTCAAGCAACAAAATAACGTTCTAAACATCGCTTCTCTTTTCTTTTGTTTCCACCGGGTTTTGAAAACAGAACGTTTACTATAAATACACTTGCACGGGAAGAAACCGGCACATGGGAGTGGAGGGAAATAATGGTATTATCTTTTACCTGCAGACTTATGATGTCAGCATTGCAGCTCAGGATCTCCTGCATAATGGCTTTTTTTCTGTATTCCCAGTTCAAGGCCCAAGATGGACAATAGCCATACAGCTGCCGGGTGGCGTATTTGTCACAGAGGACGTTGTAGCACATGACAGAGAACAAGGCTGCAGAACAGTAATTTTCATCAGTAATTACGCACTGATATATTAAAAAAAACCCTACACAATCAATGTTCTTCGCTTTTGTCCTCTGCAAATCCATCAATTCGTGCCTCATTTGTTTCAACCCAAACACGGCATGTTTATCTACACTGAGAAAAACTGTGAGGCCTTCTAGGGAGAAAAATTACAAGTCTGGACTTCTGGCATCTGTTTTCTAGCATTTAATTAGGAAACAAACACCCCCCACCCCTTGTATGATTAATGCGTAAACGGCAGACAAACATGTTTTTTGCAAAGTGGTGCTGTGGTGTGAAAAACCCAAAACAAGGTAAGTGTATCTGAGTACTTATATTTGCCAGCTCTACAAAGATCTGCAAGTCTTTAATTAGGATTCTTGAAAATCTACCTTAACAGCAGGCTAAGGATCTCTTCACACAAAGAAAAGGTATAGGCAAAAATTACCCCCCAGCTATTTCCACCTCAAAAAGATTACAATCCAGGCAGAAGACACGAAACATCTACTCTCTGTATTCATTTGAAATAGGAGTAACAATAATAATGAGACAGGTTGGGGCAACTTGACACATAATCCAGCAGCATGGATTTAGGGGGTTGTTTCATTGCTTTTCTGGGGTTTGTTTGCTTTTCAAAAGCACTTAAGGAATGAGATACTTGAATAACAATGAGATAACTTCAAGTTTATGTGGAAAAAAGAAACAAGAGCATTGACTGAAGATACAGAAAACTGAGGAAACAATCTGGGGCTGACTGGGGTCAAAGCCCAGCATTTTGAAAACAAAGAGGTGACAGAAAAGACAAGCTGCATTTACAGCATGACTTTTGAAGCAACTGCCTTAATAAAATCAACAGGGGAAAATAATGTACAACAGCCCTGAAAGAGAGGACACTGCAGTAATTGGGAAATAACAAAGATTTTTGGTGTGCAGGTAAATAGAAAGGGCTGTATGTTAGGCAATTTATGCAGCAAAAAAAAAATCAGTAAAGAATTAAACATCACCTGAATCCCAACAGCAAGGAAAATGCAATCAAAGATGATACGCTGGTTACTTTAAAAAAATAAGACTACATTTTTTGGATATTATGCTCATATTCTTCCATTTTTTTATTCTTCAACAAGCGTTAAATTAAGCCTGTTAAAATCCCACTATTTAACTGATTGTGGACAACAATTTCAATTCCTGTGAGGAGGACGTTAATTAAAAAGAAATTACTTCAGAGTGAACCATGGGTAAATCTGGAACAGGTGTTCCAACTGGGACAGAACGACTTCAGCTGGCTGGTCAGCACGGCAGAGATGACTGGTTAATTTAAGCATTTTTCTTTTTTTTTTCCCCAGTAAAGATCAACAGCTTTTATTAAAAGGAAGAAGAACGGAAACTCCCTTCCAGTGTTACAGTACCTGTTGGTCTTGTACGGTCTGGTTCTTGCAACATAATCCAAGATCTTGGAGGTGGCTGTTCTGTCGAAACTATGGGAACATTTTCAAATAGAGATACAACAAATCATAATCACATTTATTTTACACAGCAGAAAGAAATGTTTTAAGAATGATCACTTACTTCTTTTTGCAGTACCTGCCAAATTATCAAGCAAATAGTTCAGTAGCCTTCGTGTCCCATCTGGTTCCTGATACAGGTTCAGAATATCCTGTGTAAGTGGGTTTCCTGCAAACCAATTCACAGGGATCTTGAACAAAATATCCAGAACTATTACAAACTTACATATCAGCGTTTAAAGTTGGCCTCTGAGACAAGAGATACCGCATCTACCATGAACTATTTTGGGGTTTCAGATCTCGGGTCTTCAATCCCACAAAACACTGGATGTGTGTGGACAGCTCTAGTGAAGTTACCACATCCCCTCCTGAGACTGCCTTCTGACTGACCCCCCAGGGGTGGTCCCTGGACCGAGGAGAAGTGAAGAACTGGTGTGGTACAACACACAGGCCGAGCTGATGAGCCCAAACACGGGAGCCACCTCTGCTCGCTTTGCTCGGCGTGAGTGAAACATCCACCATCAGTTTATCTGCCAGGCAGATCTGAGCAGAGACTCTGCCATCTGCCAAACATAAGCAGATTGCAAGAGTTGTCATGGACAACACACACTGCAATTACCCAGGTTTAAGGGGGAGAGAAACAGATTTTGAGACTCAACAGTGTTTAGAGGTATTATGTTCCTCAGTGCTCCTGATTTTGTGACTGAAATTGGCCAAGGTCAGCAATTTTATAGCTAGAATTCATACAGTTCAGAGCAAAAAACACAAAAAGGGCAAAAGACTTAAACTGGTGCTTGCATAAACAGCAGAGTGCCCTGCAGCTGTACAAAGCATGTTCCCTTTCTGGTTGGAAATGTACCTACATTTAACTACAGACTATTTCTTAGTTAAAGCACCACTGCATTTAAACCCTATGCAAGCAACAGAAAGCTTCTGCTCACTCTGCAAAAAGAGAAGCAAACCTTTTTATGTGTGCACTGCTTTGCCAAACTTGTTATTTTCCTAAATAATCCCTAAATAACAGTATTTATAAATGTGGAGTGAGTAGCTGCATCTGGGATTGCTAATCAGTAACATTTTATGAACTGGCAGTCTACAGCCATTTACAAGAATGATATCACTAAACAAGCATGAGATACCCAGGGAAAAAAAAAAAAAAAAGCAGTAATACCTTTCAGACCCAAAGTCTGTAACTGGAACAGTTTCCCCAGCTCAAAAGGTAAAACTCGTAACAGGTTGTTATTTAAATGTAGTTCCCTGTAGACAGAGCAAGAATCATATAGGGCTGAAAACAGAGCAACACTTGTCTGCAGCAGTACAGTACAGGAATTGAACCAGGAGAGAATCAATATACTGCAAACCACAATACTGAAAGACTAAACAGCAGTAGTTGGGGAAATCCTGCTGTACTCAAGACACACACACAGACAAAACACGTATTATTGAAGTACAGAGGAAAGGAGCTTTATCTTAAACAGTCAGACGTTTTGCAAACATTAGCAGTAATAAAACACTTTATTATCTGCAAGTGATGAAGCAGTAACAGCTCAGACAAACCAGACCATGAAAGAGTTCGGCTATGACTGAAGACCAAATAAAGGGAAATTATTTGAGAACAAATAAGAAAAAAAGCCACGATTCGTGGCAGTATGATTAGAACTATGACATTACCATGCAATAGTCATTCACAAAAGTAATTTTCCACTGGTTTGGGTAGTTTTCTTTTCATAATTTCAGGGTTAAGACGAAATATGTGCTTTTTTAGCTGACAGAACCAATATGCAGACAGTAACAGAATTCATGTCCTGAATTTTAATATCCCAACAAACTGAGCAAAGTAAATGGACTTGTTAGGAGCTTTTCACTTTCTCAAATACATTCCCACTAAACAGTGTAGACTTTCATAGAATCACAGTCAATATAAAAGTTGCTGCTTTGAAGTTTTTACAGCTTGGTGCCTAGAGACTTGTAGAGTATTTCTGGGCAACAAAAAAGGAAAAAAAGAAAGGAAGAAAAGAAAGAAAAATAAAAGGATACCTGGATGCCAACAGTTATCTTAACACTTTTAGATTTCTACATAACAGCATCTGAAGCTGTCAGCGTCCTTCTTGTTGTGAGGGGCCCAAAACTGAACGCAGGATTTGAGGCGTGGCCTCACCATTGTCAAGTGCAAGGGGACAATCGCTGCCCTGGTCCTGCTGACACAGGCCATGATACCACTGGCCTTCCTGGCCATCTGGGCACACACACAGTGGCTCATGCTCAGCCACTGTCAACCAGCACTCCTCCCAGGGCCTTTCCCCCCAGGCAGCTTTCCAGACAATGTTCCCCCAGCCCCGAGCACTGCAGGGGGTGGTTGTGATCCAAGTGCAGGATCTGGCACTTCACCTTACTGAACCTCACACAACTGGCCTCGGTCCATCGATCCCCCTGCAGGGCCTTCCTACCCTCCAGCAGACTGACACTTCCACCCAACTGTGTCATCTGCAAACGTACCAAGGGTGCACTCGAGTTCTTTCAAGCATATCAAGAGAATCTGTTTTACAGCTGAGCTTTCCAAGATAACATGTTACAGTGTTTATTTTTTCTCCTCTTTCTGCAAAGATCAGAAATCCTACTGCTCGGACACCTCTTTTTTCAACTACCTGCAGTAAAAAGGGAGATGAAAGGAGCCTTGGGTGAGCTCTGCTGTACAGACCAAACCCAGAGCTCCAGATGTGGGAGCTGGATGAGCTGTTATCAGTTCTCACTGGTGAAAGCACAAATGATTTCTGTGGCTCAGGATATCAGCAATGCCCAGCGCTGAATTACCGTTAGTTTGAACGACTTCCCAGAAGCCACGGGAAGTGTCTGCAGTATGAGCCAGCCTGAAACATAAAACCTTGGCCCAGCTGAGACCTGCAGTGCGCTATCATCACATAGGACGTGCTTATGGGCTTTTCTTCACCTTCACCACAGTAAAAAGCAACCACGGACCAGCTGCAATTACCGCGGACCGAGAGAGCGCTGTGGATTAACGCGCAGCTTTTCACATCCAGACACCTGGGCTCAAGTGTCACATTTAGGTCACAGACAGAAAAACTGGTGCGATTCTAGACCTTAGCCGCACATCTCACATCTACCAAGATTTAGCCTTCTTTACTCCAAAGAAACTTGGAAGAGCTGAAGCCTCACAGAATCAGCCAGAATACATCGGGAGGAGTGTTGGGCAGGAGGTGTAATGACTTGTGACATTCCTGCTGACTCTACGCTGCTGAGCCATCTCCATGTCACGAGTATTACACTGACAGAAGTGTTGTAAAAGGAAGACTGAAAGGATGTTAGTGAAGTACAAAGATGCATTTGAGAATATTCCAGTAAATTGAGGGTTACTAGCTCACAATACCCCAAGGAGTGGATAAAGAAGGGAAGAAACCTGTTATTAATAACTGCTTTTAACTGAAATAGTAATGCAAAGAACTAGAACTCAGAACAGACTACTGCACAGCTGAAAACAACTATACAACACACTACAAAACAGAGCTGCCAATTATGCTTCACAAAGCGGGATCTCTTTGCTCAGCCTCCAGGGTTGAGACTTGAACTGCTCTGGAATTTGAGCATTTAGTACCAATTTAATCAGCTAGTCTAATCCTCCCCAACAGAGCAGACTTTTCTAAAGCAGAAGAAAATGCAATGGCTGATATTTCTATGCACAAACTTGCTTTGTTTCCAGTTTCATGAAAGCTGTGCTGGCAGCCCATTTCTCTATCGTGGTCTTTACTTCCAATAACATTCTCATTACTTTTAGACTTTCTGGATTTAAGAAAGCTGTTCATAAGTGTCTTCAAAATCAACAGCAATGAAGGCAATTACTGGCAACTGCCTAATAAACCTAAGATAAGGCTCTTTCTTTGGGTCAAAGACTGTTGCCGGCAAATATTTACTGTTATATAAATAATTTATGTATTTACATAACAGTGTTTCTACAAAGTTAAATACTGCAGCCTTAAGTACAGTCTCCATAGGCATCACTATTCATGTTTCTGTTCTAAAAGGAGTTCTCATCCCATGCTAACTTTGCACATCTCAGGACTGCAAAACAGAAGGAAAACCCCCCCCCAAAGAGCTGTGTTTAGAACATTTTTTCCTCCTCCCCAGTTTGCACAGGAATACAGTTACATCATAGAAAAGGTGGGGAGGAGATGATACTAGACATGTTGTAATTGTTATACAATAAACAGAATAAGAACTATTGTTAAGAATAATTATTAAATATGAATAAAGAGGAAAAAAACTGTAGTTAACACAATCATAAATGTTCAATCTGACCTCTCTCTTACCTTTCTATGAGTTAAAAGCAAATTTTTTGGTGCATCAGTTACTGCTTGAGAAAAACAACACATAAAAGATTTGTAAAAGAGTCTGGAAAGAGATGTCTGAGAGGAAACCTGACTTGGGAAAAAAATAAAATGGGTGACTGCCATCAAACCAAGCACTTCTGAGGCTCATTCTGTGCTGTCACACACTGGAACAGGGGATCACAGAAAAGCCAGCACTGCTGTAGCTGCACAGACCACAGCAAGTATTCAGGAGACAGATAAGAAGGGAGGAAGGGGGAATTTACTTATGCTGAAATTTAAACTGTTGCTACAAAGACAATTAAAGACCAGTTTTAACTCCTGCTAAGATTTACCTACCTGAGTGACACCATGTTTCCGAGCTCTGCTGGTAAACTGCGGATTTTATTAGAGGACAAGTCCAGATATACCAGATTGTGAAGCTTGGCAATGTCTGAAGGAATACGGGATAAGGAATTGTCACTGAGATGCAAAGCTGTCAAATGGGTCAGTGTCCACAACGATGAACTTAAGCTTCTCACTTTCCCTGTGGAAGGAAGGAAGAGAAAATAGAACATTTAAAATACACAGATTTAGCAATACTAACGCATTTGAGGAAAGTTTTGCTGGGGTTTTTGATGTGGGTCTTATCACTATTATTTTATTCAATGAAAATTCCATTAATCACCAATTCTGTAGTTAAAAAATTTTTCAACACACAAGAGAGTACAATAATACATTTATTGCCAGGGATGCTTACGCTGTTTTTCCCAATCCATACTTAAGGTTTAAAAATCTTTCTCAAGTTTCATACAAGACAAGACCTATTTACTAGCTGACCATGAATTTAGTAATTACCAGAGGTGTAAGAAACACATTTTTTTCAATTATGCTTTATGTTTGAGATGAAATAGCTCTGGCCCTTATTTCTGCACGTCTTTCAAACAAAAAATCTTTATTCTGTGGCATTAATCCAGCCAAGAACAGATAGAAACACTATATTTAGGGTGACTAAGATGCTTAGTTGAGAACATGGATTTCCATCTGCTATTCAACTAAAAGCTGCATAAACTATTGCCAGATATTTAAAAAAAGGTATGATTTTTTGTATAAACTGAAGGGTGGAAACACGGATTTGTGTGACAGAATCAAGATTTTTCCATTGCCACATGCAAGCAGTGTGAGATGTCATCAGAAGGTCTCAAAACATTTCTCCTCTCCAAGATTTCCCCCCGCCCAGGAGTAGATCCTTTTTCATTTCCAGAAGTCATCTCACTCTACCAAAAGCATTAGAAGAGGAGAGTCAACACCAGTTTGTCCAAGGCCAAAAGTTACTTGCAACAGCCTTTAAAAACCCTACTGTGCCTCATCTATCTTAAGAACAGTCTGGTTAACAGTATACCAACATACACACATTAGAATTCTTTTCCTTAAGTGATTTTTTTCCAGACAAAAGAATTCATACTTAGCGCCTGAGGAAAGTTACACTGATACACCTGTATCTGGGACTCAGTCCCTGGTGGCAAAAGGTTTAACACAGGTATCATTTCCAGCGAGCTGTAACAAAGTGAGGGGCATAAAAAAGCCCTGCAGTAAAAAAGCCCAGTGATTTAAAGGAGAGCAGTTAAAACATTTGTGGCTTTTTGTGTTGGATGGCCAAGTATTTTGCGAGGAAAAGACAGTGTAAACACTAACAGAACAAAAACACTGCACGCTTTATTTTGCAAAGCAAATGTATTCAGCTCTTAGAGGATTGATGCTACTCTAATGCTCATTAAGAAGCCTTTTGAAAGGTTTTAAATCCAAATCAATAGTTCTTTGCATTTTTAAAACTGAATTAACACCTCTTGCCCACCCCCAATGCAAACAGGTGACTGTGATCAAAGAAACCCTTCCAGCTGAAAGGATTTCCAATCCACATCCCCGATCCAGCCTCTCTCCTCCACCACCTCTCTTGGCGGGAATCAGCCCGTAGTGAGATTACCAGGCATGAAAGGAAAGAGCCATCACTTAATGCACTTCCTATGCAGGGCAGCAGATGTCCAAGAGGATTCCAAGCCTAATGCCGACATGTAATGCTGATTCCTGAAGCAGCATTTAACTGGGTTTCTGCATCTGTAACCTTCAGTAAAGAATGCCATTCACATGGTAAGGCACGTGCCACTGGAGGCAAGACACAGATTCAATGAACTGGATGGAAAGAGTCTCCACATTGTGATGAACTGGATGTTTATTCCTTCTTCCATAAATTTCTCTACTGACCAGCCTTTTAGAAATACCACGTGCCAATTTTTTCGGTCTCTTAAAGAACCATCGTATTTAAACAAAATTCAGCCTAAGTTTCAAACATCGCAACAAATATTTTTAATTTTTAAAGTATTTGCTTGAATTGCCTTGTTAACACACTTTTTGCGGCAAAATTGGGATTTACTCTACAAATCAAGTGACACTGATGTCCCACATCAGCTGGAATTCATGCTTACAAATTCTGAGCATTATCTTATTTTCAAGAAAAGATCCAAGAGTCAAACAGTATCTCACAGCTTGCACAGATCTTGGAGGCTTTGGAGATTAAAGACAATCACAAGAACAAAGTAAAATCTACAACTGCTTTTAAACAGAAAATTTCTGCTTCAACAGAAACTATGTCATGGACTAACACATTGCTTTCATTAAGTACATCACTGACACACCTACAGATCAACCCCAACTTCACCTTCTTCCCTTGGACAAATCAGGTTTTAAATTCAGGCTTTCACTCACTCCATCTTCTTAAAACACAAAGAGCTCCCACCCATACCCTCACCTTCACAACTTTCCTATATGTGGGGATGCCCCAACTCAGCTCTCCTACAGGTCCCTATGTTATCCCAATCCAAGCTCTTCCCTCCACACCCAAGGCTGGCAGCTGCTATCCTGGTGTTCTGCTGGCTCACTTTAACTCCACTCCACACTTCTTGTCCCAGCCCGTATCACTTGCAATGAGTTTATAACTCAGGACCGTGCCCTCAGTTTCTTACCACTTATTTCCAACTCTGCCCAGTGTGATTTCTTTCCATTGGCTGCTTCCTCTGAGGACATAATTGTGTACATCCTCCGTGGATCAGGTGGATCGTACTTTTCCTTGGGCATTCCTGTTGAGACAAAAAAAACAATTAATGGAGATGTTATACACTAAGAATTCTTCAGAAGGTAATTCCTCTTTCACAGTTAGATTTCATATTGGATGTTTGCTCCAAATGTTTTTCAAACCTACGGATAAAAGATAACCCACACTCATCTGCAAACTTCACCGAATGGGAAGACTGCTATAAAATAGAAGAGCAGAGATTCCTGATGCTCCCAGAATGGCAGGTGGCAGCCTAACACCCCACCCAGTAATTTACCAACATCTGTAACCCAACTTAAACACTGTCTCCTGGCACCTTCCATAGCTATGTCCTTCAAAACCAACCCATTCTACTCCAGGCTCTTGGTTCTTCAACAATGAAACTTCAGAAAGTGATGATCCCCACAACTGGGATCTCACTTCTACTCATACAGAACACATTAGCTAACAAATCTGATTAACTATCAGTTCCAGGTTTACTGCAATTCTCAACTTTTCATACCAATCAGCATCAAGAAAGAATTAAGGTTTCAAAAAGATCCTCAATTCATTACGTCTGCAGGATTATAGGTTTTAATCCAACCTTCAGCCTACTCTTGCAATCTGAAAATATTGTGCCCAAGGTAGAAACTTCTGTCACATTCTGCAGCCAAGTATTTAATACTGAAATTTAACTCCATTTTTCACATTCTTTTTCACTTCATTCCTGGTAACTTTGCAAGAAGCATTTTTCTAGGTTAATTCTTTTTACCATACCCACTCATGGACCATCAGAGAGAAGCAGCAAATCTTCCTCTCAAAAAACACCCTCCTTCCAGCTTTCCTGTACATCAACACACTTGTACTGGTTCAGTGCAAAGAAGAGACCAGGGGAAAAAGGATTCCTGGCTCCATAATAAAACCCTGTGCCATAACCCTCCCTGCACCACGACCCAGCTCTCCTCTGTCCCAGGAGAAATCCATCTGGGCTTTAGTGAGTTTAAAGAGGAAAACCAGCTTACGTAGTTTTTAAATAACTAAACCGACACTGTATTAATTTATAAATTAGCTCAGTGCTTTCAAGTTACACAGGACTTCCAGTATAAATCACATTTATCACATAATAAGAGTAATGCTTTTTCATTGCCCTATATACATCCTAGAGTTTTTATGGCTAATGTTTCCCTGTCCTAAGCTAAATACACACAGAAAGGCACAAGCAACAAGCTATAAATGTATTTATATGAAATAGATATTAAACAATGGTGGCTCAAATACATTTGCAAACACATTACAAGCAACGCTATGCAATTATTCAGCAAATCACATTATAGCCATATTATAATGCTACCCAAACCCACTCAATAAAGAAGCAGCTATACTGGTCAAATTCTTAAGGACATCTTCCTGCCAGTTCCTTTAAGGCTTTCTTATTTTTTCACATCCCTGGACAAAGTGGAAGAGTGTTGTCATTGCAGAGAATAAACAAATAATAACTGTTAGTAAATAAGGCTATCAACCAGACTTATTATCTAGTTATGGACTTCACTGAAAAATGTTTACTTTGCATGTTAAAAAAAACCACAGAAACTCACCAAAAACTTTCTGCTAACTCTGCATCTTAATTAAAATAAAGCTTTTAGGCACCACATGCTTACTTTAATACAACAGCTCTTTTACTAATCACACTCCTCCTTCCCTTTCCCACCCCCACTACTGGCCGAAACCAGATTTCTGCAGTGAAAAGAAATTCCCCTTTAAGAAGTGAATTGTGGGTAAAAGGATGTGATTATAAATAGCAGCTGGGTGAGGCTCCCTTCAGAACGAAGGCTCTTGAGTACCCAGAGTGCTGGAATCACCAAGTGTAACACTTTCTTCATCAAACTAAACTAATTAAAGGAGAGGAGACTGGATTATAACCACCGGAAACGTCAAAGCATAAACTTCCCCCTGCAATAAGTACGCAACTGGTGCAAGAATATATAGCCAAGTAACGTACAGAGCATCCCTTCTGAAACTCCTACATATATTATATACAATTCACAAAGACCAATACCACGTAGGAATGCTCTGGTTTGTCAGGAAACGTTTACCTTGCTCAGTTATTTGATGCTTTCTCTTCCTGCCGCTCCCTGAATTAATAAATATGTTCCAATTTTTCAAGCAGCAGGTATACCAGAGACAGAAATCTCATTCAGTACAGAAACACGAACACTCCCCAGAGCACACTCAATCACATGCACTAATTAACAGCCTTGCTGGTACCAGCAGCAGATCACCCCTCGCTACCAGAAGAGGATGACATACTTTTCCAGTGGGTTTTGTTAATGTGCACTAAAACAATTAGAGATTTAGGAATTCGAGGTTTTGACACTGGATCCTGCACTCCCAGTCCATCCATGGCACGACCCTCCCTCATTAAAGCTCCTGCTCTTGATGGTTTTCCCTGTCTCACTGCTGCATTTCTCAGTGAATGACTCCCTGCTGTTTAAGATTACCAGGTGCCAAAAAAAGCAGCAAAAGCTTGAGAGCCTCCTGGCTGAAGGAATTGCTACTGACCAAGAGCATCACTGACATCAGCCACACCAAGGATACTGTCACACCAGGCATTAGCACATCTTTATCCATCACCCAGAGCTCAAAACTTCTCAGGAACTGACAGCAAGGCTAAATTTGGGTTGTATTTCACAGGACATCATAAAACACCAACACAATACCTTGAATTGCATTTCAAACCTTCACAGCATGGAGCAGTTCAAGGAAATCAGTCTCTTTCACAAATCACTTGCGCTCCTCCCTTCTCCCTTTCCCCAATCCAAATTTAGCACCTGCTGAGCTGCTACAGTTCAACATAAAAGCTGAAGTAAACATCAGATTAAGTGATACAGTTTTGTCAGACTAAAGCAGTTTTTAGTAAGACCCATAAAATAGCACTGAACATTCTCAGAGTCATTGATAACTGCAGCTTTTAAATGATCATGAGGATCATTTTCAAAAGAGCTTGCACCACCTGTCATTTTCAGTTGCACAGACAGTGGACGCACCACTAACGTTGGGCTCTTATCACATGCAGCAAATCAGTTCATAAAGGAGACAATCTTCATAAACAAAGATATGACATGGATTCCTGCAACACACCCCAAACTACATGAATTTGTTGAAGAGGACATTTGAGTTTGAATAAAAATGAAAGTGTTTACCATCTAGTACCAGGTTATCAAAATTGTTATTTCAATACTTGTAAAAACAGAAGAGCCTGAGAGCTGAAGAGGAGTGTGGCTGCCTACTCCCACCCTGGATCATTCAGTCTCCACACAGAATTAACACCCCTTACCCCAAAGAAACTGAGCTAAACGAGGTCAACAGTGCACAGGGTCTGACACAAGGAATTAGATCTCAAGCCTCCAATGCAGACACAGTTTTAAGCCCTTATTTGCACAGGAGGTGCTGAGAGAAAGGCTTTGGGAGAGGGTGAGGGAGAGCAGGGGCAGACAGACCCTTCAGGGAAGGGTGCAGGGCAAGGGTCATGAGGCTCTGAAAGAGAAGGAAAAAACTGAAGGTTATAAAGTCAAGGGGAGGGCAACTTGTTGGAAGAAGAGCTGACAGAGCTGCTGCAGCAGCAGGTAGGAGCATGGAACGCTTCAGTTTGGAACAGACCACCAGAGACAAAGCCAAATGGTCACAGGTCGAGCTGCACCGGCACCGACTGCTGCCTGTCTCTCCAGATTAGTGATGGCAGCAGGCAGGGATGCACAGCCAGGCCAGGTGCTGGGGTTGGAATTGTCCTGGACAGGGGACAGCGTGATCACCCACACCCCGTGCGTGGGTGTGCTGTGCTCCTGGGGTGCCCTCGCAGCCACAGCACCAGGGCCACGAAGGACACGGTGTCAGGAGGGCCAGAAAAGGAGTTCCTGGAGGCCAAGCTGACTGAGCTACTCTGCTGGAGAGGAATGGAAAAGGGTCCAGATCACTGCCTGGCAAGACTTGAAACAGTGTCCCTGGCTACAGGGGTGTGTGAGTGGAAGCTCGACTATGACGCAGTTTATGATCCAGATGACTATGAAAACTACCAGTAAATAATGTCTTCAAAATGGAGAAACGGCTCTTCTGCCATTTTTGTGAAACTGGAAGACGGTGAGGAGGAAAATTTAATCAAAATAGGCAGTTGAGTAGTTATTTTGAGAGTAAACAGTAAGGTTTTGTTTGGGTTTTTATAAGCATCAACAGAAAATACTACAGCATGCCTTCATTTCCTGAAATGCTTTCTACAATACCACAGATAAATTAACTCTATTTCAAAACTAAATGTATCAGACAACTCCTGTAGGCCGAGTACCATCTACCCTTTATAGTATTAGCTTTATTATAAATGTAGATATCAAGTTTGCCCCCCCCCCCAAATATCACCTCCTACCATATCAAAATTAAAATTAGGAAAAGAAAACCTTAATTCTAAAACTGTGTAGAAAACAATGAACTAGTGAGAGCAGCATAGTGTCCAGACACAGCTTTGACTGGTCTAATCAATTCTAAAATAACCATTTCAATACTTACTATGTAGCATCTGTAAAACCCATTTACAAATAGGGGAGTACCTTTAGGAGCACCTCAAGGTCATGAGTTGAAGCATTACAGCTCTGCTTCTGAAACTTCCTAACACACCCTGGTGACTTCTTTTGACTTCCCCTCCCTCCCCTTTACTTGATAATACTTATTATTGACAAACTGATGCAGATCAGGAGATAGCCAGGAGGGGAAAGTAAACAGTGTAGTACCACACTTGATCAAGTGCAGAATTACTCAGATTTTTTGCTACTTTAATTGAAAACAGTTAATAAACTACACAAATTTAGATCTGGTAATGGCCAGTCTTCGCGAACGAAGAACCGGGGAAGGTCTTTACACCTTCCAGCCTGCGCATTGGATTTTTTAGGTGAGACACAAAGTGAGAAGTAGCAAGATAATTTAAGTATGTTTTCCATTTATTGATGCAGTGCAGTATGACTTGCTAAATAAATTATTTTTGAACTGCTGAAAAGAAGCAGGAGAGAAAGCAATCTATTGAGTTGCTCAAAGATTTTGTAAGAAAACAATAGCCCATATGAGAGACTTTCTTTTTGCCTTTCCCTCTCCAAACCCTCACACTGGAAGCTCATCCCAGACCATTCATTTGTAACCCTGTGCCTTTAACCTTGAAGCTCTCTTCCATGCAATCTAAAGTTCCATTTGAAAATGGGTTCCAATGACCTCCCCAAAAACCATAAATGTTTCTTAAATTGACTGCTGTGTCTTGAATTCAAAGTTAATTTAGGATCCTCCACACACCCACCCCCCAAACCACTCACACTATGGTTTTACAACACATGAAGCAGAACTAAACTGGTCCTGCTGCAGTTCCTCCGCCCCAGGACCCTGCATTTCCACTTCACTCTTGCATCAGCACTGACTTTTGTCTGGTAACAAAAGGAGCTGGTGAAGAAAATTAAACTGGTTAAGTGGGGAAGATGAAAAAAAAAATATATATTTGAGGGAGCCTGGCTTCCTGTATTATTCCTGTATAACAGAAATGCATGCGTGGATTTGCAGCTGTTTAAAGGACTGAAATCAGGACATCACCATAAGGGCACTGCTGGCCACATGGACACAGAATTTCTTCTCCCAGAGCAGGAAGCAGAATCTGGTTTCCAGCTCCCCTCACCCATCCATCAGTTAAACAGTAACACTGAACAAAGTCTGAAATCCCAACTGAAGGCAAAGTACACTTCTTTTTAGATAACTGAAAGTTTAGCAGTTTTAGCAATGCATAGGTTAATCAGATGCATTAACCTGTATTTAAAGGGTTAATTTCTACTGTTGAGCTTTATTAGAATTAACAGAAATTACGACTTTCATCTCCAAACAGTGACCCTCTCCAAAGGGAACAGAAGTACATCTCAAAAATAACTACTGTGCTTTGGGGAAAAAAAATAAAAATCTTTAAGTGTCATCATAGTGTTGCATTTCAGTTTTTACTATAAAACTTCAGGTCTGCCGATTCACACTCAAAGACCCACCACCCATTCTTTAAACAGCTGTGTTTCCAAAATGAATCAAGCTCACTTCTTTCACCTTCCTGTCACTGGTGGGTTTTACTCAGCGAGTTATAAATTTCTGTGGGAACTTACTTACATTTCAGCTTGATGTACAAGCAAATGAAGCAACAACACTGTCCCTGGCGAGGATGACAAGATGCAACATCTGTCACCTCCTCACAGCAAAGCAACAGCAGCTTGAACAGGCTTACGATAAAGGTCAGTCCCTGCACAATTTACACACTTGGCTTGATGAGTTGAGTCAATGACTGTTTTATTTATCCTCAGCCTGTACCATGCCTGGGCAACAAACTACAGAGTGATGTCAATACTGAAAAATGATGGAAAAACTATTCAAAGGCAAGAAACTGGGATGAGGAAAGGAATCCAACCAACCCAACTATACCTCAAGTGTCATGTGAAATAAATTTAATGTACTTCAGCTAAATTCCTATTTAAAATTATTTGGGACACCCCACCCACCTAAGACACAGAACCTGAACTAGAGAATTAAATATTTTTTTCTGTATGCCTGACACTGTTCCTACAAAGCCTTCTAAATTCCACGTAATTTTATTTCTACCAATGTCTTATTTAGAACATAGTAAACCGAAACTTTGCTTTTTAAAAAATAAATCTAAACATGCACCGACAGTTTTGGATGCCCCAGCTATGGACAGGTATACACCACAATATGGAAGAATACTTGCATCCTGCTATGAAATACAGCTTGTTACATAATATATATTTTGCTACAATATAGTATAAATAAATTTATACTGCATTTTATACAATATATACTTCGTCATAATTTATTATAACATAAATATAAAATAAATAAACATATATTTTGCTACAACACACAACTGTACAAGTAGATAAACCGAAGTTCAGAAAAGCAGGTGTGGGCCATCACCCAAAAGAAAAAAAGCCCCTGCAATTATTAAATCTGCTTCAAAATAGAGGAATCCATACTACAGCACACTAAAATCACAAATCTTTTGAGGCTGAATAAACAGAAACTTGAGGACCTGCCTATCCATTGAAATACAACCTTACATTTAACTTCATAGGCATGAACCACATTGTTCTATTGAAATATACACAAAGACAACATCAGTGTTGCAAGAAACCACAGATTTATTTTTTTTCCTACTATTATGCTACTTCTAGGTAAATATCAAGTCTGTTGTGCAAACACCTCTTATTTGTGGACTATTGCAAACACTCTTGGCATTTTACTTGAAAAAAGGCTGTTTGAGGGTTGGTTTTTTTTACAGTAAGCATTTAATATTGAAAAAAACAAGGCCAGGAAAAATCCGAGTGGGAAATCAGCTGAAGGGTAACACCTGAATTTTTCAGAACACACGCTGTGAATTAAACATTTCCTTTTAGCCAGTGTGGGGAGGGATGGCACGTACCAGCTGTGGGCACAGGAAAGAACTGGAGCAGCACAAGAAGGACTTCTGAAACAGTCCCCACCCCCAAGAGATTCAACTCTAACATGTGGGAAAGTGTCAAGATCCCTTTAACCCAATTTACAGCTTAATGTTGGAATAATCTAAATTAAAAATACAAAAAAAAAAAAGCAGCTGTTGAGTCAACACTAAGTCAACTGATTAATTCCAAGTGCTTTTTCACTTGCTAAGATCACATTTTAGTGGCTGTGAGCATACTAAGATTTAATGGCTTCATCAGGGACATAATGCTTCTCTCCATCTTATTTTGAGGACTTCTAAAACTATAATTTTACACAACTGCCAATGCAAAACCGCAAGTTACTCTTCTTCTTTTTCAGACTTCAGACAATGCAGTGGGATGTGAACGTCCATGACAACTAAGTAATAATAAATACAAGATACCGATTAGGTCAACACCCATTAGTTCATGTGAGTACATCCGGAATACAACTAATCAGACAAGTTATTTGAATGTGCACATATAAGTTCTCCTACAGAAAATTCAGAAGTTAACAAATGCCTTAATGTTCTTTCAAAAATCTATAGAGCTGCAAAAGTTCTGCAAAATCCTTAACCTAGCCAAAGCTGACTAACATAAGACAATGCTCCTGAAACTTAAGCAAACCATCCTGGTTCAGATCTATCTCTATGTCTAAGGATTTATTTGCTGTCTTCCAATCAGGCAGACTCACGTAGACTAGAGAGCAGTGACTAAAACAGGCTTCAAATTTGGTTAAGTCCCAAACTCAGTCAGAATGCGTTAAATTTTGACCTGCAGGTACTTCAGATTTAATTCAGGTTACTTTGTCCCTCATAACAACCTGTTCATGGAAATGCAAACTGGCTGGTTCCAAGGTGTGTGGCAGGGCTAGGGCAGATGTCATTCTTCCAAACTTTTACTTCTCCTACCCAACCCCTACCTATCACAATTTCCTAGAGATGAGCAGTGAGTGGCCCAGTATTTTACCGGTGTACATGGAATCCTCTAAACCTTGGATGGTGTGAAAAAACAGTGCCAAAGAAGCAACTGTCACTTCCATGTTCAGTTGCCATGAAGACCAATTTGGTTTCCAAAGAGAACTCCACAACGGTCAAAATACAAATGGCACAAGTCAGCACAGAGGTCCTTGACTGCTCCATCCTCTAGACAGACCTACAAGACAGATCTGTTTCATCAGAATCATGGTAAAAAACCTCAAATTCCCACCCCACACCATGCACAACATCTAATTATTAGAAATTTGATGTCCAAGTGTTTTCAGTGTAGCAGAGACATGGTCCAGATGACTCGAACAGTTCTTAATTATCAGCAATTGTATATAATTATGCCTATAGTAAAAGGCCGCTGTATACAAAACAAACACTAACACAAAACCAAATTGCAAAGCAAAGGCTGACCTTAACTGGTATTCCTATAAACATGTTGGCTAACTAATGAGTACTACACAGCATTCAGCTTCTTGCACATTCTATTTTTGTGTATTCTGAAATGCCAATACATTAAGAGATGTCAGGTTCACTAATTACTTTAAGAATTTACTTGCATTACATAATTGCGCACTGTACAAGGAAGATGGAACCTAAAACATCAGCTATAAAAGGAAGAGTTCTGTTGTAAAACATTTAGCTTCAAGTTTTAAAAATGTAGGCAGTAAGACCAGAGTTTAAAAGCTTTACCTACATGTCTTCAGAAAGCTGAGAATCATTTTACACTTCAATATGTTAATGTAATACCAACTCACCCTGCACTAGGTGTGTCCAGACAATCATCTTTGACAATTTAGTTAGGATTCTTCACGATACAAGGAACACTGATTCTTGTTTAGACTACTTCATGCAAAATTTCTTACCCTGGTCCTCCTCAGTAAGCTATTCTAGATACTGGCACTTTCACCACCATGTTCCTTACCACATTTTCCTTCACGCCTGCAGAACGCTTACCACACTTCTGGTGTTTCATGGGTGAAAACATGAAGCCACCACACAAAACACTATTTCTTAGTCTTACAGTAGAACTAAAGAGTAAGAGGTAACTCAGCCCCTTTAAATGAAGTTTGGACATGAGTTCATTTTCAGCATTCCTGCTACAGAACTGAACTAGAGCTTGACAAGAGATGTCAGTATCTAAATCCAAAAATCTTCGCCTTCCTAAAACACAAGTTCTAGATAATCTAATTGCTCGTTAGAGTTGCTAAACTAACTGAAGTTCAGGATGTTACAGAACTCATCACACAGTTTACGCTCTACCCATCTAGCCACATCCTGAGAGAGGCAACCAAACTATTCATAGATTGTTTTCACTTCAAATTTAACCAACAAGCCTGAAAATGTTGTTCCACAACCACGTTCTTGCGCAGCAAAGCCAACTCAAGATTTCTTTCCTGTCCCCCTGTTCCACTCCAGCACCTCCCTCTGTTGTGTTGATGCAGCTGTTTGTGAGACAACGGTGAAACCCAGCAAAGATTCCCAGCTAAGAAAGTGGGGTTTATAGGTTGTGGGGTTGGTTTTTAATTTAAATAATAAAGTACCACCACTCCAGTCATATCACTGGGTGGTTTGCAGCATCATTCCGACCACGGTGGTACTGACATAGATTATGTGGTGTTAAAGAGCAACCGAAGAAGCTGCTTTCCAAATTCTGCCATGGGAGAAAAGTCCTGACATACTAAACCAGAAGAAAGCATGGGGTGATCTAGCCCACTGCTCCCTGCACAGAGAGCACGACCACTGCTGCATGATCAGTTCCTGAGGTGGATATTAGATGATGTTCCTCATCAAAGCAGGAATCCTTCCTAATCTTAATTATTCTTCACACAGATCACTTGTTCCTAAAAACTCTCTTCCCTCAAAGTACTCTTTTTACAGATGAACTGTGACTAAGGCAGCACTGAAACTCCTCTTAGTCCACGCAACCGTTGCTTTGTCAGGCAAAGCTCTTCTGTTCGGTGAGAACTGTTAAAACTTGTTTAAAAGAATATTTAAAAGTGTTAATGGTCAGAGTTCGGCACAAAACACTTTAATACTTATTATTTAGCCATTATGATGCCATCTCCTTGCTCTGACAGGTGATGCACATCAGATGATGCACATTCACCCCTGGTGGTGTTTCAGTTTAGTTTCAAGCCTTCCTGTCTTCGTAGGTGTCGGTTCAACACAGGTTTTGTTGTAAAAAACATATGAAAGGATCTGCCTCTGGAGCACAACCGGTGCTTGCAAATTTTTTTCTGATCCCTGCCTCTGCAAACAGATTTAGGCAGAGAGATACTTTTGTGGAGCACCACTTAAGTCAGATCAACGTGCAGGATCCACATCTTACCCATCAATATACTCCAAAATAGCTCAAGAAATAAAGCTGCACACAAGATTTGTAACAGACAGGATTACAGATTATGATATATTTACAGTCTCCTAACCATGGCAAGGTCCTGTACCCTTGCTAAGGAAAGGGGGAAGTTCAAAGGAGGCCTTGGAGACCCTGCTATTCTAAAATGGCACAGAAACCTTAGGAAGGTCTTCAGGTAGGGAGTCACTTCACTTGCAGAAAAAAGGCTGCATACCAGGAACATGAACTAAGACACACAAGAGAGCCATCCAAATATCTAGGCAGTGATCATAATGTCTAGTTGGCAGCCTCCATAACACAACTAACAGCCCTCCCAGTCTAAAAAAATCTAAATCAAATCAATCTCCTCCATTATAGCACAAACTGGAATCCTAACAGCAAGTATTTTAGCTCAAAAATAAACAATTGCATATATTTACTGCTCCTAGTTGCTCCTTGATTTATCCACTTGAAAAAAGGCCTCTGAGGCACTAACAAAAGGATTCACGTTGCAGCCTTACAAAAGGAAAAATTGAGTTGTTGCCAACCTTTTTCTTTCCAAATAAGCACCATCTTGGAGGTGTAATTAGCAACTAAAACTACATGTTAAGCATTCAAACAGCTTTTTCTATGGGACCTGTCTAAGCATTTGTAAACTCTTCAAGACTTCAGCTGCAGAAATAGCTCAGTGCAGAAATGGTAAGTGCAGGTCCCCAAGCTTATGCCAAGATTCCCTTGTTCAGTGGACTTCTACAACCCAATTTCAACGTAGAAACATAAATTACATCACTTAATACAATGCTAATAATCTTGCAGGGCACTGTACAGTAATCACACTTCCAAGTGTGAAGCACCAACACTTCAGAAGGAACAAAACAGATGAAACCCTGCAGTGACTCAGTTTGAGCAATTTATGCATAAAGCTTTCAAAATTGCACCACAAAGAAGTCTAAATTTAGACTGGATTCAATAATGTCAGTATTTTGACACCAAAAGCAGTGTAAAATCTAAACATATGGATTTAAAACCCCCAGATACATTGCGTGCAACAGGACAAGGGTCTGTCTTGTGCCACTAGGGCTAAAATCCAGCGGTAGGGCCTGTAGAGAATATTCTTGTGTTTTAAGGTCACCAGTAGCCTTCTAAAGCTCATCATACACAACTGTAACCTTTAATACTATATACATCTCCTAGCAATAAAACCCCTATGGAAATAAGTGCCAATTCTTGTCTATTTTTTTCAATTCTGAAGACTGAAAGGCATCCTCATTCCTAAAGATTCTGTGTGGAATCTTTGCTTAATGCAGCCCCATTTGGGACAGGGATATAATGGTCAGACTGCACATACACAAGGTACAGCCAAAATGGCAGGAAAAAAACAGAAAATAAATTAAAACTCAAAAGTCTGTTGGCAAACCAGACTGGGGCCTCTGCAGCAGGGGCTGCCCAACTGGATGGTGGAATTCTGGTTCACCACCTGGACTCTTAGGCACAGTGGTGAGCCAAAGAATATGGCACAATAT
Organism: Pseudotriccus pelzelni; assembly: GCA_035584735.1. Classification (NCBI taxonomy): domain Eukaryota; kingdom Metazoa; phylum Chordata; class Aves; order Passeriformes; family Tyrannidae; genus Pseudotriccus; species Pseudotriccus pelzelni. The sequence continues at coordinate 10,697,591 of JAWMRA010000028.1, read as the reverse complement.
AACAACAAAAATACTTAGTTTTTTGGTGATATATTAACAGGGCCATTTTTATTTTACTGCCATCCTTTAAAAAAAAAAAAAAAGATGCTTTTTTCCATCTGTTGGGAAAGGATTTTTAGTTTGCTCAATGCTGGGAATACTTGACCTCATTTTAAAGGCACTGTTTTCCATCATGAACATTGCAATTGTTTAAATGTCTTTCTAAGATCTAGTACAGCCCTATCTTATCGATTTTTACCTTGAAAGGTAGCGTGCTCATTCAATTTGTGACCGTTCATAACATGTTTTCAAGTCTTCACAACATAAAACGTCCGAAGCATTTACCTGCCCATGCAGTATTACAGTCACATCTATCTTTATACTTCAGTTTTTCCTCTAAAAATCAAGCCCAGTAAACAGCCTGCACACATTCGAGACTGCATTCAGAGTTCAACTTCAAAATGCAAACAGAAAAGGGAGGCACGGTAGTATCCTTTTTACACAGGGTCTGATCCAAGCGGCTCAGGTGAAAAGTGAACAAAGAGTTAATCCAAACGCGAAGGGCTCCATTTCAGTAATAGCGTGAATAAACCCCCACAGAAGGCTCCATTGCTAGCAGCAAACTCCACAGAGTCCAGATGAACCAGCAGGAAGAACAGAGGGCGGATAATCCTGTAAAATTACCCCAGTGGAAATGCTGATAAATTCCCAATTACGAGACCTGCTCTAGAATGAAAAAAAAATGCGAGATACAATACAATTACCAGTCAACACTTGCACATCTTTGTATTTAAGCCAGACAAATACCACAGGTATTTCTTAATCCCTTGAATTTTGAATTAGTTACCCACTGTGGTGAAATCTAGATTAAGAAAATAAGCCCCAGAAATCAAATGAGAAAACAGATGATCTGCAACTCTAGTTACAAAGCAAATACCTGTCCATGAAGTTATATTTTTAGCCATACAATTTTCTATGCATTTGTGGAAATACAAAGAGCTGTATTTAAAAAAAAATAATTAAAAAATAAACAAACAAACAAAAAGCCTACAAAAACCAACACAACCTTTGGTTTACTGTATTTGTTCTGAATATTTTTTTATATGTATTACAAAACGCAAAGTATGACAGAATTACAGAATCACTCAGGTTGCAAAAGCCCTCCGAGATCACTGAGGCCAACCCAGGACTATAATCTAGCAGGTTTCACATGAATTTTAAATGTTTGTGGAAAAACTGCCGATAAATAACGTCTTCACCATCAAGACAGAGACAGGTGCACAGCTATATCCTTTTCTAAAGCCTTGTCTGATCCCAGGCTTATCGCTCTCCATAAAATTCTGGACGAGGAAGCGAACGCCACGACAGGCCGTGGGGGTGCGGGAGCTCCCCGTCGCCCACTCCCGTTCCGCAGTCAGCGCAGGCGTTCATCCCTGCGCAGCCCGAACCGAGGCAGTGACCCCCCCACCCCAGCACCCAGCCCGGTTCTGGAAGGACGGCTGGTCCAGATCCCAATCCAGACCCCAATCCCGGTCCCGCCGCCCCTCGCCCCAATTCCCTCTGTTTATCCCCTGCATGCGCCCGTCCCGCGGCCTCGCGAGCCCGCCCCCCGCGCCCTCCCATTGGCCGCCGCCGCCGCCACTCACGGCCCCCGCGCTCCCTCATTGGCCGCCGCCGCTGTCAGTCACGGCTCCCTCGCCCGCCCCGCCGCTCCCTCCGCCGGAACGAGCGGGCGCCAGCGCGGCCGCGGCTCCCGCTGCCGGCGGGGCGGGGAGGGCCGGCAGGGCCCGGCGACCGCCGCGGCTCCTTCCGGAGCAGGCGAGGCGCTCCGCCGCTGACAGGCAGCGCCGGCTGCCGCCCCTCGGTGCGCGCCCAGCCAGGCGGAGCGGCCTCCCCTCCGGCGGGGGAGGCAGCGGCGCGGAGCGCCGTGCGCGCGGAGGGTGGACGGGCAGTTCTTTGGG